>CM075010.1:25563481-25585490 GCA_037576675.1 Pangasius sanitwongsei
AAAGAGTCAGCTTTATTGTAAAAGAGTCAGCTTTATTGTAAAAAGAGTCAGCTTTACTGTAAAAAGAGTCAGCTTTATTGTAAAAGAGTCAGCTTTACTGTAAAAAGAGTCAGCTTTATTGTAAAAGAGTCAGCTTTATTGTAAAAAGAGTCAGCTTTACTGTAAAAAGAGTCAGCTTCATTGTAAAAGAGTCAGCTTTACTATAAAAAGAGTCAGCTTTATTGTAAAAGAATCAGCTTTACTGGAAAAAGAGTCAGCGTTACTGTAAAAAGAGTCAGCTTTATTGTAAAAGAGTCAGCTTTACTGTAAAAAGAGTCAGGTTTGAATTGACAGCCCATATGTTCGAGTAGCTTCGCTGAAGACACCACAGCGGTAGGCCTCTTTCACTGACAGCGATGAAACATCATACAGAGAAGAGGTGGAACGGCACAAGAACAACAATCTGTCTCTAAATGTGGATGAAAAAAGACATGATTGTTGACTTTAAGAACTATAAAGACTGTTTGTCTTTCTGCCTAAAAACCAAACTCAATAAATTCACACTTAATTGAAGGAAATGATTTGTTTATGTAAATGTTCATTTATTGAGTTCACATGTAACATCAAATATCAAGTCAGAATTCATTCACTAAAGGTTACCATTAATTAGTTAAATAAGTTTCAAACTTAGATTTACAGAGTTAACTTAGCAACCCCCTGACAACACCCTAGCAACCACCTCTCCTTTCCTCAGAATGCACAACGCTTCGAACCTTGAGGTGGATCAGCTAAACAGCACAAGACCACACTGGGCTTCAGTCCTGTCATCCACGAACAGGAATCTGAGGATACAGTGGGCATTGGATCACTGGATCACTGGATCACTGGACAGATGGAAAAGATGAGGTGATGTGTTAACTAGCCAGCTGATTTAGAATGTGTCTAAATATCTCTGTTTCAAAATATACTATTTGTAAAAAAAATAAAAACAAAAAACAAAAAAAACCAGTATTAGTTAACAAATCTTACCTTACACTATAAGCGATTTGACAACTGTTGCTATGACAACAACAGATATGGGACAAATTACAAGGTGTATGGAAGAGGTATGGGATAAAATGTTGTAGAAATGTAGTAATGAATTTTTTTAATAAATGAAATTATTATTTAGGTGAATATTCTGTCAACGGAACGGACTGTAGTCATATAAACGTGTCTTTCTTCCCAACACAAAAATATGAAATTGACATAGTCACAACCATTTTTGATTAATCCATGGAACGTTGAGGAATAAAATCTTCTTATTAACAAAATACATGGGAAAAAATATGATAGTGAGTCAAAATTTGGGAGGAAATGCATGGGGTATGCTTGGTAACACTTGGGGTGGGGATACAGAAATGTAATTTTTCCGCAATCTACAACCAAGAAACACAAATGATATTGGTGAGATTTCTGAAAGAAGGTTTTTTGAGGAATACATGGAATATCAAAGGAATTACACGTTTTTATTGATTAAATACTCCATAAATCTGAACCATTTTATACATTCAAGAGTTAATTAACCCACTTAGTGCACAAATAAAAAAGATTTCCTTATTCAAAAACTTATTTTAGTACTTCACAGTCTAAGGAAACGTTTATGTGAAAGCATATTATAAAAAAGTCCCATACTACAACACAAAAAAATAAAGCAAACCTACTTTTAAGTACTACAGAACACAGTAATATTCTGTTTTTAATCCGATAAACACCATTAATTTTTTAACAATCAAAATTCAGATGGTTTCTGCGCAAGGCGTAACAAAGAAGGCTGCGCATTTCACAATAACTGTGAATAAACCAATCATCATTATTCTGAACCAGAAGGATCAACACGCATGCGCTGGGAAACCAAACCTCATCTCATTCAACAACGTTTTAGATGAGGGTAAATTTAACTTTCCCTTTTCAGCTCCTTTCTTTCATGATTGAAGTGAAAATGTCGTACTTCTCACACAAATCCCACTGCATATGCCTTCTTTTAAAACACTGAATCCTAAATCAACAATGATTTCTTTCTGGATAAAGGTTTTAATCGTATTTGTGAGTGGTGCATTGTGGGAAATCAGTAGACGGTTCAGACGCGAGGGGTGAGCTCCAATCCAGTTCCTACGGGTGTGTGCCAATTCGACAATTGCCTTCTTCAATACTACAAATGGTATCATGACTAAATTCTTAAAGGTCATAGCTAGTTCTGTCAAACTACATTTACATCTACATCTGTTCTCAGATAAGGGATACAAATTTTTATTTTTTTAAATTATTTTTTTAAATTTTCCTCCCCTTTTTTGGGATTAACCACCAAAAGTGAACACGTTTCGGGTCAGGTGTTTCAAAGCTTTTTGTTCCTGATCCTTAGGGATATAGACACTATTATGATTGTATATCTAGAAATAACTACCAAAAAAGTTTCATAAATGTTCTTCATTTCATTTTATCGCTAGTTATTTCTAGGGAAACAATTAAAATTTTTTGATGACTCAACTAGAACTAGTTTTGTGTTCGTCCAATTAAATGCACTCTAGAACGTATATGTCCCGCCCCCGAGGGCGATGCTTGCGCATCGCTAGCAGCTCGTTACCTCAGACTGATGGAGAACGTGATATAGCCTTTATACACTGTCAGGGTTCCCCATTATTAAAAGTCAGTAATATCATTTTATCTACCAATCAGATGTGTCAGGTGGTTCATGGTGAGCCTTCCAGCTGTATGTCATCCTTGGTGGTGCGGACGCTTGACCTTGGCTCAAAAAAAATGTACTCAAGGCATCTCGTTGTCTAAAATATCGTCCACATTAAAATGGACAGAAGTGGGAGGACAGAAAAATGGACAGAAGGCTGTGGAGAGAGATCGCTAAGCTACTGTCAAAATTGTTTAGAATGAGTGGAGGTGTGGTGTTTCATGAACGTTATTGGCTGTTGTGTTAATCCGTCAAGCACTGCAACGCATTCTGACTTCCTGTTTCAAAAGGAAATTCAGTACAGAAAGTACAGAACCAAATCACGACTATGAGAAAATGAAGCGGACAGCCATGCTATCAAGAGTAAAAGCCGATGAATCTCTCTGGGTCAGTCAAGCAGCAGCACCAGGTTGTGAGGAGGTGAACTCCACTCATTTTACACACACTGCTACAGAAAATTCCAAGAAGTCCTCACTGCAGCCTGTAGCCCAGTGACGTATTGGGTAAGATCCACTACGGTCTGGATGTTGTAACACACATGCGTCGAAGACAGAGACAGTATGTCAGTAAGTAATTCATCTACGGATAGGGTTTCAGTTAGGGTTAGGGTTACAACATCCAGTATGTAGTGGATCTAATCCAGTACGTCATCACGCTACAGGCTGCAGTGAGGACATACTCGAAAATTACGTTTTCGTCTTAGCCCGTAGTCACATCGGGTCTTAGAGGAAAGTTTTATACAACATATGATCATTTTAAAAGTGAACATAGTTTTAAAAAAGCATTTTTTCCCCCAAATTTGTACTAACAACAAAAACAAAAGCAGCTATTTAACACGTATATGTGTTTTAATTAGCCAGATCAAGGCATATTTACTTTAATATACACTGCCCTCTACAGGCACAACACTGTAACTGCAATCATTTAAGGTAGAACTCAAACTATTGTCAAGAAAAAGACCCAGTAAATATGAAAGAAAGACTATAAAATCCCACCCTCAGCACCAGAACTAAAACCTGATGTTAAACTCTCTCTCTCTCTCTCTCACACACACACACACACACTGTAAAGACCGGTGGACACTGAAGCATTGCAGTTCTGATTTATTCTCAACACTGACATAAACAATGAAATGTTTCAACAGGAATATTAACTCTGTTACAAAACAGAAGGACACAAAGAGAGAAAAAAGTTTATACACATGTGAACTAATGTTAGCACTGTGTATTCAAACCAATGTCGCACAAAATTTCAGTAGATTTCAGTGCTGAATTAAAAAAATGAACAAAAGCTGGGTGATAAACCTCTTTTTTTTTAACACAAATATTTAATACAAATATTTTACTATTAATTATAAAAATTGACAGAACACAGATACAGTTTCTGCTACATTCAGATTGGGGTGTGTTCTTCTTTATTATATTATATTATATTATATTATATTATATTATATTATATTATATTATATTATATTATATATACAGAGGAGCCACTTTTCTGGCGTTTGCGATCACTAAAATAAATCACAAAAAATGTAAATTTGTCATTTTTTTTTAATAGCTGCAAGTTCATATGGGCAAATCTATCTAATATTTCTTATTATAACTCAAATATAATATTATTCAGCCTGTTTTAGATGCTTTTACACATTTCAAGCTTTTCTTATTCTATTGGCAGATAATCTTTCTTCTTTCTAGAAACAAATACTTGAATTAGAAAAATTATCTGATAATAGCTTGAAAATAGTAAAAATGACTTACTAGAAACAGGTTTAATAATCATCTATTTAGTTTATTGTGAACTTATAATGGGCAAAACATGATAAAAATGACTATATTCAAGATCTGTTTACTCGCTAAGATTTTATTGGCGCTTGATTAGCAATTTAGTAATTACAGCGTTATTTTAGCCGTATAAAACCTTTTATTTGTAATCTACCAACATATCTGAGAGAAATGTTGATATTCCGGACAGTTTTGTCTCATGTCCACTGTCATTTTGCCTTTAGATTATTCATAAAAAATACCTGTTACAGTCTAGCTAAGTGAATCTGCTAGCTAGCCTCTGTCACTAGCTTGTTTATGCTCAGTGTCTCATTTCCACCTTGCCTAGCAACAACATTTCCTACATGAAGGGATCTGTGTCAAAATGGAGGTTGTGCATTTATCATGTTTTCAAGAAAAGTCCACATACACTCTTCACAGTTGACTCTTCAAATATTCATTACTTCACTTGTGAAATTTTTAAATAGCTTCCAGTTCAGGAGATGTTTCGTGTTTCTCAATATGGCAGAATCCAAAGTTGCTTGGTTAGCGGTCAATGCTAAATGTAATTACAGTGTAATTGTAGTCTTACAGAGACTTTTCCTACTAATTTACCAACACATCTGCGGTAAACATTGATATTTCTGATGGGTTTGTCTTGTTTCTGCTATAAAAGACTCAACGGCTATGTGTTTAATAGCTAAATGTTATCATAATTTATTAGCTAGCTACTGCTCAGTGATCATATTTTGTATATAGTGTGTTTGTACTCTATAAAAACATTTTGATATAACATTTTTCTTCCTAGCCTTATAAGAAAAGCAATACAACCAATAAAAGTGGCCATCTGTTTGAAATTAAAGAAGTAGTATGTGATTTTAAGAGACTTCTTCCACCTGTATAAATATTTTATGGTACACAAACACACACAATATGCGAAATATGGCCACTAAGCTTAAAGTAGCTAATGAATTAGGCTAACAATTTAGCTCACTTATGCTCAGTGGCCATATTTCGCATATTGTGTGTTTGTATTCCCTAAAATACTTATATAATTTTTACACCATCCATCTCTAGAATCTAGAACAGTTGTAAGAAAAGCTGGCCATCTGTTTAAAATTAAAGAAGCAGTATGCGATTTATAGAGCCTTCTTCCGATTCTCAATGAATTGCAGTTGAAGAACATTTGCAACAAGCCTTCTTCTTCTTTTGCAACCTTATATAACTCATGGATAGCCTTTTAGGAGAAAAGAGGCAATGCTCTGGTGTGGCTAGGGGCAGAGCTAATTTCTGGCCCAGAAAATTGTAAAAAACAGAAGCCTGAGAACAGAAAACTAGCTAAATCCATTGTATGGAACTGTTACGACTCACAGTCATTGAAATCATAGGATTGTTACAAGTCTAGAAACACTTTTAAACGTTACAGAAAAAAACATCATGAATCCGTGCTGGTGTTTCAGAAACACAGTTGATAGTTTGTGAGAATTTAGCTGGAGTTGGTGATAAAACACACACACACACACACACACAGACACAGCATTGTGTACAACCGTCTCGGTCTCATCAGTGGCAGTGTTCAGTTAAGTGGCAGTGTACAGAACATCGCTGGAATGTGCATGGATCATCTCAGCTCCTTCTTCTTCGGCCATGTTTCTCCTCTCTTTACTGAGTTCCAGTTTGAGACAAGGCCTGCATCAGCCAAAAAGTCCAGCAGCTCTGATTCAGATTTCGAATTAAATTGTGGAAATTAAAGCGTCTCTTCATACTGTAACCATTTTCGTCTCCTCTAGACCAGCTCGTCCAGCAGAGTGCCTATGCTGTGGTGCTGCTCCGATCCTCCACCCAGGGCCTTGTTACACATGGGGCACACACACCGCACCTCCAGCCACTTCACCACACACCTGCAAAAACAGGTACTTCAAAATTATTGGCACCTTTAACAAAATGAACAAATATGTAATAATCTCGTGATGCTGAATAATCTAGTGATGCTGACCCCCCATGAGGCCCACCTCCCAGTTTATGGAGCTCTTACATAAAATGCATAAAATTGGTTTATATATATTTTTTTGGTATTTTTCATCTCTCACCCACGCTCCCCTACAATTCCTTTGAATACCTTCGCTAGTATCTCCGAGACTCTTCCTGTAAGATTCTTGGTCCAGAATCTTGGACCCTCCTCCTTGTCGAAGAACCTCCGTTATATTCTAACATTTGTGCCTGTGGATGCTGTCGTCAATTCAGGTCATGAATTTTTATTAGGGTTTTAATACAAAGACTGAGATATTCACTTCCAAAGAACCATTTCTATATTGATTTGCATGTATGTGTCAAGTGATTAGCTTGTACAAAGATCAATCTACGTCCAAGCCTTAACCTCTTGGCAGAGGCAAACATTTTAATCGGAAATATGGCATCTTTTTTTTTTTTTTCGAACTGATGCTCATGCTATGTCCCACACTCAGAGGAAAGTGCTGTCTGCCCTCTTCTGCATATGTGAGCTCACAGGCACCTACGATTGGCTAGTGATGCTGTGAGGAGAGAGAGTATGCCCCTCCCACCCAGAGAGCACTCATTAGAATATTAGGCCACACCCATAGGTAGTTCTCAGACCAGTCTAATCAGTGAGATGTTTCTTAGTTTTTTGTTTTCTTCTAATTTTCTGGATGTTTAATGTTTAAAAAAGTGACTAGCTGTCTGATGGCTTTGCAACTTTAAGTGGATGAGGAACCGAATAATGAAAGCCAGGTCTGTTGTGTTCAATGCTTTTGTCTGTGATAAAGGCCAGACGTCACTCGGATGTCTTCCTCACCTCCTGTGGAAGGCATGTTGGCACGGCAGGACTCCCAGTTCGTCCTTCACCCTGAAGTCCTCCAGGCACACAGCACATGTCTGCTGTGGAGGTGACACGGAGACACACAGAGCTAGAGATAAAGAGCCATACACACAAACAGGGGCACAGATACACACACACAGACAATATATAAAGACAAACATCCAGACACGAGACACGGGGACTTACAGAAATAGAAACAGAGAGATGCATGGAGAGAAAAGAGAGGAACAGAAACAAGCAGGGACTAAAAGTAATGCACAAAGAGACATGCAGAGAAATACAAATACAAGCGAGGACAAAAACACACTATTGTGAAGACACAGGTTAATAATACTAGCTCTGTCTTTACCCCATGAAGATTCAATTTCTTTGTGTCCCCTTTCAAGATGACCTGCAATTGAGTACAGACCAAAATGTATAAATAAAAATCCTGACCATTTATTCAGAAATATTTCATCACCAACACCAAGTTTAAGAAGTTTAGAATACCAATAACCAAGATTGGTGATATATATTTAAGCAAACGAATGATTTTAAATAAAATCAAAATAGGGCTTTACTGATTTCACAACTTTCTCAAATGTACAGTAAATAAAAGAACGGGATATTTAAATTTTTTTTCCACTGATTTTCTCACTAATTTTGTCTTGGCCAATTCTCACCCACCATCCATGTCTCCCCTATCACGTGACAGCTACCACACTAACACATGCTTCCCCTGAGACACGTGAAGCTGCCGACCGCATCTTTTCAAACTGCTGCTCCTGCTGCATCACAGGGCCGCGTAACACACTCAGAGAAAGTGCTATCCATCATTGACATATGATTGACTAGTGTTGCTGTGATTGATCGGGGAGAGGGAGTATGCCCCTCCCACCCAGAGAGCACGGCCAATTTTACTCTCTTGGACTCCCGGTCACAGCTGTCTGTGGCGTCATTAGGATTTGCCCTGTCGTTCTCCGGACAACAGGGCAAGCGCTTTTCTTTTGTGCCACTCAGGAGCCCACTGAGCAACTGTTTAACACCACACACTGCCAGAGACATGATAGAGATGTCACAGATGTACAGTGTGCGTGGGTTTTCAAACATAAGTGTGATTTTATATAGAACATTTAAAGAAGCATGATCACTGCTTTATCCCTGTGCTTTCCAACAGTTCCAAAAAAAAAAAAGGATCTGTGGAACGCTATGATCAGCCTGTTTTTGTTTCATCCAACCAGTATATCGATCAACGCCTTATTTAGACAAAGCAAACAGCAGGATATTTGTACACTTATCTCTCAGACTCTCTTACCTCTTTATATCCAAATCTCTCGCTTTGTGCCTGGTGTCTCAGCTTACTAATGAAAAAAAAAAAAAAAAACAAGTGAGACGTTAACTACTAAATAGAGGAGTGTAAAGGTGTTGTGCGTCCGGCTTATTTTTCTAATGATACAATAGACCTTCAGTAATTCAGAAGAAAAGAAACGCTGAGATCAGGCGGTATTGTGCTGTTATATAATGCACACGTGTGTGTTTGGTCCTGTAAATAATAGCAGATTAAAATAGCTTCACATTTGCTCTAAATGCGTCCACGCTGAGGTGGAAATGACCTGCCGCCTAGAGACATGACTGTGGCAACTTCCTGTCCCCTACCGCCTCATTTCCTGTTGCTGCTGGCTTTCACATCATTGTCTTTTCAGGTCAGAATTTAAAAATGTGTTTGTGAGTGTGTGTGTGTGTGTGTGTGTGTGTGTAGTTTACCTTATAAAGTAGCAACAGAATATGAGGCTGAGCACAAAGACGAAGATGCCTGTCCCAAAGATCACCATGTAGATGTTGAGGGGCAGGTCCTGAAATGTGACGGGTGGCATAGCGCACGACTTATTGGAGAAGATCAATCCCAAACTGCAGAAGCACCCTACACAGGGAGTAAGAAAGATTTGGATCAATCCCAACTGCAGAAGCACCCTACACAGGGAGTAAGAAAGATTTAGATCAATCCCAAAATGCAGAAGCACCCTACACAGGGAACAGGAATGATTTAGATCAATCCCAAACTGCAGAAGCACCCTACACGGGGAGTAGGAAAGATCTGGATCAATCCCAACTGCGGAAGCACCCTACACAGGGAGTAGGAAAGATCTGGATCAATCCCAACTGCGGAAGCACCCTACACAGGGAGTAGGAAAGATCTGGATCAAACCCAAACTGCAGAAGCACCCTACACAGGGAGTAGGAAAGATCTGGATCAATCCCAAACTGCAGAAGCACCCTACACAGGGAGTAGGAAAGATTTGGCTCAATCCCAAACTGCAGAAGCACCCTACACAGGGAGTAGGAAAGATCTGGATCAATCTCAAACTGCAGAAGCACCCTACACAGGGAGTAGGAAAGATCTGGATCAATCTCAAACTGCAGAAGCACTCTATACAGGGAAAAAGAAAGATTTCTTTCTTTTTATCCATTTAGAGGTACATTTAATGTTATGGAGTGTCGGTAAAACAAGTTTGTTCGTGTTTTCCGAAGTTGCAGCTTTACCTCTGACTGTTACAAAGCACTGACACTGGAGACTCCTTCCATAACTGAAACAAAAACTTCACCATCAGCTTTTGCTCTGACACACCGAAGATCTCATTTAGAAGTTGTTCAGGATCCACAGCACACTGCAGCCTTCTGAGAAAAATCTCATAGATTTTTCACAGACACCAATCATGGGATAAACAAGAAGCTGAGGTTGTGTAAGAGTAATGAGATTTTTACAAGCCTGGGTCTGGTTTCGAAAAAAAACTTTGTAAAACGTGTAATTATTTGCCGGTAGAGACAGAGTGCTGGATGTGTTGCTCGCTCTACCAGCTAACCATTTAGACCTTTGTGTTGTGATGCTTTTAGGAAACTCCGCTCTTATCTCCTAAAACCACATAAAAGTCTATGAGGTGAACTGTCTTTTTTTTTTTTCCCCCAACTGGTCTCAAAAGAAGAGCAGCGATTTGGGATTGCTGCTAAATGACAGGAAATTGCAACACGTCTCTGATGGTGTGTATGAGGAGCAGGCCAGACTTCCCTCTCAGTGCTTTTGTTGCGCAAGAACAACAAAAAAAAAAAAACCCTCCAAATTTATCCTGCGGTTTGGATGCTGGCAAGAAGCCTCACATACCCTCCTACACAAAGACCTCACACACACAAACCTCACACACGTAAGGTGCGAATATACAATAAAATCTTATACAAGGCTGGAATTTCGTCCTCAGTAATAACCCTGTTCCTGGGAATTCTACATGACACGGACAGCACGGAGACGGAAAAGTACGTCCAGAATTCGAAACACAACTTTCATTTTACTCCAGATTCAGTCGAGGAATTTGAATGAATTTTGCTTCTTTAGTTCTGCGAGCATAATTTAGTAGCAAGGGCATTTTCTGCTTTTGTTCCTACAAGAATGGTGCACAAAAGAGCTACAGTGTAGACAAAGAGTCCAGTGTTTTTTTTTTTTTTTTTTTTACAATTATTTCATTTAAAAAAAAAAAACAAATGAAAATGAAGTACAAGGCAAACCCTCCAATATACAAATAACTGCTGTGATAAATACAAAGTGTATGCAGAAGCAGATAGATTTTTTTCATCTCATTCTCGCTGTTACATTCTCTAAAGTTTAGTTTTATGAACTATGCAGCTCCTTGAAGCTGTCTGATGCTCAACAGTCACCTTAGGACTTTACAAATATATGATCAGAAAGTGTTTGAAATGTTGTGAGTGAAAGACAAAGGTGCTAGAAGAACTCATTTTAACGCAACGCAACAAGTCTTTTGCTTCGAAGAAGGCATTTTTTTTTTTATCCGCGTTGTCTTCATCCACGCGGCTCGGATGAAGTGCTCTCGCTCCGAGGAAACCCAATAAACAGCCATCTTCCCTCCATTTTTATTTTTGCTCGGTCTTATTTGGCTGTGTGCTCTCGAGCAGTACTTCAGCGCTCTGTAATGACTCACATCCTCCGAAATCAAATCTACGATCGCTTCTTTTCTGTTATCCCATTTCACAGAGTGAGCTTTGGAGTTGAGCGAGTTCCCTTTGAGTTCATCACTCGAGGAATCAGTATCAGGGAGCCCATGTGAGATCGGTTTCACACAGAAATTCAGGAATCAGTGCGGCGTTTACAAAAGAACAAGAGAATAAAGTAGAGTGATTGAAGTGAATTTTTTTCTTCTTCTAAACACTCGCATCATCGGCACTACTTGTGCTGGGGACGCAACATTTTCAGGGTCTGCAATGTGATATTTAGAAACTGATTCCTTCAGTGTCTAAAAAATATCAGTTTAGACGTAGTCGCGTTGAGAGTAACGTTAACGCGGGGTTCATCTGGTACCACTATTGGCAGGAAACCATTGTATACCATTCCATTGCAAAATAAACCAGGGGGAGTTTTCCTTTAAGCACTATAGTAAAATCTACAAAATATACAATAAGCATAAACACCCTGAAGTACCTTAAGTACCATACGCTGTTTTGTACTGTAATACGGTAATTATTTCTCTCAGGGAGTTCCTCGTGAAGCGTGATGACTGCAGCGCTGCTTCTCTCATGTCGTGAGCGGCGCTTGTTGTGCTGGCCCGCTGACCTATATCGCCAAGGGCACCGACATGTTGCCAAGACAACGCAAGGGGGGAAAAAAAAGCCCCTTTTCCAAGAACAGCTCTCACGTCTGAACACAGTGACGGCGTTCCCCAATTCCAAAGAACATCAGGTGCATCCAGGCGATGATTAGACTCGGTGCACTATAACAGCTCCCGACCATTCGGATCGAGATTACTACGGCGCTGACGTGTGAAATAACAACCGGCTCTGTCCTCCGAAAGCATGCAGGAGAAGAGGAAAAGTCTGTTCCTTATTTTAGTAAATCTGTTACAGAAGTCCTTTTCTGGCGTTGCTCTCACGTCATAGTGGAGCCATTTGGAAAATACTGCCATATAATGAGCTAATGAGTCAGTGTGTTGCTATGCCGTTCCTCGGGTTCACACGGTTGTAGAAAACAGGGCTTAGAATGAAAACTGTGCCTTTGTGCTTCGAGAGAGAAAAACATCAAATATTAAAAGCTCAGGAGCATGAAAGTGTCTCTTCAGTACTTTCGATAAATATGGAATGAACGAAGTAGAAAATATAAAAGCCGAGTTGCGCAGACTTCGATATTATTTGCTGTTATGAACTGGACTGTTTTGTAAAAATGTGATATCAGGGGGGGAAAAAAATGTGCTTTTTCTAAGATTATCTCCAATAACGTCAGGACAACAACTACATATTTCATAAAGAAAAGAAATTCAAACCTGCCAAAAGAGCAAGCAGTGTAGTCCTATGACTCCTGAAGGAACAAGGAGCAAATGGCATGGTTTTATTTTGTGTATTGTTCTTTTCCCTTTGTTCCTTATTGTTTTCATGTCAATCGATTTTTCTCCCCCGGTTTTGCTTCTGCTACTAAATATCATAATTCATATCGTAATTCAAATCAAGTGCTGTGACACCTTCTGCACCGTATGATATGATCGAGATAAATGATCGAGTCAAGTCAAGTGGGTTTTTATTGTCATTTCTCTGTATGGCGTGTATACACGGGAACAAAATGTCATTTCTACAGAACACAGAACAGTACGCAAGACTACATAAGGTGCAAATACACAACAGTGTGAGACGAGTGCAGGACAATAAATACACAGAACATGGGCTGTAAACTGTACCCTACCACAATTATGAATGAATATGTCTAAGACACTGAAGTCCATCAAAATATATATTTATTATTTTAGATTTGCATAGTCTGAAATAATAAATACATATTTTGATAGAGCTTTGTGGTCTGGTTTTCGCTCAGTGTGCGGACGGCCTTTGCCTTGGATTGACTTCACACACCCTGAGGACATATTTATCTCATTTGAGCACAGCTATCCCTCTTCCTTATGTCTAAGACACGGACATTTACATTTTGGCGTCCATTTTCGTCCCATTTGTACCTTTTTAAAATAAAGAAATTGTTGAACTTAAAAGGTCAGATTGCAATTTGACAATGATTACACATTTTAATTGATTAAACAACGATACATACTTTTCCCCTCATGAGTCATTCCTTCACCAGTCTCTGGTTTTTTCTTCTCTCTTTACATTATTAAGACTAAAAAATCACAGCTTTTCGTGTTGCCGAGAAGCCGCAAAAGCGTAAACTCTTCCATCCCGAAGACTTTCCTACGGTTACAATGTGCTGACACTGGAGACTCCTTCCATAAATGTTATATACACATCTCCTTACATCTCCTTATCTGTTTATGTGGAGCGTCCACCATACAAGTGCAATCTGTTACTATAGAAACAATAACGTTTCAGAATGAGAAACCTTCTGCCACATTGTGGTATAATTCATGTGATCATGCAGGGGTGCCAATAGAAATTCTGGTCCTCCTGGAGAATTTTTGTATTCCAGGATGCCTACTCAGGGCCCTGGGAATCATTTCCAGCATTTCCCACTTTCCTTTAACCTGGACACAAAGAGTCTTGGATGTCACCTGTGATAATTCACATAAATTGGAAGCTTGATAAGTGTTGGATGATTAGATCTATCCATGTCGGATAGATCAGATATCAGGTATGGGCAGATCTTTCCCTTGGGAAAGGGATTGGAGAATCCCTAGGACCAGTTTTCCATCAGGTCTGGATTAACCGGATCAGGCTTTTTGGATGAGGAGATAAACTCTGCAGGAGGAGTGATGACCACCACTGCACAAACATCTGTCTGACTTCAAGGGCTTGTCAATCATCCTTATGCATCATCATCATGCATCATATCTTTAGTTTGGACTGAGTGCATCAGGGAAATGCCTCAAAATGGTAAAAAGACAAGGGCAGATGGACAAAAGGACAGGAAAGACAGAAGCACAGAGGGCTGATGCTGATTAGATCTTACCGTTACACCACTGGAATGGTTGCATCAGTTGATCCCTGCCACAACAGCTCTGTGTTTATATTGTTTCCACAGCGAGACTTCGTCTTTTATTCTCTCTCTCCACCAATCTATCCAGATGTGACCAGATGTCCAGCGCATCCACGCTCATTTTTACACCAGAAGTCCAAACAGCTGTGTTTGTGCTTGAAGTTTGCGCTCCCAGCATCACATTGCACTGATAAAAAAAAAACACAAAGACACATCAGATCTAACCAGATTATATCAGATCAGATCAGATCCTTTCCCATACGCCTGCGGTCAGTTGGGCTTGCTTTTGAATTGCTAACATCTCTGCTGTTCAGGGTTTGATCTCAATCCTCCATGGGGATAAAAAAAAAAACACGCTGGCATCCGCGCCAGAAGCACTGAATCAATGAGGAATCGTTTCGGTTTGAACGACTCTTTCAAGCGAGTCGATTCGGAAAGTGTGTCACAAACCACGCGCATGCGCAAACGCGCAATCCTTACGCCTTACGGGAGAAGTATTGTAGCCATGTCAGAGTGACTATCACACTCATAAAAATCCCACAATACACTCGAATAATGTACCAAAAAATGCACAGAATACCCATAATGCACATGCAGTTCACTGAACGAATAAAGTGTGAAGTGATTTTTAACATATTTTGAACAGTTTAATAAACAATAAGATAAGAACTAGTGAACAACTGAACAAGATACTATATACACAAGGATTTATATCTTTAAATAAGTGAATTATATTAATAAAAGTGGTTAGCACCTCGCACCTCCAGGGTTGGGGTTCAATTCCCATCGCTGCCCTGTGTGTGTGTGTGTGTGTGTGTGTGGAGTTGGCATGTTCTCCCCGTGCTTCGAGGGTTTCCTCCGGGTACTCCGGTTTCCTCCCTCAGTCCAAAGACATGCTTTGTAGGCTGATTGGCATCTCTAAATTGTCCATAGTGTGTGAATGGGTGTGTGCGAGTGTGTGTGCGATTGTGCCCTGCAATGGGTTGGCACCCCGACCAGGGTGTCCCCCGCCTTGTGCCCCGAGTCCTCTGGGATAGGCAACGCTGTGTAGCATAGGTGGTACAGAAAATGGATGGATGGATGAAATATGTATTAAAAATTACGGTAAAGAAAAATAACTGTCTTAACTTTCCAACTTTTCCTAACTTTCCAAGTGTTAGCCTAAGACTTCTTACTCTAGATACTAGCTAACTAGCTAGTTAGCCATGACATCTTTTTCCTTTTAATTACATCAACAAGCAGAAGCAAGAATGCACATTAGCTGACTAAATCCAGTTAATTCGCATTAATTTCTTTAATTTTTTTATTTTAATTTTTCTGCTCTTTTTGCATTTCCTGCCCCAGATAGATATGAACGCTTCATGATCGCCGCTTCTTCTGACATTCGTTACTTAATTGAGTTCATTAAGTAAATTTCAGTTTCTACTCATTTCTCACCACACTGGACTCTCCTGTGACTGCTTGATACGCAAACCTTTTCGACAAATTATAGTAAAGTGCGCTTTTTCACATATCTATTTGAAAAATCATAGCGGTCTGGGGCCCTAAGTGACCACTTACACTGGCAAGAAACAGCTCTGTATCAAGTTAGGACCAATGCTGAGGTGACACTCGTATGGCGGTGTGTGCGTGCGTGTGTGTTTCTGGTACGAGTGTATCAGGTATACAGGTACAGTGTTTTCTAACACTGTGTTAAACACTTACTGCACTTTATTCCACAAAACGTGGTCTTGTTGGTGCACATTGTAGGTGTATAATTAGAAACTAGTGTGTGTTAGTCATCCTCTACCTAAATAATCATCCTCTACCTTACCCTTAATGAGCAGGGTAGATGGGGGCCAATACATTATGCATGTATAGCATAAAATGGGCTACAATCTATATTTATACAAAGTGACCGATATGGTGTACTTGTAGCTGATTAAATACAAAGCCGAATGTTGTACAGAACTTCTATTTGTAAACGCACACACACGCACACACACACACACACACACAGACGGTTTCTGCAATTTTATAAAATAATATGTTTAAAATTTGATTATTTAGTGTAATGTTGTCATTTAAAGCAAGTCTAAGAAGATTTTGGGCATATATTTATGGAAAAGATTTTGTGAGAGATACATTTCCATTATTTCTCCACTGCATTGTAGCTCCAATGCCAAAATCAATGATTCAACATTCAGACACTGAATATGTCCTGACTGATCGGCTACATTTTGAGTAAGTAAAGAAATGTCATTTTTGACTAAATTGTTCTTTTTTAGCAGAAGTGAGATACGAGATAACGCCGAGGCCTGGGCAATATGACAATACCATTTTGATATTGTGATAAATCATGTCATCGTGGAATTTTCTAAGATATACAAAGATACAAAACTCTCTTTTTCAGTGTTTATTTTTTGTAGACATTAGTATAATGAAATCAGTTTTTCACATTTTTTAAAGCAACATTACTGCTGTGCTGGAATTTGGTTAAAGCTTTATATCCTTAAACATATTGAACTGCTGAGATGAGTGTGTTACTGAGGTACTTTTTATTCCCCTTTGCAAGCTAAATGCTGCCCTCTTCTGCTAAAGCAGGAAAGATTACACTTTTTTTTTTTTTTAATAAAAAAAACAAAACAACCCAAAGAGTAGGAATGTGAGAAAGTGCGGGACACTGAAGTCCATTCAGTTTGTATGTTAATTCTACTTTATCAGAAAGAGAAGCACCTGATCTCTTCATGTAAAGACATAACAACATTCTGCTTTTTTAATACAATGTCTGCTACCATAACAAGGAAATTAAAAGAATTATATTTGTCATGGATTAATAAAACCCAGAAAAGAACAGCTACACATATAAAAATGAGAATGAGGACTGAGTGTGAACTGGAAAAAGTTTTTCATTTAGAAGAAGTAGACTTGCTCATATGAACTAAATTTTGCTGTGTAAACAGGATTATAGCTGTATATGAGCGCTCGACTCTCCTCCTCCGGATGACTGAAGTGATGAGAGCTTCTCCTTCCTGCGGAGAGACAGACAAAGAGAGAGAGAGAGATGCAGAGAGAGAGAGAGAGAGAGAGACGGGGGGGTGAAGACAAGCTAATATATAATGTATATATATACATATACATATATATATATATATATATATATATATACACACATAATGTTTTAATGCAAATATGTCTGCAACAGCAATACAGAGAGACAAGCAGACAAACAGATGATATTTAATTATTTAGCAGATGCTCTCAACCAGAGTGAGTTACAGTAAATAAATAAACAGACAGACAGACAGACAGACATGCAGTCAGACATACAGAGAGACAGACAGATAGACAGACAGACATGCAGGCAGACAGACAGAGAGACAGACATGCAGGCAGACAGACAGAGAGACAGACAGACATGCAGTCAGGCATACAGATAGACAGACAGACAGACATGCAGGCAGACAGACAGAGAAACAGACAGACAGACAGACATGCAGGCAGGCATACAGATAGACAGACAGACAGGCAGACAGACATGCAGGCAGACAGACAGAGAAACAGACAGACAGACAGACATGCAGGTAGAAATACAGACAGACAGACAGACAGACATGCAGGCAGACAGACAGACAGAGAAACAGACAGACAGACATGCAGTCAGGCATACAGATAGATAGACAGACAGGCAGACAGACACACAGATACATAGAGAGACAAACAGGCAGACCGATAGATAGATAGATAGATAGATAGATAGATAGATAGATAGATAGATAGATAGATAGACTGAAGTCACCTTCATTCACAAGAAACTGGGCCAGTAGTGAGGACAAATGGACGGCGTTTTTGGAATGAGGAAAACTGTACTGAGGATGCCACTGGAAACGGTTCACTTCTGGATGCCACTGAACGCCGTAGAACGGGTACTTCTTCCCTGTGGACCAATCAGAACAGTAGAAAACATTTCCTTTAAGATAACTATGCACATAATTTCCATGATACACCCCATGGTCATGTGGTTGTCAGTCCTAAAAAAAAATGTAAACATGATTCTGTGCTTTATACCTTCCATGGTCGAGACGAAGACAACTCCGTTCTCCGCCTTGTTCGTGGACAATATGGTAAAGAAGCTACTCAGTTTCTCATTTCCTACAAACACCTGAAACACCCAGAATTCCGATTAAAACGATGCAAATGTGAAACTACGTAAATGCTACGTTATGCTGCTCGAGTCATGCACCTGCTCTGTCACTCCGTAATGGTGGAAATTTCCCGTGAGCGGTTCCTCCGATAGCGCCTTGAACAGCTCTGGAGGAAAACTCGCAAACATTCGGCTGGACTGGGCCTCTGTTAAAGAGTTTAAACTTGGAATTAGGATTTCAAGAGATGCAGTATGAGGATATTCTGAATTACATTTAAGAACAAAAGAGTAAAAAACCCTTCAAGAAGCCAGGAAAGTGCTAACTGCCCTCTTACACATACATGAGGTCACAGATGCCCCTGATTGGCACAGTGTCGCTGTGATTGACAAGGGAGACAGAGTATGCCCCTCCCACCCAGAGAGCACAGCCGATTGTCATTCACAGTGACTCTAGCCAATGGCGGGTGGTCATGAGCTCATGCATTTGTCAGGATTTGAACTCGTGACCTGTACCTGAGGTGAGGTTTAAAGGCATTGAGACGTTATCTGCCATGGTTTTGCTCAGCAGGTTCTCTCCAGCCACCTGTACCGTGAGAAGCTGGAAGCCCATACACGTTCCCCAGATGGGGAAGTAGTCGCCCTCGTCATTGGCCTGAAACAAAAGTGAAGCAGATTCAGAACTGTCACTCTCAATGATAGGAAGCAATACAGTAAAACTGCTGGACTCATTTCCCTTTTTTAACAGCTGACGAGCTGGAAATAATGAGCAGAAGTTAAAGATCAGTACGAAATACAGTGCATATAACACTGATGCAACAACTAGTCCCTGAAATAGCCACAATGTCGTATCTACAGATAATAGGAACTACTGGAACGAAGTACATAGATAGATAAATAAATAAATAAACTGTTAACCATGTCAGTGGAAAGCTTCTGATTCAATTCACCAGCTCTAACACAAACGAAATCTGGACAATTATCTAATGAATTATGTTTACTTAATCAAACAAAGCAAAAAAAAAAAACTTTCATGAGGAAGTCTGAAGTGTTAATGATGGAAATTCCGACCTTTTTCACTGAGTCAGATCATTTGACTCGACTCACCAATAAGAGCCAACCGCTTGCACGTCATTTACCTTAAGGGCGAGTCTGAAGTAAATTCCAGCCGTGTGGGCAAAGTCAGATGTTTCCAGATCCACCGCACCACCGATGAAAATAAGGCTGTCAGAGGGAGGGAACAGAATCACGCAGTGTTTAGAAATTCCTGCTTGAGGCCTATAATTGCTGTTTATCTGGGTTACAGTTAGAGCTGCTTCATCACTGATATCCAGACTAATGATATCTGAAAAATCTCTCAATCTATAACATGGTTCTTACACTTTATTTACTCTTGAATCACAGCCACTTATTGCAGCTATTCAGCCAGTTTAGAACCAAAAGAGTTTCACTGCACTTTAATAAAATACAGAGTGCATTCACGCCCGGCGTTCCTGGGATAGCCTCCGGATCCACCATGGCCCTGATCAGGATAAATCGATTACTAAAGATGAACGAATGAATAAATAAGCTACCATTATGCAGTGAGGGATATCGTAGCTCAAGCATTCCTTGTCCTAGTGATCTTTAATTTTTGCTTGTAATGAAATTGTCTCTTTGATATGCTGACAGGCTCATGCACACATCACAATAATTTTTTCTCTTTTCTCTCCTTTTTGAATAATTTTATTATTTCAATTTGCTTTCTTCTCCTTTTCTTTTCTGATGCAACTTTTCAGTCTCACTATGTTTGCGGAAAACAGTCAGACAAATAAAACACGTGTATGGCACAGGAACGTGTATGATACAGTGCCCCCAGTGTGATATACAATGCTAGCTAGCTTCAGATGCGATCACAAATACCACTGTCGATTATGCTTAATTATTGGAAGAAGGCAAAAATGACGATCTAATTTAAATTATAACTGATCATGCTTTATCGGGACTTTCCTTGCTGCAGGGAAGAAGTGATTGTCACAAGCAGACTAAAAATTCCACATTTTTATTCATTTACTAGGAGTGCTACAGAGGCTAATCACATGACTCTCACACACACACACACACACACAGTGCGTCATCATTAGAAAGAGGGTGCTTTCTGATTAACATTGTTGATGTTATGAAGCTGAGGAAGTGTGTGCTCTCTCTGCTTATTTAGTCTCAGGACTGGAAGATGAAGCCATGACCTACCCATTGATTGACTGGAAGATTTTTTCATGCTCCTCTTTGGTCTGATTCAGTCTAGAATAACAAAAGGTGCACGATTAACACTTTAATATTGTATAGTAATACATACAAATTTAAACAAGCCTCAAGGATTGTCATAGTTTAAGTATTTGAGACTATATATAAGTGGATGATGTGTTTTCATGTGGATCCTATTAAATTAAAACCGAATTCAAACATGGGATCCCAGAGTACAGCTCCATTTTTAGATCAATCCTGAGGGAATATTGTTGGGTTTTGCACATAATATGACAACTTGGGGTCAAAGGTCAGGGTCAGCCATTGTGTGATACCTCTACCTTTAAAAACCTTTTAAAACGTGAAACTTAGTTGAACTTTTTTTCAGTCACTAGTACAGACTTGTAATCACTCAACACCTCAGGCCACAAATAGCAGAAGCACTGGAAAGTTCTCTGATCTAAATACAACATGGTGATGAGCCGATGAGTCGTGTAAGGTGTGTCAGAGCAAGTGATTCACCACACTGAGACAAATATGAGATTCCTGTTCTAAATCACGTGCTGGTGTACCTAATAGGAACCACTCGTGCTCCACCTGACTCGATGTACTTCACATAAGATGAGGGAATGTAGGTTCGTCCATACGGTCTTAGATTAGGGTCTGTTACTTCCTGAGTCAAAATACCTGTGAAAAAAAAACTTACTTAAAACATCTTAAATATAGTAAGTCACGTAAGCACTCTTAAGTTCCTGTGCAAAAACTATAGCTATAAACACTTGCAAAATTGTAATCGTTGGCAAATTGTTATCGTATAAGAGGAATGAATCTGTTCAGGACATGCTGTTATTGGAAAATAATCAATGCTGAGGTGGAAATGAATCAATAGATACATAAATCGTGTCACATAGATGAACATATAAATAAATCAGTTGATATAAATTAATCATTAGATGAATAATGTCTTAGAGATGGATCTATAGAAGAATCATGTCATATATATGAATCTATACATGAATTGTGTCATATAGATGAATCAATAGATGAATCCTGTCATATAGATGGATTAATAGATAAATTGTGTCATATAGACAGATTACTAGAACCAATAGATGAACCATGTGATATAAATTAATCATTAGATGAATAATATCTGATATATGAATCTATAAATGAATCGCGTCATTTAGATGGATCACTAGATGAATCAGTAGATGAATCATGTCATATATATGAATCTATAGATGAATTGTGTAATATAGATGAACCTATAGATGAATCATGTTATATATATGAATCTATAGATGAATTGTGTCATGTAGATGAATCTATAGATGAATTGTGTCATGTAGATGAATCTATAGATGAATCATGTTATATATATGAATCTATAGATGAATTGTGTCATGTAGATGAA
>CM075010.1:25585500-25613000 GCA_037576675.1 Pangasius sanitwongsei
CTATAGATGAATCATGTTATATATATGAATCTATAGATGAATTGTGTCATGTAGATGAATCTATAGATGAATTGTGTCATGTAGACGAATCTATAGATGAATCATGTTATATATATGAATCTATAGATGAATTGTGTCATGTAGACGAATCTATAGATGAATCATGTTATATATATGAATCTATAGATGAATTGTGTCATGTAGACGGATCAATAGATGAATCATCCCATACAGATTAATCAATATATGAATCACATCGTACAGATGAATCTATAGATGAATCATGTCCTATAGATGAATCTGATCGGAATGGTTTTGGTTTAAATGTTGCATTGTCAGCAGTTTTACTATAAAGCCAGTACAGTAATGTGACTATGCGGCTTTCATTTTGCATCAGTTCTGCAAACGCATGAACAAACTCTATAGAGAAGCTGCATGTCAGTATACACACCGATCAGCGGCCGGTCGTTCAGCGTCTCTCCGCGAGGAAGCCGTGCAGCGCTCGCGCAGCTCACCGCGAGCACCGGGAGGAGCAGAGCCGCGATCCGGTGCAGCATCCCACCGCCTTACAGTCCTCACAGACCCCGCAGACTGGAGGCTACAGTGCCTGTCCCTCGACAGTGTGCGTGTGTGTGTTTTTCAACCCTAATGTGTAAAGTTTGAGGAAGTGGGCGGGGCTTGAGAAGTTTTGAGAAGAAGGAATCTCCGCTTTGGCTGTGAAAGCTCGAGACAAACCGCACACCCTGAAGTGGCCGAACATGTCTCTTCTTCTTTCCTCTACGGAATTTACGCACACCCACACACACACACACCCACACACACACACACACACACACATCACAAGGCAGACCATGCAGAATTACAGCAGGTTTTTTTTAATAACTCCTATGGAACTCCTATGCCCATGCTAAAAGAGAATTATGGTGCCATTAAGTACCAAATCTTTTTAAAAGTACAATATATCCACATTCCCAGGTGAAAGATAGATAGATATTAAAGGTACAAACGATGAGGGTTCAGTTTAGTACCCTTTTAAACAGATTTAATAGCATGAAATGCACAAAGGCCTAAGGTACTTTTTAGTCAAATTAATGCTTTTTTAAGTCCTACCCCTAGTGGCCCTTTAGAAAGTTCCACCACCCGGTGTGATCAATTCTTAAATCATTTTCATCCAGAAAGGTGAGGACATCAGATCTAACATACCATCTCATAGTTCTGTTCTGAGACGCTGTGTTATCAGAACCATTTATCTCAGTTTCAACTGGTCTCACCTTCACAACTTTCCGACATTTTGTTGTTGTCCACAAACTGTCCTACAGATATTCAGATATTTTTAAAGAGGCTTTCCCAGTTTTAAGTCTGATTGTTACTGCTATCATTAATAGCTCCCTAGAAAATGAAATTGTACCAGCCACTTTTAAACATGCTGTGGTTCAGCCAGTGTTGAAAAGGCATAATCTTGATCAGCATGATCTCTGCTGATCTCCAAGCTATCTTTTATTTCAGAAGTCTTGGAAAAAGTTGTTGATTCTCAGATCTCTTTGCACTTGAGTACTTTCAACATTTTTGATACATTTCAGTCCGGTTTTAGAGAACTCCACAGTGCTGAGTCTGCTTTGTTAAAGGTCACCAACGATATTTTACTCTCACTTGACTCTGGCTCCTGCTGTCTTTTAATCCTGCTTGATCTAAGTGCAGCTTTTGACACAGTGGACCATGAGATCCTTTTGAAAAGACTGAATCATGTGTTGAACTGGTTTACCTCTTACCTTAAGGGGAGAACCTTTTCAGTCAATATAGGGAATTGTTTCTCACCTCATGCACAAATATCTTATGGTGTTCCCCAGGGTTCCATTTTGGGACCTCTTCTATTTGCTCTATATATGCTTCCCTTGGGCCACATTATCCAGAAGCATAACTTATCATATCATTGTTATGCTGACGACACGCAGCTTTATTTTCCTGTTAGCACAAACGACAGCTGTTCGGTGCAAAATCTATTTGATTGTCTCGGTGACATTAAATGCTGGATGGACATGAATTTTTTTGCAGCTGAACAGTGATAAAACTGAAATAATTATCTTTGGTCCGCCAGTCTCATCCGCTGGTATTGTAAATCAGCTAGGTACGCTGTCTTCCAATGTACGTGATTGCGTCATAAACCTTGGTGTTATTCTAGCTCCTTCATTGTGTTTTGATAAGCAGATTAATGCTGTTGTCAAAAGCAGCTTCTTTCAGCTCAGATCAATTGCCAAAATCAAGAAGATGCTATCTAAGCAGGATCTGGAAACTGTTATTCACGCATTTATAACATCAAGGTTGGACTACTGTAATTCCCTTTATTCAGAATGTTATTATTTGTTTTTAAAGCTTTGCATGGGCTTGCGCCACCGTACATATGTGATCTCCTTACTCCACACACTGCCCCAAGATCTCTTCGATCATCAAGTCAATCACTCCTTTCAGTACCACGTTCACGTTCCAAAGCCAAGGGTGACCGGGCTTTCTCGGTGGCTGCTCCCAGGCTCTGGAATAGTCTCCCTTCTCATATAAGATCATCCTCCTCTATTGCTATGTTCAAATCCTCCTTGAAGACTCACTTTTATTCTTTATCTTTTAATTCAGTCTGAGCCTGTAAAATTGCCATTTGTCTTTCGGTATTTCGTATTGTTAAATGTTTTTTTGTGTATAGATTTGCTTGATACTACATGTACAGCACTTTGGTTTCAACTTCAGTTGTTTTTAAATGTGTTTTATAAATGAATGAACTAAACTAACTAAACTTTTTCTGACTGAACCCCTGAGTGAATACCACCATGTGCTCACAGTCCCTTATGATGATGATGATGATTCTTCTTCTTCTTCTTCTTCTTCTTCTTATTATTAAAAATAGACCTATTAAAAATTGGTGCAAATATTGAGGTGTATTTTGCATTATCAGTGCATCTTTACACCCCTTGGTGGCTCGGGGACCCTATAAGCAACTTACTTCTTAAAACCATTTATAGCTAGAAACAGCCGTAGGAGGTGGGATTTCGACACCAGAGGGACAGCAAGGTTTATTTCAAGGGTAGCAGCTGCCACCATGTGTCACGCTGCGTCACTCATGTCACTAGTTCTCAAACTTTGTGTAGCCAGGGACCCTTTTAACTGTAAAATAAATTCCACAGATAAATTCCCCTCAGTATGAATTTATTTCATGAACATCACTTACATTTTTTAAATAATATTTCTTGGAGACATAGAGCTTTCTATTTCTGAACTTTTCACCAATAGAACATCTGACCTAACTATGGTGCTTGGACCCCTAAATATAATAACGTGGGTTTTTATTTGAAAATGTGGGTTGTGATTTCTGCAATGTAATAAAATCAAAAAAGTCACGGACCCCCCTGGCTATGCTTCATGGACCCCTGGGCTTTCCTGGACACCACAGTGTCATTTCCGAACCATTTTTGAGTAAATTGCGGATAAATCAAACAGGGTAATTTGTCTCATGGAAGTGTGATGACAGTAAAACATAACTAGAACAAACTCACGCTGATTATAGAGAGAGGTGCTTAATCACTTCTTCACAAAATAGGGCCTGATCCAAGGGTTTTCCATGTGTACAAGAATATCACAATCTCTCACACAGCTAGTAAGTCAGACACATCTTAAATATTTCAGACTCACATAAAGATTTGCCTGTTTTTGCAAACTGTAAAACCCAAAAATCAGTTTAATACCACTACACTATCACAATTTCCTCATCAGTATGGACTTGAAACACAATGGAAGAATATATAATACTAATTATTATTATTTAGTGCATACATAATTAGACCAGGTTTAGAAATGTGCATGTTCCATATTAGAGGATTTGAGTCTTTTTTAAATTATTTTTTCCTGTTCAGATGGTTTCAGAGAGTCAGGGCTTTGCTTTTGTCATGAAATTCTGCCATCTTCTGATAGTTTATTAAAAAGAAACTTTAAATAAAATAAAATAAAAAATTTCATCCTGCAATTCCTAAAACTCTTTGAGGAGATTTTACAGAGCACATTAAAAACATTTCCCCAATATAGTTACTCAATACAACACGTATATCAGCTATAAAGCAGATTAAAATAAGGTGATTAAAGCCATTATCAATGATAGAAGAACAACAATACAAGAACTATTTGAAATGGAAAGAATAACTTGTAAGAAAAATGGAATTTAAAAGAAGAAAAGAGTAAATTACTTAACTTTCAGTTACTTTCAGTACTTAACTTACTTATATTTTCACTTAATTAATTAATAAATATAATGAAAAGCTATTAAATTTAAATAAAGTAAATATATTTTAAATAAAATGTAAGAGAAATGTTCTGTTAGTGCTTAAAATACTACGTCTCGTGAACGTCCTGAAGTATCGCGATACTTGAGATACACCTTTGCATCTAATAAGTTAAACTTGAGCTATATTTACTGACTAACACGTGCAGACTAAAAATTGTAATAAATATTTTTGAATAAAATATATAGTATTTTTTGTAGTAATTTAGAAAAATATATAATAATAGATTTCTAGTTGCTATGTTATGTTATACAGTGAAATTCTGAGTCAGTTAATAATAATGTACATGTCGCGTTTCCCTGTTTTTTCCCAAGTGCGACTACATAGCAAATGGCGATTCCTCAAATTCCTACAATACCCAGAATGCATCAGCAGCTACGTGACTGTCAGGGGCTCACTCTGATTGGCTGAGAGATGTTCAGAGGGGAGAAAGATGCTACAGTTTATATCTAAGGCATCTTGTCGACCTGTGCGCGTGCGGCTTGTGACTGAAGTTTGATGTATTAGCCTTGTTTTTTTTTTTCGGTTTTTTTTTTTCGTTTTTCTTTCTGTTTTGTGGTCTGAAATGTAAATTTCCCAGGATTTTTCGAAAATAGAAGAAGAGACATGGTGGACAAAGTGAACGGAGTTGACTTCTCGGAGAGAAATTACAGCACGACGACCAATGGTATGACGTTTTGTAATTATTTATTTATTTATTTATTTTTTGACAGTAAGTTAGACATTAAGTAATGTTTTTATGCAGCTAAATTTTTCTTTCGGATTTTTTACTTAAACTTTACAGCGTATGTTTGTTAGTTTTACCCTCTTTTTAAAAAAAAATAATGCTGTTTTTTTCCTCCGTGGAGTAAAACTGAAGTAATTCAGTTAATTGTGTTAGCGGTTGGAGTGATTGTGCTAGTTAGTTAGCTAGTTAGTTAGCTAGTTAGTCAGCTAGTTAGTTATGCTACCTTGTTGCCATTGGTTACT
This sequence comes from Pangasius sanitwongsei, assembly GCA_037576675.1. Lineage (NCBI taxonomy): Eukaryota > Metazoa > Chordata > Actinopteri > Siluriformes > Pangasiidae > Pangasius > Pangasius sanitwongsei. Next base: position 25,590,789 of record CM075010.1, read on the forward strand.
GTTTTATGAGCTCTTCTTCCTATTGAAAGAACCGTGAGAGGATTTTATTTTGTGCCTTAAGGAAGGAAAGATGATGCTTTGAACAGGAAAGTTGTTGTTGTTGTTGTTGTTGTTGTTGTTTTCTTTGCAGATATTTTATTTGGCTCAGCTCTCCCAAAGCAGGTCGTAAACAGTGAACTTTTGAACTTGGCCAAAGCTTTTCAACCCCCACTTCACACGTTCACAAGCTCTCAGGAATGTGCAGCCAAAATACTGGATTTAAAAAAAGCATCCCTTATATACACCCTCTAGAGAAGAAATGCATGCTGGGAGATTTGACCTGGATTAATAAGAAGTCTTAATGTTACTAATAATGAAAACACACATCCTGGACATCAGGATAAGACAGGATGTAGAAAACAAGCTCCTACAAACAAACAAACAAACAAACAAACAAACACACACATGTGCATTTGTTTGGAAGTTTTTAGCAATATTGGGCAGCTTTATTTATTTAAATAATCTAATAAAATAGACCTAATAAAAAAGATTCACACCTTTACGAAAATGGCAAAACTGATGAATATACACGAGTTTGAAATTTCGGAACTGTAACACTAGTTTCTCATTTCTCGCAAGCTGATGTTACTGTAATTTATCATTTATTGCATCGACATATTCTCACGGATTTATGAAACTGTATTCAAACCTGTCAGAATACACCATAACAATCAAAATGAGAGAGGACGAACGTTACCCAGGTTTCCAGATCGTCCTCTTAAATCTGAATTTGGACCCAAAAACCAATCTGTATAATCAGATTTATAATCCGAAGAGCATTATTTACGTACCACGTAGTTCATTTGGTGAGGTTGTGTAACAGAGTCTGTGAGCTGATTACGCTGTTCATACAGGAGATCTCGTCAGGCACGCTGATTCAACGATCCTCCTGATTGCTGAGTTTCTGTACCGTTAATCCTTTTTAAGAGGGTGTCATGCATATCTCATTATTCAGAAGGTAAAAGTGGAACACACACAATATGCCTGTAAAAGACAAGGGCAACAATGTCAGGCTAAAAATTAAACTAATAAAAGTTTGGATTAAAAAGGTCCCGTACCTGAATCATTTATAGACTGGATACAAGGTGATCTATCACTATCAGGGTCATTTTGTCTAATTTAATTCATTTCTAGGGATCATCATCTGCACGAAGAGCATTTTGTTTAATTCCTAAAAATGGATTATTATGAATTTTTAGGATAAATGTTGCCCGCTTTGTGGCGCACACAGACAGAGAGCCATCATTTTGCATTTATCTGAGTATAATATACTGTATGCAAGTCCCTACACTCGCTCTGTTTATTTATAGATCCGACGATTCATGATTTAAATCCTCACAGGCGTGTTTTATACTCGACTGGCGCTCACGTTTGTCATTTAGCTATCCAGAGTCACCTCTGAGACGCGGCCATGAGGTTGAGAGCACAGAGGGTGGAGGTCAATCGCATTAAGCACCGTTTAAAGTTCGTTCAATTCCACACGCAGCGCTATCGACACGCCGATCGCTCTCGGACATCGAGCCCGGATCAGCATGACATGATCGGCGTCAGAGATCCGGCTTCGCAGGCTTGTTTGTTTATTCTAAAAGGGGTTTTTGCCAACACGTCTCTCGTGTTTACAGCGGCTGTAAATGTGATGCGTGTCGCTGTGGATTGGATTAATGCGTAGCCGGGTGTGTTTTGTTTGTTCGCACCTGATTGCCTTGTAGATCGTAGGACGGCCTTTTACAGGCCCTACATTATGTGGAATCACATCAAATAATAATAATAAAAAAAACACAATAGCTGTAGCTTCCTTACTATAACCCCTAGAGATAATATATAGATTTCTCAGGATGAGATGTCGCCCTTAGTGCATCAGTGTTTGAAACAGAGCTTATGCCTGATAGATGATAGATGATAGATTGAGGGTGATGTGTTTTTTTTTTTTTTTTATGGACCGCGAGTCTGACCACGTGTGTGTTATCAGCACTTTGTGACAATTGGCACAGATAGGGAAGATTAGGGCTGTAAAATTCAGTCGTTTGATCTCAGAAAGGTTCATCGTGGGCCATTTGCCCAGAGCCCTGCAGACACAGAGCTGCTCTGTCAATCATTGTGTGTCCGTGTCGCATGGCCAGCTCCATTGCTATGGTAATAGATTCAGCGCTAGGTGCTCCTCTGATGACCCCTTGACCACTTGGATGAAGGTCATGTGTCCTCCACCTTTTGGCCCTGATGAAAAAGTGAAGGCCAGCGTTTCCTCAGGGTGAGGGATGGGATTGATTGGATTTGTTAACTGTGGAACAAAAAGGTTTGCTCCTTGTGCGTGTGCGGGTGTGGGTGTTGTTTGGTTTTTTAAAAAAAAAAAAACAAACAAAAAAAATCACACTTTAGTTCAGTGGTTCTCCAAGTGGGTTGGGTTATTTTCATAAAATGTATTTTACACTTAAAGAGGTTTGAGGAGTTCATATGTATCTGTTTTGCGCTTTTCTGTTTTTAAGAAATAATCTAAAGATTATAAGAATTTAGATTATGTTTATGTATACAGAAGCACCAATCTAATAATAATTGTGTGTAAAGGATCTAGCTTTTTTTTTTTTTTTTTTTTTTTTTAAATGCACATAGCTTATTAACACCATTTTCAATTTTAATTGAATCAGATAATTAGATGAAAGAAAATAATAGCAAGCAGGATGTCCTTACAGTGACAGCCTTTAAATATCTTTTGGGAAATTGTATTGTTACAGATGAGACACAGTGCTGTGCATAAGTCTCAGGCACATGAAAAGAAATGCTGTAAAGCAAAGATGATTTAGAAAAATCTACAGTAAAGAGCAGTAAACAGTATTTTTGCTGTGACATCCCTTAGTTTTTCTAAACATCTTAGAGAACATGCCACTGTTCTTCTGGAGACTTTGTTGCACGTTATGTTCTGTCCATTTTCCTGGAAAAAAAAATTACGTTTGTATATTTTTTTAACTGATGCAATAATGCAACACACATTAACTACACAAGGTAAGATGAAAGATGACACGGTTTTTGACAAATGTCTCCAGACCCGATCCGAAGAAAGTCGTGCGTGAAAGAGACTCGAATTACACGTTACCGATTAAAACCTTGCGGCGTAAGAAGCGCTGCTTCACACGCTGTAGAGATTTCAACAGCAGCTGCAAGAAAGGACTGTAGTAAAAATTAAGAATGTAAGCGTGCACTTAAGGAAGATGGTTTGCTCTTGAATTGCTCTTTTTTTTGGGGGGGGGTCACGTGGCCAATACGTAGAGCTCAGAGAACTCTAAACAAACGTAACAGCGAATCTCTTCTTATCTAGCGTCACTAAAAGCTAAACATTTTCCCCCCCTGTGCAGGTTTCTATGGTGAGTTGTTGGAAGCAGATGAGCATGATGGGACAGGTGAGTCGGATTTTTTTTTAAGCACATTTCAGCCAAAATGAATCAAATCAACAGAGCAGCTCAGACGCTAACACTGTATTTCACACTCATCAGTTAAATGACACCAAGAGAAATGAATCATGTACTTCACGCCTTCGTTTAGTAGCCATTGCTGTAGTGAGTTTGTAGGGGTCACTAGGGGGCACTGTATAATTTCTATTTCTAATCAAAATGCATATGATCTGCAGTGACGCAATATGTACTTAACGTAAAAATTCAGCAACGATTAAAGCATAACATTGATTCTTTTACATTTCCTACTGCACCAGAGACCTTAATATTGTGAATACTGGTATTATAAAATCTTTCCAGGTGCTGAACTTCTGTTTCTGTAGTCAGACGTTTGGACACACGTGACAGATGTACATTTTTCATTATTGTGAACCCGGTGTTCTCTAAAGACTCATGCTAAAATGCTTGACGTTTATTTCAAAGACAAATATTATATATTGTTGTATATAATTATAATGTCGATGCTTGTTCCTTCAACAAGTAGTTTCTTTTAAAACCTATTCGAGTCCCTGTATAACGTGTCTCGTAGTTATGTCACTGCTATCCTAAAGCGTGAATACTCAAAACGAACAGTCTTTAAGGAGGCGTGTCCAAACATTAAAGTGTAAAAATGAAGCAGTAGTGCACAACGTTTCTTAAGAAACAGGACACACAAAGTGCCTTTTTAACGACACTTGTCTTATAGTGTTATCTGAAGCACTTATAGCAGTGGTGTCAAACTCATTTTTACATCACTAAACAAAAAAAAACCTCCTCTTTCATGTGTTCATGTGTCCCTTTCTTCTCTGAACGTAGCTCTCTCAATGGACAAATGGATTAAACGCATGTAAAAACAGATGAACAGAATACAATTCATTACCAAAACCAAACTATGGTTTTACCACACAATGCCGTGCATAAGTATTCACCCCCCTTGAACTTTTCCACTTTTTGTAGTGTTAAATCCTGGAATTAAAATGGATTTAATTGGTATCATATATCACATTTTATGCTCCTGAGTTTATCACTCTATTTTACTCCCCTAGTGGAATAACTGAGCTCTCTCTCTCTCTCTCTCTCTTTTTTTTTTTTTTTTTTTTTTTTTTTTTTTTTTTTTTTTTTTTTTTACACCACATATAATGATTTAATTACAGTCAAAAAGATGATTTTAATTCACACACGGATTCTAAATTCATTTGGTCTGAATTAGAACCTTTATCGGGCCGGTCCCGGCCCACGCTGTATGTTTGACCCACCCTGGCTTATGGCATTCATATTTGTATAGAGGAGGAACAAAGCACAATTCAAGGTAAGTCTCCTGAAATATGCTAAAGGTTTTTTTTTTTTTTTTTTCTTTTAAAAAGCTGTGTCACATAAAATGGAGGAAACTGTATTTGTATACTCTGTGTGGTTTTGTCCTAAAGGATAAAGTGGTCCACTTAAAAATGTTTTTAAAAAAAATCAGACTATTATTGACCTGTTTGTGATTATATCACAGTGTAAAGTGGGAAACAAAAGGAATGACCGAGCATGTGCGTTTAATCGAATAAACCAGTTTTGCAGTTACAGTGATAGAGGGAAAACCATGATATCGTGTCGTACATTTAAAATCCTGCAAATTCATCACCCCCCTTTTTTTTTTTTTTTTTTTTTGCTTCCCCGATATAATAACTCGCACTCTGCGTAACCTCTGACCTCTGGCCATGTGATCCTGACCTGCTGCACAGTGGGATGTGCATGTGTGGGAATGCTCAGGACAAGGTTCAGCTCAAGTTCATCTCATTCTCTTTCTCCCTCTCTTTCTCCCTCTCTCTGTCTCTCTGTCTCTGTCTCACTCAATTTCAATTCCAAGGTGCCTTATTAGCATGACAAACAATTTGTATTGGGTTACGGAGTGTGTGTCTGTTAAAAAGGAGAAAATAATAATAATAATAATAATAATAATAATAATAATAATAATAAGAATAATAGTAATAGTAATAATTGTTATTATAATAATAATAAAAATGCTTTCCATTTGTACAGTGCCTTTCTAACACTGAAGGTTGCAGTTCAGACATTTATATTTATAATAGGAATTAAAAAGGAAACCAGAACTATTATTTGGGAAGAATAAAGGGAAAAGTGTTGGGAGAAAAGGTACGTTTTACGCTTTGACTTTTTAAAATTAGAGAGAAGGAAATTAAAGCGAGAATTCTTGAGGAGAGTGCGCTTCCGGGTCAGTTCCTGGCACTGCAGATGTTTTATAACACGATACTGAAGCGACTCCTATTCATAGCTGTTTTCCAGACTTTTGTATATGCATTAATCGTCGACAGGACGAGGATGCTGTTATCTCGAGGCTCAGGCGTGTTTCAGTATACATGCGTGGTTTGTATGATGTCAGGTCAGGAACTTGTATTTTTGCCACACTTATTCTATGCTTCATGTCCAGCACACGCTTCGTTACTTTTACAGAATTATTCTTGAAGTCAGGTAGCATAAAGGCCTTTCTGAAACCTATCCTTCCATGTGGTGCGTTTAAATGTGATGTATGGTAAAAACGTTTGATTTTTTACTCAAGAGACTAATAAATATGTCTAAAAATCTTGAAATCTAAATATCAAGTTTTGTCCTCACACCGACTGGCGTCAGATTTATCTCCACTTGTAAAGGTTTGCGGTTGTAAGTCCACGGTTCCAGATGTTAGGAAATGTTCCACACACGCAGGGATGTTTAGAGCGTGCTTCCATCAGGTGGTTGGTTTTAATCTTTGCCCCACTGCGTAGTCATTTGAATAACTTTTAATGTTTTCGTGAACGTGCGTGCGGGTTTGAGTAGTGTTTGGAGTCGTGTCTGCGCCGAAGTGCCAGGTGTCCGCGGTAAGAGTGGAAGGGTAAAGGGGGTCAGCGCGAGTTCAGCCGCTCGCGACCCCGGCGTGACTAGCTCGTGTAAACCTGTGGGAAGCGCCGATCATCTGGCGAAAGGGGCATGGGGGACCTGTTAAACCACCGGGCAGTGAAAGGCCTCTATTGTTGCCCGAGGCGGTAATTGATTTATGAGCTCGAACATGATTGGGTTGTAAATGTGACTGTGGAAAAGCTGCGTTTGCTCCCAGGATTCCTTAGCACCCTGCGAGATTAAGCCGAGTGTTTACGTGTCTGGTATTTATGGTGCCGGGTCAGGAACAGCCGGTTTTATTGCTACAGCTCAGGATTTTGTCCCGGTAAATGTATGCGCTGATTATTATTTCAATTATTTCAGTAGACCCCACAGACTATTATTTCTCTAGAGGACTACATAGAACTGCATTGTGTTTGGGTCAAATCAGGCCTCATGTCCCTGTCACAAATATTTCATACACAGCACAGTGTTTAAAAACGCTTTTCACAGTCACACTACTCTTTCGTCTCTTGCGTATAATGTCATACTCGAAGTGTTAGCAGTAGAGTACTCTCTTAGAAGCAGTAGAATATCCCAGTCTGTATAAACATACATGAAGAAAGAAAGAATCCTCAATTTCTCACTTACCCCAAAATGTATTCGATCATCTAACACATGATCGGTGTTTGATTTTTGCTTTTTCAGCTTTGCGCTTGAGCCAGGAGGCTAATATAGCGACCAGAAGCAGCACTTCCCATAAGCACGATTGAATCAAAGATTAGAGCAGAACTTCAGAGTAGAAGTTTTTGATATGATATTGCATTATAATATAGTAAGCCCTGGTAAAAGCAGTCCTATATGAAAGTGCTGCTGAGCGTGAGGTATTCCTGCAAGCTTTCAAACCTCGGATTCAGCCGTTATTAAGGTCAGATGTGTTTTTGGAGTGTGTGTGTGTGTGTGTGTTTGTGTGTAAAATAAATTCAGGATTTGTTTGGGGCTAATAGAGTTGTGCGGGGTCTTAAACCTCAAACAAAGCGGGGCGCTGTCCTTAATCTGAGCAACCTGTCAACTTCCTGATCCATCCCGCCGGTTTCCACGGATACGTGCGCTCCCCAGCCAATCGGCGGCGTCCTGCGGCCGGCGTGACCGATGGGATTATAGGAAACGCGGCCAGTCAGCACGCTGGTTGTCCTGTTAAAGCTGGGCCAGTGTCAGATGGTTTGTGTTTGGATTTGGGGAGAAGAAGACGACACCCACTGTGCTGGGTCGTTGGGGATGTGTTGTGTTGTGTTGTGTTGTGTTGACCCGTACATCCTGACACCGAGGCTCTCGCACACTTTCGCACTCTCTCTTTAATCCACTTTGCTGGCATTGCAGATGTAAGGTGTAGAGCTTATGAAGTAAATGCATAGCATCATATAGCATGTAATGGAAAACCAAAAAAAAAAAAAAAAACAGACAGAAAATGCCATGGGGTTTGGTATCCCAATGATGACCAGAGAAGCATTAACATAAACTGCTTTTTGTGCAGCAAAATACACTATTTTTTAAAAAAAAAAAAAGAATAACAGTTGTGCAAACTCTACTTTTTATTTGACACTTTTATTCAACATTTCTTCATCGAGCAGGACTTTTTTTTTTTTTTTTTTTAAGGCCATGGAGGTGATGCAGTGAGGTCGCATCCCAAATGGCTTCCTGTTCTCTACTTATGAAATCAGTATCTAACCGAAATTTTTTTTCTCTAACAAGTACTTTTAAAATGATGTTTTCAACCTGAGCACTTAATAAATACAGGAAAAAAAAAAAACTAGGTTAAAGGCATGACTTGCACAAAACCGTAGCTTTCACACAAAATTGTTACACTGCAAATATTATAAAGTATACCTATTAAAAAAATCAATCGTAACAAAAAGGTCTCTTTATATGTAAACAGGTTCTAGTTTAGTTTCTAGTTAAAAAAAAAAAAAAAAATTTACATTTGCTAGAAGATAGGAAAGAATTAATGATTTTTTTTTTTCTTCCCCCCCCTCCTACATCTGATCCATTTTTTTTTTGGTACCGGTCCAATACTGATCCTGGGTATTGGATCGATGCCATCGCTATAGAGCGCATTGTAGGACCGTGATTCGACTGTGAAATGTGAGCTGAATGTAACACGTTCGTTTGTCAATATGTGTTTACTCAGGTAAAATTTAATGTAAGAAGAAATACCTCCGTTAATACTACTTTTAGAAGTGCAACATATTTCAAAGTTACATGAGATGGGCTTCTAATTAATCGCACTCGTCTGTTTCGAGTAGGGCTACAGTGATGAATGTTCAATAAATTCGATGACTGCATGCATAGGAAAACGTTTATAAAATTGAAAATAGTGACACGTTCACTATCAAACCTCTAACTTTCGTAGACTTACCTCGTTGCCAGACGTTGCATTTTACCTTTTCCTCACTCCTGAAGTTTTTATATATCACTATAGCTAAGTAAAAACATAGAACAAAATCAAGAAAAATTGGGAAAACCGTATGGAAAAACACCCCCCGTTTGGGGGAAACAGTTAAACGACTGTTAGCCGTGTTGTAAGAAGTAAAAGTGTTAATATGGTTACAGCTGTACATGTTGCCGTCTTCCGGACATCGTTTAAGACCTTTCATTGTAGTTGATTACGCCAGTCAGGTGCAATCAGAATGAGTTTTGTACACCGCTCCGGGCCACTAGCTAGCACTGCTGAGAGGCTGGAATGAGTTGCGAGTTAATGAGCGTGCGTTAGCTCGCTCTGTGGCGCGGTAGGAAGCCCGGCTTTGTTTACCGAGACTGCAGAGTTCAGCGAGTGCTGCGGTACAAATATGAGACTAATTTATCATTTATCCCCATGTTCTTTTCTTCATCATTTATCATTCATACGCCAGAACTACCATAAAGAAATAGTCTTTGATAAAGTTGTAAAAAAAGGTCCATCTATTAAAGAGGACAGATTTTTTTTTAAAAAAAAGAAAGAATTACTTCTGTAAGTTCCTTAAACAACGCATTAACTTACACATATCTCAGAAAACCTTTGAAACTTTGTTTTTGTCATAAGTAGTATACTAGTGTAGCTTAAAGCTTCGTTTGATGCTATAAGAAACCGAATGTTTTAGGTTACACAGCTAGCGCACGCTGAAATATCCTCATGTCCTCCCCACATAACAGATCAAATCAGCTGCGTGGGAGTGTTTTCACCTCCATAAAGCTTCGAATGCTGAGATTCAAACTGATAGCATTCATTTTTTTTCAGTCTTTCCCATCATCCATACTGATTAAGCACAGAACAGCAGTATGCGCCCAAAACCTTACTGAGGCAAGGGAAAGGAGCAGTTTAAACACGGTGCAGATCAAATGACATCAAATCTTACTTCCTTTTAAGTAAAGAACGTTTTCTTTCTTTTTTTTTTTTCTTGTTTCATGCACATGGATGTGCACAATAGTGTTTGTTTTATGCAAAAGATTGTTTTCAGACCTACAGTCACAAACAACGAACAAAACGTGAAGCCATTATCTTTGAAGTTGAAAGAAATCCTTCGAAACTATTGTTTAAGGTTAACACAGATTACTGGTGTAATATGTTAAATGAAATGCGTCCGTTATATTGATTTACTTGCATTTTTTTTCTGCTTGCTTATTTGTGTTTTATGCAACAGAATTGCAGGGCCACTGTTTATAAAGTAAAAATGCAACATTTTGAGAGTTATGATAGTTTGAGAAAAAAAGTCATATCACAAAAACAAAATCTAAATATTTGATATTACGAGAAAAAAGTAGCAATATTTCAAGAATAAAGTCATAACAGTTTGAGAAAGAAGTGAATATTACAAGAACATAATTCAAAATATTTTGAGAAAAAAGTCATACTATGAGAAATATCATAAAAATATTATGACTTTATTCTCAATATATTGCTACTTTATTCTGAAATATTGTGAATTTTTCCTTGTGATATCAGATATTACCACTTTTTTTCTCAACATATGACTTGAAATATTTTGACTTTATTTTTGAAATATTGCCACTTTTCTTGTAATGTCAGATATGACATTTGTTCTAGAAATAACACTTTATTCTCTAAACTTTATGACTTTATTGTTGAAATATTTAGATTTTTTTCCCTCATAATATCAGATATTATGACATTTCTTGAAAGGTTACGAATTTATTCTCGAAATGTTGTGGCTTTTTTCCTCATAATATCAGATATAACGACTTTTTTCTCAAAATATTGTGACTTTATTCTCGAATTTTTTTATTTAAACCTTAGACCTATAACCCGTCATCGTTTTAAACGGTTGCTTAATACCACAATATTTTTTGACTGTTTAAAAGTGTCCGATCGCGGCACCCCTGATCCCAGCAAGCACTTTTAAAGACGACCACATGGAGGCATCAGCGAGTGCTCAGGAGAAGATAAAGGCCTTTCACTCAGATCCTCATTTGCCCTCGCTGAACTCGACACCCAGATGTAGCGAGCTGGCCACGAGCCCACGCACATGCTTCAGCGCTGTCCTCACACAACTGAGGCAAACACATGCCTTCCCTCGTTCTCTTTTTCTCACACACCCTCACTCACTCTCTTCTCTCGAACTGCCTGAGAGCTAACTTTCATTCCCCCCCGCCCCTCCTGCTCACAAGTTGGCAAGCCGGCCTTTTAACGTACATTTCCCCCCCTCCCTTCTTCTCTTTCTTCCCTGTCGTTTTGTAATCGGTTCGTTTTTTTGAGTTATGACGGATTAAATGGAAAGCAATTGGATCTGATTTGCAGAGGACAAATGGTGACGCCATGGTTCAGTTCCCGAGCTCGGGGAGGGGGTTAAGGATAAATGCAATTATCTATCCATCGAGCGAGTAAATAATTCAGTGTAAGCCCATTAAACTGCGGTGGCATGTTTTTTTAATACAATTGTGGTTAAAGGCAGATGCTTTTTTTTTTTTTTTTCCCCCCTCCTTCGTGTCGACGGTGTCTGCTCGGAACATTAACTGTTAAACATGCTGGAAACTGCAGCAGCAGAATCTCTTGCTGTCTCCTTTTCCTCTCAGTTCTTTTAGTTTTTTATATAATTCATGCTGATCGAGAGAGTGGATTTGTTCCTCCTCCCTTTTCACTCTCTCTGCTGCATTCGACTGCGGGCCCGGGAGGCCAACCGAGCGCTTCCAGGTCACACAGAAATGGGTCGTCCTGTGCCTCTTGTCACTTCCTGTGAAATCAGCCGGCTCAACAAGCATGAACTGAGCTTGGGGGGGTGTGCTGTTTTAGGAAAATAATGAACGATGGGGTGGTGTGATGAAGCAGAGTCACCAGTATCACCCTGATATTTTCCTATAACCCCACATCCTAAAGTACACCTCATGCCACAGTAATTTGCCAACAATAAACAATTACTTGTTAGTACTTAAAAAAAAATGACTCCTCATGCTTTTTGTCCGTTTATAGTTACATTTAATGTTTGTAAAACACATGACTTCCTGTTCTCATTTATGTAAAGTAGCTACAAACAGTTGGGCCCTCACCAGCCTATCTTTTTCTCTCTCTCTCATGAAGTTGATAAGACCAATAAAGTTAACGCAAAGCGTAAACTATTATGTCCTGAAGAATTTCCTGTCTTCGGATACAGCTTTACCTCTGACACTGGAGGCTCTTTCCATAAATAATTGTCTCACCATGGCAACAAGTAGATCAACAAAGTTTTTCTTTAGTTAAATAACAACCTGTGTTTTTTTTTTTTAATTTATTTTTTTTATGAGGCTTAGATTAGGTGGTGCATCCAACTCTGATGATTTAAATAATTCCCCTAATCAGTGATCTGCTTTCACAATTGAATTCCTCCCTACACACAAATTCATTATTCCCTTTAGTTGCAGCAAAAAAAAAACAAAAAAAAACCAGGAGGTCAAAGAAAGAGGGCGCAGACGCAGCAGACAGACGGCTCTTGTTTACCAGTGGTGGTTTCTGAGCCTATTATAATGCAGTGAGTCAGGGCTCCGGTGTCACCGCATCGTCTACTCCCTGCGCGTAAAAAGGTTCAGTTTGTTAGCCGCACAAGTCATGAACTCTGCAGCCACCCTCAGACACTTTCCACTGTAAAAGAGACCAGAGAGAGGGAGAGAGGGAGAGCGCACAAAGCGTGCTGCCTTCAGTCCTCAAGTGGAAAATGCCAATGTGTTCGAAATTTCCCAGCATGTTAAGCAATTACAGCAGGATTGCTTCCAGATGATTCTATCTCCCTTCCTGCTGAAAAAAAGGGGAAACGAGCGTTTCAAGAACTCGGCAAGCTGATTGTCTCGGGCTCTCATTCGCTCCCTTGGCACGTGGAGAAGGTCAACTTCAATCGAACCTGACAAAAAGAGAGCGAATAAGAAAAGAACTGCTTAGCTGTCAGCAGTAATTGTCATATTTAATAATTCTTTTCCTGTTCAGGTAAGCGTTTTTTTTCATGCAGAGCTCTGAGTTATTTAAAGCTCAGACTATTTCTGCATGATTGAAGGGAGGAGAGCAAGGGGAAAACGGGCTATATTAATGGATGCTTCTGTGCTGCGATGGTGTCACATGAACAGACGGATGGATATATATATATATATATATATATAACAGTCACAGTTACGTGTGGATAGAAATACCGACAGCAGGACAGTTAGGCCAGACACTCTGTCTATTGTCCATCCACTTGCACACTATCCTCTTTACCACCACTTCTGAGGAGGTCAAGATTTGATCCAATAACAAACCTTGTCCTTTAGTCCACTAGGCAAGTAAAAGCTCCAGTGTGCAGCCCAGTCCCTGGAAACTCGGCTAGGGTTAGCTAGCTAGGTTAAAAAAAACATTACTTCAAAGTTGCTGGGTTTCAGCTATGAGCTGTGGTGTTCTGTCTACGCATCTCACTTAAAGATATTGTTTGAATCTGGCTAGCGTCTTTAATTTGTCAGTGTTTCCACTTAGCTCCATGTTTCTGATTCTGGAAAAAAAAAAATGTCAGTCTTCCATACATGCTGATTAATCTGGCTACTAAAACTGTTCTACCATAAACAGGTCACATAGCCAAGTAGTCGACGCTAGTTACAGCATCAATGTGCATCGCTACACTGTTAAAAGTGAACACAAAGTCAATAAAATGTAAAAGGTTTTAATGTACCTGGTTGGTGAGCCTACCTGTCTGTCAGGTAACGAAAATAAAACGCTAATCGCCCAGTTATGGGCTAGTGATATGGCTACCCCTGCTTATTCTAGCACACCACAGTGTTAAAGAGTGGACTTTTTATTTAGTACTCAAATTATGGAACATATAGTTCCTCCAACTTGTTCTTTTTGGACAGTCACCAAGCAAATCCTTGATAATTGGGTAGAATCAAGAGCGCCAGATATTTGAACCATTTTCGGTAGTTGTATTCTTTGTATTAATTTGTATTAATAAATGAAAGGCCAAATTGTAGTTCTCAGTTTAAGACCAATGAGGTCCATGAAGTGTAGCCAGGGGGTCCATGATTTTTTTTTTTTTTAAATTTTGTTACGGTGGTGGAACTCACAACCCACATTGTAAAAGTTACTATATTTAGGGGTCCAAGCACCAAAGCCAACTCAGACCTAATGTGTTCAATGGGTGGAAAGTTCAGGAATAAAAAGCTCTGTGGCCCCCAGGAATGTACATAAATCCATGCTGGATGTTTGTGCAATTTATAATTTATTTATAGTTATAGGGCTCCCTGGCTACAAAACATTTGCAAATCACTGATTTAATAGTTTGGTGGATCGTAAGTTGTTCAAAAGCTGTGATCAGTCCTTAATCAGGTGACACAAAGACTACAGAATGTTAGCAATTTCTGGAATCTGCTTGTGGTTAGATAATATCAGAATACTTACGTCATTCATGTGCTTGTTCATTCATTACTTCAGGAGCACACGTTTGCCCCGCTGAAGTGACTTCTTCTGTTTGAGTCTCGGAGGAGTTTGAACCGCAGTTTGCATTCATTGATCAGTGAGTTGTGTTTGCTGGAAACCCACCGACAGCAATGAATGTTTATCGCAGCCATTATAGGGGCACCCAACTTGGATGTCCACATGAGCTTCTTGATGTGTTCTGCTTCGGCTCTTCCTCCCTGTGTCGCGTTCAGCTGCCCTCAGGGTACAGTCAACGGTCGATGGTTTGTCAGAAGCTCAAAACTCACCGACAGCGTTGAATGTTATCCGAGGACACCAGAAACGAAATGGGCATACTGCTTTATGGCTTGGCTGGTTCTTGAGACCGGCACAGTAATTTGAGAGCTGATGCTTATCTGTTTAACATTCTGATATTATAACAACTTATAAATGCCTCAATGCAGCCTGCTTGCCAGTCAGGATTTTTGGTTCCTGTCTATTTTAGAACGCCTCCGCCTCACTCTCCTGTTCTATTTACCGTGATCTGAACCCCAGCCTGTGCTTCCTGTGTGAAAGCCCTTTGAGTCAGGCATGCATTATTAATGTGCACTCTGATTTGCCAACTCTGTCTAAATGCAACCAGCACCAGGGAACACACACAACCTGCTCTTATTCTTTTGTTCCCGTGTTGTTCGCTCTCGCCCACGGCTCCTCCTCTTTTCTGCGGCTTTGTCTGGAAATCAAGGGCACGGTGCAAGTCGAGGACGTCGAGGATGCCTTGCCCGATCGGTCGCACAATGGAGAGAGCAGAGTACTTGTGCGGCGCATCCGAAGGCCTGAGAAAGAACAGATGGCAGATCAAAGTTGTGTGAAATAAGTCAAAAGGTGTTTCACAATACCAAGAATGTGAAGAATGGACTTTCTGAGAAGAAGGAAAAGTGACCTAGCAAGGAGGCGAGAACAGAAATGAGAACAGATAGGAGGTGGAAATGTTGAACGACAAGAGGATATTGCTAGCTAGCGAACTTTCCTTAAGTTTCCGACAGTTCCTTGAGTTTTAGGTAGAATCAAGCACAAGATATTTCGACCGTTCTTAGTACTCACATTCTTTGTATTAGAATTAATTTTGGAAAGATATCAAGTGAAAAACTCAAGAACAACCAAGAATGCGTACTGATTTCCATCAGTAAGTCCTACAGGAACTAAGATTAGAGTGCTACTGCACCTGGCGTCAGCTGCCTCGAGCAGTTTAACGGTTGGTGGTTTGTGTGTGTGTGTGTGTGTGTGCGCGCCTGCCCGTGAGTGTGTGCGCGAGCGCATGCATGCCTACATATTAACGTACGTGTGTGCATGTTGTCATGGAATGCGCCAGCCGCGACACCACCACCACCACCCCTTCCTTGCTGAACCACAGAGTGCCCGCCTTCCGTTATCACTTCTTCACACACCTGCTCGCATAAACAACGCAGATCCGGACGAATGCGTCTGTTAAGTTTTCACGTCCCCGAGGCGCTCTGCAGAACAGGTTAAAATACCAGGCTTCCCCGTTTATCAGATATTCAAAAAATGACGCCAGCATTCCTGTATTAAGTACGCGTCACCCCACCCATTTACAAAAAAAGAAGTGCACTTCACCTCTAATAGCCCCTAGTCTGGACATGCGACCAAACATGCAACTGAAATTTCAGTTTCGCACAACCGCGAAATCCATTTTGCTCTGTCATGACACTGAGTTATCTGGAACTAAAACTTCCTCCTATTTGCAGAGATTGTGCTCTCAAAACACACTTCACTTCTGCTTCTGAGGCTAATGTGAATTTCTTTCACATTCAGTCGCCTTGTTTCTATTCTTATATCTTGGCACTTTAATTCCCGTATTTATTTCTGTGTCTAGAAGTCCGGTTTTCTACATTCTAAACTGAGAACCAGCTCACATGGAAGCCAGTGGGATCTTTTGGTTCTGCTTCAGTCTGAGAAAGTCACAGTAATGACAGTAAGCGGGACTGCATCACCATTCTGGTGCTAGAGGACGTCATTACGAAGTTCCCACAAATCACTTTTCTCCAGTTCCAAACTACAAAGACTTAGGGTTATAAAATCATTTTTGAAATAGTGTCTCGGTGTTTGCGTAATATCACTTAGGAAGGGGCTTTAAAGTTTGAATAGTTTGTCCCCTATTAGGTTCTGTGTCAAATCCTACAAAAGTGGGGGTTCCCTTTCTGGAAGGAACCGGTGTATAGCAGGTGGTCTGAATACCAGACCTGGAAGACCGGAGTCCAACATGCCACATCAGGACTGAGCGGGGGAACTTCTAGATGATCTGATGATCCTTCACGGCTGGAATTGGAGAACCCGTGTGAATGTAACTGATACTCGGTGAACAGTGCTGTTAACCCCAAGCCATTATTTGCCATTGGTACCAATTCCAAATCCAGCTACCAAAAAAATGTACATTACTAATGATCCTTTGGCAATTATGTGGTGTCCATTTTTTTTTTTTCTTGAAAAGCATTTACTCAGTGAGCTCCGTAGCTCAGTGTTTAAGGTTCTGTGCTAGAAACCTGAAGCTTGTGTGTTCAAACCTTAGACACATTGTTCGGTCCTTTGACAAGGTTCTTGACCCTCAGATGAATAATTGTAGGTGTAATTTGTAGGCTCAATTTTGATGTTAGTCGAAACCCTGCTGTGTCAAGATGGTATGTCTCATGCCTTTCTTCTTCTGTCCTCTTTTCTATCCATCAACGCCATCTCCTTTTCTCTCCGCGCAAGAGACGAGACGTGCGATTGTCTCTGTCTGGCTGTCTCATGCCTTTCTTTCCCTTGTCCTCTTCCATCTATCATCACAAGCTCTCAGCATTCTGTCCCTCCCTCTCTTTCTCTCTCTCTCTCTCTCTCTCTCTCTCTCTCTCTCTCTATCTGTCTCTCTTTCTCTCTCGCTCTCTTTGAGTTCAAAGGCCTGCGTCTGCTTCTCCCTCCCTCCGTGCCGCACTCCGGTCTTCATTAGGGATAAAGGTGATGAATATGGATGGAGGAGAGAGGCGGGGCTGTGGATTAGAAGTGAAAAAAAAGATAATACACAAGAGGAACACAAGGAGTGGAGGTGGGAGATGGTGCTGGGCCGCTTTGCGCCGGAAACCAGGACGACTCCACGATTCTGTTGTTCCGGGTCGGGTAACCTTCATCTCCAACCAGGCTCGTCCTGCAACACACACACACACACACACACACATACACAATTTTTTTCAGATACAAGGCACGCAATCCGTAACAGGCAGCATTATAGCTCACAATGCGGCCCGTGTTCTCGCTGCTTAAATAATGCGTGAAGTAACCTCGATGAGGCGATACGCTGCTAAAAATGTGTGTTTGCCTGAGGGCGCGCACACACACACACACAGTTGTTTAATCCGGGTTTAATCTCTTCGGCAGACGCCACGCTGTCATGGCGTTTGCTTCAGGCAGCGGCTAATCTCTGTCTCTCCTCACAAAAAAAGTTGTGTGTGTGTGTGTGTGGGTCTGACTGTGAAAAAGAATGCAGTCCGGCTTTGGGGTAATTATGTGTACTGGGAATTTGTGTATCTCCTTTTCTTTGTGTCTGTGTCTGTGAGGTGGGTTATGTGAACTCTGTGTGTGTTTGTGTGTGTGTTTGTGTGTGTGCGTGGGCGGATAGCCTCCAGCCGTCACTTCCTTTCTTTTCAAATTACCGTTCATGTCAGTTATGATCACCGGGGCAGAAGCGCGTTGTCCGATGACGTCAGTGGCACACGGACTCACACACACTCACACACACACACACACACTCAGACAAGTCAGCTAGAAACCTCAAGGGCTGCTTCTCCTTCCATTTCTCTCTTCCACCCTGCGCCGTTTCAATCCCCGTTCAGCTCTGCTTTTACGCTCTGCCGAACTGAGCCTGTATTCATCTGCCCATCATGTTCCCAAACTTTTTGTAGACCCATTTAACAGTAAAAGAGTTGTGTGGTAGCAAGGTTAGCTAGTAATACAGCTAATAATCTATTGTGGTGATCATGTGATCATGTTTGAGAATAAATGGAATGTTGAGCGATGCGCGTTGCTCAGGATGGGAGAATGATGAGGTTTCGCCCTTCATTTTGTCAGTGAGCTGCAGGAGCTCGGTGGATTAGACCGGCCCGTAATCACAAAGCTAGCATGAGCGACGCTTTGAACCTCTCCCTTGTCATCTCTCCCTCACCATATCTCGCTCTCTCCCTCCCTCCCTCTCTCTCTCTCTCTCTCTCTCTCTCTTTCTCTTTCAGTTTTTTCCTCCACTCGTGAGCCAAATCCTCTTCCCTTTCCTCTGTGTGCATTAAGGGAATTATCACAGCCCCCACCTTCAGCAGACTTCATCACTGTCGTTTCTCCTTCTTTTTCTTATTCTCGCTCTCTCCATCACGCGCACACACACACACACACACACGCGCGCGCGCGCATCATCTTTTCCTGCCTGTGTTCGGTTGTGAAATGGAAATGCGCTGATTTAGTCATGTGTTAATCCCACACTGATAGAGGAACTGAAGTCGTCACACTGCTTATCTACTGCTGAGGCTGCACTTCATTCCTGCCAGCTCTCTCTCTCTCTCTCTCTGTCTCCCCCTCTCTTCCACTTCTTCTCTCTGTCTTTGTTGCTCCCAATCTTTCTCTCCTTTTCCTTCTTTCTCACTCTCTCTCTCTCTCTCTCTCTCTCTCTCTAGCTCTCTAGCTCTAAATTTTACCCCCATTTCTCTCTCTTTTTTTTTTTTTAGGCTCTTTTCCATCTCTCTCAGCTAACAGTGTGGCTGTCACCCCTTCCATCTCTTTCTATCGTTCGTTCTTTCTTTCTTTCTTTTCTCTCTAGGTCTCCTCTTTGTCTCCCCCCTTTTACTCACTCTGTCTTGCACTCTTCCTCTTTCTGTCTCTTTATCTCTTTTTCTTTCTCTCTCTGTCTCTCTACCTTTAAATTTGACCTTCCTCTTTTTACCTTTTCCATTTCTATCTTTCTCTCTTTTCTCCCTCTGACACTTGCTCTACCTCTCTCTGTCTTTTCTGCTGCCCTGCCTGTCTCTCGCCCTGTCTGCCTGTGTCTCGCCCTGCCTCTCTCACCCTGCCTCTCTCACCCTGCCTCTCTTGCCCTGCCTCTCTCTTGCCTTGCCCTGCCTGTCTCTCACCCTGCCTCTCTTGCCCTGCCTCTCTCTTGCCTTGCCCTGCCTCTCTTGCCCTGCCTGCCTCTCAGCAGAACTCAGTGTCATGTGTAGTTAGTGTAAACACTTACACACTGAGCTAAACCGATCTCTGTAAAGGAGAAGACGTGTTAAAACTGTAGTCACTTCTGCTGCTCAGTGCTTCATGGAGGACTCTTCAGAGCGCCACTCTTGCGGAAGGCATCAGTGCAGAAATCAAAGCCTCCACGTTACTCATTAGAGACAGTAGCGACAGATCAGCGTTAAAGCTCAGGCTCATCTCAAGTTTGTTTTCAGCTTTTTCACAAAAGCCACGACTCCATTCTGGATGTCAGCTGGAGTCTGGAACAGCGGCTCCACCACACAGATATAAATACGACTGCAGACTGCCGCTGGGGAGCCAAACCCATTCATTTCATCGGCTGCGGCTTGCAGTGCACACACACACACACACACACACACACACACACACACACACACAGGAAGAGTGTGCAGTGTCTGGAGACTGGCATCCTGGCACCGGAGATCATGCTTAGGGTTATCTGAGCAAATTATCGCCATTTCTTTTCTCAGATCACAACGAAATGGTTTCATTCACTGTTTGAAATCAACGGATACACTATAGATGATCAATGTTCTTTCAGATTTGCTTTTTGTTTATTATTAGTTCTTTTAAACGCTAAATAAAAACTGAAATACATTTTCCCACCATTGATTTAAGCTCTTTAACTTCAGCTAATCGCTTATCAATGCTAATCACCAGTTTTTTTTTAATTCAGAAAACCCAAAATTGGTATCGCAAAATAATATACAATCGCACAAAACATAAGGAGACGGAGCTATTTGAGAGAAACCTAAAAACACTTCAGCGGAATACTTTTTATTTACACACCAAATATTTTAACTCGGATTTGTTGATATTTTCGCAGCTACACACTGCTCTTTTCACAGCACATGACCGCTAGGAGCTTATGGGAATCAACTGCCGTGTTCCTGTTCCTCCGGCCTCTGGAGTCGCGGCCCTGCGTGTGTACGCACACACACACACACACACACACACACACACACACACAGGTGAAAAGTCAGCACGGAGGAACGCAATTACTCATCCTGACATAAAATGAAACTAAAACAGGATGACAGTTATATATTTTTTGTTTTGTTTTTCAGCTCTCTCTTCCTTTTGCGAGTTTCATTTACGACTTCACACGCCACTGTAAAAAAAACCAAAAAAAAAAAAAACACAAAAAAAACCCAGGAACCTTCCAAAAAAAAAAAAAAAAAAGGTTCAGTGCCTGGCTTGAAACGTTATTCAAAAGCAGGGCGATGTGAAGACACGCTATCGTGATTTCCATGTGCGTTTACATTTGCATCGCGCTGAGTGACGGTACAAAAACAGCTGAAGGCACAACAATGCAAAGTGCTAAGGGAGCGTGTACAGATTAATAACCTGAAAGACGAGAGAAGTGACGGTGTAGAAATGATCTGAAGTGGCTTGTCTTTTTAGATCTCTCGCTTATGGAAGGTATGGGGACGTCCAGACGCTCGGCACTCTCATGCACTTTTCTGTCAGAATCGTGGACATTTTTACGGTGCAATTTTTTTTTTTTTTTTTTTTTTAAACACAATTTTATCTGAAGCAGCATATAAACAAGTTGGCTGTATTCTTCTTCTTCTTCTTTTTTATTTTTTTTAATTTTTTTTTTATAAGATTCCTTAACAATTCCTGGTCAAACTTTGTCAGCACTGAATTTCATATCTTGACACTCTTCTGTGCTTTTTTTTTTATTATTTTTTAAAAATTATTTTTATTTATTTATTTTTTTTAAACAAGACCAAACTAAACAACGTGATGTGTGTCATTCAGTCATAATGCTGTTCAGTCTTTAATTACGATTTTTCGATATTATTACATCTCATTCAACTGCTTTAATCCCACACTGTGGTGTGAAAACATGGGTTTTACTGTATTTAATGTTGCTCACAGCCTACAGATACTCTCCTGGGCCACGGTCACAGGTTTCCTAATGGCAATTTAGCCTTAAAAGCAAAAATCGATCTTTTTCATGTGCTTTGATAGCCTACAAATTAAAAGCACATACAATTTTTATTTTTTTATTTTTATTTTTTTGAAGCATGCAAACTTCTGCAAATTTTAAATGTGCGTGTTTTGCACTGGTCTGGTCCAGCAAACTCTTAGCAAAACATACTGTGATCTATATTTTCCACACTGCACTATAATAGCTGTGTGCACTATAAAAGCTGCGCGACCAGCTATTTTAAAATCCAACATGACTGATGATTCAGAGTGTGTTTGTTTTACTGTATAGAGTGTGTCACTGCTAACACTGTATCTTCTTCTTTGTTGCTACACATCACAGTTTGTGAGGAAATTAGCACTCAAAAGCACATTAAGATCTAATCTGTGTGTGTGTGTGTGCGCGTGTGTGTGCGTGCGTGCATGTGTGTGTGTGTGTGTGTGTGTGTGTGGAGTAGGGCTTTGCTATGGGTAAATGTGTGTCCCATTCTTTTTGCAAAGTGCACGCTAGATTCACATCATGCTGCAGGAGTTGAATGGAGTAGCTGTGGGACTGAAACAAAGCTGGGAAGAATGTGAGAGAGAGAGAGAGAATAGAGAGAGAATAGAGAGACAGACATAACGAGAGAGAGAGAGAGAGAGAGAGAGAGAGAGAATAGAGAGACAGACATAACGAGAAAGAGAAAGAGAGAGAATAGAGAGACAGACATAACGAGAAAGAGCAAGAGAGAGAGAATAGAGAGACGGACATAACGAGAAGGAGCAAGAGACAGAGTGAAGAGAGAGACGAGAGAGAGA
>CM075010.1:25618000-25624109 GCA_037576675.1 Pangasius sanitwongsei
AAACACATGGCATGTTTGATTCACTTGCTGCAGTCGAGTCGATTCAGCGACGAACCGCTTTCTCGTTGCTCTAGAACTCACTTGGAAGCGGACTGAGACCACGCTGCACAGACGCTCATGGCCCAGTCGGTTCGGTCCGCGGTATGATTGCTGTGTTCTCGCCTGCCTAAAGAACTGCACTAAAGTGCAGAACACACCAGGGTTCCATTCAAACGATCTAAATGTTGCAGAACTTGATGAAGTTCAGTAAGAGGTTCTTGGTGGTCCTTCAAACAAAGGAATTTGTTCGTAAAAGTCAAGTCACGTCAAGTGGAGTTTATTGTCATTCAGCTGTACACAGCCAGTTAGTGCATAGAGAAACGAAACAACGTTTCTCCAGGACCAAGGTGCTACATAAGACAAACACAGAACAGCACAGAACTACAAGGGACTTACATAAGTGCCCAAGTGCAAGCATGTGCAGACAGCACAAGACAGTACAATGACTACTGGGATAGACAGTGGGCAGAGTAAGTCCCACTGCAGCGCCGACCAGTACACAGTAAAACCAGGAAGTGCTAATGCTGAAAGAAAATGGTGGCACGCTTTGACTGAGATGACGATGTTATTGGCTTTTGAGTTTTCAGCCTTTGAATGACTTTTCGAATTATTCTGATTTAAATTTGAATGAACAAACTACTTAAAGAAAATAAAAGTCCCTAAACACTTCCTCAGACTCCAGTCCAAACCTCGAATGATGTTTTTCAATGCAGTTTCCGTCCTCATTAGTGCATCACTACTTGCTCTGATTGTTCTCCCACCCAGAGACCACAGCCAATTTTGCTTCCTTCGCCTGGCCTCAGATGGCTGTGGCGCCGTCAGGATCTCACTGTTGATAGGGTGAAACCTTTAATGTAATTCCACTTTGAAGCACCCATCTCCACTCTGGATCGTGACTTTTCCAAACTGCGTAGTCTATGTACACATGCGCTCATACTGTATATATCCATGATTGGCTCTGACTGACAGAGGACACAAATGTCCTTCAGGTTACCACTGACAGTGATGAGTGTTTTATCCTAAAGGGTACGGTTTATTACACCAGATGAACCACTGAAATGAGTATTTAATATCATGGGATTGCAGCAACTCTGTACAAAGTTGCTCATTTAATAATCAAACATGCATGCCTGCACTTGATCCTTGCATGTCTATTAGAAGTGAGAACCAGGAAGTGAATTCCCCTCATAATCACAAAGTATTGTCACATAATTCATTCATAGGTTATAGCCTTTGTGATTTGTGTCAGAATTATCTCCATTATACGCCTTTTTCAGTGTGCAGGAAATATCTGACAGTAGTTACCTTGTGGTTTCTTGCCCATTATTAATTCATCCAAGCCTTTTTTGTTTAGTCTGCGAAACTCCACACCCCCCCAGTTCCACATTTTTTACCTTCCCCAGCTCACACCCTGCTTTATGGGTACTGTAGTTTTGAGGTAGGCTCCAATAGTGAAGAAAGAACAAAGGAGTTGCCATTCCAAAGCATGACCCACCCTTCCTCCCTCTTTCTCTCTGAGTATGCATTAAAAAGAACATCTGGGCCGTCTGGTCCAATGCTGGCCACATGTGCTAGAGCAGTTAAGCAAGGCTGAGCGGCTGTTAGGTAAGCGCGCCGCCTTTGTTTCAGTTTGAGAATTCAGATGGAGATCAGGAAAACTTCTGGAAGTTTGGTTGAAACTTGGCTAGAGAAGAAAAGTTGAATTAAATCTTCAGTGAACTCTTAGTAAAGTTCGCACCACATGCATTTTTTGCTATAATAAGGGAATGGAGTAGAATTGAAAAATTGTTGCTAACTGGTGTCCTAGTCCACACCTCTGAGACAGAAGTCGTGCAGGTGGAGGTTTTACACTATCACCCTGCACGAGGGAACCTCCCGAGGGAACACAGAGCAGTCTTTATTTATTTTTTGTGTACATCAGCGTTAGACAAGTGGAGGAGGGGCTGAGGACTCAAATTCCCCTCGAATGAACCTTCTGAACCCCAGAGCGGCTCTGTGTGCGATTGACCTCTTCCTGTGCTGCCACAGCTCAATGAGGACTGCTGTTTCAGAGGCCTGATCCCGGGCCCCCAACCCCCCAAACACAAAGTCCATCCAACTTCACTCCTGGCGCTCACGTGATCGCAATGTGTGCAGAAACGTAGATTCAGGTTTACCATTGACGTTTGATCTGCTTGTGGTCTGGGGGTAGTCTTGTGCCTATGATCTGTAGAGAAAAAAAACGGCTGATTAAAACACGAGGAGTAGAGCTGCAGCGTGGTCTTCCTCCTTCGTGGCTGCTCTCGGCTCTGGCAGCAGCGCTGATAGTTTTTCAGACCCAAATGAAAGCCACATGGCATGAGCTGAGCAGCACTTGCAGAAAGGTGGGATTAGTGCAGGGAAAGCCCTCTATTTAGGGCACATTTTTCATCTTTATAAGTGACATCAGCGTCAGCTTGAAGTCAGTATCCACCAACTGCCATCATTGACAGCACTACAGCTATATACAGCTGAATTGAAGGACTAAAGCTGTGAGAAATTCAGTCGTGCCTTATTGATTCATTTTTGTCCACTTAAATGAAATTAGTCGTCAAGCTGTAACAACAATCTGTGGCTAATTTTAAACACACCGCTGTAAAATAACAGTTCCTTTCCTGCCGTATTTAAGGTTTCAATCAGTGAATGAAATAACACAAACTGTCCGCTCAACACAGTGACACGGGAAGCACGCAACATCTGAAAAATTCATGAGGTCGACACCCACCGTGATCAGAAAATGAAGTACCACTCAAACCACCAGACAGCAGTGAACTTGTGATGTAGTGTAAAAGAGCCTTCATTGGGATTCTTGCGATAAAAAGTCATTAGGGATCAATCAGTAGTAGATCTGTCAGGCTTTGGGAAATGTCATCATCAGTTTAGAAGTGTTCCCGATGACTAACGCTGCCTGACAAAGTATTCAGGAGATAATGTATAAATAATGCTGTCAAACACATTTTATGAAATCTCAGCGCAGCCATGACTATAGATAATGGCTACGTGTATTGATAACACACAACCTAAAACGAACTGGCCTAGCTGGGATACTGAGCTGCGTGGGCCTAATGCGGATAATGTGATTAGCACCAGCTAATACAAGAATGTCCAAGAAACTAGAAACGCAATCGTAACTGCAAAATTCAGGGTTACAGCAATAATCCTGATGACTTTTTCAGCCTCTTGTAGCAGCGTGTAGACTGTTGGCTCACTCACGTATAACCAGAGCGTTCTAGGAAATGAAAATAAAATTGGGAATTTTGGGAATATTGAAACTGATATTAGGCGAAGGCTAGAGGCAGGGCATTGAGAGGAATTTATTTAAGCTGATTCATTTGTAGCCAGTCGTAAGTTTTAGGATTCAGAGTATGTTTGTTAAGCCCCTGTTACGTAACAATTACATCCGCTCTAGTCTTCTATCTGTTTTCTTTTACAAAATTGAGATCATCTGTGAAGGATTAGTGCTAATTACATGATAGTCATCGCCAGTACACGACTACATCGTCCTATTGCCCAGCCTTTTGTTAGTTGCGTATACAGTTTGTAAGGAATAACACACTTGGGTCCGTAAACAATGGGACGATATGATGAAGCTGAGGTACTTCTACCACCCTGAACTTGATTATTTTCCTACAACAGCATCATCCCAATGTGTTATTCCTTTTACACAACAGCAAATTTCGAATGTTAACAAACTTTTTATATATCGAAGAACTTTGTATCTGTTTAGTATTGTCAAAAGTCAGTGAAACAAGTTGGCTTCTCACTTGCGTTATAGCTGCTGTAAACAGTCGTCCCCTCAGTAGCCTCTTTTTCCCCCTCTCTTGAAGTTAATAAGATGAAAAAAAAAAAAAGAACGCAGGTTGTCATGTTATCGAGAAAACACAAAATGTAAACTCACCTGTCCTGAAGACTTCCTTGTAGAGTAAAACTTGCTGACTGATACAAATATACAAATCGCTAGTCATATGCCAGAACAAGCATGTTAATATAATAAACCTGTGATTTGCCTTGTAGCTGGCACTACTGTGCTTCACTCTTTTTGACCAGTCAGAATTCTGAATTCAACACAAAATATTATTCAAATATTGTCAGCACTCCATTACTTTGAGGGTAGCATTAGTACTTTGGCCAAACATACTAATTTTTACTTAAAAAAATTTTTTTTTATTAATTTTTTTTTTTACTAGTAATACATGTATTCTTCTCAAGACTCAAGACAATATTGGAAACCAAAAAGCCAACTAAAGCCAAAGGGAGCTGTAGTGATTTGGAAATGTAATATACTTTCACACACAATGCGAGTTCACGCATTTTAAAAACCCTTTGTCAGTATTTCATCAGACGTCCACTGCAACATGGCAGAAACGTTGTCTGGTGAAAGAGGCATAATTATTATTTGACTTTATGACTGGATCTTATGTGGAGCTGTCGTTTTGTCGCAATGGTGATGTCATTGTGGTTTGGACCACCTCACAGAGTCAAAGTGGCCTTTGTGTTGACTTGATAAATTAGTTGTTTGTGAATTTCAGTGCGGACATAATAAGAGCATGAAATCTTGTGCACATTATTATTCATCAGTACGCTGGAACATTTGACTTTATACAGTACCAGAACACGGAGCGATGTTATTCAGCTTCTGCTTCGCACCCGTCGTCATTCCTAAATGACTCAACACTAGCTAGCTAGCGAGCCTCGTCTTGAATGATGAAGTCTTCTTTCTCAGCTCGCAGCTTTACTGCGTCTTGTCGTGCTCGGAAGGTTTCATGGTTCCTGACATGTTCCCTACCCCCAGCTCCACTCACACACAGGGAACTCGGGGCCCCCTGACCACATCCTGCAGCTGTCTCCTGGTTGACAGACTCAATTCAAACAGTTTAAAACTGAGCTATTACCTTTATCCCAGTGAAACTCGACCAGTTCAAACACTAATAAACATTTTAATGCAGAAATATACCTAGCCTGTTATCCATCACAAAGTCTGTTACATTAACCGCTTTACATTTCTAAATCCTAAGGCTTGTTTTTCAACAAACTACATGGAAGATGATGTGAAATATTGCGCTGTTATAAGGAGTGAAAGGTTGCAGTTTCCCTAGAGGTTAATAAATAAAAAAATAAAATGTTTTTTCCCTGTTTATTGATGCTATCTTTAGTCGGCTACATGTTACAGTTTTCTTCAGAATGAACTCTATAGCTTGTTGGTGTGTAATTTTTACTTTATGCTCGACCAATCACGCTCCTGTCACTCAACAAGCACAGTATTGCTATTTTACAAAAATACAGCTTTTTTTGGGCACGTTTATTATTCCTGAAATAAAATCATTGCCCTTCTGAGCTCCCTTAGACAAATTCGAAAGTTGTCCAGTGTTGAGGTGGAGTTGTGGGAGAAGATGAAAAAAGAAGACACTTTGACAATTATTTTGATACAAAATTTTAATATTGGCACATGTCTAACAGAGTTTCTGTTTATATAAGTTGCTTCTTGGGGAAAAGGGGGAAAAAAAAATAAATAAATAAAATGCAATGTTAAGTGTAAAATAAAGTGTATAATGCATAATGTAATGTACAGTGAAACATATAATGTAAAGTAAATCGTAAAATAACATGTTTAAATGTAAAGTATAATGCAAAATGAAATGCAGAGTGAAATGTTATTAAAATGTAAAGTGAAACATCAAATAAAATGGAAAGTAAAAATGTTAATTAAGTCTAAAGTCAAATGCAAAGTAAAATGTTATTCAAATGGAAAGTATAATGTAAAATAAAGTGTAAAGTAAAATGTAGAGTATGATTTAAAGTAAAATGTAAATTTATTTAAGTTAATGATCTGTTATTTAAATGTAAAGTATAATGCAGAATGAAATGCAGAGTGAAATGTTATTAAAATGTAAAGTGAAATGTCAAATAAAATGGAAAGTAAAAATGTTAAGTCTAAAGTATAATGTAAAGTAAAATGTAAAATATAATGTAAAGTAAAATGCAAAGTAAAATGTTATTCAAATGGAAAGTATAATGTAAAATAAAGTGTAAAGTAAAATGTAGAGTATGATTT
>CM075010.1:25625512-25646064 GCA_037576675.1 Pangasius sanitwongsei
CACTGTGTACACCTTTAGACTACCACAATTTCACTGTCTATACCTTTAGACTACCACAATTTCACTGTCTATACCTTTAGACTACCACAATTTCACTGTGTACACCTTTAGACTACCACAATTTCACTGTCTATACCTTTAGACTGCCTGCCTGTCTGTCGCTCTCTCGCTCTTTCAATTCAGATGAGCTTTATTCCCATGACAAGTTGTACAATATATTGTCAAACATTCATATGGGCTAGGAATGAAACCTAAAGAGAGAACAAATGATAAGATGAACAAGTGAAGGACAAACAAGACAAAACAAAAAAAGTACAGTCTATGGGCTGTGAGTGCTATAGGGGTGTGAGTGTGTGTCCATGTGCCCGCGTGCGTGCGGGAATCTGTGTGAGAGTTCGTGTGTGTGTGTGTGTGTGAGTTCATGAGAAATTTGCTGTTTGGTTGACTCTTCCCTCTTTTTGTGGCAGGCATCGATGTAAGATGCTGCTCTTTCTGTCGTCTCTCTCTCTCTCCCTTTTTCTTTCTTTCTTTCTTTCTTTCTGCTTGTCTCTCTGTCTTCTGGCTTTCTGTAAGTCTCTTTGTCTCTCTCTCTCTCTCTCTTTCATTCTCTCTTTCTGTTCATCTCTCTATTTTTTCTGTCTCATTTACGCCTTCTTTCTTTCTGTCTCTCTCCCCCTTTCTTTCTTTCTTTCTTTCTTTCTTTCTTTCTTTCTTTCTTTCTGTCTCTCTATCTCTTTCTCTGTTGTTCTGACTTTCTGTCTGTCTCTTTTTATTATCTGTCTATGTCTCTCTCTCTCTCTCTCGCTCTCTCTCTCACTCTCTCTCTTTCATATTCTCTCTCATTCTGATTGTCTCTCGCCCACTCTCTCATTTATTCACTGTCTCAAAGTAGAAAACTAGGTCACGGAGACAGGGTGCCAATAGTGGTGGTATGTCCTCTCTCTCTCTCTCTCTCTCTCTCTCTGTCTCTCTCTCTCGCTCTCTTTTAACTTAAATAGGGCTTTTATGTAAGTGGAGGAGGGGAGGCAGCTCAGGGGGAAGGGAGGAGGAAAGAGAGCGCTATAGGGATGACATTCTCCCTGAGAGCGTCGCTTGAGAAAGGAAACTTGGAGAGGAAACGGTCCGACTTCTTTTCCTGACCCGACTCCTTCACTCCCCCAGAAAAAGCCACGTTTATATAACGGAGAGATCCTATAGCCTTCTCCTCTCCCTAACGTCCACATCTGAGAACGAAAGCCATCATTTACTATAAACAGGAAACTATTCGTTAGTCTTTGTTTAAATAATTGTAAGTGGCTTATTTTTGACAGGCATTTCAGGGATATTTTAGCTTGTAGGCTTGCCGCGTTTCCAAATTTAACACACTCGTGCGCAGATTAAGGACGTGCAGAAGTACTGAATATGTACAAAATCAGCGTGACCCGTTGACTCATCATCCCTGAAGGAAGTCCTGTATCGTTCTGTGTAATTGGGCTCGCAATAAGCTTTTATTACACAGAAGCCGTAAAGCAAAATGAATGTGCGTAAGTCAAGTAGAACACTAGAGACGAGTGAAATGCAGGGAAAGGAGATGAGAATTGATTTGGATTGATTTTCATTTTTCTGTGCAACATTTACTATTGCCATAGAGAGCTATGTTCAGTTGACTCGAATACTAGCTAGAAAAACTAACTAGTCGACCTCATTAATAGACAAATTGATTAGTCGGTCTGTCTCATCTGGTGTTAATCCAGTTGTGAGAAATATTTCATCTTTGGGACAATACTGGTGATCTGTAAAAATATATTTATATTTTATATTATACTCGGAACTTACCTAAGGTTTGAACTAATAACATTGTGTATCTCTCAGTCCAATACTGTCGAACGCACACCGTGATCCATGATCACATTTTTACATTCTGTGATAGCATACATCTTTTCCATTTTCTGATGCTTTTAGGAAACTGATGTATAAAAGATGCATTTGAAGCACATAACTATTCAACACAATACGATGTCCTAGTTTAGTCCGTGTCTGGCGGGAGGAGAGTGAGCGCAGTGTGGGAATACATTTAAATTTAACTCTCTTACACCCAAAAAAAAAAGCATTTCTGGTGTCTAATAATAATATGCTGTGCCGAAAAATAGGGAAAAGTCCTTCCACTTGAAGGCATGAGTGCTAAAAAATAAAAACTGAACCAGCAATAGCGCACTAACTAAAACTAAATTACTGAAACTAAACATTTAATTAAGTGCTTTCTGTTTGACAATGTGGTTGTACATAAGCTTCCTTAGATAAGCCTTTTTTTTTTTTTTTTTTTTAAAGAACAGGCAACAATAAAACTTGAGCTCCTACAGGTCTTTGGAAATGTACTATTTTTGGCATACAAGTCATTCAAACAAGATAGCTAACTAACCTCGTGCTGTAAAGTATCAGAAATCTTTACACTCCTTATAAGTTCACGTAAATAATTTGGAAATAAAATGAACAGCTCAACACAGACATTTATTCTAAAACAAAACACAGTTTGAAACTTTGCTCAGAAGCTGTTATGACTAGAACTATGTCTTGTTTAGCTTTTGTCTTTGATCCTCTGCTCTGTATTCTTGTGTTTGTGCTCTTTGAACTGTGCTCTCAAGGTCGTGTGTGTGTGTGTGTGTGTGTGTGTGTGGTGGGGTCTTGGGTGGGGGATTTCCTTTCATTGGAGGGTGACTGAAGCCAGTGTGATGGACTTCAAGCTCCCGTTATACCCTGTTCAGATCCGGTATTAAAATCTGTTTCGGGTCACGTGACGTCTCCCTTCATGTGTGCATTTTTTCTTCCCATTCTCAACATCAGCTCTGCGATTTCGAGACCGTGACAGCGATTTGATATATGACGATAACACTGAAACTACGATAAAAAAATTTTGATTGATAAGGCAGCGAGTCAGTATTCGATGATATCACTGAATCTGCGATCTGGATTCCTAAGGCGATGATTTGATGTTTTAACACCACCACCGAATCTGCTATGATATGATACTATTTCGATCCCTTAAGCATTGAATCAGTTTGATGATACGATTTGATTTGGAATCCTCTGATTTGATATGTGACCAGCTTTGTTCAGAATCTAAAACAGCCAAGAAAGCACGCAGCAAATAAATCTCGAGACCGGAGTCTTTCTGTTGGACATGTTCTAGAAACGAAGCTGTGTCCCTCCCTCCCAGAGAGCACAGCCAGTTTTGCTGTCGCGGCTCCTGGCCATAGATGGCTGTAGCATCGTTAGGATTCAAGCTTGCGATCCCAGGATAATAGGGTGAACATTGTTCTGTCGCGTCCCACGGGAATTGCGCCTGTTTTTTTTTTGTTTTTTTTTAATTAGAAAATCACATCCAACGGCTAAATTTAAACACTTTGAGTTTTTCATTTCCATATTTTGGAGACTGGTATTGAAGTGACATTGTGCAGCCCTGCTACTGCATAAATGGGAACCCGAGTGACCGAAGAAGATGCGTTCAAATATCCAGTGTGAGCGAATCACCGTCTCGGCCGTCCACTTGTGATCAGATCTCCCAGGACAGATGTTAGTACCAAGTCTGAACAGAGCCTTAGACTCACTGAAGGACGAGTGACAATCAAATCCCAAAAGGCTGAGGTGTGTGCGCGTGTGTACGCACGTATGCGTGAGTGTGTGCGCGTGTGCGCGCGCATGTGTTCTAGAGAGACGGCTAGACCAAACAAAAACAGAGGACAGATGCCTGTCCGGACTTGTTCACTTACAGGAGATGCTCTCTTCCTCCTTCCATCTCTCTGGTAGTCTTTCTTCTTTTTTGTCTTTCCTTTCTCCCCCTTATCTTATAAAGCACAAGCATTTGTTTGAGCACAAGTCTTTGAACGCAGTTTGGAGGAATGCAGCGTTGGATCAAAAGTCTCCCTGGACTTTAAGATGAATAAGCGCAGATCTGGATCGCTCTTTATTTTTGCTTTAATGAGATGTTTGCCATTTTGTCTCAAAATCTTATCTCCGGAAGATGATTATCTGATTCCAGCAAACATCTGACTTTATGTTTTACACCTTACATTCCCGGCATTTATGTCGTGTGAATGCTTTATGGCTCTTTAAACATAGTGTCTGAGTCAGCTTGTTATTTAATCTGAGATATAGACCTGTGTATAAAAGGGTCCATGCAGGGTGAAAACCGCTGTTTCTTTAAGGAAATAAAAAAAACAATATCACAATTGTATCATAAACTATAATCTTTCTGATTAATTTTATTATTTATTTTCATAGTAGTGTTTTCCTGTATTTCCTGATATTCAGCTGGGGTTTTAAATCTCTTGCTTTTAAAGTCTTCATGCATTATTATTATTATTATTATTATTATTATTATTATTATTATTATTATTTAAGCCACTTAGACTCTTTGAGTTTGAATCTCAGTTAGTTTCCTGTTCACTATATGAGCTCCCTACATAGGGAATTACAAATTAGGGTTGTAGACCCTACATGGTGCACTAAAGTGCACTATTTGAGATTCAGCAACACAAAACAGTGACTTTAATAAGTGTGTGTTAAAAGTTGTTAACTATTTGTAAAGTCACTGATCCATAATTAGACACAAGGGACAGCTGGCCAAAAAATGATCAGGAAAAGTATCATTTGAGGGTTTCTCCATTTTATAAGTTAAGTGAGAGGCCACTCGGAGAGTTTACTAGTCTGAGCCGGAACAACAGGGCACATTTACATCTCAGTGCTGTGCTTGTTTTTTTTTTTGTTTTTTTTTTTCTTTTCCATTTCATCCAAAGATATGCATTCAGCACACAGATTCCCATACTGCTGCATTCTGAGCAGCTTTCACGCCGAATCCTATTCCTCTGAGATTCATTACAGGCTCTGAAAAACGAGGCCAACGAACAAAATGGCCTCCATTTCTGTTTTTCCACTTTCTTTGAAGTGCTAATGAAGCAGCGTCTATGTGATTAACACAAGATGGCTATCTGAGCCTACACGCTCTGTGCTAAAGGGCTCTTCATGAACGACAGAAGAGAGAAGAGACGCAGTCGCGTTTCCTCGCACTGTGTTTTGCTATTCTTTAATAATTGATCTGGTTTGGGGAAACCCAGCTCAGCGAACAGTTCCTCTCCTCTTCCCACTCGGCTTTTCCGAGAGACAGATCTGAGAGGGAGTGTGTTAGTGGGTTACCCAGTTCTGTCAGCTAGCACTTCTGAAGAACTTCTAAAACGGTGCGTCATGGTGGGGGAGAGGAGTTTTATAGGCCGTGTTTTTATGGTTCGACTTGCGAGGATTGCGAGATCGATTCTGGCTCACACACAATGGTGAGACTTGCAGTGAACTCGAGCCGGCACGGACATGGCAATCCTCACAAATTTCTCACCCATCTTATTTTGGGCTCCCCAGGGGTTTTCTACACATGCTGTAATTTTACCTTGACCTTGAACATCTTTGTAGGGCTTTAAGGGCAGTAAACGCTACAGTAATGGTGGTGAGCGTTACGTCAGTTCACTCATAGCCTGGTGAGATTGTAAATTGCCACTAAGTTACACTGAAATAACGGTTGACGGTGCTTAATGGGAACGTTCAGCTTGAGCAGTGGGAAAACGTGCAGGAAAACAAAACCTCTTACTGCAAAGACACCACATATACCATCTTATTTCCTCTGTTCTGTAAAAATGTATATAAATTATATATCAAATTCGGTCAGTATGTGAAGCTAGATAGTTCATTCTGATGTCATACTACTGAGTCCTGATTGGCTGATGATCAGATGGAACATCAGAATGCATTATGGGTATCTGTATCTGCTTGGGTACATCATTCAGATGTTATCCTACTGCAGCGCATTGAGATTTAATGTGCAAAATAGTTCTAAATAATTCTTTTGGATTTGACTACAGTCAATAGCATATAACTACAGTGCATAGGGAGTGTGTATTTGCACAAACCACAACAAAGTGTAAATGTAGGAAAATGTATGAGTTTAAATGTGTAAATGTTTTCATATTCTGAATTGACAGACTCTATAGGCAATAAAAAGACAATCACACGATAGCATAACTCATTATGAGTCGGTCTGTTTCTTTCTCACTTCACTGAATGAACTAGACTGACACAGCGGGATCTGTTAGCATCCATTTTTTAAATCCCATCATCTCTCACCCCCCTCACTTCTGGTTTTTCACTCTTTCCAATTAGCATAATGACCGAGGTTTGCAGATTAAAGTGGAGGAAAAAAAAAAAAAAAAAGACGAAAGCAGCACGCTGTTAGAAACGCATCCTGCATGGCACGCGCCCCGGCACTTTATCTGATGTAATGTTCCCTGACGTATTGAGACTGATTTTTTGCCTACAGTCCTAAACAGCTGTGGCCTAATTCTGTTTTGTTTTTCTTTCCCCTTCACTTAGCGGTTTGCCTCGTAAGACCGAGTTATTCCTGGCATATAAGGTTGGACAGTGTGTTGGCTTGTCAGAGCCTATGAGCACCGAGCGTACGGGATTGTAGCCTTGGGATTAATGTATGGAAAGGGGTCAAACTGTGCCTGGGGGCGTGGGGGAGGATTGGCGTAGTGGGGGGATCAGTGTCTGATCCAAATCCACTCACTATGCGCAGCTTGTTCATTACAATACTGAGGTAAATGAGCCATCGCTCATTAAATATGCGCATATTCATCATCCATCATGGGTCAGAACACAAACATGCTATTTAGACCTAGTGCACTAATTTGGGTTTGGATTTGGAATGCTACAACGGCTAAGGACTTTAGCTTGATAAATAGTAGGGATAAATAGTAGGTCTAGTACCAAAATACAAAGCATATGACAAACACAACAGCAAACACACGCTGGCTAGCAAACTGGATTGCCGAGCATAACATTTAGCGAGCAAGTCTTTTTGGACATTGTAGCAGATTCATGACTGTGAAAATGAGACCGAACCATTGAGGATATAAACGTTTCCCACAGATGTGTTGGCGAATTGCTAATTAATGACTCCTTAATGGTAGAATTAGCCTGTAATTATACTTAGCATCATATATAGAAATGTCAACCTAAGCCACAGCTTAGGAACTTTCGACTCCAAAAGTCATAAATAACCGGAAGAGTAGGCCGTTCATGTGAAATCTTCTCGTAAACACAGTGAACCCGACAACTTACGATCGTAGCGTAGCTTCTAAAACATGCAGTGGTGTGAAAAAATTCAGTACAGTGCCCTACAAAGTACACGTCAATACAATGTTTCACTACGCTGAGCCATAAATATGATGCTGGTGAAGAACGAAAACACCACGGCCCGTGGGAACTCGACATATAAAGTGTATTTCTGACTTTATAAACGATTTTAACTTGAGAAAGTGTGCCAAAAATGTCCCCATTTTCTCCATGCTACTTAATTGCACATAATTATTGACTAATAATTCTTGGTTTTCTTATTTTCTGTTAAAGCTTAAAGCTCGTGGTCAAGTGACACAGTGACACATCACATAAGTGCCATACTTGTTTCATGGTTTCCAGTTATTGTGTACCCGTATAGAGTGCATACCTGCGGAGTCACATACCTGCTCTATCACTGCGTACAGGTTCCAACAGGCTGCTGAACCCCAGAGAACACGCAGTGATAAGAACACCATGCAGCTCAAAAGAGTGCGAGTAGTTGATATGATCGTGTGTCAGGGAAGTACAGCACGATTCAGGAATTTGAGAAGCTAATAGTCGATTCCATGCATGCTCAGGTTGCATCAGCAGCTCATTTGAATACATTATTGAAAGCCGCAGTTCAGAACTTGTGGGGATTTGGAGACGTCTCTGGTAGGAATTTGAACATTTTGTGCAGACAGTTGTACGACGCACCTCTTCCACACTGATTAATCTGATGGTTGCAAGTTGATACCCATTCAGGAAATATTTGAGTATTTAATGAAGATGTAATTATCATCTGTCATTACTGGGTTTCACTTATAAAGCTGGATCTGAACAAATCTGTTCCTAAATCATTCACAGGAGCAATTAAAATAAGAAATGTGGTGTTCATGAAAATCCATTTGGTTTGGAAAAAAAACGTTTGCGTTAAAAACGTGTCTCTTCAAATTAATGTTTCAAATGAATGACTTGAAAGAACCTAAAGACAAATTCATTTACTACAAAAATACGACTAGCTGTTCAAGTAATGACAAATGACGTCGTGTTTACAGCCCAAAACATTCAGCGTAACGCATTCTGGTTACAGCAGAGTGTTGGACAGTGGCGTTGGACTTTTCCTTTATCATGCAAGAACTGAGGCACATCTCCGTTTTCAGCAAACTCCGCCCTGCACGCCCAAAACCCACACATCTGTCTGAATAGTGCGTAAATCTTTAGTTATGTCTGAGGTCTGAAAACCAATATGTGCATTTTCTGTATTAATTCTGTACTATACATACTTAAGTCAATGACCAATGCCTTAAATGACCAATAACTCAATGATCAATACCCTAAATGGCCAATTCCATAAATGACCAATAACTCAGTGGTCAATAACTCAATGACCAATGCCCTAAATGACAAATACCTCAATGACCGATGCCCTGAATGACCAATAACTCAGTGGTCAATAACTCAATGGCCGGTGCCCTAAATGAGAAATAACTCAATGATCAATGCCCCAAATGACCAATAACTCAATGACCGATGCATTAATGACCAATAACTCACTGATCAATGCCTCAAATGACCAATAACTCAATGACCAAAGCACTAAATGACCAATAATTCAATGACCAAAGCACTAAATGACCAATAACTCAATGACCAATGCACTTAATGACCAATAGCTCAATGACTGATGCTCTAAATGACCAATAGCTCAATGATCTCAATGACCAGTGCACTAAATCACCAATAACTCAGTGACAAACACCCTAATTGACCAATGTACCACTAAGTACAGAAAAATTTGTACTTTCTGTACAAGATTTGCATACCGTTGGTCACTCTAATGGCTGTAGTTAATGATCTTATTCATGAATGATCTTTCACCTTTGTCACTTCCAAAAATCTACAATCAAATATGTTACTATATTACTGTTATTGTATTAATATAAATGAATCACTGAAATTTCTTGCCTATTCTGCATCTTTTTGAGCACGTCATTTGGTAAATATTAATGAATGCTGGGTTCTTGGGAATTCCATTAGCTCATGCTCACACGTGGGCTGTGCAGATGCCTCGTGTGCCACTCACAGTTTCTTGTCAGTTCTCGGGGGTACATTGTCTAGTGCCTTAATTTGTGACAAGAGGCAAGAGGCTTTGAGGAGCCTCAAAGCCTCCTGAAGAGATCCTGAACTCGTACGTGTTGATGTGTTGTGTTTGGTTTGCCGTGAGTGCGTCAGAAGCTCACACTGCATTTACCACTAGTCTGGACTGTTCTGTACCACACGAACTCGTTTTCCTGAAGGTTCGATCTAAAACAAGCTCATCTGTGACTGCAGTATGACTCTCACATAAATCCAGGGTGTTACTTCACATCACACACTCCTCTGGGCTTATGGTGAAACCCACACCTTTGTCCAGACATGCAGAAGTGAACCTGATTTGTGATGATTATGTAGTAGAAGCTTTTTCTGGGTTCCAGCACAATGAGGAATGAGAAAGGAATTAAGTTAGCTCCTATACACGATGTATCATTTTTTACACAACTTCGTGTTCAGTCAGTGTGCTTAATACTATGTAGTGTTTTCCAACTGCTTTCAAACTGCCCCATCCCAAATTGGTCATTATCTTCTTCCCACCATCAGCCAGCTTTCTCCTATCATGCCACAGCTACCAGCTGGGTGAGGTGAAGACAAATACCTGCTCCATTCGAGAGACGTGAAGCCAGCCAACCACAACTTTTTGCTGCTCACGTTGCATTCCAGAGCGGCATAACTGCATCAGAGGAAAGCACTATCTACCCTCTTCTGCATATATGAATTCGCAGATGCTCACGATTTTGCTAGCGTCACTGACAGAGGAGAGAAAGTGTGCTGTTCCTTCCACCTTGAGAGCATGGCTAATTGTGGAAGAATGGATGGACAAATGGACTGGATGGACAGATAGATTGGATGGATTGGACTTCCGGCCACAGGTGTCTGTGACATTGTTGGGATTCAAATTCACTCAAATAGTCCTGACGAAATGGCGAATGGGAGCCCTGACCTTTTTT
The DNA here is from genome assembly GCA_037576675.1 of Pangasius sanitwongsei. Lineage (NCBI taxonomy): Eukaryota > Metazoa > Chordata > Actinopteri > Siluriformes > Pangasiidae > Pangasius > Pangasius sanitwongsei. The sequence goes on from CM075010.1 coordinate 25,635,676, forward strand.
TAATTAGAGAGGAATGATAGCGTCTTGTTTAAGAAATATTCTTCTCTTATCTAACTTTATGGACCATACTGCGTGCAGGTGTGTTCTGATAATCGATGTTCGATTATGTGTTAAATTACACAGTATTGTTACTGACATTTCAGAATCTTATCAGTACCCCTGCACTTTGTATCAATCACTCCAGTCATTCATCCAGTCCATCTGTCCATCCGTCTGTCATTGATTCATCAGTCTAGTAGTCATCTATAGTATATCCATCTATTTGTCCAACCACTCTGTCCATCCATCCTTCTGTTAATCCATCTTTCTATCCATCTGTCCATCCATCCTTCTGTCCATTCTTCTTCCCATCTAATCATCCATCCATCCAGCGGTCCAATTCAGTCATTTGTTCCATCCATCTATGTAATTCAATCCATCCATTAGTCCAGTCCGTGCATTCCTCCATCCAATCATTCATCCACCCTTCGACCCGCAAGTCATCCCTCCATCTAGTATATTTATTTTTAGCCTAGCTTTAGGATCCGGTTGTCTGGTTAACATCATTTAGCTGAGTAAAGTGCCTCTTTATGTTTCCTCGCAGGATTTGATCTAGGTCCAGCTCAGTTTAAGTGACCAGCTCTTTAACCATTCAGCAGTGGCCTCTCTAACAGCTCTGCACCACTTTAGAAGAAGGTCAGAAGCAGCTCAGGCCATGTTGTGATTACAGGATGCCTCTGTGCTTAATAACAGACTTGACGTGGAGTGCTCGCCAGCACCAGCGGGTCTCTAATAGTCACGTCGGGCACACGGGCGCGGTGTCATTAGCGCTCCACCCTCAGCCTTAGACATCCAGCCTGTCATTTAGCAGGCCAGATCAGAGAGACAGAGCCCCTACCCCTCCTCTGCTGGATCAAAGCTCCACGCTGCAAGAGCAGACATGAAAAGAGATGCTTCACAAGGCCTTTTTCTCTTTCTTCCTTTCCTTTTTTTTATTGTTGTCTCAGATTGATGGTGACTGTTAATGTGAAAATTGAGGAAACCCACATGGCTTTAAAAGAAGACTGGAGCTGCTAAAGAAGAACTGTGGCTGAATATTTTAAGTTCTGGATGACAAAAATACCACACTGTTAGCCATATGCGCTGAATCTAACTAGTGTTTATATACAGCACTGGAATGATGGAAGGGCTTCAGGAGAATATAAGACATTGCGCAGATGTTAAGCGGGCTGTGGATGAACCTATGACATATTTTCAGGTTCTAATTCACATGAGGCAAAATAAGGATTATGGGTCAAAGTTCAAGCATATGCCTATGCCCAATAAACACTGTTCTAGCCATCTGACAGTGTATTTATAGTTATCATTTTGTAAATGCAGTCACTCAGTACTTTCTGTGGAGGGAGCTAAGGAGTACATTTACAGATTACTCGTCGCTCATGTTTAATCCCATGTTGTAGTGTCGTAAACATAACATGACCTGACAGGCAGCTCGCTCTTCATCACCGTCGCCTCCTCATTAACCCTAATTACACTTTTATTTCTCACCCCAAATGTAGTCAGACCAAGTTACACTATATGGCCAAAAGTTTTGCGCACACCTGACCATCACAAACGCACACATGCTTGTTGAACATCCCATTCCAGATTTAGCCCCCCTTTACTCTTATAATAAGCTCCACTCTTCTGCGAAGGCTTTCCACTAGATTTTGGAGCGTGGCTGTGCGGATTTGTGTTTCCGTTCAGCCACAAGGGCGTTAGTGAGGTCAGGCGCTGACGCTGGGATGTCGAGGAGGTCTGGGGTGCAGTCGGTGTTCCAGTTCATCCCAAAGGTGCAGGACACTCGAGTTCTTCCACTCCAACCTTCACACACCATGTCTTCATGGAGCTCGCTTTGTGCATAGTGGTATTGTCATGCAGGTTTGGCCTCTCAGTTCCAGTGAAAGGAAATTGTAATGCTACAAAATACAAAGAAATTCTATGCATTTGTGCTCTTCCAACTTTTTGGCAACAGTTTGGGGAAGAACCACATATGGATGTGATGGTCAGGTGTGCACATATTTTTGCCATATAGTGTACATTTGGTGTCTAATATAGCTGACAAGTACCCAGAATGTTTTGTTTAAATTTCTGCCTCAAGCCGGACGAAACCCCACCATGAAAACTCAGCATTATGGGGCAGCTATTTGGACAACTGGAATTTATATTTTCCCTTTATGGCTATTTATTACAGTTTTGTCTTGGCCACACCTCCCAATAAATTCTTAAAAAATGCTGCCCAGTGACACCGGTATAGATAAAGATTGATATTGTTTAGAATAAAACTGGTTAGATTTGTGTTTTTTCATGATCCCGGTCAGTTTGCCCCAAGAGTGTTAAAGTTGTGGAACTAATCCAAGGTCCTCTTGAAAATGGTGATCTGGGGTTCGCTTCAACCGAACAGTGGTGCGGTCCGCATCACACGGTAGCTATCTGCTCTCAGTGCTGCATGCCAAATAAAACTTGGCAGACTACTTCCTGTTTCAAGTGTCATGTCACGTCAAGTACTTACAGTGCGAACATCGTGAAAAACGCATGTCTCGTGTTAGCCTGCATGGCTGAAAATCTTCTCCTCATTTGCAGGTCCTCATGTACGCATCCAAAAAGTGCTGTTCTTCACTGCTTGGATGTTGGTACCCAAGGAAAATCATTAAAATAAGCAGATAAATAAAAAGATGAACCTAGTGCCTACCATTTTGCATACCTGCATGCACAAAAGTGACATATGGAATTATGCAATCGATCCACAATTAAGAAGGAATTCAGGTGTGAAAGCAACCCTGTGATTATGAGCCTCGCCGCCAAAACGAGGAGAGGGTGCAGACTCAAGTGTTTACGCCAAGTGAGAAAACACCCTTAAACTACTTTAAAAAAAAAAGAAAAAAAAAAAGAAAAAAAACTTTGGTTGTAAGAACAATATCCTTACAAATATCTGAATCCCGAGAACTTTCTTGCCGCAACTTTCGTTCTTGTAAACGAAAAGGTCAAGTTGAAATTGAACCATGTAGAGGGTTTTGTTCGGCCGCTACACAATTACGCCCAAACACCACCGGGTTTATTACAGAAGGACACAACGGAGTCCATTATGCAGTACGAGCAGCATGCATTAGCATTTCTGATCTCATTTCTGCATTGCTGCAGCTCTATGCCCTAATCAAGGCTAAACAGCTCACGGCTGAACACAGGGTCATTTAAAAAAAGGAAAAGTCAAAAACGCAAGCCTTCATCGTTCGCTCTCTCTCCTGTTCACTTCACTTGCGTGGCCTTTACTGGGGCTACAGCCTGCGTCATGAATAAACTAGCGAGGGGTTTTTAACATTGCGCACAGGGAGGGAAGTGGAGCAGGAGAATCGCGGCGCGCGGCGATGTTCACGGCTGTTTTTACCACAGGCGGCGAGCGTGAAATGCACTAACGCGATCTGACAGTTTTGGAGCAAGTAGAAGAGGGCTGGACAGAAAAAGGAGGAGAGGGAAAGAGAGGGTGGGGGAGCGAGGACAGAGGATGATGAGGGAAAGAGAAAGATTGCTGGCGGTTTGTATTGAGGTCACCACCACTATATAGAGCTCTTGATCTCTTCTGATCTGCCCAAAGCTGTGTCTCTTATAACAGAAAATGCTTTATGCAAAGAACAGACATCAATCGCGTTCTTATTAGCATTACAGCGGCCATTTTCTGAGTCGTCGTTCTTTGGTGAAATGTCAATGGTCACATCCACACAGAGAACAGGTTGAGCGTCGTTTGACATTTGAAGCCTCTATGCAGGAGCACGGACTTGCGTTTTTGGATCTCAGCTTTTATCAGCTGAATGGTAATTTAAAAAAAAAAAAAAAAAAAAAAGAAAAGAAAGTAAATGCACAGCCCTGAAGACTTATAATTGCAGTTAGTCATGGTTTTATTATTATTAGAGCTATTTTGCTTTGAGCTAAAGTGGAGAACATTGCTGCACTGATAAGAGATAAATTGATGATCCAGGAATATCATGCTGTTTATATACACTCCATTTACATTAATGTGCAGAACTTAGGGGTTTTATGAGCACACAGAAGAACCGGCTGCATGAAAGTTTAAATAAATAAATAAATGGAATCATCACACCGATTCATTTCTCAATGCAATTAGATTCAAAAATAGTGTCAGTTCTGCAGCGTTGCGTACAGCAGAGAGTCGCTATTCCTAAATCCGTCTGAATTTTTGAGACCATGGTTCAGCATCCAAGCCGAAGACCAGAACGAGTTCAAGTCCCAGGACAGGACTGAGCCTGCTGTCAGATGGACATCAGAGAATGGATGCTTGCGCAAAAGCCCTCAACCCCGCAATGCCCCAGGAGCCACCTGAGAGCCGGACTCTGTGCTAGAGCCGTGGGAGCGTGCCGTTTTTACTCTCATATGTTGACCAAACAAAGACGGGACATTTCCACTATCATTCATTCAAATATGTTCTTTATTTTCCCAATGCTCTTCTACTTAAGAAAAGCACAAATACATCACCAACATGATGCTTCTTTAAAGTGTCCACTATCTACAGCCTTCTTCTCTCAAGTGGGCAAGGAGGAAAGAGGAATTAAACTGCACTCCATGACACGCACCTTGCGAAATCACAATCCAGTAATGTGCTCATGCTAAAGGAAATTACAGTAACAGCTCAGATACAATAATTAGCATTTAGGCATACACTATGCCCAATATTAAACTGGTAGCATTAATCCTTCCTCATCTTGTTAGCGTCATGGGTCGAGTGCAAACCCTAAAAGCTGAAAGGGTCCGCGGAGAAAGTGTGTTGACTGAATTACTTCCTGAACTGACAATTTAACGAGCAAGTAATTTACTCAAGGCGGCTTTGATGAGCGTGATGGATGAAGTGCGGTATGTACACAATCCACTCTTTTTCTTAATGAGTCAGATGAGTGATGACAAATCATAACGTGTTCGATTCTGTTCATCTTAACGCCCCTGCCCGCCGTGTCTGTGAGAGCCATGCAAGCAGGCAGGCAGACGCTCTGGCAGCGGCGCTCTGAGAACTTGCCAAGAAAGAGGAGCACCTGTACAACAGGAAGCGTACTATCATGTGAGTCATTCACGTTTGTTCCTCATTGCGCTTGCTTTTTGCACAGCGACTTCCGAACGAAGCGAAATCCCAGCCAAGCAGGATGCCGTAACAAACGCACAAAGACAGCCGAGCCCTAGTTCTAAATGCCTGCGCTACAAACGCTGCGCTAGTCGCGCACAGTGTTGACACAACGCACACTGGGACATCCTGTGAAAAATGGACAAAATGGTGACCTGATATCACGTGCACTTCTCTTTCTGACAATTTCTAATGAAGGTGAAATGAGGAACAGTGCGCAGCTGACTAAATCACGTAAACACCGCTTTCGAACTGAAAGTCCGGCTCTGCATTTTGCAATCGTGAACTAACTACTTTCTCTGCAGCCTGTCCACGTGAGGAATAAAGCACTGCGTTGTGCTGTTAGAGGAAAATAATCAACGCACACAAGTGCTGCTCTTACACCACAGCCATTTGTATTTAGTAATAAATGACACCTACTTTTTTTTTTTTTTATCCATTTATTCTTGCTTTTGTAATGTTGTCGAAAGTCCACGAAGCAAGTTAGCTCCTGATCTAAACAGTCATTCTTTCACCAGCTTCTTTTTTTTTTTCTTCTTCCCTCCTCTCTTTTATACTCCTCTGTCCTGAAGACGTTCCCAAAGCGCTGACACTGGAGACTCCTTCCATAAACGTTAACTCGACATCCCCTAACAGAAAACTTCACCCTCTATCAACAGTTAAAGGATTTTCTTTGTTAAAACAGTACGCAGATTTCCCTTTACATCATTTTATTTACTTAATAAAACTTACTTCATATGTAACTTCTGTGTCGTGTTTCAACAAGTTTGCAGCGAGACCTTTCCTTTATGATGCAAATTAGTCTCCGTGGCATGCTGGTTGAGAACACTGACGCAGTAGGAAAGACGCGATGAGGACGATGGCTACACAGAATCTTCCCCTAACCATTCTTTCGCGTATTAATGCATTTCCGTAGTGAAATTACGTTAGCCTGTAGGTTCCCAGACAACCAAAACATGAAACTGGGCAGCACATTGGCACTTTGGGTGGTTAATGAATTCATGATCTGTCGCTAAAATGGTGGCTATAAGCTTCTTTCACTTGTCAAGTACGTTAGCCTCGTAGCTGCAGCGCAAAACTAGACACAAGAGACTGCACGTCTTTGCTGGGTGACTAGACCTCGAGCGGAAATGGCGTCAGGCGTAAAGGGGTTATAAGGGTTAAGTCTTAAACCCGGAGTCCTTCAATCATTAAAACCGCGTTATAAACCGAATATATATCACGTTTTTAGTTCTGCAGAAAAGCCACGCAACGCAGAAGCGTTTAGGAGGAAAGGGAAGACCACACAACACTCCTGACTAATCCCAGAACATGCAGTGGCATACTTCTGTGAATTCAGATGCTAAGTCACTGCGTCGAGGCTCTGTGAGTGTGTCTCCGAGTGGGCGTGTGTAGAAGTTAAAGGCTCTCCACAGTGACAGATTTATAGCGATGGACCCCCGGGGTGCTTTCTCTGCTCGCCGAAATGAAAATAGAGCGCGAGTTAAGAGATCAGCCCTACGGAGCTGCTCAGTTTAAATCATTAGGATTGAGATGGTAAAAATCAGACGCCGAGGTCCAGAGTTCAGGCCGCGATTGTGCTTATCTTAACATCTAACCGTGACTCAGGGCATTTTTTGATGATGATGATGATTCCAAAGGTCGGCGGATGAGTTTCGGCTGATTCACACGTGGCTTGTTTTGCGTCTCGGTTGAGTCATGTTTTTTTTGGGTGGTTATGTTGGTGGTGTTTTTGTACTTCCCTGTTCTTCTCATGATGATGAACACACACACACACACACACACACACACAGAGATGATGGGGAAATGATGACAGGCATTCACATGACTGAACAGAAAGCTGTACTTAATTCCACTCTTATTTTTTGCATTATTCTGTTTGTCACATGTTGAGTGTATTATTTATATAGATTGCTTTTAGCACTTTTCAGCTTTCATGTTCAGTTCTGACTCCTCTCTCTGAGCGTGTGTGTGCGCGCGTGTGTGTGTGTGTAGGTGTGTGACACTCTCTGTTCTTCCTTTAACCGTCGCACACTAGTTTCTGGTCGTTCTGTGGAAACTTGCAGCTCTTGCATTTTTTTTTTATTGACTCCATTGACTTGTATGGATAAAACTTGCAAAAAAAAAATCAATGTAAATGGAATTATGGATATGAAAGCAGTATTATACAGTAATAAATCTGTGATCTGGCATTTCATTTGCTGACTGAATAACGTGACGGAGAGAATAAAGAGCTGTTCAGAGTGAGCGTTAGAGAGAATATTTCGACCAGATATTTCTGCTTTATTTTTAGTCGCTGAACACTGTTTGGCCATTTGTTACTTGTGGTGATGAAGGAACATCTGTGGAAGCAGATGTCGTCTTCTTTATTTTTGTCCTAACCTCTGCGTTTAGTGACGGATTTCTCTTAAATGTTGTGTTTCTGCTGCCCTCTGCTGGTCACTGTGCAGCAGTGCAGCGTGTCCTTGTGGCTCTGCAGTAATCACTGCTATCCCATTTTCTCTCTCTGTCTTTCTCCTTCTGTCTCTCTCTGTTTCTGTGTTTCTCTTTTTCTGTCTCTCTCTCTGTGTTGCTCTCTCCCTCTCTCACTCACTATCACTGTCTTTCGGTGTGTCTCTCATTGTCTTTCTGTGTGTCTCTTTCTGTGTCTGTGTCTCTCTTTCTGTGTGTGTGTCTCTCTTTCTGTGTCTCTCTTTCTGTGTGCCTCTCTTACTGTCTCTTTCTGTGTATCTGTGTCTCTCTTTCTGTGTGTGTCTCTCTCTGTCTCTCTCTCTATGTGTCTCTGTGTGTGTCTCTCTCTCTCTCTCTCTGTCTTACTGTCTCTTTCTGTGTGTCTCTCATTCTGTGTCTCTCTCTTACTGTCTCTTTCTGTGTGTCTCTCTTACTGTGTGTCCCATTCTGTGTCTCTCTTTGTCTCTTTCTGTGTATCTGTGTCTCTCTCTCTGTGTTTCTCTCTCTGTGTCTCTGTGTGTGTCTCTCTCCCTTTCTGTGTGTCTCTCATTCTGTGTCTCTCTCTTACTGTCTCTTTCTGTGTGTCTCTCTTACTGTGTGTGTCCCATTCTGTGTCTCTCTTTCTGTCTCTTTCTGTGCGTCTGTGTGCCTCTGTGTGTGTCTCTCTCCCTTTCTGTGTGTCTCTCATTCTGTGTCTCTCTCTTACTGTCTCATTCTGTGTGTCTCGCCCTCTTTTTGTGTACCTCTCTTATTATCTCTCTCTCTTTCTGTGTACCTCTCTTGTTATCTGCCTCTTTCTGTGTGTGCCTGTGTCTGTCTCTCTCTTCCTCTTTCTGTGTCTCTCTCTTAGGGCTGATTTATACATCTGTGAGCTCGCCTCTGCGTGCACTTCAGCACGTCGTGTGCGGACACTCACACAGGGTGAAGCGTTTATACTTGCGCGTACCGCGAGCGCGTCCTCTAGGAGGTGCTGTCACAAAAAACCGCACCGGAATTTACTGAATTAAACAGAAAAGAAAAGCCAAAAAGCAATGCAAGTTCCTTGTTTCGCTGTCGGATTAACGAATAGCCCAGAGCAGGGGTCTTCAGACTTATGACCAACTTTCATTCCAGCCAAACAGGATGCGCACTTGATAGTGGATTGGTGACCAAGATGAACTGAATAAACAAGTAGAATCAGGTGCCGGGTTGGAATGAAAGAAAGCCTGCAGCCACACCGGGCCTGCGGGGATAAGATTGAAGACCTCTGACCTAGAAGATAACACAGGCATTTTTTTTTTTTTTTAAAAGTGCTTGAAAAAGAAAGCTTGTGCGATTAATAATAAACCGAGTGAATTCTCACTGAAACTGAGATTTCTGCAGTAACTCTTTATCGGAAGAGCTGGTATCAAAGCACTTCAACATAGATAGCGTTTACATCCACAGTTCTGTCAGTAACGGCACGCCGATGCTTTAGTGTTTATTTTTGTTGCGTTGCTGTGGTTTACATCACCTACACTGTGTTTACTGAGAGTCTGTTCGAAGAAGGAGAAAGTGTGCGATCCTGCAAGATTAATCTGGACAGTGTAATGAACCACAGCCGTTACAGAGCCTTACGCGCAATATCATGCCTGTAGTTTTCTGTAAATAAATTCCTTATGCAATAATATGATCAGAACCACCGTGTGTGACGCAGACACGAAGCCCAGGGAGAAAACATCTTCTGTTCATTTATCCTCAGGGTTCAGTGGGAGGTTTTTAATCACACAGGAGAAGTGTTTAATAAAGACACCCGTCTGAGAAACTAACCCTCACCCCAACCCCAGCTGAGATTTCTACATCGGTTTCTGTCGCTCTTTTAAGGTTATTAACGGACCACGCGCTCAGAAAGCAGGTTCAGAGCATGAGCTCGTCTAGAGAAGCAAGAAAGTCCTGAGTGTGATGAGGGAAAACTGAATTGTTTACACTTTGAACAGTATTACTCTGATTTAAACGACATTACTCTGAATTTGTTTAAAGCCGCCGGAGAGACGTCACATCTCCTCATCAAACCGTTTCCGGTGTACGCAGTCAGACACTGAATATACACACTCGTGGGAGCCAACTACAGCCAACTGCGTGCTAGCCACGTTTACCCACGATCCCCCTCTGCATCACGACACACATACGCGCTAACACAGAAGTACAAATCAGCCTTCACTGTCCCCGTCTCATCCTCTGTCTCTCCCGCTCTTCCTTATATATAAAAATCTGTCTGTCCGTCTCTTTCTGTGTCATATCTAATCACGTTGTGAAGTGTGTGTGTGTGTGTGTGTGTGTGTGAAAGGTGTATTTTGTAATTGTGCATCTCACATCAGTGTGTGTTTGATCATCTCTATACAAAACATGATGCTGATGAGCTCAGCGACATGTGCAGATAACCCAGCGCTAACCCTGTGCACACACACACACACACACACACACACACACACACACACTACGTACTTCTGTCATCTTTGACCCTGAGGTCAAAGCGCCTGATTACGCCATTCATCCTTGCTGCAGTGAGCAGGGGGGTGGGGGGGCGGATATACAAGGTCAAGGGTGACATACGTCCCCTTCACACTGCCTAATTCCTCCTTCAGCTAGTGTGATTGTGTGTTTTTTTTTTTACAGACTACACACCAAGGTCGAATTGTTTTACACTATTGTTTATACGTACACACACACACACTCGTCTTGTAGCCTTCATTAGTCCGCTATGTGGGGGGGGGGGGGGGGGGGGGGGGGGGGGGGGGGGGGGGGGGGGGGGGGGGGGGGGGGGGGGGGGGGGGGGG
>CM075010.1:25647052-25669980 GCA_037576675.1 Pangasius sanitwongsei
TATATATATATATATATATATATATATATATATATATATATATATATATATATATATATATATATTTTGTGTGTGTGTGTGTGTGTGTGTTTATATATTTATATATATAAAAAATATAAAGGTACTATACATACACAGAAATTTGGCAGACATTTTTTTGAAAGTTATTTAATCATAAACATTGTTGCTGATGGATACTTAATTTTTCTGTGACCTTTCTTATTTATTTATTTATTTAGTTAGTTTAGTTAGCAAATCTGACAAGAGTCTGATAAGAGAATTCTGATGGTGTAGATGTTTTATGTATTCCTGACAAGAGTACTGTAAAGGAAGTTTGCAAAACAAATTTGGGCAACTGTTCATGCTGATCTTACAATGTATAAATGTTCTAGTGCATAAGAAAGTCTTTGGCACGGCAGTAAGCTAACATTGTAGCTAACATCTGATAACATTAGCATTAAATATGACCAACATTGGTTATGCAATGTGCTTAAAAAGCTGATCATTTTATTTGAGAGTTTGTAAGGGGTGTGTGTGGGCGGTTGCATATTGTGTGTGTAATGTATTTGAATCGGACTATTCTTAAATGTTTTAAAATGACATTTTAAGGCGAAATATCATATTTAGAAACCATTTCAGATTATTGAAAAGTCTTATTAGAATGTGGTCTTATTAGGCTTTAAAATGTCTTTCTCTACTGAGTTTATAGCATTTATAAGTTATTTATTGAGACTGAGGGATGGCTTAATGAGATACAACTAGAAAGAACCTTATAATAAAACCAAGCTTACAGATTAATAAGTTTATATGTATTTGTCTAGTTTCTGTGTTTAGAATTTAGAAAATGTAAATTTTATATAATTTTAAAGGTAGGTACATTTATTAAAGACATGCTTTATAGTGTTGCTAGCTGCAATGTCAAAACTTTGATGAAATCACCCACATTGAGCCTTATAATACTAAAAACATGAATTATTTCTCTTCCTTTCTTTCTCAATAATGGTGACTCCAATTTTTGCATTTTAGATGAAAGATTCCTTTAAATTAATGTTTAATAATGTCATGTCTATTTTGGTTGTGTCATTAATGGTAATGAATCACCCTCAGGTATCTCATTGAACCCAGAGCAGTGGAACCAGCTGAAGGAACAAATGTCGGACATTGATGACGCAATAAGAAGATTATAAAATTTGTCCGTGTTTCGGTGGGAGGGCTGGGTGGGGCAGAGTGTTTTTAGAGTTCCTGTTCTTTGGCATCTGGACTCTGGGTGAAAAAAAAAAAAAAAAAGAAAGAAAGAAAAAAAGATTTGTGTTTTTTTTTTTTTTTTTTTTTTTTTTTTTTTTTTTTTTTTTTTTTAAAGATGTGCTGATTCCACACTCCTTCCATTGTTAAGACTCAGAAAGCTTTTGTTGGTTATCAGAATTGTCACACGGAAAGCCTGCTTTTTGTTTTTTTTTTTTTTTTTTAGACTCTGTTTTCTTCTGATTTTTGGTCATTGGCCACTTCTCACCCACCAGCCAGCTCTCCGCAACCTGGGATACGCGCTTCCTCCGAGTCACATGAAGCCGACCAACGGCACGTCTTCAGACTGCTGCCCGTGCCGCATCACAGTGCAGCGTAACACACTCTGAGGAAAGCGCCATCTACCATCTTCCACACACATGAGCTCACAGACACCCCTGACTGCCTAGTGTTCCCGCGATCGACGGGGAACAGAGAAATGCCGTCCCTCCTACCCAGAAAGTACGGCCAGTTACACTCTCTTGGACTTGTGGCAAGGCTTCACTTGTGTCCTGAGTTTATATATATATATATATATCTCTAAATAACACGTTCACATTATAATAAAATACATCAGTGGAGTAGATTAATAAAAAAAAAAAAAAAAAAAAAAAAGGTAACTAACAGCTACTCTTAATGTTTTATTTCCTGAAGGCTGTAAGGCTATAAATGGTAGCTAATGTAATTTACATAGATAATTAAGGGAATTAATAGAAACTAAAGGCAACACATGAGTATACAGTAACCCAGGAAGGGACGAGTTTGCCTAACATCCTGTCCTGGTAGTGTTTCTGATGTAAGATATTGTCTTTCCTGTTTTGTCGTCCCTTTAAAAAAAAAAAAAAAAAAGGGCCATGAACCATGGTGTAGTCTGTTCTGGCCAGACGTGTGTTTAAATGCAGTGTGACTGTGTGTTTATAGAGTAAAGTTATATAACAGTGTTTTTGTGTTTCTGATTCTGAAACGCTTGTTTTTCATCCGTGCGCACTAATTAATGAGTCTAGTAAAACTTAAAGTAATTCTCAGCAGGCAGGATGTGGGATTCGGAAGCACACACTTTTGAGAGAGAGAGAGAGAGCGAGAGAGAGTTCAATACGGTGTATGTTTTGTTTTTCTGTAGCCGGACGAGGAAAGAGAAACATGAGTGAGCCCTCTATCAGCAGCCTAGGCAGCTACAAAAACTCGCACTTCACTGGGTAGTGATCTGTCCATCCTGGTGGAGTTGACTGCTTAATGGCTTTATCAGTTCACGAGCTCAAGAAATCTCTTACCACAATCTTTTATATGCAGGTGTTACTTTAAAAAAAAACGGGACCTAACTTCCACAACATTTAAGCAACTATAAACAGATGAAAACACACACACACACCATCTAGTGGCGACTTTCTGAACTGTCTACAATCCCAGTGTGATGTAGTATTATCAATGAATACCAATAACAACACCAATGAAGTGATGTGGTATTATCAGCACATGTCTAACACACACACACACACACACACACACACACACACATGTAGAGGGTCTTTGCTTTAATCCTCCAGACTTCACACTGCATAGTTCTGTGAAGCTCAGGAAGAGCTACAAGTTATTCAGGAGAGGCTCTGAGCCCTGAGACAAGATAGGAAAGATAAGGGTTTTGAACATGTCAGGAGACGCTGGAATTTAAAAAGCAGTTTCTGATTCTGAAAGGATTTTAACAGCAGTTCTTCCAGAAAGCACAATACAGACACCAAACATGTCTTGGATGATCAAAGCCTTTACCTATTTTGGGGTAAAAAAAAGAGGATTTGTGCACATTTAAAATAAAAAAATAAAATAAAAAAAAAAATTTAACTCACACTTCTTTCACTCCATGTAAACATGAGAACATTGGCTACTCACTGTATATCAACTTCTTCTTTTTTTTTTTCAAAACTGCTAAAAATATCAAGTCATGTCTTTTAACATCATCCTTGATATTGATGTTTTGCCGTCAGCTACTTAATAAACGGAGAGTGACAATGGAGTTTGATAGAGTTACAGTTCACACAGTTCACACAGTACTCTCAGAGAAGTGTGTTATGATATTAAATTTCAGTACTGATGCATCATATCTAGGGGTGTTACGATGTCACGGTTAGTCAAGCAGCTAACTTAGCTAAGTTAATAACCCTTTCCCACACTACAGCAGCCTCCATTTCTGTCTCGCTAACTGAAACACCCAAACACACACGCTAAATTCATTTTGCTTGCTGTGTGCGCGCTCAAAGTGTGGAACCGATTCCAGAGCTTTGGGGTTGACTCTTAATTTTTTTTTTTTTTTTTTAATGTCTTTTCGAGATCGACTTCGATACGACCCAAAAGCAGGACAGAGATGCGATGACTCGACACACGAGATATCTGAACAACATACCGTATATTGATGATGCTGAGAAAATGAAACAGTTCAGTGTTTATTGTCATATTGTCATAGACACTAAAGACTTTTTGGGCAAAGTAGCGTGAGATTAAAAACAGCTAGGGAGTCTGAGCTTTTCGTTGTCCTGTTGGTATTCGTTATATATTCAAGAATGTGCTAAGAGATTTTCGTCCAAAGATTTTGTAATAAATCTTCACCGCTGGCTGTGTGTTTGACTGATATTGTGATACTGTGATATTTTTAGACCAGGTGATCACACCGTGAAAAGTTCAGACCACATCACCAACCTCTATCTTACCAGAACGTTTTTAGGGCAAATCATTTTTTTTTTTTTTTTTGGACATTTGCAGTGTGAGCTTCTTTGTGTTTGTGTACTTGTGTGTTTGTCGATTCTTTTTATTTTGTGCTGGGGAAACTTGGGCACAGCTTGCTCGAGCGTCCTGATCTCTCTGCGGTAATTAAGCGCGCTCAGCTTGGGTGTCAGGCGTAGCTGGAGGGCCAAGCTCAGGCACGGGTGAACAGCTGCAGCAGAAACTTGAACCTTTGCTGTCTTCATTCATTTCTCGACTCCTACTACACCCCCCCTCCCTTCTTCTCCACCTCTACATGACAAAGTCCAGCTCAGCTCCTCTCCTCCTCCTCCCCTCTCTGACTCTCCTGTTGCATTTGAATGTGAAAAGCTTCTTATGTGCGGTTGCCTAGCGGTGGGGAAGAGGAGGAGGAGGAGGAGGAAGACGAAGGGGGGTCATTAGCAAGATGTGGCCCTTTTAGCATGCGGCTAATGCTAAGAAGTGAGTCTGGCGCCGTGTTATAATTACGATGATGTAGGCAGCGAAGAGGTTGAGGGTTCAGGAAAGGGATTCTCGGTCCTTTTGCGTGAGGGATTCACCTCTGTCTGCCTGTGCACTTCAAGAAAGGGGGGAAAAAAAAGGGAGGAGGGCTGTATTGTTCAGCAGCAGGGAGGAGTGGGTGGGTGGAATAGGGCTATCAGTTCCACTCAGATAACCCCCCACAACGTCATTGGCCCTCTGGCCATGCCGTGACCCCTGGGGCCTGAACTCAGTGGTCATGTGACCAAGCTGAAAGTGACCAGCAGGCTCGACTGGGAGGAGGAGGATCAGAGCCAGAAGGAGCTGAGAGGAGAGGAGAGGACAGCAGGAGAGAGAACGACAAGAAGAAGGACAGAGGGAGAGAGAGAGAGAGAGAGAGAGAGAGAGAGCGTCATGAGGCCTAAGCCCTACCCGACGAGGATACACTTATGACTGAATGGCAGGAGAGACATGAGATGGATTCATGGGAAGGTGAGCGAAACGGGAAGAAGGAAAAAAACAAGTGTTGCTCTTATCTTTCTTGTTAATGCTGGACGTGGTGCTGGACACACAAAAATCTAGTTCCTGTACGTGTGTCCTAGATAACGAATAAGTTAGAAGATCTCAGAATGGTGAATAGAGTGAGTGGAAAAACGCTTGAATTCTGTCCGTCTTGAGAGGTGTGGGTGTGTGTGATGATTAAAGGCGCAATAGGAAGATTGCCGTTTCTATGCAATTAATTGGTGTTACAGTTATGATAAGCTAGTATGGGCCTGGTAGTGTGTGTGTGTGTGTGTGTGTGTGTGGGAGAGAGAGAGAGAGAGAGAGAAATGGTCAGAAGTATTACATAACAGAAGAAATGTAAACAGCTGGCTGTGCAGTAGGGATGTAGAGAGCTGAGAAAACATCTGCTGTGGATGCGCTATAATGCTAATAACTTGAGGGTTATAGTGTTTTTTGTGTGATGTTTCATGATTCAGCACGCATGATGTTTGGGGTGTGTGTGTGTGTGTGTGTGTGTTGTGTGGTATGCAGGCTGCATCCCATCTGGAAAAGGTTTTCAGTGCAGCTTTGTTCATGCAATGAGGAATGAGGAGCGGGGGTCAGCAGGACCTGGCGCTCATCTGGTTAAAAAAAAAACCCCCGACACACACACACACACACACACACACACACACACTGACCGCCCCTCCTGCCCCCCTCCTACTGTAGCCCAAACTTCACCCCTCATTCCTCCCGGGTTTTATCACTTTGACTTCAGTTCCTCCTCAGCTGATCATAAAACCAGCGTCGTAACATTTGCTCTGCTCAAGAACAACAACGACAGAAAAAAAACCCCCACAAATACGGTGTGTGGGGAAAAAAACCCCCAAAACGAAATCTCAACAAGAAGCCAAACGTTAGTCAGTTAAAAAACATTGGCTTTTTTTTAATGCTTGCTGAAAATTATTGACGAAAACATTTAAACATCGAAATGTTTTATCATCACATTGTGGCAGATCTTATCATGAGATCTTTAAACATTCCTGTCGTACATTCTTCCTTTTGAAATCTTTTCCTCTCAACATTTCAAACGAAGGCTCCCTTAATCGTCAGCGTCCTCCCGCTCGTTCTGACGTGATATTAGCTTCCCGAAGTGCGAGTGTTAGTTTTATGCTAATCCGCCTGCGTGCTCCCCGACGGCTTCCTTGCAGCGATTTGATGCGATGATATCATCACGTTGCGATACGAGGTGTGAAGTGTGCTCGCTCCGTTGTTTTTCTTTCATCCGTTTGGGGGAATTGTAACGCTGTCACACACTCCTTGAGGTTTAGAGGTATCAGCATGTCATTAGCACCTTTTAAGGAATCTTTAAAGGAATGTTGCAAAATTGTAGATTGTATTTTAAATTTTTTTTTTTTTTTTTTTTTTAAAGCGGCCCTTTCTGGATAAAGCTAGTTGGGTTTAAAGGTTTAAGCGTGAAAGACAGTCGAATTAAAATGGCGTCAGTCACAGTTGAATATGACCGAGGGTGCTATGCAAAAACACCATTGTGTGTGTGCGCGTGTGTGTGTGTGTGTTTCAAAAGCCCCTACTGTACAAAGCCCCACCTCCGCTGCTAATCCTATTGAGCGTGCTGCCCCTGCCCTACTCCTGTGTTATTGTTACCAACAGGAGGGAGGGGATGAAGATTTCTCAGGGTTGCCCCTCTCTCGCTTTCTCTCTCTGTCCCTCTCTCTCCCTTCTTCCTCTTTTCCGTTTTTCCATTTCTCCCTCTCATCAGTCACTCTTCCGGGCAGGAAGTCACCTCTCAGCGGCATCTGTGGGTGGACTGGGTGGTGAGGGGGTGCTGTGTAGGCTGATCTCTCTGTGTGTGTGTGTGTGTGTGTGCATACTTATGGGGGAAGGGACTCAAACTTGTGTGTGTGTGTGTGTGTGTGTGTGTGTGTGTGTGTGTGTGTGGATCAATAGCTGAAGAGGAGGTCTGTAAAACAAGGTTGAAGTGATATAGCAAACCCATGCACTCTGATGGCTGTTTATACTGGATCTCACACACACACACATCCGCGCGCACACACACACACACACACACACACACACCTTTACCTTTGTGTCTTTTGAAATGAAATTGGAGCTGCACACACATCACACACATTTCACACAGCACACACACACTTGATAGCCCTGTAGAGCAATAAAGGCGCTATTTTGACATCATCAGGATCGATCGATTGAGTCTCGGTGCTTTGAACGCGTGAACACGAACCTCTTTTTTTTTCCTGGCTCTGTAGCTCGGGTTGCCTTTGAAGCCGTTCCTAATGTGTAACCTCACACACTCGATTGAGAACGAAAAGGTTTCCACTCGTCCTTCACTTTATAATGACGCTCCTACACCAGGGTACGGTGTCTCCTCTCAGCACATATGTATTAATACGTGAATGTAATAGAATCGCTCACATATTAGGCACATTAGGGAAATGATACTGTTCCCTTGGGGATTTTTCTATTCCTGAATCTTGTAATGACAAGAAACAAAATATTTATTCTAAACAATAAGAATAATAAATTAGATAGCAACGGTGATATGACAAAGACATCATATCGCGATACTCAAAGGCATTTCTGCGCTGCCTTATATACCACGTTAAATGGGTTTGTTCACAAACCTGTTCAATGATACTTTATTTAATGGCTACAAAAAAAAAAAAACACTGAAAGAGAAGAAACACTCCACACTGCAACATTACAGTTAAGTCTGGAATTTTAATACCATATCAGCTGCTTCCAGTCTGTTTATAATTCATTATTGTTATTCTATTTATTTTTAAAATAGGATAAATTCTAAAAAGTATATTGTTCACAATATTTATCACAATATCAATACTGTATTGCCGTATCACCCAGCCCTATTAGTTTTGTATTAACATTAATTTTTCTAGTTCAAACAGTATTTATATATATTTTTTTTCTATGTTTTTTTAGTTGTTGAGCTTTAGAGTGCAAGATACATTTAAAAGCATCAGATTCAAGTTAACAGTTAGTTTTACAGCTATGGTAACTAAAAATAATAACAGTTTTGTTAATAGCCGTAAGATCGCCAAGCTCCTCAGACCACTTTAACGTAAAGATCTTTGCAAGGATTTCATTTTTTCCGCCCCTTAGCGCCCCTTAGCCCCGAAGCGCTGTGATTGTGCATTAAATTCACACACACACATCATATTTCACACCAAACTTCCAAAACCTTGGAATTGTGCTTGTTTTTGGAAAACATCAAGACTTTGGCCTTCATTAAAAAAAAAAAATCTCCCCTTTTTCTTCTCTCTTTCTTTCTTTTATTCTGCAAACTTTAGTTTAAGGAAAAAAAAAAAAAATCTGAAATTCCAAGGCCTCAGATCAAAGCGAGTGGCATGGCATAGCTCGTGTAGGAGATAAGAAGGAGAGGTTTAGCAGGACGGTCTGGAGGATTAAAGCCGAGGTTATCTCGCTGATGGCTGATCAATAGAGTTGAGGGCGATCTTGTGATGTTTGCACATATCTCACGTATTGACTGTGACTATAATAGCGACAGAAAGTCCAAATGGGCAGAAATAACACACACTCGGAGCTGAGCACACTCGTGGAACGGCGGCTTCTTAGCAGACACTCATTCTGGTTTCCCTCTTGGCCTTGATGCTTTTCATGCTAGCTTGTTAAGCTAAATTGCTACGTTAAGCTAAAGCACTATGTTAATGTTAAGTACGGGTTTTACAGCTGTTCACTATTAGAAGACCCTAACCCACTTTTCAGACAACCAGGCTGGCTGATAAGCTGAATGTTTCAAACGACCTAGACCTACTTACAGTGCTGTGAAAAAGTATTTGCCTCCCTGTTTCTATTAGCACACTAATGTCTCTGAGATGACGCAAAGAAGGTTACACAGCAAGACAATTAACCTGAAAACCTGACAAGAGTGGATTAGTCCGAGCCTTCACTCGAACCCGAGGAAAAACCCTGAACAGAAAGCTTGAAAAATGTATCTGAATTAAATATGACTGATTCCTTGTTTTTTTTAAAAATTATTTTATTTATTTATTTTTATGATTTTGTTGTAGGAAACTTACGGCCCTGTATACGAGCAAGACGTTTCCATTAGCTCAGATTGTGTTTGAAGATTTATCATTAATCCTGTTTAGGATGCGTAACATCCATGTAGTTAATAAATACACACACACACACACACACACACACAATGGAACAAAAACTTAACATCCTGTTCAAATTAAACTATTCCTTAAAAAAATATTGTATATTCCAAAGATTTGAAAGCGTTAACTGTGACAAGCATGCGGCAAAGGAGGGAATCTGGGGGGCAAAAACTTTTTCACAGCACTGTATGCAAGCATGGTGGTAGCGGAAGAACCAAAAGCAGCTAACTTCATTAACAAATGCTAATGAGAGGAGCTGAGACGGCTTCGGTACTCGGAGGGGGAGGAAGTGGAGAGCTTTCTTATGCAATCCTCTGATTCAGATTCATGCTTTGGCTTTGGATCAGTCTGAAAAAAAAAAGATGGTACCTTTTAAGTGTGCGTTTAAAGCTTTAAAGATAATTAATATGTTCCAGATGTTTCCAGGCGAAAGATATCATACTAAAGGTACACAAGATAAGCATACGATCCCATTGTCCTGTTTATTACCCTTTAGACCAGAGGCGTGGAGAACGAGTGGAAAAGTACAGCAGCGCTGGAATGCTCCGTCCTCAACTCTAAACCATTTCAATTCCAATGAAAGGAAAAAAGCTGTGTCCGCTCTTTCTATTTCTCTCTCTCTCTCTCTCTATCGTTCTATCCCTCTGAACCCAGCCTCCATTTTCTAGCCACGCTCCTAGATCCAGTGTTCCCATCCTCCGAAACGAATGTACATTAGCATAAACCTCTCCCCCCCCTTCCCCCGTCAGAAGTAACAATGGTATCTTCTTCCTCCTTGTAGCTGTATTAGTATTAGTATGATTTGTTTTTCTGATAAACTTTGAATCCTGTGCTTAATGGGGAAAAAAAAAATAATCTGGAATCAGTTTTTACACGCTTTGAATAAAATACAAAGCAGTACTTTCCTTGTCGCTAGAGTGGTACACCTTTTGTACCTCTAATACTTCTCGCTCACCTAGAAAAGTAGATAGAGCGTACCTTTAAAATGATCTGAAGTACAGAATGATCGTTATTAGTAAATTAGTAAAGATTTAAATGTGCACTTTAGAGGATATTAAAGGTGCAGGAGTAGGTATGTGTGATGGTACCACCCCAGCAACAGTTCTGATAAGTGTGTGTTTTCTGAGAAAGTGTACAAAAATGATGACTGTTTCGATATTAATTATAGTTAAACAACTCAAATTCGTAACTCACTACGTTCACACTTGATTGTTTTTCAGTTTAAGCCTAAAATTTGTGCAGCCTTACTTCTTCCTGTAATCAGAAATGCACAAATGAATGTCATTTTATTGATCGAAAATGTGTTAAAAGTTTAGATCAGCGAAAATGTTTCCGAAATTAAATCAGTGCTAAATGAAGATTAGGATAATGTATGTGGAAGATACTGATGATGCAGTCCACCTGGCTGGTGTGTGCAGTGTATACAGTGCTGTGTGTGTGTGTGTGTGTGTTTATCGGAAACACGAACAGCTGTTGTGCAGCAGCGCTGTGTAAAAAGCGCTGATCTGGCAACTCCCGCTCCTGCTGAAGTTTGGAATGAAACCAGGCCTGACCTCCGGCTAACAATGCACAATTTAATAGAGCCATTAGGGGGTCTGAGCAATTTCTCTCTCTCTCTCTCTCTCTCTCTCTCTCTGTGTGTGTGTGTGTGTGTGTGTGTGTGTGTGTGTGTGTGTGTGTGTGTGGAGGGAAGGATATACTGCCCAAGGCAAAGAGTTCAAGATGAGGCTGAATGCTGAATGCCTTTTGCATTCCTCCCTCCTTTCCTTGTGCAAAACCTGCTGGCTGTGTGTGTGTGTGTGTGTGTGGGTGTGTGTGTGGTGACTTTCGTTCCGGCTTGCTAAAAAATCTAGTGCTAATTTTTCAGCAAGGACCAAACTTCCAAATGAGATATTAACCCAGCTCCACTCACTTTTTTCCTAGAAAAAAAAAAGTACATTGTGACACACTGGAAACTTCTGCATTTGTGTGAGCGTGTGAGTGAGTGACAGGGCAGCCTGAGACGGAGGCGGGCCTCGTGAGGTGACGCTGTGGGATCAAGTGGGTGAAGGTGTGAGGGAACTCCAGGTTTATATGGTGGCCATGCACTTGAAAGAGAGGGGCGACAAATTTGGCCAATCAAAGAGGGCCGACGTGTGAATAAAGGAAGCCGGCGTTGGGAGCGGCGCGCTCTTGCTCTAGGAAGTCGGCCATTTCACGTAGGCTGGCCCATAATTTACGATCACGAATGCATCCTGCATAACACTACTCGCGCTGTAAGAACCAGGCAAATGGTCTGCAGAGGAGGGAAGTCAATGTTACTGTAAAGCATTTGGACTCCTTTTAATCACAAAGAAACTAACACGGGGTCTTCAGACAGGCAACACGGCATTTATAGATAGATAGACGGATGGATGGATAGATAGATAGATCACTTCATTCATCCCAGCTGCCACTAGCATGGCGCCATCTTTATAACGTGTGTATTACACGTTTGGACGTGTAATCACGTTGTGCATGAATTCACTACAAGTTTTTAGAATTGCTATTTTTAAAGCAGTGGGGGTGAATACTTCTGCACTCACAACCTTTGCATAAATAATTGTGCATACTGTATTGATACTGCATACGTCTTCCCATTTCAATATGATAGGTATTTTGTGTAGCTTCATGACACACTCCAGTTTCATTTCAACCCTAGAAAAATATTCAAGGGGAGTGAATACTTACGCAAATCTGTAGAATGGCAATCAAAACCCCACTGAGGACCTAAATGTGTGTTTAAATAGGGTTTATTAAAGACATACACGTACACTGTGGAAGAGTCGAGTCGAACAGCGAGTATAAATTGTATATATCCTGCTATAAGTGAGATGTTTATTTGTTAATTTTATTTGTATAGCGCTGATTACAGCAGAAATTCGGGACACACACATTTCTCAAATTTTAGGAACCCATCACTTGACCAAAACGCTTAAAAATATCCGTTAACTTTTGTCAGTTTCATCACTTCTCTTTATTCTCACGTGTCTCATCAACGGCAGCGCATAATTTAGAAACCCGCGTGTATGTTCCGTGCATATCAGAGTTCGTGTTCGATCTCTTTTTCCATTTCTCCGCTCTCTAGCGCTACCGACAGCGACTATCAGGACGCGTATCAGTGGTGACCTCTGGAGGAAAATAACGAATGTTTTGGGCAGGTCATGATTATGTTGCCGTGGATTAATTTTAGTGATTAAAAGAATACATTTGTTTTTTTGTTGGTATGTGCATGAAAAAATGGAGAAGAAGAGCAGTGTGATATTGCACTCATTTCAGTTTTACAGTTAGATCTAGATGATACTGATATTACGTCACAATACGCTTTTTTTTTTTTTTTTTTGTGGAAGAGTGTCATAGGTATCATCCGTACTTGTATAGATCCCATTTTAAAATCTACATTTTCCTCATACAGTCTTTTTTTAATGTGTAATACAGCTATAAAGCTGCCACATGGATTTATTTATCATATAAGTGCTGCATACGTGAGGCCCCATGCAGCACTGCGCTTTATTCGTCAGTGTTTCTTTTTCCATGGTGGAGTTGATGTGTTGTAAATGAAAAAAGGAAAGCCTGCTGAGCAGCATAAGCCTAATCCATCATTGTTTGTGTGGCCGGATCCCGGCGGCTCCTGCAGGGCCGGTACAGTACGCTAAAGCTCTCGCTCAGCACGCCTCAGGCATCTCAAAGCCCCACACATTCACATGCTAATACACTGGAAAGGCTTTTTCCAACTCTTCACTTAACAGCGAGAGGGAGAAAGAGAGATTAATTCTTAGTGGTCCCACAGGTAGCCGAATTCCTCACTAGCCTTGTTTGCTATCAGACTAAACAATGTCTGCAGAGAGGGAAGAATCCCGAGACTCTTTCCAGCACTCAGCTCCGCCATCTCTCGTGCACTGCTGACCTCGAGAAGGCCGCTGCGCTCACAAAAGAGAGAGCCACGCAGCGGCTCTTTTCAGAGCCACTGTAATCGTACTGTCTCTTACAAGAGTAAATGGCATGTCAGATGGTTTGAATGGCCTGTTCTTGACTCTGCTGTAACGGCAGGCTCGAGGAACTCCCTCTCATGCGGAAGGAGAAAAGGCTCTGGGCCATGACCCTGCTTTTATGACTTGAACTCTTCGTTAATAGCCCCCCAGCCCCGGCAGTTGACCCCGCTGCATTCTCCAGCAACTGCAGCTTTCTCCTTCTCTCTCTCTCTCTCTCTCTCTCTCTCTCTCTCTCTCTGTGTGTGTGTGTGTTTCTCCTTCTTCATGTTTAATGTCTGAATTTTTCTTTACTCAAAAGCGAATCTGAAATTTCTGGAGCGTCACAGTGATTCATTGGCATCTCTCAGTTTTCCCCTAATAATACGTCTCAATCGTTTCCTTGAAATAACGACTTATTCAGAGTGACGCGTGCATCGAAGCTGTCCCGAGATCTCCGCGGGGGGTCGAGGCTCCGGCAGGCCGCTGAAAGCACTCAGTAAGAGATCTCATTGAAGGATGAAGAGAGCGAGGCAGGGCTCGCGTTTCCGCCGCTCTGAGTTTGAACCCTCTTCCTGCCCAGTCAGCCGTGACACAGCGGCCGTGAGCCGGCACATTCCCCCTCAGCAACACACCACGCCGCATCACCACACCACTCGCCCATCTGCTCAAGGCCTTGCTGAAAGACGCGCGCGCTGTGTGTGGCTTTTTTTTTTTTTTTGGAGAATCACAATTTTAAACGTTTTAAATCCTTGGAATATTTTTCTAGTTTTTTTTTTTTTTCTCCTGTCTTTTTCTAATATTTTACTTGACCAAAAGCCTATCTCCAGATTTGTCTATTTTAAATAAAAATATTTAACAAAATGCTTTCATTATCATCTTTTTTTTTAACCTACACTTTCTCTCATATTAAAATAAATATCTCCCCTGCATTATTTTTTTAAAAAGCAGATTTTTCTTCTGTGTATGATCCTCATTTCTTCAGTATGGTGTGTTTAGTAATTTGATTGTGTGTAGCTGGCACAGGTAGAGGGAGTAAACGTTACCTTACAAACCCGGACGGGGGTGAAAGCTGACACTGCGGCGAGTCATCCAGAGAGCAGTGGCTCCTGCTACAGCATGTCTTGCAGCGTGTGTGTGTGTGTGTGTGTGCGCGTGTGCACTTGTGTGTGCCTGACCCACTGTAGCTTCATTAGCTGTGCTTGGCTGCAGGTAGAGAGCTAACCCTATTTCTTCCCCCCACCTCTCTCTCTCTCTCTCTCTCTCTCTGTGTGTGTGTGTGTGTGTGTGTGTGTGTGTGTGTGTGTGTGTGCGCAGTAGATGACCAGGCTGAGCAGCGCTCCTGTCTCATCTGCGGAGACCGCGCCACCGGACTGCACTATGGCATTATTTCCTGCGAGGGCTGCAAGGGCTTCTTCAAGCGCAGCATCTGCAACAAGCGCGTGTACCGCTGCAGCCGTGACAAGAACTGCGAGATGTCACGCAAGCAGCGCAACCGCTGCCAGTACTGCCGCCTGCTCAAGTGTCTACAGATGGGCATGAACAGGAAAGGTGAGACACGAACCAGAGAGAGAGAGAGAGAGAGAGAGAGAGAGAGAGAGAGATCTTCAATCTGTTCACCAACAAACACTGACACATCACTTACTCTGAGTTATAGCTATACAATAATAGCTCAAAAAAAAACTACTGTAATTATTACAGCCTTTTCTTTTATATTGTATAATAATTCAGTCCCAATACGACTGCTTATTATTCACAGTTAGCAATAGGGATGGGCGATATATATCACAATATACTGAAACGGTGATAAATGACATCACAATATACTTTTCAAAGTGCATCAGCAGTACCTACAGCATGTAACTGGACAAAAAGATCACATCACGATACGTAAACGCATTATATGTCACGATATTACGGTTTGCTAACAAACCGCCAGCAAAGTCATGAAAATTTCTTTCATTAAAAAAAAATTCTCTGAAATAATTACTGAAAAGTGGCAGTGTATCACGATATCAGTATTATAATCATCATATGTCCCAGCGTTTAGTTGGGATTTAAAATGATTTTGCTCCCAGTTGTATCATTTTCCCAATATCACCCATCATGAAAGTGTCTTCAGGTATCGTGATATGATATCTTAGTATCGTGATATGATATCTTAGTATCGTGATATGATATTTTTCACGTATCGTCCACTCCTAGTATGCAACCAAATACTGTTTAACGGTAAAGCTTTTTTTTTTTTTAACGTACCAGTTTTATCGTCTAACGTAGCTGATATTTGCAATATTATCATTATTATTAGCGGATTAAGCTCATTACTTAAAAATTCTCACATGAATTTTGACCTTTTCTAAATATCACATATTAAAATGTAAATGGATTGACTGTATACAAATGTCAGTAAATAAAAAGAGATAAAAAAAAAGGTAAAATGGAGAAACAAAAGGATAAAATTTGAAACATAAAATCTTTCGATGTGGTTATAAACAAAAATGGTTAACATTCAGGTCTAAAATGATTAAAAATTGTCGAAAATTGTATTTTTGAACCAAATATATCAATATTCTTGAGAAGATTTGAGCAGCTTAGGACTGATGCGTGATGCGTGATGCGTGACGATTTCGGAGGTTAAAACTGGTTTTAAAAAGCTCAAGTGTTTGTTGCATTCGTTTTTTTTTTTTTATTATTATTTAATTTACCAGAGCCATGCTGTCCTGAGAATGGCTAATAGTCTAGTATAGCTTTGAGAGAAATCAGGATAATGATTTATGTTAAATTACCGTAATGCTCTCAAGTGATTTGGAGATTTTTTTTTTTTTAGATCTTATATCCTACTAAAACAGTTTTAAATTGAAAGTGTGGATTAAAGCTGGCACAAAAGAATTTGTGACGATGATTAAAATCTCTCTCTTTATCTCTCTCGTCTCTGGTTTAACAGTAAAAGAGGCCGGGTGTGGCTTGGTATTTGCTTAGAGCGGTTTTACGGTCACATTTTTGCTCTCCAAACACACCTGAGCACGCCGTCTCGAACACCGAGTGCCCGATTGTGCTGGAAAAGCCGAAAATGTGGCCCGTGTTTGGGACATGAACACGATTCTCTTTGCTCTGACATGACTGAATTGTTTCTATACATATTACAGCACTCTTGAAACAGAAACTCTCGAGTTCATTTCCTTTATTATAAAAGAGATGATAAATAAAGAGTGGAAAAGAGCCGATGGCCTTTTGGTTGAGCTCGCATCGCCCCCTAGTGGACACACTGTGCAAACACACGCCATGCTCCAGGCTGTAATGCCTTGCTCAGTCCCCAGTAAAGCCGTAGCTGAGGGAAAATACGCCTGAATGATTAAAAATACTGATATCGATGAAAAAAGACTTGCTGATTTGAACTCCGTTCAGGCGACACTGACTTACCCACTGTTCCTCCACATTCTTTTCATTCA
The DNA here is from genome assembly GCA_037576675.1 of Pangasius sanitwongsei. NCBI lineage: Eukaryota > Metazoa > Chordata > Actinopteri > Siluriformes > Pangasiidae > Pangasius > Pangasius sanitwongsei. The sequence goes on from CM075010.1 coordinate 25,663,643, forward strand.
CCTTTTACCGCTTTATTCACTGAGCGTCCTTCAAACAGTGCGCCTGTTGTCATTCTTCACTCCTTAGTTCATTGTCCTTCAATAAGAGGCACATTTTTTATGCATTTATAAAGAAAATATTTTTGTGCTTTAATAATTTAAATTTTTTTTTTTTTTTTTTTTTTTTAGAAATGTTAACATTTCATAAACGTAGAAATTTTAGAAATCTGCTATATTTAACCCGTATGATTTACATAACCTTTATACTACATGTCCTAACATGTCCTCACATTGCCGGGAGAAGATTGAGGGGTTAAGATCTAACGTTTAAGACTAAAGCCTGTGTTAGATCCTTTACCGAGCCTGAGATATTCAGTGTACTAATGCTAAAGGGTGCAGAACCTGCTTTCACAGCCAGTGTGTGATGATTTTAGACACGCATGCTGACAAGCTGGAGGAGAAAACCGTGTTAATTACATCATCAGCCGATTTACCGCTTGATTTGCTTCCTTGTGCAGTTAAGATTTCTAAGCCGTGGATTATTGCGTTGTGTGTTTCAGCGATCAGAGAGGATGGCATGCCAGGCGGAAGGAACAAAAGCATCGGGCCTGTTCAGGTAAACTCTTTCACCACATCTTTCCGTCAGTTTGGTTTTCTCTTCCTCCTGTGCCCTGCTCTTGTTGTCTCTTCTCTTTTTTTTGCGCCTCTCTGAGACAGTGAGAGAAGTTCCTCTACATGTCTTTGTCTCGTAGAGCGATATGGACGTGGATGTCGACACGTTGAATTGTGTCGGAGTGAATCAGGACGTGGCGCCCTCTCCGCAGTCTAAATACGTTAATTTCATTAGCGGAATGTCTTTCCTTCAAGGCCGCAGCTCGGCTGAATGCACCTTCTTGTCATTCTTCTCATTCACTCTCTATTAGCCTCATCATATCGCTGTGTTTGGGTATCTTTATTTTCTTGCGGGCGCACGCGTGCGTGCGAGCACCTTTGGAGAGAGAGTGTTTAATTCTCATATCGAGCAAAATGTTCTTTTGTGATTCTTGAAATGCCTAATTATCAGGACTGCGGTCTGTGCTAGCGTGGGTCAGGCGCTATTATGAAGCCCCGCGTGTGGGCTGACAAATAGCCGGCTCTGAATGGCTAAATGTGTATGCGCACACGTCTGTGCGCGAGTGTGTTTGTGTGGCCTCTCTTTTTCGCCTGTGTGTATGTTGGGGCTACATTAGTCGTGCAGAGCGCAGTCATTAAGCTTTAGACTCCATTCAGAGCGATGTGCCATATGTGCTGTGTTGATTGGAAGGGGGAAAGGCGTTATGAAAGCTCAGCTTTGTTGTGGCTCTGTAAAGCCCCCGATGAGCCACGGATGCAGCCTACGCCGGGCAGTTTGACCCTGCACGTTAATGCCATCGCCACACACACACACACACACACACACACACACACACATACACACACACACACCTGAACCCTTCCAAGCGGCTGAGCTGCTGAGGAGAAGAGCGCATGTTAAAGCCAGAAACACTCTTAGCTTTTGAAATGCTAATTTCTATCATTGCACAATCAACAATAGAAAAGTTTTTTTAGACAACATATAACTTCATTCCTGCTTCTCTCTCTCTTTCCCTCTCTCACTCTTTCTCCCTTACTCGTTCTTTCTGCCTATCTCGTTCTTTCTGTCTCTCACTTTTTCTTTATATTCCTTTCGTTGCCCCCCCCCCCCAATTTGTCTCTCTCACTTGTACTGTCAATCTCTTTTCTTCTTTATAACTCTTGCTTGCTGTTTTCTATTTCGTTGATGTCTGTTTCTCTCTCTGTCTCTCTCTTTCTGTCTCTCACTTGTATTGTCTATCTTACTTCTTCCATTTGCTTTCTCTGTGTGTGTGTGTGTGTGTCTCTCTCTCTATCTCTGTCTCTCACTCTATCTGTCTCTTTCTCTCTCCCTCTCTCTCTGTCCATATCTCTCTTTTTCTCTGCCTCTATTTCACTCTCATTCTCTGTGTATCTTTCTCTGTGTCTCTCTGCTTTTCTCTGTCTGTCTGTCTCTCTCTCTCTCTCTCTAGATCTCGGACGAGGAGATAGAGCGGATCATGTCTGGTCAGGAATTTAAGGATGAGGCCAACATGGCAGAGCACACCTGGGGCAACAATGGCGACAGCGATCACAGTTCCCCTGGCAACGGCGTCTCCGATGGCAACCAACCTTCTCCCGCATCCACACTCTCCTCCAAGTAAGCGTTTAATGCCTGTCAAAGCCGCCGCTCCGTACCCACAGATCAGACATGCCTTTGACACGTGTCTTTTGTCTCCTGTCCTCCTGTGCTGCAGTTGTGACAATGAAATGCACAATAAAGCTAGCTCAGCCCTGACATGCGCCTCTGATTCCATCATTTTCACATCACTTCAAATAGAGCTGATCAGTCAGGACGTCATTTCTGTCTGACCTTTGTTTCTTTATTTCCGCATTGAATCTACACTTACTGTAGATTTTTTTTTTTCCCAAGACAATCATTAGGCATACAACGACCGTTGTATCACTGCCATGTCAATAATAATATCTTATAACCAAAATAATCATCATATCTGGTAACTTTCCTTTTCTGCAATATCACTATTATCTATATTTTATTCTAATATATTTTACACACCGTTTAAACACCCCACACTCTTCAAAAGTCTTCTTCTGTTTTAGTGTTTCTGAGACATAATGTCTGCAGTGCACCTCTTTGTAATCTCTCTCTCCCTCTTCTCGTCTTTCCCTCCCCTACCTGCAGTCGCTCGGTGGAGCTGAATGGCTACACGGCCGCTCTCAGGGAGCAGTACATCGGCAGCGCCGTTGCCCAGCACTACCAGTTCCTGCCTCACCTGTTCAGCTACGCGGCGCAGCCCCGCAGTCTTTACCCGCAGAGTCATACCCTCATCAGCCAGCTGGTGGCAGCAGAGGAACTGGCACCACTGGGCACTCCCATGCTGATCGAGGACGGGTGAGCTCGAGCTCTCACTGGCCTTCATTTTCCAACGATCAGTGAATACATGCACGGAAGTGACTTGCACAGTCCTACATAAGGCCCGGTTCAATATTAAATTTCTGTGTATACGAGTCATTTAAAGGAATGACTGCTAAAACCCACCTCTCTTGAACCTACAGTGGCTAATTCTCAAAAATGCTCAAGTGTCTTCACCAAACCAAATGCTGACCTCGATACCACATTAAGTGCCACACTAACGGTGCTGAAATGGCATCACGGAAGGGGAAAAAAACAGCCGGGAATATTCATAATATAAATTCCTTGTAATGAACAGATAGTTTTCTAAATGGAAAATGCAAAACTAAATGCAGGATTTGGTGAAGTCTTGCACTATTGTGTCCAATAAGAGGTCAGAACTTGTCTAACTAATGCCTTATAGAGTGTTATTAGTTAAACATGTATCATATACGTGTCTGTTGCAGGTACCGGGTGACCCAGGTGGAGCTGTTTGCCCTGCTGTGCCGCCTGGCCGACGAGCTGCTCTTCCGCCAGATCTCGTGGATTAAGAAGCTGCCGTTCTTCTGCGAGCTCTCCATCGAGGACTACACACGCCTGCTGAGCGCCACGTGGCAGGAGCTCATCCTGCTCGCCTGCCTGACCGTCTACAGCGCCCAGATCCTGGGAGACCTCGCCAACGTCACCGACAAGTACACACCGTCCGATCACGAGCTTCAGGGGTGAGTCACTCAAGGCAGGAGCGGACAGAATTAGTACAGAGGAGGAAGACACAGCCATTTCATCCAGCCTTCAGAAGAGCCACTGATGCTCACGTTGTGAATAAAACACGCTGATGCTCTTTAAAAAGCTGTTGAAGATGAGAGTAAAGTTTTGGACCATATCGAAGAAAAATAGGATTTACACAATTTGTTTAGTATCATTGCACATACTAGTCTGTACCTTGTGTGTATTCTTGCTCAGATATGCTTACAGCTTAGCTATATGAGCCTCGTAGCTCCAGTGCAGGACTAAAGAAGCAAAATTCACACACCAAACATGGCTAATTTAGTACATTTAACATTAGAAATTTTAAAAGTTGCGCTCTACCAGTAGATAAATATAATATAAACATTTACAGCTGAAATATCTAGAATATTATACCACTGCGCTGTTGAATTCTCAAATCTGATTAGTCAGAAAGGGTTAGGCGCTGATTAATTTTCTATAACAGCAGCTCTGACATAGTAGTGCAGCTACAAATCACAGGCTTACATTAATGCGCTAGTACTAATATGTTATCGTTTCTATAGTAACAACTTCCACATTTATGGAAGGAGTCTCCAGTGTCTGATGTTCCCTCATGGGATCGGATTTATGAGATTTGGGAGACGCAGGAGTGAAAGTGTCCACTAGGTTTGATCTCATGGCGTCAGGATAAAGGGCAGAAATGTCTGCACTGAGGTGCACTCGAGCGGCTGTGAATCATTACAGCCGGGCCTATTCTCCACGCTCCAGGTATCCGCAGGCATCTGCAGGCTTCTGCCATCCAGCGTAGTAAAGAGAAATAGGTTTGTGTGTGTGTGTGTGAGAAAGTGTGTGTAGGAGGCAGTGTGATGACACCGAGAGTAGAACAGCGCTGTTGTGTCTTTCTCTCATCTCGGACATAAAACAGACAGGATTGTGTCTTGTGTCTTTTGTCTGCTGTTAATGCTCGAAGTCGGAAGGATTTTAATGAATTCATTTGGGAACAGTTTACACTCGCAGTGGATTAAACTGTTTTAGAATATTAAAGAGAGACTTGTGTCAGTGTTGAGCTTGGCTTCACGCCAGGGTTTGACTCGTACGTCAGTGTGTGACTAGCACAGTGTGTGCTCAAGTGAAATACAAGCAGCATCTGGTGTGGTGTGTGTGTGTGTGTGTGTGTGTGTGTGTTTGTGTGTAAATGAATCTGGAATCAGCTGACCCTTTTCCCGCTTTCTCTTGATCTCTAGTGTAGATTTACAGTGGCGTTGTGCGGGCAGAGGGCAACATCCGCTCTACCCGAGCAGCCACTCAATTAAAATGATGGCCCGCGATCAGGGAGGAGAGCTCCGAGGCCGGGGTAGATAAAGCCAACGTGCAATCAGATCCTGATAAGCGACGCTTTCTACAGAAACAAATAAATTAAAAAGCGAAAAAAAAAAGGATGAGGAGAGCGCCGTGATGCGTGATGAAGTAATTACGCGATGGGAGAATGGGAGGTGTGGGCTTTATTTTGATTTTTAACTAATGCTCAGTGAAATAATAATAATAATAATAACAACGAGGTTGGCGAGTCTCAGCTGTTGCTCCGTCAAGGCGGGAGTGAATTAGGTGGACAAAGAGTGGTTTGTGATCATCACGAGCCTGATACCATTTAAACAAACCTTCTTTGTAGCCTCAAACAAAATGATGTGTTACAAAATGATTAAAGGTGCCGTTTGTAATTTTAGTGCCCTCTGCTGTCCACTGTGCAAAGTGCGAAAACATCATTAAGAAGGCAGTTAGGGCAAAAGTGTTTTATTCCCTTTATACCACAGCTGTAGTTTTTATCAAGTAAAGAACGATGTCATGCTTTTTGTCCATTTAGAGTTACATTTAATGTTGTGAAACAGGTTAGCTCCTGTTACGTTACAGCAGCTAGAATGTTACAGAGAGACCTGCACAGCACATATTCTTAATGTATCGGAGTCTGAAACTGAAATGGTGAGCTATGCTGATAAAAGCTTTGTGTGTGTGTGTGTGTGTGTGTGTGTGTGCAGGTTTAGCGAGGATGGCATGGAGGTGATGGAGAAGCTGATCTATCTGTTCCGTAAGTTCCACCAGCTGAAGGTCAGCAATGAAGAGTACGCCTGCATGAAGGCCATCAACTTCCTGAACCAAGGTAACCAGCAGCAGCTCATTAGCATTAGCCTTTAGCTCATTAGCTCATTAGCTATCAGGGCAACAGTGTTGTACTTCAGTTACACAGTTACAGGGAACACAAGGCATTATGGGAACAGTGTTGTTCTGTGTCGGTGTGTCTCGGCTTGGCAAGTCCATCATAGTGTTACTTAGTGAAAGAAACAGGTTGTACTGTATCTCTCAAGGACTCTGAAGAGAAAATGCAGAAAATACAATTGCTAATGAAACAAGACCTGAACACTGAGCTGAACACAACACAACACTGAGCTCAACACAACACAACACAACACTGAGCTCAACACAACACAACACAACACTGAGCTCAACACAACACAACACTGAGCTCAACACAACACAACACTGAGCTCAACACAACACAACACAACACTGAGCTGAACACAACACTGAGCTGAACACAACACAACACTGAGCTGAACACAACACAACACTGAGCTCAACACAACACAACACT
>CM075010.1:25670080-25689972 GCA_037576675.1 Pangasius sanitwongsei
CAACACAACACTGAGCTCAACACAACACAACACTGAGCTCAACACAACACAACACAACACTGAGCTCAACACAACACTGAGCTCAACACAACACAACACAACACTGACCTCAACACAACACAACACAACACTGAGCTGAACACAACACAACACTGAGCTCAACACAACACAACACTGAGCTCAACACAACACAACACTGAGCTCAACACAACACTGAGCTCAACACAACACAACACAACACAACACTGAGCTGAACACAACACTGAGCTGAACACAACACAACACTGAGCTGAACACAACACTGAGCTGAACACAACACAACACAACACTGAGCTGAACACAACACAACACTGAGCTGAACACAACACTGAGCTGAACACAACACTGAGCTGAACACAACACAACAATGTGCTGAACACTGAGCTGAACACAACACAACACTGAGCTGAACACAACACAACACAACACTGAGCTGAACACTGAGCTGAACACTGAGCTGAACACAACACAACACTGAGCTGAACACAGCACTGAGCTGAACACTGAGCTGAACACAACACAACACTGAGCTGAACACAACACTGTGCTGAACACAACACTGAGCTCAAAACAACACAACAACACAACGCTGAGCTGAACACTGAACAGTGTGTATTTATTATAGAGGTACTTACAGCAGTTCACTTTATAGAGTGGGATAATCAGCTATTCTTTCTCTATATATATTCTGTCTCTCTCTTTCTCTCTCACACTCTGTTCTGTCTCTTTTTCTGTCTCTCTCTCTGTCTTTCTATTGGTCTCTCTCTTTCTGTCTCTCTCTCTCTCTCTCTCTCTCTCTTTCTCTCACTCCGTGTGTGTGTGTGTGTGTAGATATCCGGGGTTTGACTAATGTGGCACAGTTGGAGCAGTTGAATAAGCGTTACTGGTACGTGTGTCAGGATTACACCGAGTACAAGTACCCTCACCAACCCAAACGCTTCCCGGAGATAATGATGTGTCTTCCTGAAATACGCTGCATCGCAGGTAAGGCTCTATTCACTCACACACACACACACACACACACACACACACACACACACACGTAATCTATTCACTATTTAGCAAAGTTTCCAAAGGTCAACTCTCGAGATGTTCTAGCAATGCAGCTTCTTGTACAAGTGCAGTTAGAGCTACAGTAAGCATCTCATTATCCAGTACACCTCACGACCAAATCATTCAAAAATAAACAAAAACGCATGCAGCTGATTTGACGCTGAAGTGTGTGTGGTGCTGCCTCAGGGGTGAACGCGTGGTGAGCAAGTTTGTTGGCCTGCAGTTACAATAAGCAGAGACAAGGGTGCCAATACTTTCATCCTTGACACATGAAATGTTTGTTGTTAAGTTCTCTCTCTCTCTCTCTCTCTCTCTCTCTTTTCTCTTCTTTTTTGCAGGGAAGTTGGTAAACGTTCCGTTGGAGCAGCTTCCCCTGCTGTTCAAGGCGGTCCTGCACTCCTGTAAGTCCAGCCTGAACACCTACAGGTCAAACTCCTCCCCCAGCGTGACGAAGGGCTCCGCCCCCGCCAACTAAAGACCCGCCTCTCGTCTCCTAACGAAGCACACGGAGACAGGGATTTTTGGGGTCATGGAGGTGTCGCTCAGATTGTTTCACCTCCGTTTCTAAAAAACAAAAAAAACAAAAAACAAACAAAACAAAAAAAAAAAAAAGAAAGAAATGATGAATGTGACTAGCAGCTATTTTAAACATTTCCTTTTTTTTTTTTTTTTTTTCCCTCTCTCTCTATTTATTACCAGACAGAGCTGAATGTATACTGATGTACACTGCACACAATCGCTGCTGCTCGTACGCAAAATGCACAGACTCCGCAGCAGAGTTTACGCTCGCTCGTCCGACTGCAGAATGTGCTCCCACTGCTAGGGTTAGGAGTTTTGAAATAGTTCACTTTTTGTTGCTCATAGAGACAGATATACAAATATATAAATATATATACCTCAGGTAGAGCCTTGATGAGCTCTCTCTCTCTCTCTCTCTTTCTCTCTCTCGCTCACTTTCTTTCTTACATCCGTCACACGCTACACACTCACAGTGTCAAAAGTCATCAGCCAATAATGAATTTATTCTATTATAGCCTCCAAACCTAATTCATAACACACACACACACACGCACGCACCTCAAAAAAGGTTTACATCTTAACAGGTGCAGTCTGATATCTGAAGCCAAACTTATCACATCTTCTGAGTCTGATGAGGAAGAACGCGATTCGGCTATCCGGCTGCTGCGACGTCCGTTTTTTCCCCACAGCAGCAAATCTGATGCTAACACGGTGGCTATAGCCTTCCATCACTCGTTAGCTAAATTAGCCTTGTAGCTCCAAGGAATTTGGGGAAACGTGAGTGGAAAGCGGTGACGAGAGGAGATCAGAGTTCAATCACAGCCTGGGGGAAAGATTTGTACCTCCCAGCTGTATACATATCTGTTGTTTCTGAGTTCGTTCGATATTCTTCTCTCTGTAAGGTTGGCAGGGAGTGAGCAAACTTCAGCTGAGTGAATCTAAATAAAGAGGACCGCTTAGAGAAAGTGCACCAACTCGTACCAGCAGCGTTTACGTGTTAAATGTGTCGCTTCACGTGTCCTCAACTGGCCCTGATCTCCTTTTTTTCACACTGGACAGATTATTTAAAAACAGGGTAAAAAACAGGCTCTTTTTTTTTTTTTAGATGTCACTCGAGCTCAGATATCGCAAGGATGTAGGTTTCTAGTTGTAGTAAGGTTGTAGTTTGTAGTAGGTGGTTGTTGTTGTTTTGTTTTTTTTTTGTTTTTTTAAATACTTTTTATTTCATCCAGGAAAGAAAGGGGGTGTCGTGTTTCGTTTTTTTTTCGAAGGGCATTTGTTCGATGATGTTAAATATCAAACTCCGAAGACCTGAGGGTTAGCGGGAGCGACGTCCTTGGGAACGCCGAGGTGTTTTATTGCTAAGCCAGACAGTTGAAACATTCCAAAAAAAAAAAAAAAAAAAAAATCAGAAAAAGTCGAATAATGTTTACATATTTTTGCAGCAGACAATGACGAGCAGAGGGTCATAGCGAAGACGGGTGGCTGGGTGATGCCCGGCTCCCCGTCCTCCACCTCAAGGCCTCTCGAATGCAGCTAAATCTCAGTGGTAACGGAACTAAATAATCAGGGAGAAGCACGGATTAAAGGAGAAAAAGGACGTGCTGAGAGTAATGCGCCGTTTAGTATTTAGACCAAATGTTACCACTTTATATACCTGCTTCTAAAGAGCAGTTTCATTCATCAGTTCAGTCATTTTATTTTCGTCTTTTTGTTGTTGTACCTTATTCCGTGTTTACTCTCGTAGCTATTGTTGTGGATGTTTTTTTTTTTTTGTTTGTTTGTTTTTTTTTGCTTTTGGTGTTTGTATAGGGTGAAGGCCTATCACTTTTTCCCAGTGCTCAATGCTGATGTCTCGTTTTCAGAGGTCATGCTGAACTTCTGTGTGTGTGTGTGTGTGTGTGTGTGTGCGCGCGCGTTGAGACTGGGCCGAGGAATACGTGATGCTCTCTCAAGAGATGGTACACTCGTTCAGCGCGGAAACATTTTTGACATCTTGGAATACATACACACAAACACACACGCGCGCGCGCGCGCGCGCACACACACACACACACACACACACACACATCAGCTTTTTGCTTTTAAGTGCTTTCGAACTCTCGAACACGTGTCTCAGAGGTCTATTCGATAAATTGCGCCTGGCAGCTGAGGTTGAGATGCAGGTCCACGAACCTCGTGAGGATTCTCTGAAGCTCAGGGATTTTTTTTTTTTTTAATTCAGAGATGATTCACTTCATTCAGACCCCTGTTCTAAGACCCTTTGTAAGACCCTTTGTAACCTCTGCGTCTTTGCTGACTGATGTTATGTCTCTTGTAGGACTCAATAAGAGAGGCCATTCGCAATTTATTTCGAGCTTGGAAGTTCTCTATAAGCGACGGCTGCATTGTTTAGCGGCATTGAATTTCCCGTTGCAGTAGGCCTTTCTCACAAAGCGCTCTCCTGAATGAAGCCTATGATTTTTACTGTGTTAAACTGTTAAACCGTTATCTGACCTCTGAAACGTTTTCTTTCTGAACTTCTTCTTTTAGATATATTTTGAATTGTCCTTGCAAATTGTGTTTGTTTTTTTGTTTGTACTTTTTTCCCCCCTCCCTCCTTTTGCAATTTCTGCATTGAAACTACCTCTTTTTTTTTGTGTGTGTCATCATGTTGCGTACTTTCATTAAAGAAAAAAAACCTCTATTTATTGGTTTCATAGCACCACCGGCCCGTTTCTTTGTGTGTCTCTTATGCCGTTGTGACAGCATTAGCGTTTCGTCAGTAATGTACGCCGGATCACTAGATGTTTCACCGCTCCGTTCTCTTCGTTCCGTTTCCTCAGTGCAATGATGACATCGTCCTTTAAAATAACCAGTATTATATTTTGTTGTTGTAAACACTTTTTTTTTTTGTTTTTTTTTTTGTGTGAATTCTTTTCATTTAGAATGTAATTCTTGTCATAGCTGACGTTATTTCGACGACTGCTGTTTACAAGCTTTGTATTATTATTATTATTTTTTTTGTCGTTGTTTACCCACTGTAATCATTGATATGCTGTGACACTTTTTGGCCAATCAGCTTTTTCTTTTATTTGATGGTTACGGGTATGCTGATTGGCCCTTATAAGACTATCAAAAGTGCTATCAGTTTTACACACTTGAAACTTTAATGGAAGACACAACGGTGAATGTTGGGGCTTATACAAAAAAAAAAAAAAACCCAAAAAAAACAAATAGAGGCAGATGAGGAGGTTCTGCACGTAGCTGCCGTCTCAGGGAATAGCCTCGCTCCTTAAAACCGCAAGCTACGTACGTATACGGTCATCTTCACGACATGGAACATTCAACAAGCGACAAATATTACACTGTCACTGTTTAAATGGATAATTTCTTGAAAACACTGTTGCTAGGCAACTAGTAAAAACAGACAAGCTAGCAAACTAAGCTAGCAATGTAGCTACCAATGTAACGGTGAAAATTGGACACAGCTGTCAGGAACATCGACATTTCCCGTGTTTACTGTGTTTATGAGAAAATTGGATTTAACAAAAAATCTTTTGTTCTTTTTTTAAACCCATCACCCCCACCTTCTTAGTAGGACAATAATGACTTTGTTAGCACTATAGAAAGTTGTTTTTTTTTTCATTTGATGATTTAAGCCACTTCTAAGAAAGAAAGAGAAGACCAAAAAAAAATTAAATATAAAAAATGAAGAAAAGGACATGAAAAAAAAATGTAGAAAAGCAGAAGAAAAATTTCTATTTTAAATGAAACAGTGCCATGTGTAGATGAATAAGTAGTAACTTTGTGAAGTTCAGCTTACTGACCGCATACTGTAGGTTCTAACGTACTGCAAAATATCAACTTCTTTTGTGCTGTCCAAAAAAAAAAATTCCACAAAGTTCATATGAAAATTTCTTGTAAACATTGTAACACTACGAAGCATCTGTTCTGCTAAGTTTGGCCTTTCACGTCATCCGATCATTCACTCAAACGGGGGTTTCTCTCAGGACGCGATCTGTCACGTAATCATAGCGATAGCATGTATTTCAAGCCTGCGTTTTAGGAGTGCTGTCTGAGGTGCTTTTCCTAAGCTACGTCTCAGACCTCTTTCATCTGCAACTCTTACTTTAACTACCTGTGAAAAAAAAAAATGTGACCCATACGTGTTATGAAAGCATGTGTAGAATGTTTTAGGACTTGAAACCAAATAAATGTGAATCTTATGCAACTGTGAAACGTTTTGTGTGTGTGTTTGTGTTATCAATCCTGCGTCACGTCTCAACTGACCGTTTTACGCAAAAAAACACTTATTCAGTTGAAGCGACTGTGAATAGTGAGAAATGTTCTTCCGAAGAATGTAGTGGCAGGTGAAAAAAAATGGAAAGAAAAATGCAGCAGGTGATAAACACACTATACAGAAGAGAGTGTCGAAATTCTTGCCTGATGCCGACACAACTCCGGTGTTGTGGCTCCTCTCTCTCGTGTCTACAGACCTGCTAGATTCTTCCTTGGAACTTTCTGTACTTGTGATTCTTCCTCAACAATATTTCTCTTCCCAAAAACAGTTGCTTCGGTGCATAATGTCACCTGGATACTGTAGGTTTGTACCCAAGATCTGCTGCTGTAATCCTAAACACTGTCCTGCTGCTCATCCCAGGACGATTAAGGCTGATTTATACTTACTGTTAACTACGCGTACACAAGATGGCCGCCGTGTGTATCCTGGTCATTTCACGTGTCGCTTGCGCATTTGGTGTGTCTGCGTGGTTCAATACCAGTGTACATAGTGGAGGCAGTATAGCACCATGTGACACTGTGTCCACAACTGAATAAACAAACTAACGTCGTGTCCCAAATCACATGCTTATGTACTATTCTAGACCGTTATTGAGTACTAATGCTAACCGCTTTTCCTGATGCAATTAGTGTTTTTGTATTTTGAGCTGAAAAGTCTGTTTCTAGGTTAGTAAATACTTTTAAATTTTAAGGCCAGATTTTCTGTTTACGACGCAGCCCAATGATAACAATCACAGTAATGTCAGAAAGTTTCAAAGCCAAATGGAGCTCATCGGTTTGTTTAAAGTTATACTGTGCATGAAATCGCTAAACATACAGTTCGATTTGGAAAGTGATGGACAGAGATGTCTCGGCTCTGACGTGCCATCTAGTGGATGCTGCTTTTAATCCTGCAGACGTACATAAGATACGCAAGCGAGGATGTGAACAACGCTGCTTGCGTGGCTGCTGTGCACGCGCACCTACACGTGGTGAAAGTGATGTATAATTGTGCCTCTGGGGTCTGAAGAGAGAGGTCGGCTCTCTGGATCGCTCCCAGACTGAAAAACAGAGTTCACCCTTCACCAAACAGCCCTGAGTCCAGAACAAAACCACAGGCTTATTAACAGTCTGCTCGTACTGATCATCCTCAGTACGGTTTGTCTTTGTCTTTCCTCTGATTTATAATCTCACTACCTGGAGTTACTCAGAAGAGGAGGGGTTCCGTTTCAAGTCTCAAAGTTTCTTCCTTGACTTTTTCCTCGCCACTGTTGCCCACGGTGTGTTCATTACTTCTGTAAAGCTACTTTGTGACAGTGTCTATTGATAAAACTACCATACACATGAAATCGAATGGAACTGTGGAGGCTGAAGCCAAGCTCCAAAATAAAAAAAAAAAAAAAAAGAAAGGTGTCGCGTGTAAGATGGACATTGTATGGGCCAGACAGCTCTCCAGCTCTTAACACCAAACAAATGACCACGACTGAATGGTCAACTTTATGCACCAAAGAGAGCAGCGAGTTCATGGCTAACGATGAGCTTAAGTAATGGTACGTTGTTTAGATGTGTGGGCGGAGCTCAACATTTTTCAGACCTTTGATTGGTCAAGTCTGCCGAAAATTTCTTTCCCCTTTTTAATAGGCTTTTTTTTTTTTCCTGGTTTAGACAGCAATTTATTTTTAGAGATTCATTTTTAATTTATTTACCTACATTTTCTTAACTTTGTTCCCTGTGGTCCAAGTAAAATTGCTCTTCTTTATCATCACTGAAGATTAAAGTATCGGCACCCTTGACTGTGTTTTGGTATGTTGATGGCATCAAATCATATTTTGCTCCCGTTTATCCTCAATGAAATTGAAAGTATTGGCACTCCTCTACTGTGTTTTGATGCGTGGATGGCATTAAATGGACATTTGCTCCTATTTATCGTCACTGAAGATTTAAGTAATGGCACTCTTGCCTGTCTTTGGGCGGCTTGCTGGCATTGATCTCTCTGTGGTTAGATGACATTAAAGAGTATTCGTAAGATTCGTAACTAAGTCGTGGCAGGTTGTACTGTTTGATGGAGAAGTGCTATAAAATGTTGTCCATTGGAGAATTTACAGATAGCATGGACTTACATGGTCGGTTTTGGGGTCACCCCCCCAGTGTTTGCCTGTCCTATAGCTTTATCTCTGCACATACATGAATAGGAAAACACTACCTTTACCTATCTTTAACCTTCTCATGAAATATAATGTGTGTGTGTGTGTGTTTTTTTTAACCTCCCTTCTGGCTAAATTGATATCATCTCGACCCAGCCTTAGGTCAAGCAGACCAGTCAGCAAATTCTGGACATTTAATAAATAAGACTTTGCACCCAGTCCATAACCAGCAATGGATGGACATTGTTTTTGGGCAGGGCTTTATCACTTCCACATAAACAAACACACATCGAGTGATGCCTCTGGGACCGAGCCCCATCAATCCACCTCCTGAGTCCAGCTTCAGCAACCGAAGAGGCTGGGCTGCTGAATAATGTTTATGCAGTGATAGCTCTGCTTGGCTGAACTCCTGCTCGTCCAGCAGAGTAAACAGAGCTGTGACAGAGAGAGAGACGAGTCACTAAGGCCTCTCTGACTCAGCTGTTTTAGAGTCAGCGCATGGGCAAGGCTGACTTATGATTAAGAGTCAAGAAGATATATTGATTGGGGTGAAGTTTTCAAGTATGTTCAGCTCAGGTCAGGGTCTTGTACCCAGTATTTTTATAGTTGCGTTATTTGCAAGGTCATAGTTCTGGGTTTGGTCATGTTTTTCATTCAGCCGCAAGTGGAGTGACCAGTCCTCAACATCCCCAGTGGGTATTTGGTGTATAGTTGGTGTATAGGGTTCTTGATCGAAATACTCTTTACGTTTGAGTATATTGTTATGTCAAACCAGGATATGGACAGTCCTGGGTTTGGATTTGTTGCAAAGTGCTGTAAAATGTTGCTGTAGGTTTCCCATTGGAGTTTTTACTCCACTTTCATGGCCTTTGGTGCTCAGTTTTCATTTCACTCCATCAGTTCTTGGGCACCAGGCAGTTGTCCTGTCCTGTAGCCTCTGTACAGAACCCAATTAGTTATTTGTGAAAGGCAGGGGACAGATCTGGTGTATAGTCATAGAGATGTGTGATGAGGACACCAGATATGTCCCTAAGTATGTATACTCTTAGAAAAAGGGTTACTCAAGGGTTCTTAATGGTCTCTTTTGCAAATGCTGGATGCCAGAATGGATCTGAATCTGTTTAATGTGCTCAAGTCTAATTATTATTTGGATCTAGAGCCCTTTAAGAACCCATTGAGAAAACTAGAACCATTAACAACCCTTGAGGAACCCCTTTTCTAAGAGTATACTACAGCTTACCTTATGTGTATAACGTCATGAATAACTTATGCTCATGTAGTGTCAGGAAATATCACAAGTCTTTCCCCTAAACCTTTTACCACTTATTTATGTGACAAGGAAAATGGACGTAATAAATGAGGATATGAAGCTAGTGGGTGCAAGTGTTGAGGATGCAGAAGATAGGGATAGGTGGAGAGTGATGATTCGCTGTGGCGACCCCTGAAGGGAAAAGCCGAAAGAAGAAGAAGAAGTATGTGACAAGGAAAATCTCCATTATTTTCTCAGGAGTGAAATGATCTGAACATATTTGGTCCCCTTAAAGGTTGGCTACAAGCTAGATTCCTTGGCCTGTACAGAATTAAGACCTACAGAAAGCTATATCAAGGGTTTCTAAAGGGGCTCTACATGGAGGCGAAATTTTCTGCCGTACATAGAATCACCAACCAAAGAACACGGCAGCTACCAATCTAGGAGGGTGAGGGCTAACACATGCTTGCTCTGAGACACAGACCCACCCAAGACATCTTTTCAGAGTGCTGCTCATGTCTTGAGGACCATCTACCACTGATCCTCAGTGGTGCCTTCATCATTGAGTTACAGCTGAATGTATGAGGAGCCACTGATGAGGAAAGCTGCCTCTGTTGTTCCTGCTCCTAGTATTCCTAGTTTCCTGAGCTCATCTTTTTCATGAAGTTTTTCCATGAGCTGGACCTGGTGCGTTAGAAAATGGAGAACTCAGAGCAGTTTAGAGCACACAAGCAACACACTGAGCAACTTGTCCTGAGATCTGAATGCACTCATAACAGAAGATCTTGCTGAATCATCCCTCGTTCAGCACTCTGAGCATTCCGGCAATTTCTTTCTTGTTATCAATTCTTCACTTATGCATTTACACATTTTGAATAAAAGCGTCTAACAAATGATTCAACGTAAATGTAGTCACAGAAGAAAAGTTCCATTTATGTCAAAGCCCTTTGGAAACTTGAACCATTAACCGTCCAAAGAACCTTTTTTTCTACATATTTCGTCTGAAGGCTGAAGACCTCAAAAATTCTTCTACTTGTAACCTTTTTTACAGGTTATGGTTACACTTGAAATCAGCCGAGACACCCAAACGCGTCACTTCAGTAGGGTTTGTTGCAAAAAATAAAATAAAGTAAAATAAAATAAAATAAAAAAACAAGCAGAAAAACAATCTAGAAATGATTTAAGTGAGCACACGATTTAATAAAAACCAACGTCACTGATTCAGTAAATCCTAATTTGCCCTTTATTTTATGGCTATATTACTATAAATTGCTCTATTATATTAATAACTGTATCAGAGGGGCAAGACCAGGATAAAAATATGTCATAAAAATAGGAAATATAAAACTGGACATGTAAAAAACCTTTTGTACTTATGAGACTTTTTTTCTTTCTTACTTTATTATTTATTTATTTTTTTAACATGGACCACTTTTTCCATAATTGAACTGTTGCATAAATTTATTGGAAAACGGAAAAACTTTCCTGCTGGTGCTCCATTGTATGGCCTCTAAATAATTTTTCTCCACAGTCTTTATTGGTGACGTATAGAGCAGCAATTTAGAAGATTTTACCGTTGAATTTTTTTGGCAGGTCACGCTGTGGCCAATCGGGAGGAAATTAGAATAACTGCTTTCCTACTTCCTATATGTAGCTTGAAATAATGATTTTTACACCGTTTATAGGACACTATCTATCACCTACAGAGCCATTTGTAGCAGCTAACTGCTCTAAAACTGCTGTAACTGCTTTTTAAACTATTCTCAAGGTCTGAAAGTTTTACAGATGAAAGATTCTTGATTTTTGTATCTGTTAATAAATAAGAAAAAGAGTATTACATGAAATCATCATCAAGGCTGTTTGGGATTTTTACCTGTACAGTTCTTCAAGAAGTCTGGAACAACATTCCAGCAGATTTTATTCAGTATTCATTCATCACATTATTATTTATTATAATTAGATTACACTGTTGTTTTGGTTGTTTTACTGTTAACTTTTTACTGCTCAATATAGTAATTATATTGACACAAACACATATTTAATTATTTTTGAAGAAACTTTCACTTTACAGAGTTTCTTTAGATTTTATTTTATTTATTTTTGCCGTCATTACAGGAGCATTAACCAAGGAGGTACTGGATGATTGAACAGGTTCCTTATGGAGGAAAAACTAAATTATGAAGCGCAGAAACCTTTAGTATTTTTCTTTTTTCATTCACTCTATTTTTTCAAAGTCCCCTAAAAACAATTAAAATCTAGTGTGGAAAAACGAGACAGGGTGCGCACAGTAAAAATCTGGATTGACTTTTCTCATTGTGACCAATTTGAACGTATACTACACTTAATCTGAAAACTTTTACATGATATTTATATTTATATTTATCTCAGCTGTACCCTGCCTGCCACTGAGAACAGCACAGGGATTTGGGCCGAGGCCATACAGAAGGCTTTACATGCTGCGAACACGTGCAGCATGAACCTGGGGACATGAATTCACTGTTTTATTATCGTCTGAGCAAATACAGGAAGCACAAATCACACACTGCAGCTGAGACAAAGCATCCTACATGTACTGAGATGTTTTCCTGAGGAGAAAAGCACTGCACTAAAGACGTCGTGTACCTGAAGGAGCTGAAGGCCTCCAAAATCCATCCACCAAAAAACTACAATAAACAACGATAATGAAACAACTTAATTTACTAGAATTGTTAAGTATGCAGTGTAAATGCAGTTAACTGTAACAGTTAATCAGATTTCACTGATTTAGTAATGAAACTGTGTGAATGCTTTAAGTTCATAATTCATTAATTTTTTTTTTTTAGATCATCTCTAACATGAGCCATAACATGTTAAATGAGAAACTGTGAATATTTTTCATGGTAAAATCTAGACTGACAACTTCATCATGAATAATTTTGTACATATTTTATGTTATTTTAACATGAAATGCCAGTATGACTATTATAGAGATATATTCAACAGACATTTTGATGATTTGATGGCTGTATTAGGATACATTTCCAAACCAAATACATATTTACAGTGGGGGTCCAAAAGTCTGAGAACACATTGAAAATCTGGGATTTTTCATTTCAAATTGGAAATAAACAGAATGTTTTAGAATTTCGAAATATTTAAAAACAAAGAAAGGAAATGTTCAATATCTTGAATATTTAACACGCAAGATTCCGCACTATTTCTAGGTCCCTAGTTAAATGTAAGCAGATGTGTGATATTGCCCATGTTAACTGCTTTGTGGAAAAGGTCAGATTTTCCTCATGTCTAATCTCTTCTATTGGAGGTTTTGCATGAACATGTGGAGTCCATGCCAGCTCGGGTACGCACTGTCATTAAAGCAAAAAGGGGACAAAGCAAATACAAAGAAAAACTGAAATTCATGTAAATATTTCAAAGATTCTAAAGATTCTAGATGCGAAAAACAAAAAACATTGAGTGAGTGACAGTTCTGTGGGTGGAAATGCCTTGTTGATAAGAGAGGTCAGAGGAAAATGTTCCAGATTGGTTCGAGCTGCCAGGAAGGATATAGTCATACTCATATAATCACTCTTTCCAACTGTGGTGAGCAGAAAAGCATCTCAGCATGCACAAAACAACAAAGCTTGAGATGGATGGGTTACAACAGCAGAAGACCAGATCAGGTTCTTCAAGGTTTGATGTGTTGTGTGTTCGGAGATGCTTTTCTGCTCACCGCGATTGTAAAGAGTGCTTATTTGAGTTAGCATCCACTTCCTGTAATCTCAGACCAGTCTGGTCATTCTCCTCTGATCTGATCAACAACCATGCCACGGTTAAAGTCACAGAGATCACACTTTTTCCCCATTCTGATGTTTGATGTGAACGCTAACTGAAGCTCTTGACCAGTATCTACAGGAGTTTATGCACTGTGCTGCTGCCACATGAATGGCTGATTGGAGGTGTACAGGTGTTCCTATTAAAGTGGACGGTGAGTGTACTTGTAGGTACAGTATAACTCATTTAAAAGTAAGAAGTGCTGCTGTCTTTACTGATGATGCTGTGAGCAGCCATGTTGATCTGATGTCACTTGCTGAACTCGGAGTTGAGGAAACCGAGTTCTCGAGTAGGAATTGTGAGTTGTGGTGCGTTTTCTTTGTATTTTCCTAGTCGGAGGTTGGAAAGTATGACTTTTGGTTGAATGCGGTATTAACTAAAAACTTTGGTACTGAAACTCGGGTACTGTACTAGTGGCTGGTTGGGGGAAAAAAAGCACAAAACTTTTTTGCCAAAAGTTTTAGAGCATAACAAGCGCTTGAGTTTACTGTATGGTTCACTCCAGGTGTGTGTATAGAGGAACGTGTGGAATGAACGAGGGAACAGAAAGCGTGTGGGAGAGAGAGAGAGAAGAAGAGAGAGGAAGAGAGATGGGCAGAAAGCAGCGTCTCCCTCCACCTCGCTGACCCGCGCTGTGTTTGGGTTATCTCGGGGCCGATTCGTAGCTGTCAGCATTTACATCAGCGCTCCCCACGTGGCCAGGGCTCCAGAGCACATAAAGCATCCGCTCAAGGCCAATCAACAACGACAAAACCCCTCCTCCTCCACCCCCATCCTCCACTCCACTCTTCCTCTCTCTCTCTCTTTTCTTTTTTTACCCTCTCTCTTTTAACAAGCTGTTCCAGGACGAAGCCCCTCTCATATCTGACCTTCACTCCTGCACCCTCTCCTCAAGGCTGCTGCTGCCGACGATGTGCGCTGCGGCCCTCACGCTGCTCTCTCCATCGGCCCTTCTGTCCTACTCAGCACTGTGTGTGTGTGTGTGTGTGTGTGTGCGTGCGCATATTGGACTTGAGCTCTGCATTAATTGACACTCATTATGGACTTATGCAAAGAATAAAACGCTCCGTGTCATGCTGTTGATGAAACTGAGTTACTGTTAACATGCCACGATTGATTATTTCCCAAAAACAGCACATCCTGAAGTGTTTTATTCCTCTTATACAACAGCAATTTTCCAAAGCGAACAATCATTTATTAATTAAAGAAGGATGCGTCATACTTTTTATCCATTTATAGTTGCATTTAATGTAACAAGCTAGTTCCATGTTATAGTAGCTATAAACAGTCTTTCCCTCACCAGCCTCACTTGTTTTCCTTTTTCTTGTAGTTAATAAAACAACAACAACAACAACAACAAAAAATGCAGCTTGTCATGTTACCGAGAAACCGGAAAGAGTAGACTCCTCTGCCCTGAAGATGTCAGAAAGCTTACTGAGTGCTGACACTTGAGACTCCTTCCATAAATTCCAAACATTTCAGCTTCTGAACTTCTCATCTTTGTTTTCTCAGTGACTTATTTAACTGTAGTCAGAGTATAGCGTTATCAAAGCAACCATCACTAACATTTGCTAAGTAAGCTAGCTAGATACCGAACTTAGCACGTGGGTTCTGCAGCTAAACAGTTAAATATTGCACGTGATAAGTTCAAGCCATTGAGTCGATTTAGCGACACCACAAGCTGAGCTCGTATGTAAATCTAGCTGAATGTTTTTTATCGAGTATTTAGCTTTGTTGTAACAAATTTGACCAAACGATTTCGAGTTAATCCAGCATCTTAGTTTTTTTTTTTTTTCAAATCAAAGCCAAACGTCTTTGAGTCCTGTGATGATATCTTTAGCGTGTTGCCCACGCTGTGTGTGAGTCGTGCACTGGGCGACGCGCTGACACCTGCCGGGAGACGGCCTTTAGAAAAGAGGAGTGGGGTTTAAAGTGGGAGCTGGAGGAAGAGAAGAGAAAGATTCCGGGAGAGGAACCTGTTTGATGTGCGGAGGAACCGTGGGTCAGCGCGAGCTATCAGAGGCGGCGAGGTCTCCACTTATCGCCGCTTTAATATCCTGTACAATATTCCAAAACTTTTTTTTTAATATACGCCTCCGTTTCATCACCTGCGACTTTCTCTGGCGGGTTTATTGTACATCTGAGAGAGCGAGTAATGAAGCACATATGTGGAGTAATTAGTTGAGCTATTAGTTGTCTTGTCACGCATTAGGATTCCTCGGCCAGGAGATGGTCTTAACTGATGGAATAATTTCCAAAAAACAAGCAGAAATTCATGAAGGGCAGGTATGTAGACTATTTGACCTGTGAGGATGAAATTCGGACCTCTGTATTTAGGGTTTTGCTAAAGACTGGAGCAATTAGAGTCGAGAAAGAGAGGCATCAGAAGAATGCAGTAGCCTTGTGGTTGAAGAAGAGATGAAGTAGAGGTGTGTGTGTGTGTTCAGATGGGGAATGGTGTAGCTGTAGCTGGCTGCGATCAGGAGATTTGGCGTGCGTCATGGTCACGGCGTAGGGGGGGAAACGCTGGCGTGTGTCTCAGCTCGTGTGTGTGTGTGTGAACTGTGCGTGTGGTGCGCTTGATGGCAGAGGATTTGGCGTGTGTCAGGGTCGAGGGAAAGGAGATGAGAGAGAGAGAAAGATGAGGAGAGAGAGAGAGAGAGAGGACCACACCTGTAGCAGCCACACTTCAGGAGCGTGCCTATGAGGACACCCAGCCAGACGCAGAGATAACACACTCGAGCTCTCTGATAGGCCTGTTAGCCTCAAGGCTAAAACACTAAAAAAACACTTATTTACTCTAGTGCTTACTAATGATCTGTAACTCTACAGCCACACTTGCTCAGACTGTGTGTGTGTTTGCATGGATGTGGATATGGATGAGACAAAACAGTGCTACGTTAAAAAAAAAACAAAAAAAAACCCCAGAAAAAACTAGATTTGATTAAAGGTGTGGTCAGTGATTTTTAAATCCGAATGATTGTTTTTTTTTTGTCAACACATTGCGCACAGTATACATGCTCAGAAGAGAAACTCGGGTGTCAGTGGAACCGCTCGTTCTGTAAACAGGAGAAAAATGATCCACGAATGACGTGGACCACAAGCATATCACTAATCAGGGCATGCAGGTGTTTCTACTTGCCTGTCAATCATGTTGCCTGTCATAGAAAGCCCCTAGCCTTGTGTCTAATGATGTCCCGAGATCCACTAGCAGCACTTTGGGGGCGTGGCTTTGGAGGAAACAACGAATGGAGAGGCTTCATTTGTTTATAATATGCGTTCAAGCTTACTTTGAGCAAAGTCACTGACTACACCTTTAATTCATGAAAGTGTACACAGATTTTCTAGAAATTTCTTCATAACTTGCTTTTTAAGACGTGAGAACAATGTCATTCGGATCTTTTTTTTTTTCATGAAAATGCACACTTTATCAAGAAATGCAGCATTGAATAGATTCCTATAACACTGCAATTTACTTCTTACGTAATTCATTACACAAAATGATTTTGACTACGCTGCATGATGACATGATCATTTCGTTATAAGATGCCTGCCGTGTTGTACAAACTAATATCTTTATAGATTTATAGAAAAGGCCTCACGCCACAACACTACAGAGATTTGCATTAACCCTCTTACACACATATTTTTGTATAAACTACAATCTTTGATTGTATCTTTCTCCCTAAAATATGTGCTGTGTGCAAGCCACGCCCCCAAAACCATGATAACTTGTGTTTTTACTGTAACCTGTAGCTAGAAGCAGGAAACATGGCTAACATGAGCAGCAGCCGTCTGCTCTATCAACTCTCTGTGTCTATGAACTATGAAAAATATTCTAGTATGAGGATGCCATATGATGAGAATTTTCCAGAACCATATCCAGGGTGTGGAGTGAAGCTAAGGCTGATCCCAAGGGCCCAATGCAACACTAGCATGGCCTATTGTTAAATAAGCTGTGCTAGTCTCTTTATTCGGAACTAGCTATGCTTGCTGTACTAGCCAGCTAGCAAGCTAATAGCGACACAGTGTAAGAAGAATAAGATGAAAGTGTTCCTCTGCTGTCTTGCTAGATGTGAACTGACTTCTTGAGTACCTCTAAGTGCCATCTTCCGTGGATAGGATATCCTCCTGCACTTCGCTCCCCGCTGTTTTTGTACTTGTAACGTTCTGGAAGGATGTTGCGGCATTGCAGCAGATTGATAAAAGGAAAAAGAGACTTCACCACTTACTATTTTTATTTTCAGCAGCTAATCTGATTTCCTGTAGCTCCTCCCATTAATATTAGTAGCCTCAACTTTCACTTCGTTAATACATTCATAGGTCCAAAGCTCTTAGATCCTCATAAAGCTGCTGCACCTCATACCACAGCGCTGTTGAATTCTGGATTCTGATTGGTTAGAAGGTGTCGATTAATTTTCCATAACAGCAGCTCTGACAGTAGTGCAGCTACAAATCCCAGGTGTGCTCGTTCTGATGCGTTATCGTTTCTATAGATATGATGACGCTTTCTGTGGGGAGACATTTATTTAACGTTGTGGAAGGTAACAGTCAGAGGTAAAGCTGTAAGTTTTCGGCCATCTTCAGGTTTTTACTCTTTCTCAGTAACATGACAAGCTGCTAATCATTCGGCTGTAGATTTTTGACCTGTGGTGTTGTACAAGCTAATATCCTCTGGCTGTTTCGTTCTCATTGCAGTTTCCGTCCGCCTCTCTCAAGCCAGGATGAGTGTTTGTGTTAGTACTGCACACAATAATCATTGTAGAGAGGCATATTGTGAAGGAAAGCACTCAAAGAAAACTGAATTTTTTAAAGACTGACCTCCATTTTGATGACACATGAAGACAGATTTATAAAAAAATATATCATATGGAGGTTGACTGGCGGTTAACAAGCAAAACGTCTGTCTTTGTGTCTGAGTTTCTCTGAGTGTTTAATTTAATCAAAATATATCTTTGTACTGATTAATAAATTTTGAAAAATGATGAGCTTTTTAAAAAAATTGTTAATAAAAAAAAGTATTTTTTTTTTCATGAAAAGGTTTTCGAGTTTATTACACTTTTCTCACAAGGGCAGCGGGTCTCAAACTTTTTATAGTCAAGGACCCTTTTAACAGGGAAAAAAAAATACATGGATCCCCATATTACAGATTTTTATAAAAATGAGTCATATTGTTTAAAAGTGTACAGTAATATTTGGCCTATAGCTAGTTTTCACTCGCTTTGTTTACATCCAGGTCACTGGGGCGTCTGTCATTTTGTGGGTCAGTCAGTAGATAAATTTGCATCGAACGTCCTGTGTTATAGTTAAATTATTTTTGTCATTGCCCATAAATGATGCCTCTGTGACGCTCCTTTCTTGAAGCTCAGCACAAAGGTGTAAGTTTGGAGTAGATTGGATAGCCAGGTCAGCATGGCATAATAATAAACATGAATTAAAAACAAAAGACAGACAACACAGGTATGAACCATAATGGCTGAGGACAGTTTTTAAACAGTTTTTAAATTTTTTACACTATTGTTTGACCAACAAAATGGTGACCGCATTATAAATCATGAAAAACTATCTGTTTACTGGAGCCATAGTGGATTTAATTTCTGAACTTTCTCTTTTTATTAAAGTTGTCATTCAGTAGAATTTAGGGACATAATAACTATGAATAATATAAATAAAAAGCCATTAGGTTGAAGACCCTCTAGCTATGCACCACAATATTCACCTTAAGATGTGAAGTGTGTGTGTGTGTGTGTGTGTGTGTGTGCGCTTGTAAGCCTGCACTACCTACCGGCTCGTTGTGGCCTTGGCTATGTGGGGGATGATGGATGGATTTTGTTGGCAATGTTTCGAACCAGCTGCTGCAGATAGCAGGAGGACTCGAACCCGGATTCACCCAGCAACGCTCTGGTTCGGCTTTCTGTCTGACAAAACACGAAACAATACACAACTTTACAAAGCACTTAATCCAGAGCCCAAGCTGAGCCTTATGTCCTGTGTAAATGAAAAGCCCTAAGTCTAAAGATGAACTCGGGCACTGAAGGAGGAAGTGTGGAGCCTCTTCCTGCCAGTAATAAATAATCTGCCGCTGCTTTAGTCAATATATTTATACTTTTTGTGAATCCAAGGACACGAGTGGCATTGTCCTTGTGATTGTCAGGACTGTGCCGTATCTCCATTGTTTACTGATGGACAAAGCAAAGTGCCCCGAAATGGTCTGAAACGGGAACCGAGCAAGCGGGTGTGTGTATATGTGTGTGTGTGTGTATATGTGTGTGTGCGCGCACAGCATTATATTGTGTTCAGTGTGCATGTGTGCTGCTGTTTAAGGCCACTTCAGTGTGTTCAATAATGGAGTGCTGTTCTGTTCATAGCGACCTGAGAACACAGAGAAGCACACACACGTGCACACATACATGTACAGTACACACACACAAATGTACAGTATACAATACACATGTACGTGCACACATACATGTACAGTATACACACACAAATGTACAGTATACTATACACATGTACGTGCACACATGCATATACAGTACAATACACACATACATTTGCCTGCACACATACAAGTACAGTATACACACACACACACACACACACACACACATACACATGAATAGACAATACAGTTGGGGTCATAAGTTTGCATACGCCTTGCAGAATCTGCAAAATGTTAATAATTTTAGCATTACATTCAGAGCCGGGGGGGGGGGGGGGGGGGTAAACTTTTTTAAAGGGTTAAAGGTGTAAAATTTTTTTTTTTTTTTTGGTGGTTAAAGTGTAAATTTATTTTTTTGATTATTAAGGGCAGTAGT
>CM075010.1:25690072-25703314 GCA_037576675.1 Pangasius sanitwongsei
CCCCCCCCCCCCCCCCCCCCCCCCCCCCCCCCCCCCCCCCCCCCCCCCCCCCCCCCCCCCCCCCCCCCCCCAAAACCTTTGAACAGGATGATCGGTGTAAATTGTTATTATTTTGTCTTCTGGGAAACATGTAAATGTCTTATGTAGCTTCTGAAGGGCAGTACTAAATGAAAAAAACAAGATCTTTAAAGAAAATTATAACAATTTACACCAAACATCCTGTTCAAAAGTTTACACGCCCCCGGCTCTTAATGTATCGTGCTGCCTTCTTGAGCATCAGTGAATGTTTGCACCTTCTGTAATAGTTGTGTTCGAGTCCCTCAGTTCTCCTCAGTGTGAAAAGATGGATCTCAGAATCATATAGCCACTCTTGGAAAGAGGTCAAATAGAAGATGCTGGAAAAGTAAAGAATGTGCAGGACCTGGAGGATTTTTCTGAAGAACAAAGGACTCATGAACAACTATCACAAAACATAAAAACAGTTGTTGATGTCAAGCGTATGTAAACTTTTGAACTGGTTCATTTGTGTAAATTGAGTTATTATCGTGTCTTGAGGACTATATGTAAACATCTGTTATGTGACATAGCTTATTCGGGGCAGTACTAAATAAAAAACAAAATGCAATTTTTATGATCCCTCTTATTTAAAAAAAAAAAAATTATTAACATTTTGCAGATTCTGCAAGGCGTATGTAAACTTATCACCCCGACTGTATATATATATATATATAATATCCCCCTGGAATTTATCAGCTTTATCTGAATAACAAATGATATACACATATTAATAGTCAGTATTTTTTTATTGTAAACTCATGTTCACTTACAGTGAATTTTCACTGTAATTTATTTTCAAAGTCAAATAAATTAATTACTGGCCAGCAAGTAGTTCAGAGTTCAAATCCAAAACTGAAAAATGCTGCGTGCATAAGTATTCAACCCCCCAGGTGAAAGATATTGTCCTAACGAGGACATGACTGACTTATAATTGGCCTTCACCTGTGAAATATTAAAATGATTATTGAAGAGATGGTCAGTCTGAAGAAAAGGCATGAAAATGAAAATGAAGACTAAGGAGCATTCCAAGGAAGTTAAAGATAAGGTAATAGAATTTCATAACTTAGGAATAGGGTGTAAAATTATATCTAAAAGGGAGGATTTCCCAGTAAGCACTGTTGGATCAATAAGGTGGAAGTGGAAGCTGTATCAGGCTGTCCCTAAAAACTCTGTCTCTGTCAAAGCAAGACAGAGGCTGTTGAGGGAAGCCACAATGAGGCCAACAGTCACTCTGAAGGAGTTACAGAGTACAGTGGCTAAGAGTAGAGTAAAGGTGCACCAAACTCCTGGGAAGCATGGCTAGAAAGAAACAAATGCTCAAGAAGAGCCACATGAAAGCACAAGAGTGATTCAGTGATGATACCAAGAGCAGGATACCGTATTTGGTCAAGGTTCAAAGCTCTAGGTGTGGTGCAAACCTAACGCAGGTCATACCTCAATTAAGACCATCCCTACAGTGAAACATGGTGGTGGCAGCATTGCGCTCTGGAGATGCTTTTCATCCTCAGATCCTTGGCTTCTTATCAAAATTGATGAGAGATTGAATGGAGCAAAATACAGGAGGGTATTTCTGCTTCAGTCTGCTAAAAAAAAAAAAAAAACCTAAAGCTTGGGAGAAACTTCACCTTTCAGCAGGACAATGGTCTCAAAAACAAGGCCAAAACAATGCACACACACATGTAAAGTACACACACACGCATGGGCACACACACATGTATAGTACACTTCAAGTATTAATTCAACATTTTAGACATTTTTTAATATGGCAAGCGTTAAATTAACACTGTAGATGTTCACTGAACACTATAAGTGTTAATTCAATATATACAGTGTTTATTGAATGCTGTAAAAGGCAAAATTAACACAATAAGAATAAACACTATAAAACCTATTTCAGCACTCTAAGTGTCACTTAAACTGTCCTAATTTGCTACTTTAATTAGGTTAATTAGGTGTTAATCCAACAGCGTAAAAGCTAATTCAACATTTAAAGAGTAAAATCAACACTGTAAAAGCAAATTTAATTAATTAAACCGTCCTAATTCACCCCTGTAGCTGTTAATTCACCACTGTATGAACTAATCCTATGCTGACTGTGTTAAGTGAACTGTGTTAAGACATAAATCAAGACTGTAAGAGTTAATTAAACACTGTAAAAGCTTATTTAACACAGTGTTGAATAAGCTTTTACAGTGTTATTTAACTCTTAACCGTGCATGTTAATTCAACACTGTAAAATGAAATTCAGCACTGTATGTGTTAATAAAAAAAGTTCAATCAACACTAGGTGTTAATTCAACACTGTTAAAACTAATTCAACATTGTATGTGCAACACTGTATGTGGTAACTAATCTGTCCTAATTTAACACTGTAAAAACTAATTCAACACTGCATGTGTTAATTAAACTGTCCTAATTTAACACTCATAGGTGTTAGGTATAGGTAATAGGTAGTTGAACACTGTAAGTGTTAATTCAACAGTGAATGTGCTAATTAAACTGTATTAATGCACCACTGCGAGGCTTAATTAAACACTGTAAAAGCTAATTCACCACTGATAGGGTTAATTGTAAGTGTAACACTGTAAGTGTTAATACAACATGACATGTTTATTACACTGTGTTAAATAACCACCGCAAGTATTAATTCAACACTGTAGGTGTTAAATCAACACTGTAAAAGCTAACTCGACACTCTTTTTAATAAACTGTGTGCTAATTCACCACTGTAAGTGTTAATTCAACACTGTTAGTATTAACTCACCACTACAAGAGTTAATTCAACACTGTTAGTATTAATTCAACATTATAAACGCTAATTCAACACTGCATGTGTTAATTAAACTGTTCATTTGTCACTGAAAGGGTTAACTGAACACTGTAGGTGTTAATTTAACACAGCATATGTTTATTAACTGATAATTCACCACTTAAGGGGTTAATACACTAGATGTTAATTCAGCACTATAAAAATTAATTCAACACTGCATGTGTTAAGTAAAGAGTTAACTGTAGATTCATACCAGTGTGTTAATTAGAGCACAGTGAGGTTATTGTAGTAATAATAATAACTGGGCAGAAAATCACACACTCTCATTATTGATGGTTAACACTCCTTGTTCATTTGCCGTAGCAACTGATTAACACGCGAGCTGCTCGAGCACGTCCTCAGCAGACTGCAGAAGTGTGTGTGTGTGTGTGTGTGTGTTTTCGCTATCAGCCATGATGTTTTAGTGAAGAGAGGTCAGAGGAATGCAGCAAACAGCCAGCGCGGAGTCAAAGCACGACGCTGATGTCTGCTGCAGCTCCAACGTTCCACCCAACACACTGCCTGCAGCTCAACACAGCCGCTCTAACCTTGGGACAAAAAGACTAGATAGCACCATCATTCTCTCTCTCTGTCTCTCTCTCTCTCTGTCTCTCTCTCGCCTCGGTTACAATCCACACTCAGCTCATTACCAGACTGAAAACAGCTTCAGGCTCGGTGTTGAGGTGAATCAATCCACACGACTGCGTGTGTGTGTAGGGTAAACGACTTCCAGCGTTCAGCCTCGCTTAACCACGCGGAACCTCGCGATGCTCTAATTCTCTACAGGATTTCTTTATTTCATTTACGTTCCTTTATGATGTATTCACGCGGCTTTTCATTACTCGTGGATTTAATTTGATTATTTTACACAACCCTTGTTTAGATGTAAATAATGGCGTGGAAGTGAGCAGTGAAAGACATGAACCTTCCGCTTTTTTACGTAAGAAATACGTATTTCGCAGAAAGGAATGAAGAAATGCAAGACATGATAAGATATTTACGACCCTTTTTAAACCTCCTGAATGAGTATTTACAAGTTTTGACGTTTAATATCAAAATATGCGCTACAAACATTACGTCATGTTATTTGTCATCACGCTGTACATTTTTCATATCATTTCAAGTCGAGTTCTCAGCTACTTCCTGTACATGCAGCCAGTTTGGTGGATAATTTGATATTTTCTCATCCAGCACTGAACACTGTAACTGTTATTCCAAGACACATGTTGATTTAACACTGTAAGAGGTCATTAATATATATATATATATATATATAATTTAGGTGTTTATTGAACACCGCAGGTATTAATTCAACACTTTAGGCATCTCTGGAGTTAAAATGAATACTGTAGACATTTACGGAATGCTACAAGAGTTAAACTATTGCTAATTCAACACTGTAAGTATTAGTTCAACACTAAAAACTAACTCAACACTATAAAAGCTAATCCCAAGCTAATCACTGCAAGAGTTAACTCTGTAAAAGCAAATCCAACACTGTACGTGTTAATTAAACTGTGCTAGTTCAACAATGAAAGAGTTAATAGTACTCTAGGTGTTCGTTCAACACTACAAAAGCTAACTTGACACTGGTAAAGGAAATGAATCACTCTATGGTTTAATTAAACGGTCCTAATTAACACTGTAGGTGTTAAGTCAAGACTGGAAAAGGAAATTCAACAATCTATGGTTTAATGAAACTGTCCTGATTCATGAATGTAAGAGTTAATCAACTATGTAAAAGCTAATTCAGTGCTATATGTGTTACTTAAACTGTGCTAATTCACCACTGTAGGTGTTAATTCGAGACTATAAAAGCTAATTAAACAGTTAATAACACAGTGTAAGTGTTAACTCAACACTGTAGACGCTAACCCAACACTGCATGTGTTAAGTAACTGTTCAAATTCACCACTCATGAGTTAATTCGACTCTGTAAAAGCAAAGTCAACACTGTTTGTGTTAATTAACCTGTCCGAAGTGTTGAATTAGCTTTTTATAGATTTAATCAATTTAATTTCAGTATTTACTCATTTGTTTAGAATTCTATATCTGATGTAAGCTTCTTTTGCTCTTTTACATTTCCAGTCCCTGAGGCTTATTAAACAGTAGCTACACAGAAAACAGCGCAAAACTTTCGGACACTACAAGATTCCACCAAAGGTTCTCTTTTTGTTTTTCTGAAAGAATCTTCTTTTCCCTCATAGATGCTTCTTTGAACTTTTGATGAACTTTTTGAACTGAAGCAGCTTTTCCACATTATGTAAATGTTTATGGTGGGAATTTTGTTTTGTTTAACTGTGGCACTTAATACTTAAAGAATTTTAAAAAATCATTGTTTTATGGTACTGATGTAAAAAAAAAACAAACAAACAAAAAAACCAACGTGAGCAACCACGTACAGTTTGGGAGTTTAGGATGTTTAGGAACTCTTACATTCTTGAAACATTAAATAATGTTCAATCAAATCATCCACATTTTCATGAACAATGCGTGATGTGATATTTAAATTCTTTTCTTTTCTTTTCATGTATTTCATGTTATTTTTGCACGTTATAGCGTCATCACAGTATTATTTCATGAGTCTGAAAATCTGAAAAGGGGTTTTGAGGCTTTCATGTAAAATGTTTAAAGTGATTTTAATTTAAATGTAACATTTTCACATATTTTATATTTTTTCATTTCATGTCAAAGTCTGAAGGCCATGTTTTTTTTTTTTAGTGTTTTAATATTTAGATAAATGATTTAAAAAAGATTTTTAGACTTTCATGTACAATGATTTGTACAAGTATTTTCATATATTTCATGTTACTTTCATGTTATATATTTCACATCTTTCAAAAAAGTATTGGAACATGTGAAAACAGGTGAAATAGTAACACGAAACGGATTAAAATACTTCACGCATCACATAGTTTCATGTAAAATTCTGAAGCTCGTGTGTGTTTTTCTTGTCTTTTTTTTTGGTGGCTTTTTTTTTTGTTTTTTGTTTTTGTTTTTCAGACTTTTGTGCAAATTAGGTAATTTTTTTTTAGATGTAATTTCACATACTACATTTTATTTCCCCTCCTAATTTCTTATGAATATGTGAAGACAGGTGAAATAACAACATGAAATAAATGACATCATTCATCATTTCACATCATTTCAAGTCTGAAGGCTGAATGTGTTTTATGTGCTGGTTTTGTAAGATTTTCAGACTTTCATGTAAACTTCATGCGACTTTTTTTTTTTTTAAATTGTAATGTACATTGTAATGTATGTAAACTACATGCATTTTCACATATTTCATATTACTTTTTCCACATGTTTACAGACTATAATATGAACAAGCCAATGTGGAGATGAGACTAAATCATTACACGTCAAAGTCTGAAGACCATAGTGTGTGCTTATAATGAGTTATTTTGTGTAAGACAAACATCATTGTTGAATTTGTTACAGTGGTGTACAGTGTTGAAGCAGCTGGACAAGTCCAGTTGGACAGAAACGTTCACATGTGTTAATTCAGTGCTGTAGTGTTCATTCAAATCTGTGGGATTTGGCAGCTTCGTCCTCCTCATCTCCAGTGTGTGTGTGTGTGTGTGTGTGTGTGTATCTGAGAGTCACATGAGTGTGTGATGTCCAATGAAGGCGCCTCCGCTCTCCGCCCGGCGCATAAAGCGGACGCGCTCACACACACACACTCAACATGGGCGCGCGCGGACGGTGCAGCAGCTGAACACCGGCTCACACAGCTTCACACACTCCCATCTCCATCTCCATCTCCGCGCGCGCGCGTGTGCGTGTGTGTGTGTGTGTGTGTGTGTGTGTGTGTGTTTGCATGTGTGTGCGTGTGCGTGTGTGTGTGTATATATATATAAATATATGTGTGTGTGTGTGTGCATGTGTGTGTGTTTATTTGGACTCGTCCGGAACTGCTGAGGAGCGTCGCCGTCTTTTTCCACACACACACCACACACACTGAGTCAAATGCTGGAGGCGCAAAGTAAAGGTAAGAACCTCACCAGAAAAATCAGATCACATCCAGTCAGATCCAACCAAAATGCGAAAATAATCCGATAAAATCCGATTTCATAAAGTAAAATAATTTTTTTTGCAATATTCTCATGATTTATTATAATAAATCTTTGTAATATATTTTCTACTACAAAAAAAACCCTTGTTTTCGGATTTGTTAAATATTGAAGTGATGTGAAATTATTTTCACACATGCTGTTTCACATAAAATTATATAAACACGTGGCAAAAAATATAACACCAAATTCGTTCTCTTAGAATTCTTCAGAAATTGGTTTACTTTTTAACACGACGCCATTTTGGACATTTCATCTTACATACTTTACGTGGATACAGAATTGAAAATGTGTAATAAAATAAATGTGTGTATTTGTGTATATTCCTGCTAAACCTAAAGTCGGATAAAATGTTTTTAGAACCTCTATAAGAGCTCCGTCTTCATCACAATATCCAAAATAATTCCAGATATTATTTATGCTGATAGGAAATGTTTCTCCGCGTATAATGTACATATCATAGTCCACTATGATGCTCATGTAGCTGTTAATATTTTAAAAGATTTTGCGTCATGCAGCCATTTTGCGGGACTCATTAACACTAAAAGATGTGAGTTTAGCCAACAAGCAACAAACTTTCAATTCTGTTCCTTTAATTGTAATTGTCTAGAAAAAAATCTGGTTATTTAGTTTGCTGATTTTTGTCCTTGTTCAAATTAACAGTATGCGTTATTATTATTATTATTATTATTATTATTATTATTATTATTATTATTATTATTAATGTATTCACATGTATACATAAACTGATTTGATATCTTGTTGCCTTTCTTGATATTAGCCTAGCTAGTCAATAAAGTTAAAAACGAACAGCTGATTAAGCTAAATGTGTTTTTCATTGATTTATTTTTGCTAATTTCCAAGAATAAGTTCAGGAGTTTAGTCTGTTTCCTGGTGTTGCTGATTAAATAATAAAAAGCCGACAACAGGTCATTTATTAAGTTCTGCATTTGTCGGGATTTTAGAAAAATAGACGCGCTTTGTTTTATTCTATTGCTAATAAAATATTAGATCGAAAAAAATGTAAGAAATAATGTCAGACAAGTTACTGTTACTGTTAAAAATAACTCTATATACGTGAGACTTTGAGAACACATGACAGTTTTGCTGTGTGAACTGCGCTGAATTTGAATATGCGCATTTCTTTATTTGCGGCTTTTTACATGTGAAATATATTATTATTATATAGCTATTGTTATATATTTTATATAACACTTGATAAGTATTTGATCAGATGTTGGATTGTTAGTCAAATAAAGCGTAAACAGCTGAGATATTTCATTTCCTGAGCCACAGTGGTTCTATTTCACCGCGTTAAAGCGACATTAATGTCTTGATTGACGTCAGTTCTTTTTAATCCGAAATGACCTTGATCAAATAATGAAGAAAACCTCTTCTCTCTCTCTTCTCTCTCTCGCTCTCTCTCTCTCTCTCTCGCAAATTCTCTGACGTCAAATATCTTAGACGCCCACATATGGACCTTAAAATATACATCTAAGAATTATTGTAGTTTAATATCTAAACTGGAGTTAAACTTTATCGCTGCTAAAATAATAATAATAAAAATACAGGCGAAATAAAATAAAATCTCTAATATCCACATCACAGCACGATATGTAATGACTAATTGCAGTGTATGACGTCATATATCATAGAACTGACGCGTTTTGTGTGACTGTATATTTTTCTAAATATTTAAATATATATAGGTCTTAAAAGTTGAACTCGAATGTTTTGGGTTTTTTTTTTTTTAAGAATAGCCAAATTAAGTAAAAACCACTCTGGATGAAATATAGATTCTATGGTATGTGTGGAATCAAAGTGCTAATTTGGCTGAAAGTCTGTTCAGTGAAATCATTCAGTGATGTATCGAGTTTCCGATAATATCGCTCGGGTTCTATATCCCAAAATGTACCCGTTACATGGACTATTTGGGATTACCTTTTGGGCATGTTAGGTAGGTGTGTGTGTGTGTGTGTGTGTGTGTGTGTGTGGTGGGGGGTTAAGTGGACGTGCTTGCAAACATCTTCAACACCTGAGCTTTCTGTTAAAAGGGTGCACGAGCGCCTCGTTAGCTCCTCTTGAGCAGACGTGAAAGGGTGTGTGTGTGTGTGTGTGTGGCTTAGAGCTCCACACACACTGCACGTGTGGGTCTGCAGCCTAGAGGTTTATCCTAAATATGACTTTAAATTTCGATAACTTTATTTCAAAACGTGCCGCGTGATCTTTCAGGAGGAGTGTTTTTGTTTTTATGCCTCCAGATTCTTCTTTGTATAAGATTTTTTTCTTTTTCTTTTTTTTTTTTCTTTTTTACAAATGGGGTTGATTTTGGTTCAGAATAATGTTTTTGATCAAAGACGTCCATCAGCGTTTATAATGAAGTCTGACTTTCCAAAAAAACAAAACAAAAAAAAACAACAAACAAACAAAAAACGAAACAAAAACAAAACAACAACAACAACAAAAAAACGGGCATTCATACACCAGTTTTCGGTTCATGTAGCCTACAGTGTATCTTTTATAGCTTTTATAGATATAAGCACAGTGGATGCACAATGTTTATTTATTTATTTATTTGTTTGTTTATTTATTTATTTCGCCCGAAATTTGGACTGCTCAATATTTTATCTGGCAAAGACTCCTAGGAATATTGAACCATGCTGTCATTAATGTCTTCTGTACTTTACTTACAGTACTTTAATATATTTTAATTCTAATAATCACTTCGAAATATTTTGACAATCCTATAACCAGTTGACTAGTAAGTAAGTAGGTAAGTAAGTAAGTAAGTAAGTAAGTAAGTAAGTAAATAAATAAATAAATAAATAAATAAATAATCAGGGTGGATGGTGGGTTGTGGGATTAGGGACATATCTACATTTTTTTTTTTACATTAGATAATTCTAGAAAAAGAAAGAAAGAAAGTTTTCCCCCAATTGTCAATTAATTGCTAAGAGAAGAAAGATAACATGGATGTTTGGCAGGAATAAAAAAATGTCTCCAGAAAAAAAAATGTAATTATGCCTGAGGATCATTAGGAGATGATCTTGTAGTGTTTCAGAGATTGCCAAATTTCCAGAAGTTAAATGATATTGTTAGGATCTTAAATTGTAACGACATCCAGTCAAATATAACTGAAGTTATGAACAAAACTCAAGTGATGACGCATAATGACATGAGTCCAAAACCCAAAAGGGTTGTAAATCTCTCTCTCTCTCTCTCTCTCTCTCTCTCTTGTGACACGTGCCCTCAGTTGTACACCTCTTGTAGAACTTCCTTTAGTAAATCTCTTAGCTATGATTAGGTGCATACTGCTTACATCTTTAAAGCTTTTACTAGCCATTTTTTTTTTGTTTCTGAGAGTGTTGATGACGTGTGCATTGTCCGCAGGGTCACTGATGGAGTTCACCACCGAAGAGGATTTAGAGGAGCTGTGTCCTGTGTGCGGGGACAAAGTGTCCGGGTACCACTACGGCCTGCTCACGTGCGAGAGCTGCAAGGTGCGCCATCTGTTCACCTGCCCATCATTGCGGAGTTTTCTTCATTATTATTAAAAAAAAAGAGAGAGAAATAATCATCAAAATGGCGGCGGTGTTACTAGGCTGCGTGCATGAGGATGAATGATGTTTGAGATCATTTTTAGCTTTGGTTATAATGTACTTAAATCGAACCAAGTCGATTTTTTTTTTTTTTTTTTTTTTTTTTTTTTGCGTATTGTAATTATTCAACTAGTTTGTGCATACATTTGATTTTAATCTCAGATTTAAAATCTAACACCATGCAATTTTCCACAGGGCTTTTTCAAGCGCACGGTGCAGAATAATAAGAGATACACCTGCAACCAGAATCAGGACTGCGGCATCGATAAGACGCAGCGCAAGAGATGTCCTTTCTGTCGCTTCCAGAAGTGCCTCAGTGTCGGCATGAGGTTAGAAGGTAAGCAGAAGGAGTTTCATAGCTGGCATCTGATTAAAATAAATAACCAATAAAATCCCGACACAAAGACTACAGTTCTCAACAGAAGAAATGTAACTGTTTCTCAACAGATTACTGATGCGACAATTGTATTTCATTTCATATTTTATATTTTTCTTTAAAAATATTTGACATTTTTCATGACTCTACCTCGACATTTTTGAAGCATGATATTTTACACATTTGACGTTTTTTTTAAAAAAAAAAATTTTATTTGGTGCATTTTAATCCTTTTAGGCTGAAAATGAACTCAAACCAGTCACAAATGTTGTAAGCGCTCGTGCAAGAAACATCTGGATGAAAACGGAATTAGCGCAGCTTTAAACTCGCTCCTGAAATAGAAATGAGGCTATAATTATTTATCACGGTTTATCAGCAATAGCTCAGGGATGTAGATTTAGAAAAATCGTGTTACAAAAATGGGAGAAAGAACAGATTCCTTCATATACCGACAGTTTAAGAGGAATTCCGACTTTAGCTTTTATATGTAAACATTCCCGACATTCCCTTCTGTTTTGTGAACGCGTTTTGCTTTTTTTTTTTTTTTTTTTTGATTCTTTCATTTAATTTTGAGCCATATTACATTTCTGAAAACCCACAAGCCATAGGCTGTAGCCTTCAGATTAAAAAAAAAAAAAAATCCCGTCGTGTTTTAAAATGCAGTGTTAAATATAAACAATTATCCGGTTTCAATCAAACTGTTGTCAAAGCCTCTATTATTTCATTAGTGACGTCATAGTGCGGCGCAATGACCAGCCCCCCCCCCCCCCAACGCGCGTGCGTTATTTAGCCCCGCTGTT
This sequence comes from Pangasius sanitwongsei, assembly GCA_037576675.1. Lineage (NCBI taxonomy): Eukaryota > Metazoa > Chordata > Actinopteri > Siluriformes > Pangasiidae > Pangasius > Pangasius sanitwongsei. The sequence goes on from CM075010.1 coordinate 25,701,790, forward strand.
AAGAGTCATTACTGTAATAAAAATACATAAATAAATAAATAAATAAATAAATAAATAAATAAATAAACAAAACAAAGGATCATGCTAATAGGTCACAATAATACCTTTTTTTGTTATAGGAGAAATTATACATGTTATTTACTTTTGTTATTTACAAAGTAAACTAGACAAGTCATATAAAAAAAAATACAGCAAGCTAGTAGACAATCTGCACAAAATCATGCTATTAGCACAGAATGAATATATTTACTAGAAATGTATTCCTGTTTATGAAGCCACATACTGCATGTATTTCTGTATGTAGACTGCAGTAAATATAAACTCATTAACTCATCCATTAGAAAATAGATCATCCCTCTGATGAAAGAAAAAAAAAGGGAGGGGGGTGTTATACCCTTTCTCAAAAACATTAAAATGACTGAAATGAACTGATAAAAGGAAATAGTCTGTAATTGATTTGAACAATTCTAGGCAACCATTCTTAAATACACACATATGTTAGAATATTATTTTATTTTAGATTATTGTTTCGAGCACCCATCGACCCCAACACTCTAAAGAAAAAGGGCACTAAATTGTACCCTTACCTTTCGCACCTTTATATAGTGTACCTTTACAAAAGATTTAACATACACAACTGGACTGTAATTAGCTTTTAGAGTAAAGCTTTAAAGGTACACAACATGCACCTTTCTAGAAAAAAGGTACACACTAAAGGTGCAAAAGTTGTATATTTAAGGGCACCACCTCAAGGACTCACGGACTCAAGGACAAGAAAAAGGCACAGTTTAATACAATTCTTTCTGAAAATGCATGGCCCCCTGCTTTCTAAACCTCATAAAACATCCTACCTGGTGTGTCAAAAGACCACAGAACAACCTCCACGGTAACTATGGTAACCTAGGCTACTTTATTTAATAGTACGTAATACTATTTAGTATCAGTTGAGGAGGTAGCCATGGCAACATTGTTTCATATTTGCACATTTGTTTCAATTCACACAATTTAATCTGTATGCAAAAGTATGAAGGCAAAGTTAGGGTTAGGGTTGGGGCGGGGTTAGGATTCGGGGTGGTGTTAGTGCTCGTATCTTTTCTTACAAGTTTATTCACAATACATGGAATGGAAACCGACCTTATTTCTTGGAAATTGTATCAATTTCCTGTTGAGATCAGGCCACAGATTACACATATTATTTGGCCCTTTTCTTGATCATTGAAAAGGGATCCCACTTTTAGTTTAAATAAGTAATTGTCATTTGCAGGAGAACATATCATGGATCATTTCATGTTTTTTCTGCTTAAATAAATGTGAATGTAGTTGTTTTCATGTCTTTGGATATACAGTACTGTGCAAAAGTCTTAGGCACCTTATTTTTTTTAGTGCGATGTATACTAATAGATTTTTATTTTATGACTTCTACATTATTGATTCATTTTAGATTCCAGACATTAGTTTTCCAGCACAAAATGAAATGTTACAGAAAAATGTTTGTATGTCAGTAAAGAAAGCAGCAGATTCCATA
>CM075010.1:25703414-25718344 GCA_037576675.1 Pangasius sanitwongsei
GCTGCTTCTGCAAGATGCTCAGTAACACTTCCAGCTCATTTCCTTATCAAACTGCACACACTGCACCTGAGACTACTGTTGTATTTTTTTTAAAGCGAAGGATCGTCACACCAAATATTGACTTTGTTTCATTTATTACTGTTTACCGACCGAGATTTTTTTTCGACTGAAGGGTTTGTGTATGGCTTTCGTTTTCCATTTCCAGTAGCGTTTATGATGCTTGGTGAACTGTGCAGCTTGACACAGCCTTAACTGGGCTCAGTGTGTGTCTGCTCCATTCCCATACAGGCCGCCGTGCAGAGAAGCACCTGCTTCCGCGAGTCTGTGTGACACATTCCTGCACCACTGATAAGCCCTGCACAGTCATACACAAGCTTTCCTTTGGGGTGTTTACAAAATCCGGGGTGGAAAATGTCTATATGAAGAGAAATGCTTGCTTGCTGTTTTGTTATTTTATTCTTTTTTTTAAGTCAAAACCATGATCGGCATTTCCTGTGTACTCTTTGATTATTCACCACACTTTGGAAATATTCTTCCTCTGATTATCCTTATTAATCTAGGCCATTTCCATGTCAAAATTTAGTCCTTAGTAGATAAATAGATATAAATTTATCTCTCTTTATCTCTATCTCTCTGTCTTCCTCCCTGTCTCCTTTTGCAGCGGTTCGTGCTGACCGTATGCGAGGAGGGAGGAACAAGTTTGGCCCCATGTACAAACGAGACCGCGCTCTGAAGCAGCAGAAGAGAGCTCTGATCCGAGCAAGTGCTTTCAAATTGGAGCCCAACCCACCACTAGTGCCCTCCAACCAGGCCGAGTATCCATTCCCAGGCTCAGTGCCTGGCCTGCTGCCCCCCCTTGGCCCTCCAGACTACGACTGCCTACCTGCGTGCCCCCCCTCTTTAGGGGTGGCCCTGCACAGCTATGGCTCCTTCCCAGCCCAGTATCAGTACACCACCCAGACTGTGCCCGGTAGATCCATCAAAGCAGAGCACCCGGATGCATATTCCGGTTCTCCTGACTCATCTCTCGGGTATCCATATCCCGAAGGCTGCATTCCCGCCTCACCACAGACTAGCCCTCTGAACCCAGCCGTGCCCTCGCTGGTTCTGGAGCTGCTTAGTTGTGAGCCTGATGAGGAGCAGGTAACGTCCAAAACCTCTGTGATCATAAACTGCAAAAGTGGCTTGTTAAATCTCATACCAGGGTTCTTTAGTTTTTGCATAAATCTTCAAGACCAGCATGGCCTCAAATTTGCTATTTGAAAGCAGAAACACACTGATCCCTTAAAGTTTTCAATATTCGACACGATACCAGTATCAGAGCTCTAGGTATTGATACCCGATACTGATCCAATATGACGTGCTCTTAAATAAGTAAACAAGCCAGATTTCTGCAAGCTTCTATTGGCAAATCTTCAGAAACATCAACATCAGAAGTACAATAACAGCGTGGTTTAAGACAATTTCAGCACGTTTCATTGTTCAAGAGCTCTGCATAAAATATGTCAATTGATCAGGTTAGAAAATAAGTCAAATCCAATCTGACAATGAGCTATGATGCCCATACTCAGTATCAACTCGGTACCTGGTATTTGTAAGAATTCACAGGAGCCAATGGTTATGGTTAAGAAGTCATAATTTAATTTGAATAAAAATTATCCAACAAAATCATTTACTTCTACAAATACTTGCATGAGATTTGATAGTCATGACAGAAATATTGTTCTTTCTTCAGTCTGAGATTCTCACCAAAGCTTCCTGCGTCATATTTCAGCCTTTTAATTTTACTTTCTGATCTCTCAGGTGAGAGCGAAGATCTGCGCCTACCTGCAGCAGGAGCAGAGTGGGCGTGGCAAGCTGGACAAACCCCGCCCCTCCAACTTGCTCTGCGTGATGGCAGACCAGACGCTGTTCTCCATCGTAGAATGGGCGAGAAGCTGCATCTTCTTCAAGGAGCTAAAGGTATGCTGCTAAGATGAGGGCATTTCAATTTGCTTCTGCTTGACTGATTAGCATGATTTTACAAGTATGAATGTGTGTCATTTAAACATGATCAGTAAGGAATAATACACAATGAGGCTTGCTGTTATAGGGAATAATCAGTGACTGTGAGGTGCGACGAAGCGGAGTTACTATAACCACCTCGAAGTTGATTATTTTCCTCTTATAGCACAACAATTTGCCAATTTTTTAATTGAATAACGCCACTTTGTATCTGTTTATAGTTACGTTTAATGTTGTGGAATGTCAGAAAAACAATTTAGTTCCTGTAATCACTTACGTTATAGCAGCTATAAACAGTCATTCCCACACCATCATCTTTTTTCTCTCTCTTGAATTTAATAAGAAAACCTAAAAGTGCAGCTTTACCTCTGACTGTTACAAGGCGCTGGCACTGGAGACTCCTTCATGAATGCTAAATAAACAACTCCTTACAGAAAACATCACCAATTCCATGTATTTTTAAAATTTGTTTATGTTGCGCATCCGCCGTTTTCAGCAACTCTGTAGTATAAATAATTCTGTAGGTAGCTCCACCTTAACAAGAGTGCATGTTTAGATTTAAAAGAATGTTGAGTGGCAGTGAGTTACATAATGTTCAGTGTTGTGACTTTGCCTTTGTCTTGACTGAATCCATTTGTTATGGGGAAAGGCTGATATTATGTCGCCAGATCCTGGACCGCACCACTGATAACATTTCAGAACACTGAGACAAGTAGATATGAAGGTGGTGTTGCTTGTGCCACCACGGAAGTGTGGTTAAACCCGATAACTGCAGATTACAGAATGCTAGCACAAAGGCCAGAAGTTTACACTGACATATAATGTCTTCAGCGTGTCCCCGATCAATAATATCATCCTGCATGACCTTGGTGATGTTCATAAACTCGAGCACTTTTTGCAGAGTGAAATGGAATCGAATATGAAGTCGCCCTAGCCAGTTTAGTATGGAACATTATGTTTGTTATCTAATGTTTAGGAGTGAGATTTGAGCTTGTTTGTATAAAATTTAACTGAATTCATTCATATCTTTTTTTTTTGTATGTTTCAATTCATGCAAATCTTTCATCCGATATATCATTTTATCCTGCTGAAAAAAAAAGGGTTTCACACTTGCAAGTTAGTAGCAATTTGTACAACTCAAATTATACAGAAAAGATACAATGGTTAATGTTTGGGCTAGGGGTGGAGTTAGGGGGCGGGGTTTAACATTCGTACATGTTCATTTGTACACTTCGAATAAGCTCAGGTTGGTGGTTTCTTCACAAAACGGTAGTTTAACCTTATTGACAGTCATGTAGAGAGATTTCCCGAACAAAAATATCAACTTTCTGATATATGCTTTACAAATCTTCCATTACTGCATGTTGTAAATTAAATATTTCTCCATGTTGTGCAAGATGCTGCTTCAGCGTTAGTACAGATACTGAGTTGCAGCTCAGAACGCGGGAGTGTGTTGGCGAAGCACAATAGATTTGTTGTTGCTCTGATAACGAAAATTATACATTGTTAAGAATACACTGATGCCAGCTGATACACCTCTTGTCAGACATTTTGGATCCTCCCTCTTAAATGTTACTGTCACATACTGTTAAAGAAATGGAGTCAGATAAGCTTGTATGTTATAAGACAAAACAGATTTCACACACATCGTTTTGTTATGTCCTGAACGATAAAAGAAGTAAAAATAAAAATAACGCCACGTCATATCTCCACTAGCAACATTTAAATCAATATCATGGATGCAGCCATGATGGCAGCTGTGTGTTTGCATGATGTAGCAGGTGAATATGTTTGACCAGGGTTGGCTCCTGTACACACACACACACACACGGCTCTTTCTCTCTTGTTTAATTACATTCCACACTGCAGATAGCTCAGGAATTCAGCTCTCCCGCTCCTCCAGATCTCGACATGCATTGTTCCAAACCGCTGAAAGCTTTCCCGAGGCACCTACAAAAAAGAGTCCGTGATGATTGGATGTTGGTGTGTTCATGTGTGTTCAGAGAGGAATCAAAAGGGAGAGTGTGTGTTCCTCTGAGGGAGGTGTTGCTGAATGTCAGTACTGCAGTGGTGGCAAGACAGTGAAATCAATTAAAAAATAAATAGCCAAGAATTCACTAAGCCTCTACTTTAGCTAGGTTTTTAGTTGTGTACAGTAGTGTTTACATTACATTAGTTTTTAGCTTAGTAATTTTTAAAAACGGTTTCTAGGCCTGTAATTTAAAAAAAAAAAAAAACAGTCTACAATATGGCCATGCAATGGATCTCAGTAGCTTCTTTTCAGCCTGGAAATTAGCTCTGCGTCACTAATTATTATTATTGTTATATATTAATATAAACAACAACAATGACAATAATACTTTAATAGTATTATGAATTTCTCTTTTTTATGGCTACATTCAAACGTGGTCACCCTGTGTTTTCACCGTGTTTATGAGATTTCATATGAACAACTCACTCTTGAGGAATTCTTGAGGTATTCATTCAGAAGTTGACATTTTCTGATAGTTCATGAGTTGTGACACAATGTTGACATCTCAGAATGGCATAACCCAGTGAAATTCATTTAGCGGTGGATGCTAAGTGTAAATACAGTGTGATTTTAGAAGCACTTTATAACCATTTTTCCAAAACATCTGAGGTAAATATTGATATTCTTGATGGATTTGTCTTGTTTTCATATCACTTCACCTTTACTTTGTCTGTTAAAAAGACTCAAAGGCTAGCTAAATTGGTCACCTCAGTCAATAGCTAGCTTATGCTCGGAGTCTGTATTTCCCAGTTGCCTAGCAACAGCGTTCTCATGGTATTTACCCACTTGAACAGCGAGTGTAATGACCCCTAGAATGAACTCTAGTAATAGCAATCTATCAAATCCTTGTGTTTAGCACTCGTTATCTCTCACAAGTAATATAAAGATGAATTATTTGTATTGGCAAACATTTAATCCATATCATTCACATCAATAGTTAACCTACATGCTACCCATATAAGCTATTTCAAATCAATATCAATACTGGTTATAGTAGGAACACACCATGTCATATTTGTAATGAGTACCTATAAATATATATCTAACAATTTATTGGTTGGAAAATCGCAATAACATTAAAAGCATCAGCGTATTTAAGGCATTAACTCGATTTTCCCTGGTCTCGCACAGGTCGGAGATCAGATGCAACTGCTGCATAACTGCTGGAGCGAGCTCCTGCTTCTGGATCATGTCTTTAGACAGGTGCATCATGGGAGAGACAATACACTGCTACTCATCACTGGCCAAGAGGTGAGAATTTCACTCTTCTTAAAATAACGCCTGTCAATCATTTTGTCTGTCGATCCAGAAAGCTTTACATTTTGCACTAGCATTCAAGCGCACTAGCCTAGCCTAGCCTGGGGGTGTGGCTTTGGAGGGAACAATGTAACGGGGAGCTGTATTCGGATTTTCAGTTTCGAAAACTTTCAAGGGGGACAATCGAGTTGTGGCGAGAGCGCTGGCCAAAACATTAATAATGTAGGGGAAAGGGCGTGGCTTTCAGAGTTCAAACCACCTATGTATCTGTCCAAATTAAGGAACGGGCGAAGGGGTTTAACTGCTCTTTTTTGTATTAGCATAATCTAATGTTAAACTCCACCTACACATGAAAGTCGGCAGGTCTGCTGTAGCTTGACTGTAGCTTTAACCCCAGCCTGCTGAGCCTCATGCTTAGATTGGATTCAGCTTCTGCTGCTGGTTGAGCAGGCTAAATAAAAGAAATGTAAGAATATAAAATCATGGCGTTAAACTGGATATTTACTGAGGATTTATGACTAGAAATGAATGCTTAGCTTTGTCTAAGAAATGTTATTTTCTCCAGTATTAGCATTTACTAATGCGTGTTTGAATTTGAATTAAATTCCACAAATGCTGCCAAACTCATACTTGTTAAATAGAAATGAAGAGTATTTTTACTGAAAGCTCTCTGTATTTAATTACATCATCTTCCCTCATATTGTTAGCCGTTGATTTTGTGTGTTTTTTTTTTTTGGTTGCTTGTATTGCCTTTGTGATTTTCTTTGTTAGCTGTTTTTGTATTGTGGAAAGGTTTAGATTTTTGGTCAAACAACTAGCTGGCCTGCAAAGAGCTAAGTCGATAGGATTTCTGAGTGGATTTTAAGTCATATTAATAAATTCACGAGTCATTACTGCTAATGCTAGCTAGCGGGCCAACATAGGCTAAGTTGACAGGATTTCTGAGAGGATTTAAGTCATAGTCATAGATTTATGCATGTTTACTGCTATCACTAGTTGTTTGGCCATAAACAAGCTAATTTGTCAGGTTTTCTGAGAGAATTTTTGATCATGTTCATAAATTCATCAGTATTTGAGATAATTTCACATGATTTCTGAGAGGATTTTAAGATCATATTCATAAATAAGCTGATGTTAGTTTATAAGGTGGCTTCTTTGGGTTATTATTAACCATTTTCTAATTATCTTAATGGTTAATGGAGAGACATTCCTGTTAGGAGGTGTTTGCAGCAGGACAATAAAGCTAGCTGCCTAACGTTAACATACTCATAAATGTTAATCTTCACTGCTAATTCTGCTAGCTACCTAAAATAAGCTAACTTGTTGAGTTTTCTCAGAAAGCCTCTCTTGCAGTCGTTAAACTAATCTTCGGTATGCTTTTGTGTACATCAGTGGACTCGGTGTTTGAAGAAACGGTTTCAGATGTGATGATCATTTAATCACTGCCGTGTGTGTTGCAGGTTGAGCTTGCAGGCGTCGTGTCTGACTCGGGTCTCACTCTCTCGAGTCTTGTGCAGAGGGGACAGGAACTGGCGCGGCGGCTGCAGCTGCTCCAGGTCGACCGTCGTGAGATGGCCTGCCTCAAGTTCCTCATCCTCTTCAACCCCAGTGAGTTCTGCTGTTTGTTCTCCAGAACATAACTTAAGAAATTATCAACACACTAGAGCCTTTTAATTAGGTTTCTTATGAATTCAGTTGGAAAAATAAAGCTACGACTAGGAAAAGCTGACTCTACTCCTCTCCGTGATCATAACCGTTCATAACCATTTCATTTGAGTTGAATATGTTGTGCCTCCAGATATGAGCAAGTACTCAACACTAGTTGAAAGTAGCACATAATAGTAAGGTTTTACTTGCTTTATGGCACCTACATAAACCCTTCATGACAACTGACATAGCCTATAACCATTTAGAAAGGCTTATTTCAACAAGCAATTATAAGTTGTCATAAGGACTATACCTGTCAATTTTGATGTCAAGTAGATATAACACCTGAGTCAAGTGATTTTAAATTCTTGTTGACATAAGACTGTTATAACACTTTCTACTCAGACTTAGATTAGAAATTCATGACAACTGACTTTGTAGTCTACTGTACATTATGCCTCAGTCACACAATCGTAATGAATTGTCATTGCAGTTTATTTTAGCTTATGTCAGGTGTCAAGAACAGTTCATGTATGTTTATGTCACTCGTCAGGAAAAGTTTATGTACATTTATGACAGTTGTCAGGAATAGTGTATGTAGGTTTATATCAGTTGTCAGGAATAGTGTATGTAGGTTTATGTCAGTTGTCAGGAATAGTGTATGTAGGTTTATATCAGTTGTCAGGAATAATATATGTAGGTTTATGTCCGTTGTCAGGAATAGTGTATGTAGGTTTATGTCAGGTGTCAAGAACAGTTCATGTATGTTTATGTCACTTGTCAGGAATAGTGTATGTACATTTATGTCAGTTGTCAGGAACAGTCTATGTAGGTTTATGTCAATTATCAGGAATAGTTTATATAGAGTTAAATCAGTTGTCAGGAATAGTGTATGTAGGTTTATGTCAGTTGTCAGGAACAGTTTAAGTAGGTTTATATGACTTGTCAGGAATAGTGTATGTAGGTTTATGTCAGTTGTCAGGAACAGTTTAAGTAGGTTTATATGACTTGTCAGGAATAGTGTATGTAGGTTTATATCAGTTGCTGGGAACAGTGTATGTAGGTTTATATCACTTGTTAGGAATAGTGTATGTAGGGTTATGTCAGTTATCAGGAATAGTGTATGTAGGTTTATGTCAGTTGTCAGGAACAGTTTATGTAGGTTTATGTGAGGAATAGTGTATGTAGGTATATGTGTGCATACATCATACTTAATTAAAATGTCTTGAAGTAAGTCAAATATGAATTTCTGTTTCTATACCTTATGAGAAATCTATGACAATTTCCCTTTAAATTAATGTGTCCACTCATGCAAATCACATTTTGCATAAACATTCGAAATTTCATTTGAGGCAGAAGGGCAACATGAAGAACGCTTGAATAGTGAGGAATATTTCATTAAACGATCGTTGTTGGATAATGCTGTGTTAGCCCATAGAAACAAGACGCCTTTTTTCCAGAAAAAAATGTATTGGCTGCAGGGCACAAAGCACGTAGAGGAAAGAAAAAAAAAAAGCCTGAGTCCAAAAGCATTTTCCATTTCGACTCTGTGTCACATTCAGCCTCTCTCGCTCCATCTGGAAATGGTAACAGGTTTATTGGGTAATTTGTGTCCTTCAAATCTATTTCAGAGTTATTCAACGTTTTAATTAGAGGTTGAATGGCTTTTCTGACGAGACCCGGCTAAGCGGGCCATTCAGGCTATTGTTATGTGCAGCAAGCACTCATTCACACAAACACACACACACACACACACATGTACACTCTCTTGCTCTCTCTCTTTCTCTCTCTCTCCCACACACACACACAGACACACACACAAAACCACAATCACTTAAGCTCAGAAATGAACATACATAAATAATACAAATACACACACCCATACACATACACACAGACACACAAATGCTGTTATGCAAGCAGTCAGCTTCAGAATTATTGGCACCCTCAAATCTTTTGACTGTTATATGTTCATTATCATTTATATTGTCTTGAGTAAGTTGGCGTAAAAATTTCCTTCAGGATCAGTCAAGTCTATCTTATCTTATACGTATATGAGACTTATATGTATATATATAATTTATACATATACTTATGGCATTTATATTCACATTTACAGATTATACAGGAGATGCCCAGTATAATCTAGAGCAACTAAGAAAAGTACTTTATATTCACTATCAAAAAACATCCTTATAAATCACATTTATTTAGATTTAGAGAATTAGAACAGCAGATAAAGTAGAGCACGAGACAAGGGTCTTCTTTTTAAAGATTCTATACTGACTCTGTATTCATCCCCAATCTCTGCAGACGTGAAGCTGCTGGAGAACCAGGCACTGGTGGAGAGCGTGCAGGAGCAGGTGAACAGTGCTCTGCTGGAATACACACTCACCTCGTACCCTCAGCACGTGGACAGGTTCAGTCAACTGGTGCTGCGGCTGCCCGAGGTTCGCGCCCTGAGCGCCCAGGCCGAGGAGTACCTGAGCTCCAAACACCTGAGCGGAGACGTGCCCTGCAACAACCTGCTCATCGAGATGCTGCACGCCAAGAGAGCCACCACCGTCTGAATCAGAGGTGTGTGTGCGTGTGTGTGTGCATGGGATCACCACTGAGCCGTGAAAGCTAAAGGACACTGGGAGCTTTTCTATTTCTTAAGTGCTATTAACACCGTATCTGATGTCGTTTGTGCATCGTGTGTGGCTAGTAGGCATGTGCCGATCTTTAGTTGCCATGGAAACTAATTGAGCTTTATGATGTTTGTCACGATATTTAAACATTGTCTTGGCTGGCACTTCAGCTGGAATGACAGTTCTTTCCGTTGTGGTGACCACAATTATGGGATTGAGGATACGTGGCTTCAAAATGTTCCGTTCAGTTTTTACCTGGCCGAAAATACTGTTATGCCGTCTCCACGGCGACAATATAATGTATATCATGATATAGCATATTACCAATTATCGGCACATGCCTAGTGGCAAGATATCATTTCCAGTTTGGACAATGAAATTGCTGATCATTATATAGCCACTGTGAGTTCCTATTTTTTGGTAGTATTACGGAATATTATATGTTTATTGAACATGTTTCACATCAGCGCTTCATTCATTTTCATAGTTTTTTCCTTTAAGAGAGATAATGTTATGAAGGAGGTGAAAAAGTGGAAGCACCAGAAAAAAAAAAACAACAGAATTTTGGTCGAATCTTTGAAGGCTTAATCTCTCTTATGGTTCCTTACAGTATTTTAACGTCGCTAACAAGCATTTTTTTTTTTTTTTTCCATTCCGAGTTTTTCCAAACCAAACGCCACTGTGCGGTGAACTGAACTGTGAATAATATTTTCAGCGCTTTGACACAAAGTGAACAGTTTTCAAAATTCCTGCATTCATTTCTCATTCAAGCTCGGGCCGCAAGAGAAAGCATGCATTTATGCGGCTCACTTTGCAAAATGTTGCAGACTCTTATTTCAAAACTGATACACATACACGAGAGAGCAATTTGCTAAGTCACAAATGCTAGGCATTCGTTTTCAGGGTTTTGGCTGTAGTTTTAATATCTCAAGTTTTCTCAGATTTAATTGTAATTGCATGTTTATGTGTCGGGATTACTAATTCGTACGATGTTTTAATGCCTTGGGGGTTTATAAAGTTTCGACAGCCTGTTTTCTGGGTATTTTTTTGATAATGACACAATTTCTGAGCAATTTACGAGCTTTGGAGCCCCTGAAATCGTCTCGGCTGGCCTCATTTTTGTAGTTTGCCCGTGATATACTGTGAAAATGTTGACATAACCGTTGACATAAAATAGAGTAAAAATCTATAGTAAATTGCCACAAGTGATTCATCAAAGAGGAAAATGTCCTCTGATTGGTAAAGCCTTTTGTTAAAATGCAAATACTTTTATTGTCATTGTACAAGTACAACGAGTGCTTCTGTATTCTGTGCTATTTTTATTTTTTATTTATTATTTCCCCACATTTATGATAGATATAGTACAATTTGGACATGCCAGTGTACGTATTTGATATGCATTGTACATGAGCTGGTATTGGGGGGAAAAAATGCTTGTTAGCAAATTATTATTCGTCTCGAGCTGACCTTTCTGTGAGTTTGTCTTTTAAAATATGTTATTTACAAGCCACTGAATTCACCAGAATATTGCTTATATGTATAACTTATGGTAGACTTATGGTAGAAAATTTGTATCTGCTTTGACCTTGAAATATTGCAGGATCGATAAAATCTTAAAATTGTCAGATAAAACACTACAGTTCCAAGATCTCGAAAATGTGATATTACTGATACATGGAAGGTTAAAAGTTTATTGAGCGTTTTTCACATCAAGGCTCAATTATGGATTTCATGAGGTGGTAATTGCTTTTAGTTAGAGCTACAACGATAAAAACTAAAGAAACAGGCAGAAATTCTCTTTTTATTTTCTCTATTTCTTAAATTTTTAAAAAGAAATTTTCTTTTTCTTTTTTTTTTTCCCCTCGTGCCTGTTTCACGCTACCGCTGTGGGCGAGCTTCAGCTTTAACGTTTCCACGTTGGACAGTGCAAGTTTGTGTTCCACAGAACGGGAATGGAGAGTGTAAGACTGGAGACATTTACATATTCAAATCATATTCATATTAAAATCAGGAATTTTTTTGTTGAAGGTAAAATCGAAGGCACTTTTTGTTGTCTTTTTTTTTTTTTTTTTTCTTCTTGAAATGCCATATGCAGGAATTGATTGTTTAATATAGAAACCTATATATACCTTACTCATCAAAAAAGGAAAACTTGCAGTAATGAGGTTAATACAAAAATAGAAGATTGCGTTAAAGGTAACAGCATGGCTAAACAGAACACACCTAGGTGGACATAAAGCAACGTGCTGAGGGTGTTCCTAAATTGTGGATATGTAATTGTGGATCCTTTCTCTACTGGTGTCCATTATTTCATCAACCACCTGCGCATCCTTTTCATCTCTTTTCTCTTTTTAAAATACTGACAAATACTGTGAGTAAGTGCGTGCGTTTGAAGCCCCAATCAGGATAGCAGGAGAATCACTGCGCCATATGTTTTCCACATTTCAGACAAACCCACGTTCCATTTCTATTCAGTTTCATGCAGCTCGAGTATCTTTGTGCACACGCATCCTGACTGGGACTTTAATTAAAAAAATGCAATTTCACGCTAACGTTTGTGTATTTATATGTGGTAATGTGCCGAAATCACACTTCTATTCTCTCTTTTTTTTCTTTTATTTTCTTCGTGTTTTTCTCTGGAAGAGTGTAATTGTAAAAACGTGTTCTGTCCTTTCTAGTTACAATCAGCATCAGTATTGTTTAGACGGTGGTTATTCAGAAACGCTTAGAGGTCAACCTACAAAGCTATGAAGCTGAAGACAGAAATAGTATTTATTTAACTAATGTCAGATACAGAGGTGATATCTTATAATACGGAAATACTTCATTTACGTAAAAAAAAAATCTTTTGTGCTTGTCCACATTATCTGACTGCAAAGTGCTTTATTTCTTATCAAAATGTGAAATAAAGAAATGAAATTATAGCGCGGATGGCAATTCATTTTTCCAAAAGCGTGTGCTGCAGACAAACCCGACTGCATTGGAGGAGAAGGGAGTGCCAGACTCTGTGTGTGTGTGTGTGTGTGTGTGTGTGCACATGGCTTTTGAATGCACACGTTCATTCGAGTGCTGTGGAGAAAGGCGCGTCCTCCAGACTGTCTCTAAGAGACTCTCCAGCGGCGTTCTAAAGAAGCGTGATGGGAAGGTCAGAAAACATTCACACATGTTGCCGTCCTTTTGTGAGCTCACAAAGCGAGAGTGTGTTTCCTCGGCCCTATTTACACTCCTTTAGTTCCCCTCTTCGCTTTGTCTTGCTTTTAGGAAAATGATTGGCTTCAACTGCACCTCATATGGCGAAGAATTGATTTTTTCCCCTTTCTTCTTTGACTCGTGAATTTGTGTGTTGTTTGAAAGTCCGATATAAAGACCCAGGGAATGAAAGAGACAATATGACGTGTTCACAAATATATCTGTTGCATGTACTATTATTGTTATTGGTTGTTTTTTTTTAGGTACTCTGAGTACCTGCTGATACTTTGCAATACTGACTTAATATTTATTAACAGCAAAAACTAAGCAGCTGTAATTTACTTGAATTCTGGATTCTGATTGGTCAGAAGGTGTCGATTCATTTTCTCTTTCAATTTCACGCATTTTCCCATTTACCAAAAATGTAGCGAATTACCTTCCAATGTTTTATTCTGTAGTTTACGAAGCTGTTGTAGCGATGTTAGCGTATTGTGTCTTGCTGTAAACATAAACAAAACTTCATTGTCTAGCTAGACATCTTGGACAACCGCAACCAGTTAACACAATTTGATATCATTTAGGGCTTTAGGAAGCCCCGCCTCCTAAAGACTAAAGTTGGGATTGCATCAGAAAGCCAGAAGTGATGTAGATGATATTATAGTTCTGCTTAACATTTTATTTAATGGTAACGTTTATGTGAAAACGCAATTTGAAGCAAATATACTAAGATTTGAATATGGAGGTGCTTATTACTTATTAATTACTTGTTAGTTACTGTTAGCTGCTTACTTCATTATTTTGGCACTACATTTGCCATAAGTGGGACATTGTTTAAATTCAGTTTTCACACTTTGACACACACCAGTGGATTAGATCAAGTATACCTGGTATACTTATTATCAAATTGCATCCAATGCATCCTTTATTACTATTATTATTAGTATACTTATTAAATAAATCAACTCACCCTGTTGAAGTTTTACGGCAGGTTTATTTACAGTGTTTTTCATTATTGTCAAAGCAATTCACGATTTTTTTTTTCCTGACATTGAAAAAAAATCCACATATAATTTACATCTATCAGATTTGGAACAGAAATAAAATCACGTCTCTATTGTTTCCTCAGATCATACAGCCAAAAAATGCCAAACAAACTTAGTTTTCTATAAACTACGTTTTGTGCACCAATGCCTCGCTAATCCGGATAATTCCTATTTCATGCTCTGCTCCAGTAAGCAGGCGTCAGTATGGTCACGTCACACAGGACTAAAGTGTGTCGTTTGTCAGTGTGTCGTATGTCAGTGTGTCGTATGTCAGTGTGTCGTATGTCAGTGTGTCGTACGTCAGTGTGTGGTGACAGTACAGCGTATCTACGTTAACCTACTGAGCTACAGTCACGGTTAAAGCGTCTCACTGACAGCTGAAGCCGTCTGGTCGCTGTGGGACTCGCTGTGTGTCCACTCCTAACACTAACTACGCTTCACGTTCAGCAGTGTGAGTTCTGTGAAGAGTGAAGAGGAGAATCCCAGAAGAACTTCGGCACTGTCTGCTGTTTTATCCCACACACACACACACACACACACACACACACACACGGCACTGTTTCGCTTTAACCCTGGGAACGAGGGGGACTGCAGTGTGGGAGAGGCCCGCTCTTCTCCAGCTGCTTCGCAGTTTGTGTGTGTGTGTGTGTGTGTGTGTGTGTGTGTGTGTGTATGTAGGTCAGCAGCATGTGTAGTCCACCAGTGTCCTGTCTTCAACAGGCTGTAACAGAAAATTCAATTAGCACAGGTCTGAACACTGCAACTAATATAATCGCTATCCAATTTCTATCCAATTCTATTCTACTCTATTCTATTCCACTGTATTCCCGCCCATCCCATCTGTTCCATTCTATACTAGTCTATTCAATTCTATTCAATTCTGTACCATCCTATGTTCGTGTATCATGTATCCTATCTTATTATAATCAATTCCATTCTATACTATTGCATTCATGTCTATTCTACCTCATTCCATACTATTCTATTTCATTTAACACCATACCATTATATACTATTCCATGCTATTCTATTGTACTCTATACCATTAAATACTATTCCATGCTATTCTATTGTACTCTATACCATTAAATACTATTCCATGCTATTCTATTGTACTCTATACCATTA
>CM075010.1:25718569-25774210 GCA_037576675.1 Pangasius sanitwongsei
ATACTATTCCATGCTATTCTATTGTACTCTATACCATTATATACTATTCCATGCTATTCTATTGTACTCTATACCATTATATACTATTCCATGCTATTCTATTGTACTCTATATCATAATATATCATTCCATTCTCTTCCATTCTATGTAGACAGCCTTTGAATACGCTTTGTCTCACCCTAAACCAGTTTAATGTAATAACATTTTCACATTCATGCAACAGTGCATTTAATCAGGTGTTTTGATTTAATCTCTTTGGGGTTTTTTTTTAAATTCATATTTTCATTTTGTAAGAAAAAACACATGTTGAATGTTATTCAAATCTCATTAATACGTTTTGCAATATTTATGTAGACTTAAACATCTACGTGAGAACCTTCACAGGTGAATTTGTTAGTATTAGCAAATACAGCACCCTCTAGAGTTCAACCCTTAATACAACTGTACATTAGGCCTCTGTGCAACACAACCGCACACAAAATATACACAGCCCGTGTGTGCGAGAGGTTGGATTTCATACAAACGAAGCAAGAACGTCTAGGATTATTAACCCCTAACCTTAACCATTCAGAGCTTTTCATACAAGCTGGTCTGGACAAATTCTTACGACTAAATGTGTTTACTTAAATGACTGTAAGTGTTGCCAAATCCTGAGTTCTTCAGCTTTTCTGTCAGATTACCTGAGGGTTTGAAGGCCATCAGCTGAACTGCCTGAGGAGGAGAAGAGATTAGTATGAAGTTATGTTCCTGTCAAAAGTATTTATATGTACTGTATTTAAAGTCATATCTTTGATTGTAACAAGTGTTAACCAAGCTTTACATTTTAACACATTTTTACTATGAATCCTAATTTAAATGTTTTCGGTGTTCATGTTGTGATTACAGTTTTGCATACATGAGATTTTATGAAACACTGGTTATGCTGCAAGAACTCATCATTTAAAACCGCAAGGATTTTCACTGAAATGTCTTTTCAGATTTGGGGGAAGGGAGGGAGGGGTCAAGGCAGCAGGGAGCCGAGGGGGCGGAGCTTAAACAAATATTCATAACTGCACATAAACCAGTAAATCTATAAATAAATAATGAACTTCACAAATACCATATGGTAAGTGAACACAACGTGGTTTAAATGTGTGTGTGTGTGTGTGTGTGCATGTGTGTGTGTGTGTGTGTGTGTTATAATAGAAGTTACAGGTTAATGTTGGAGTCGTTATGATTGCTTCTGATTGATTCTTATTCACTATGATTGATTCAAAATGATTCATTATGATTCATTTTGATTCATTACTATTAATTATGATTTGTTATGAGTCATTATTAGTCATTATCACTGATTATGATTCGTTATGTATTTAAGGTTCACAAGTAATTAAATTTAATCATTGCATTCCCATGCAACTCCATAATTATGGTCCATGGTGTGTGTGTGTGTGTGTGTGCTTACTGGATTTTCCAAAGTCGGTTTTAATGAGAAGCTTACAAGTTTGTCATTTCCGAAACTTTCTAGAGAGACAATGAAAGAAAGAGAGAAAATGTGAGATTGACAACACTGCAAACTTCACAGTCTAACACACACTCACTCACGCTCGCGCGCGCACACACACACACACACACACACACCGTTCTTAATGACGAACGAGCTGGCTGTGGAGTTGGTCATGTGACTGGAGCTACTGCTCTCTGGGCTGGAAGGGGTGGGCAAGCTGTCTACCCATGATGCACCAGGAGTCCTCTGAGTTGGCAAGAAGCTGATTGGCTGAGAGCAATTCTGCAAGACCAGAAACTGCAATGAGGACTAGGCATTTAGTTAAAAACAATCCTTAGCTAGTAAATAGCACAAAAAACTTGGGAGCGTTACACTGAGCGGAAGCTAAACATAAATAGCTAAATAGGTGGCTATCTTTGTAGTTAGCTAATATTACTCTATAAAATGAATCAGTAAATAAATAACATTACTGTCTTTCTTACAGTAAATGACAGAGCTTTCCTCTTCTCCTGAATTCTCTTTATAGCGTTCTGCACCTGGCGAACAAACGTACAGAGAGTCATGGCGCTCCAGCACGTAGCATCTACACCAAAACAGCAGCATGAAAGATGCATTCTTACCTCGCTGTTGTAAACCGCATACACCAGGAATATGTACAAACCCTGTGGAGACGAAACGAGAGAGACCGGAGTGTGTGTCATCATTCAATAACCAATCGCAAAAACAGTACGAGGTCAGGACCAGCCTGAAGACTGAGAAATGAAATGATAATCAGAAAGAGGGAAACTCAGTTAGTGTGAGGACGTCACATCAGTATCACGCATCAGCTCCTACTCGGCAGGAAGGAAGGAAATTAAAGAATGAATTTAAGAACCAATGAAATAATGAAAAAAAACATTTGAATGAAAGAAAGAATGAAAAAACAAATGAAAGAAAGAAGGAGAGAAAAACAAAGAAAGAAAGAAAGAAAGAATCAAAGACAAATGAAAGAAAGGATGAATGAAAGAATGAATGAACAAACAAATTAAAGAATTAATGAAAGGAAGAAAGAATAAATGAGTAAATGAAAGAAAGAAAGAAAGAAAGAAAGAGAGCAAGAAAGAACACATTAATGAAAGAAAGATTGAACAAAAGAATGAAAAGAAATAATTAATTAAGAATGAATGGAAGAATTAAAGACAAAAAGTAAGAAATTATGGATGAATGAACAAAAGAAAAAAGAAAGAAATGAATGAATGAATGAATGAATGAATGAATGAAAAGCATGAAAGAAAATTTTTGAAAAAATGAATAAATGAAAGAAAGAAAAACAAACAAATAAATTATAGAATGTATGAATGAACAAATGAATGAATGAATGAATGAATGAATGAAGGGAAGAATGCCAGAAAAAAGAATGTATGAGTGAAAGCTTGAAAGTATGGATGATAAAAAGAAAGACAGAAAGAAAGAAAGAAAGAAAGAGAGCATTAAAAAGGAAGAAAAACAAATAAAGAAAATGTATGAATGAATAAATTAAATAATAAATTGCAAGTGAAAGAATGAATGAAAGAATGAAAGAAGTCATGAAAGAAAGACAGAAAGAAAGAAAGCAAGAAAGAACACATTAATGAAAGAAAGATTGAACAAAAGAACGAAAAGAAACAATTAATTAAGAATGAATGGAAGAATTAAAGACAAAAAGTAAGAAATTATGGATGAATGAACAAAAGAAAAAAGAAAGAAATGAATGAATGAATGAATGAATGAATGAATGAAAAGCATGAAAGAAAATTTTTGAAAAAATGAATAAATGAAAGAAAGAAAAACAAACAAATAAATTATAGAATGTATGAATGAACAAATGAATGAATGAATGAATGAATGAAGGGAAGAATGAATGAATGACGGGAAGAATGCCAGAAAAAAGAATGTATGAGTGAAAGAATGAAAGTACGGACGATAAAAAGAAAGAAAGACTATAATAAAAGAAATGGACTGATTATAAAGGCTCAAAGCTTTGCACAGCTTAAAAACGTCTAAACTTCTCAGAGCCCAACATCTCGAGCCAAACACACTTCCACACACTTTTTTTCCAGTGAAAAGTCTGAAACCGATTCTCCTTCCGTCCCTGATCCAAATCCCGCGTTTCTCCGGCCCCGGATCAGGAGTCAGCGCACAGCACAGCAGTGATAGATTCCCTCTGGCTAATTATATCAGCACGGCTTCCTTCCAAACACGGAACCGAGCCGTGAGCCTCCTACTCCCTCTCTATCTCCCATCCCCTCTCTCTATCTCTCTGCTCTGCACACACACCGTAAATCTAAATTAACAAGCCCTGAGCGAGGTCAATCGAAGGCCAGGCTCGCAGAGAGAGAGAGAGAGAGAGAGAGAGAGAGAGAGGGAGAGAGAGAGACAGAGAGAGAGAGAGAGAAAGGGAGGAAAGAGTTGGAGGAAGGGAGAGAGATGAGGATGAAATGGAAGGAAGGAAAGGATGAAAAAAGCGAGCTCGCTTTAAACAAAGACGGGTTTCTTTGAGTTATGACTTTAAAGGGGGGCTAATGAGCAAATATAGTGCCAGAACAGTGTGTGTGTGTGTGTGTGTGTGTGTGTGTGTGTGTTACCTGGAAGGCATTAAGTGCAACAAACAGGTAGGCCAGTACCACAGACAGGTGCACCAGGACACCACACAGCCACGTGAGACCCAGAACCGGCATCAGAATCAAGACAGGCCGCGTCGCCGCCCTGCAAACACACACACACACACACACACACACACACACACTGAATCAAAGAACAATCCTGAGCATTGTCTGTGTGGAACTTCATGTTCTCCCCGTGTCTGTATGGGTTTCCTCCAGGTTCTCCAGTTTCCTCCTCATCCACTTCATTCATTTCCACTCCAGTATTAACACATCCTTCAGAGAATACTTGAACAGTTTATTTCTTTTCCATTTTACCAAGAAAATTCCATGAATAATCATAATTGTTTTATTGTTTTAATAATTGTTTTTATTTTATTTTTCTGACTAAATTCTATCACAAAGCCAACAATAATCAACATTTTGGGAAACTCCTCACTAATGAGCTTTTACTTAGAGACAGCAGTGAACATGTAATATTTCATCAATGAGATTTGATCAAACTGAGATTTCAGAAAATGACTTTAAGAAAGTTCAATAAAAATGAAAAATGACTTAATGACTTGAAAAAAAGACTTGAAAAATTAAAAATCAGTATGTTTCTCCATACTAATACGTGTGGTTTATAATATTTATAAACCAAATTGGCATAAATATCATAATAACACGTGATACTTGATATTTATATTATATATATAGCGTGTCACATATGACATGATGTGTTGGTGAAGTGGGCGGAGCTTCAAACCTTCTTCAAAGTAGCTAAGTTTCAGATAATACGGTGGCCATGAGTGGACAAAAACAGTTAAGTAAACATTTTTTTTTTTGGTTGATATTTTATCACTACAGTTTTAGAGTAGACGTGTTATAGATCCAAAAATCTGAAAAATTATTGACCAAAAATATTTACCTGGAGTGTCATGCCTTATACACACACACACACACACACTCACTCATCATGGTTGTAACCTTCTGAGTGTATTATCAGTTGTAATGCTGTGCTCAAGGCCTCCGCGATTTCTTACTTTCTTAATGCTATTCTTTCTATTCAGTTGCACATCACAGCCCACGGCACACGCCAGAGTGTTTTGTAGGCACACTGGAACAATGTGCCCTTGTTTGCTTCAATTTGTCACTGAGGATTTTTCGATTTTGGATGATGGGACGCAAGGCGCCAATTTTATATAACATCAGCGGTGCTTGAAGAGTCTCAAGTGGTGTGGAAATAAATGTAGCAATTATCGGCCGACCAGAGCCGATGAAAAGGAGCAGAGAAAATGGGATGGTGTGTTTGCGTACATGCTTGTTTGTGTGTGTGTGTGTGTGTGTGTGTGTGTGTGCGTGTGTATACTATATGTCTGCCTTAATGTTTCTTGGAAAACTGAAACCTGGAATAGAAGCTGATGATGTCACCCAGACAAGATTAGGTGGGATTTTGCCTTATTGGTTTTACTCATTGTTTTTTAAATAAAACAATAAGAACGTTATGGTCTATATGTGGTTTTGTGATCACACAATCATAAAATCACACACATAAAATCACACAATCATTAAATCATTCATTATTTTGGTATAACAAGTTAAAAATTCTAAAAAGTTATTTAAAAAAAAAAAAAAAGGAATATATTACTGCAATTCAGTTCCTGTGCTAATTTTGAGATAATAAGTAAAAATTTTGAGATATTCTGGAATTTTGAGACAATAAGTTAAAAATTTGAGATAATAAGTTGATATTCTGAGATAATACATCAGAAGTTTGAGATAAGTTTAAATTTTGAGATAAGTTTAAATTTTGAGATAAGTTTAAATTTTGAGATTAAAAGTTCCAGAATTAAGTTCCTAGGCTACAATTTCAGGAATTAATTTCCTGGGCTAAAGTTTAAGTTTAAAATTCTTGGGTTTAATTTAAATACTTTATCGTAAGTTCCTGGACTAAAGTCCTGGAATTAAGTTCTTGGGCTGAAGTTCCTGGGTTTAAATTAAATTCTTTATCACAAGTTCCTGGGGTAAATTTCCTGGAATGAAATTCCTGGGCTAAAGTTCCCAGGCTAAGCTACTGGAATCAAGTTCCTAGATGACATTCCTGGAATTAAATTATATATCTTCCTGGGATGAAATTATCCAAAATATGGACTAAAATTGCTCAAATTCAGTTCTCTATCAAACGTTTATGGGCTAGAGTTCCTGAGCTAAAATTCCTTGGCTAATGTTCCTGGGCTAAACTTCCTGGAATTAAGTTCTAAAGTAGAACAACAGCTTAAACGTCCTCACACTGCTGTATGCATTAAGGTGCAGAAATCAAGAAAGGGGAGGAGCCTCACCAGGTCAGATCCAGGGGCTTTGATTTGGAGGCGGAGCTTGGTGCCAGCATTTTGGCCCGGCGCCGTGCACTAGAGATGGTTACCATGACGACCCGGCACAAGACCACAGTGTTGACCTTAAAATGAGAGGCAGGAAGAGATGTGACTGTAGAACCCGAAATAACCAAAACATACACATGCATATCTCAGCCACACACACACACACACACACACACACACACTTACCGTTAGAACAAACAGTACAGGCCCCACAAAAGCCCAAATAATATCAGACTCTGTGTTGAGCCAGCAGTGCTGCTCCGCCTTGTACTTTTTCAGCGACACTGTCAAGGTTACAGAGACAATGACAACTGGCAAACCTGGGAGTGGCGCACACACACACACACACACACACACACACACGCAATCACAATTACCACACAGTTACATACTTATCATTATCAGTGTTCAGTAGTCTATCTAAATGTATAGAACAGGAAGTGATAAAGAACGCAAATAAACATTGGTCACACACACACACACACACACACCCCAGCCCAGGGCGTAGTAGAATCTCATTCTTCTGTCCTCGCTGATGTTCACAGAGACGACTTTGCTCCAGAGCAGCAGCCCTTCAACCAGCATCCAGCAGAACGAGGCCAGGAAGAACAGGTGAAGGAGAGCCGTCACCAACAAACACAGCTCCTACAAAATACCACTGCACTGTTCAATTCTCAATTCCGATTGGTCAGAAGGTGCTGATTAATTTTCTATAACGGCAGCTCTGACAGTACAGCAGCTGCACATCACAGGTTTATTTTAATGCGCTTCTTCTAATACATTCGTTTCTATAGCAACAGCTCGTTCACAGGGACTTGTACAGGGCACATTTCACATAAACGGATTTAAAAATGTGTGTAATCGTTGATATGCTGAAGTTCTCTGTAAGGAGATGTTTATTTCAATTTTATGGAAATAGTCTCCAGTGTCAGTGCTTTGTAACAGTCAGAGGTGCAGCTAAGTCTTTGGACAGAGGCGTTTATGATTTACGGTTTCTTGGTAACATGACACGTCGTTTTATTTTTGTCATAACTTCAAGAAAGGGAACGAAAGAGAGGCTGGCGAGAGAACAACTGTTTCTAGCTGCTATAACATAAGTGAGAACAGGAACTTATTTCACAGACTTCCTGCAACATTAAATGCAAGTATAAATGAATAACAAGTATTTTGTTGATAAGCCAGAATTTTGAGATAATAAGTCAGAATTCTGAGATAAGATTAAAAAATTTTAAGGTAAGTAAAAAGTTTGAGATAATAAGCTAGAATTCTGGGACAATGTTGGAATTTTGAGATAAGTCAGAATTTTTAGATGATAAGTTAAAAGGTTGAGATAATAAGTCAACATTTTGAGATGAGACAGATTTTTGAGATAATAAGTAACAATTTTGAGATAATAAGTCAGATTTTTGAGTCATAATTTTACATTTCCGGGTTAAATTCCCTATCCTAAGGCTAAATATGTTTAAATTTATATGTGTTTAACACGACAAGTTAAATGCAAACTATAAATGGATGAAAAGTATAATGTGTCATTCTTAATAAATATAAAATTGTAATCATCGGGAAATTACTGTGATACAAGAAGGCATGCTGGTACAGGAAAATATTCAACAGTAACTCCGCTTCGCATCTTATGAACAGTATTTTACATGATTTTTTTTTTTTTACATTTTCTTATCATTGTATGATTCCATAAAGTACCTGGTTAGCAGAGGCCCAGTAGCTGAAGATGAGGAGAAACTGAGCAGCAGCCAAAGCTACTATCAGATTTTTATGCACTGTGGTGCGGTCAGATTTTGGGACACTAGAGGGAGACACAAAGCAGGAAATACACACACACACACACACACACACACACACACAGAGGGTGTAAATGACATTCAGCATTCAGTACAAGCATCCTAGCTGTGTGTTTCACTGACTTACTTATTTAATGTCATTTTTGAAGTCTAAAAAATTTAATATCTAAAAAGTATCTATCTGACAAGATTAGAGAAACATATTTTAATGTTTACTGTATATTTAAATCATTCAATTTTTATGAACTCCTCCCAAATATTTTGGCTTAACTTTCTTTCTCTTGCTTAAAGTCATCATTTCTTAAATGTCGGACCCCGAATCTCCCTGTGATGGACATGGACCAATACATGAGCACCACTGAGGAGATGTTATACCTAAGGTGGTTTATTTTCAGCAGAACAGTGACATTGACATGGTGTGTGTGTGTGTGTATCAGATACAGCAGAGTTATTGCAGGGTTTAAACACCTGATGAAATCTAGAGGATGATTAACACACATTAAATAGGAGATTTAGTGTCTAACTAAATAATATCCACTCGGTGGTGGTCTCTTTCCGTTGATGTACAGGGTAGAGGGGGGCAATACTTTCTGCATGGCAACACATGGTCTAATGAATGTAGCTACAAAGTAAAGCAACCTAATAAAGTGTCCGTTGAATATATGAGTGTATAATGAAATACACACACCCTGGCTGCTCTCACCTGACAGCAATGAAGAGGATGAAGGTGAAGATCAGTCCACACAGAGACACTCCACAGCCGACGAAGCTCAGGATCTGTAAACCTCTATCATCCTCCGGAGTGTGCTGCAGATCGCACACACGTATACACACACACACACACACACACACACACACAGTCATACACACTGTGTTTTATCATGGTGCTAATAGTATCCTTACAAATATTCACCACCATTTATTACACTTTTAATGCAGCGTTTTACTGTGTTTAACTAAATAGGGGCATTCTCTCTCTCTCTCCTGTCTATCACAGTGATAGAGTGATACTAGCCAATCGTGGGTGCCTGTGAGCTCATGTATGTGGAAGAGGGGGATAGCGCTTTCCTCTGAGTGTGTTACGCTGCCCTGTGATGAAGCATGAGCAGCAGCTGACTGTGATATGGTTGGCTGGCTTCACGTGTCTTGGAGACCAAGACTAAATTAGGAAGAAAAACCAGCCACATCCCATAGGATTACATGTAAAACATGTTGTAGCGGTTGATAAGTGTCCAAACTCCCTGATCTGCATTACTATTTTTCATCAAGCCCTACCTGAACCTCATAAATCTGCAGGAGCAAGGCAAAGTTGGTGGTGTGGTTACAGTAACAGGAAGTCCTGTCTTTTTGTGAGGAAATGACCTCACAGCCATCCGTTGACCATCCTCCTCTATCCTCTGCCCTGAGGAGCCACAATGAAAAAAAAACACAAGCATGTTAGAAAACTGCTACATCGACAGAATCATTCATATATCAATACACACGCACTCACAGGAGCTCGAAATCCCAAAAGGCACAGATCGGCTCATGATGAATCTCTGGAGTGCTCTAAAGAAAGATGAGTGAGATTTGTTAAACCATAATACTGTTGTCTTAACTAATTTATAAATAAAATCTCGATTTCGACTAAAAAGGTTACCTGAGTGTGATGGCGGAGTGTATACTGCACACCCAGACTGACGAACTTCCCATCAGCCATCACTGTGCTGGAAATGAGCGATGAGCCCAGGACTGTCCCCTTATATCTGACACACAGTCACATACATCACAACTTGTCTAATTAGCATTAGCGGATTAGCCTTACTTTTACCAAGTGCGGATACAACACTGGGGGATGTGCTGTTATAGGAAAATTATCAAGCGGAGTTATTGTAACCAGCGCTGAGGTTATTATTTTCCTGTAACATGACATTCACATAAAACAGTGTTTTATTCCACTTATACCACAGCAATTTTCATGCAATAATAATGTTCATTTATTTCACTTGATTTATTTATTTATTCAGTTTATAGTTACATATAATGTTGAGGAACAAACAAGCTAAGTTAATCAGTAAAAAAAAATGCAGCATATCATGCTGGTGAGAACCCGGAAAACATAAAGTCCTGTTCAAAGCTCTGACACTGGAGACTCCTTCCAAAAATGCTAAACGTCTCCTTACAGAAAGCTCCACCATGTTAACAACTATACGTCTTTCTTGTTTATTTTAGTAGGTTTATTATTAAAGCACTCGTTCTAAGGCGTTATCTGGTTATGGTGGATGCTCTACGGTATTATAAGTCTTAAATTACGTAAAGCATCCACCATGCAAGTCCCTGTAAATGAGCTGTTACTGTAGAAGCGATAACGCCTTAGAACGAGTGCTTTAATATTCATCAACGCATTCTGACCAATCAGAATCAAGAATTCAGCAGCGCTGTGCTATAAAGTTAATCGAATGAGGCTTACTTGAAAGAGGCGTCAGTGCTGATGGGGATTAGCGTGATGTTCTCCTCTCCATTCAAAAGCGGCCTCAAGGAGCCGTACCACGCGTTTAACAGAGTCACTTTCCCGAAGCCTGAACACGTACACACACACACACACATATGTTTAGTTTTATTCACACATAAACGATGAAGTCATTGGCTGCCATACTGCGCCTCACTTTCTGCACTGTGAAATGAACACTCCCACGCACATATAACAAAAAATACCATATGCCACCTTTTTTACAGCAACAATTTAAGTGCTGTAGCAAAACATTTCACGGGTACAGTTCTATTTCATCGCTTTGAAAGTTTTAAGACTTGTGCGTGATTAGGGTGATTAGCAAAGTTGACTAAGGAAAAACATTATATAGCGTTATTAGCTTGCTAGATTAGACTAGAATTAAGTAGTGACGTTATTTAGTAGCCACTATTAATTGTTCAGTAACTCAATGAGTTAGTTTTAAGAGTGAGGAATGAGAGTTTAGAACTATCATCATCCTGGGAGTTTAAGGGGCTCATGTATGAGCCATTTTTATGAGCTTTTTAGTATCCTTAGAATTGCGTCCCCTGCCGCCTATTTAGGTCTTTAATATTTGTCTACAGTAACATCTGCTCAAGCCTGAACCAAATCACTATAGACTAATTTTTTTTTGAAGAAATTTACATTGACAACACCATTAGACTGTTTTACCAACACTAGCCAAGTGAAATGCACATTAATACAGAGAGAGCTGTAGGAAGTGTTTATGTACCCTCATTGTGGAGCTCCTGCATGCTTTGAGGAGGAACAGAGATGCAGTCCAGACCCGTGGGACCGGCTGTGCCAAAACTGCAGAACTCTGATCCATGAGAACTCTCAGACACGTTCTTGTGTTTGACCTGCAGTCCTGAATTGGACATGGTTATACAGAGATCCTCTGATGATCATAATGGCAAGACATAATATACGCTTTAAACAAGAGTAAATGTAAAAAATGAAGGGGAATGCTGAGAGACGTACTAATATTGCTGCTGTTTATTTGCACGTGGTCTGCGCCCCCCAGGAGCAGCGGGCTGAGGTTAGATGTCATGCGGTCGATGGTCTGCACCACAACCATTGGTCCACTAACAACCTAAACACAAAGACATGCATTTAGCACTTTTAATTAGAAACTCTCCAAACAATCATTGCGTCTATGGCTGTACTCTTTAATAACATGCACTTCAATGGTTTTACCTCACTGATGTTCTCCCATTTGTCCATGTTCTCCTCACTCATGAGCGTATCCGCCAGACTGATGAAGCTGCGGCTGAGTGCGTGTACCTTCGTGTGGCCCTGGTCGCCTGTGGTTGGCAGCTCGGCAACTCGAGACAGCATCCCAAGCAGAGATGGAACATCCCTGCTCTCCAGTTGGCCCTGGGACTCCCGCAGGTAAGACTCAGAGACATTAAGCAGATGAGAGACTCCAGGCCAGGTGTCATCTGCATCAGGCATACCGAGGATATCGCTGGTGGTCTGAAACCAGAAGGATTTTCACACTGACACTTGGCATGAAAACCATGTTTTGAAGCAACAGAATCTGCAAAGTCTGTCCATATTTTGAGGGAACATTTTGGAGAAATTAGATTGGATCATTAGATTGACACAGTCGTGCAGCAGAGTACTGAAGATAAATGAATGAGCTCTAGTTCATGAACGTCTAGTGGATCATTTCCAGAATGTGCCTCTTTTTAATTGTGAAATGTGTTTTTTTGGGGGGGAAAAAATGGCCAACTTCCAACAACTCCTGGGCCAAAGTAAGGAAAGTGGTCACTCTGACCGGTCACTACATTCCTGAAATGAATGTATGTCATTTTTCTGGAATTCATTAATTTCTGGAATGAACGAATGTCGTGTTTTTCTTATGGATTGCATATTCCCATACTAGGAAAGAATACAGCATCTTTTAAATATTTTAGAGCAGTCTTTTGTATTATCATCCACCTTAAACAAGCTGGAACCAAGAATCGGCCGTGTTAAAAATGGTGGAAAATAAAATATAGACAATGTTTAAAAGAACTTTTTAAATGACTGTACAGTGCATTGAGACTGTAGACTTCATGCGTGTTATGGGTATTCATTCATTCATTTGCAGTAAGTGCTTTACAATGGGCAGGGTCTCGGTGGATCCGGAGCCTATCCTGGGAACACAGGGAAAGAGGTAGAGGTGGGAATACGCTCTGAATGGGATGCCAGTCCATCACAGAGAACCACACATTCACACCTAGGAAGCAATTTAGTGTAACGATTCAAGATACTGGGATGTTTTTGGAAGGTGAATGAAAATTAGAGAACCTAGAAGAAATCCATGCAGACATGCGAAATTCCACACAGACAGCAACCCAAGCTCAAGATCAATCCATGGACCCTAGAGCTGTCAGGCAGCAACACTGCCCACTGCACCACCATGCTAGCCATGTTATGGGTACAAAGTCTATTAATTAATGTGTACTTATATATATAGGCATGCCCATTTATACAGAGAAATCTTATCTGGTGCATATTGGTCATCATTCTTAGACCACTGGTACACATGTCCAGGAAACAACTCTGTATTTGGCATTAGGTTTGTAGTCAAGACCACCATTGTCAAGTCCAAGACCAGGACTAGCCGAGATTGAGTCAAGACTGTGTCTTAAAAGGGTCAAGGCCAAGTCAAAATCGAATCCAAATGAGTCAAGATTGCGACTGAAAACCATCACATCTTTTTCGAGATCAAGCCTTTATTATTTTGTACAAACTTGGTTGAGACCAAGGAAGAACAAGTGGAATGCTTACCACGCCATGTTTCATGAGGTTTTGCATGAAGGGACTTGGGTGTGAAATCAACGACTCCTCCAGCTCTTTCTTCTTCAGATAGCGGTCTGAAGGACATACAAACATATAGATGCACATCACACACGCTGGCAATTTGATGCTTATTCCTCAGATAAATGGATCCAAACACATCCACAAATAGACAGTATACAAACCTTTGCTGATTTTGCAGATGAAGGGATGAGTGTTTGAGCAAGGTGTTGTGCTGTATTTTGGTCCACCAAAGTCATTCAGAACTCGGCAGGAATCCTGCTCTTTCTGTTTCTGCTGCAGCAAACCTGAAGATTTTTAAACATCTTTTATCTCCTCATTCCTCACACTCTTACCAAATAACCTACTTTCCATGGGGGTTATATTACATCTTTTGTAACATACTGGCACACGGGCCATACTAATACTTCCATCTTGAATTGTTGCACTTTTACCAGAGCGGCAGTATTGAGATTGAGGTATATATACTCACCAGGGCATTGCACCATCCCTGATATCTCCTTCACAACAGTGTGGAGAGTCAAATTGCGCTCGTGCCAGCTGAAAAATGGCCTCGGATTTGAGGCAGATGAACAGGTGAACAGTGTCCGAATCTGTCCCTCGGCCAACCACGAATTCCAAATGTTTAGATCCGTCATGTTCCCCAAAAATGGTTCCGTGAAATTCCCCCCAAAAGAATCCTGGTCCTGTCCCAGAATAAATATCCCGTTTCCGTAGATATCCCGGGATGAGTCTTTATCCGAGGCTGAGTCACGTTTTTCGCCGTCCACATAAATATCCCAAAGTCCATCACTTTTCCGCCAAGTAACGCAAATCTGGTGCCAGTCACCATTGTTGGGGAACCAAGCTTTGTAAGAGTGGTGCTTTCCGTGGATGATGAGGGCCAGCAGGACCTGCCTCTTGGCCTTGTCTAAGCATCCACGGAGCTGGAATTCGTTCGTCAAGGTGGGTGCAGCGTATGAGAACAGAGTCGACACCGCTTCATGGTGCGGGGCGAACTGGGCACGTACGCATACGCTCACAGCAGACAGTGGTGGGAACAAGGCCTCCACTCGGGCGTATCCATCTTTAGAACTGCCAGAGAAGGACAATCCTGAGAGGACAACATCTGCCGCAGAAATAAAAGAGGGGAAAAATACACAATTTATGAACTAAACTAACGATGTATCAATGCTAATACTGCTCATTTACTTGTATTCATTAAAAAAATGCTTTTGATGCTGATACCATCCAATAATACGTGATACTATGTGACATATGCCTGGTCTTGCTAATCAACCGATGAAACAAAATGACAGCGATCGAGATGTATTTTACAATTAACGATGGAAGTGTGCTCTGTGAAAATATCTGCAGCATCTTACTATCTCTACAATACAAGTAACTTGACAAAACATCTTAAACATCTTAAAGTTCATCACTAACAGCAAACACTGTCTAGGTGAGAAGAATGTCTGCAGACAGTGCTAGGTGAGTGAAAATAACAGCGCTTAGCCAGTAGGTTGTTACTGATGGTCACCCTCTATCGGTCATCGACAAAGAGGGATTCAAACACAATGAAAACGATAAAACGGACTTTCCTAACAGCTGTACAGAAGCACTTTTCTGAATTTGAACATATCCTGCTCTACTCCACTGCCAACCTACTCGGGCCAAGGCAACTAAGCAACTATATAGCTAATGCACGTCATTTAAAATGAACTTGCTAATGTTATATAGAATAAGCTTAATAGCGTAAGTGCATGAACACACACACACACACATATTCTTCATGGCCAATAAGTAAACCAGGGAAACATAAGCAGAACTAAAAAAACATGACATCCCTGATTGATTAATGCAAAGTAGTTTACTCATTTTGGTATCAGTATTGTAATCTGTATTGAGTCCCAAAAAAACATCATCTGAAAAAAATATCAATGCATCACTAAATTAAACACTGTCCAGCACTTTGTAGTCAACAATCCACCATCCTTTCCAGTTTGGAAGCTAGACCTTCTCGGGAAACTTACTCTGTTTGGAAAGACTCGGTGCGGATGTGGGGTTGGGTTTGTTGCTGTCTCTGACCCAGACTGGACGGTGCATCCCGGCTTGAGCCAGAACCTGCCTCATGCCTTCTTCATCCTCATGCTGACCCCGAATGGTGAGGGAGCTGAAGTGGCTCTTGCAGTAGTGGAAAGCCTGGATGAAGCTGCAGGAAGCATTCACCAGCTGGAATACAGTCTCTGAGGTCTGAAGCGGAGGGTTACGGAGGGCCACGGAATCTACCAGAGGAGAAGGTTACGTCGGATTTATTGTACACTTTTTTCAAGAACACTAGAATGATGCAATCGGGATCACATATTCGTAATCATTTGTTACAGAAAGGTTAAACTGAAAATATATCCCAAAAGGTATTATAGTCGTCCAATTATGGTCCAATTATGTACCTTATATTTCACTGTCCCAGATGCACATGCACACTAAAGCAACAAAAGACCTACCCTTCAGGGTACCACCCCCATGTCAAGCATTGTACCGTGAGAGCTTTAGTTTAGTGTCTTGTAACTTCTGAGTAGTTTCAGTTACAGATTCCATTCTGTGACATTCAATCAAATCCCTCATATTTTATGAAGTGTGGTAGAAAAACAAAAGGATTTTGTAAAACTCACCCACAATGCACCTCTCTGACTCTGCTTCTTGGAATGACTCTGTTGATATAGTTTCAGTGCTGGAAGTGTCTACTGTCTTCGAAGCGAAACATTCAGAAGACTAGCATGAACGTAAAAACGAAGAACATACAAAATGTTTTTTGTATATTTGAATTATGCATGTCACGTTAAATAAAATGAAGGTTTCTTCTTTGTTTTGAACTTGCTAGGGGTTTAAAACATTTGATTAAAAATGACGGGCTACCTTTTAGAGATTGTTAAAAAATCAGAACCCTAAGTATATAT
This sequence comes from Pangasius sanitwongsei, assembly GCA_037576675.1. NCBI lineage: Eukaryota > Metazoa > Chordata > Actinopteri > Siluriformes > Pangasiidae > Pangasius > Pangasius sanitwongsei. The sequence continues at coordinate 25,735,068 of CM075010.1, forward strand.
AACAAATTTTCATGATAACAGATTTCATGTGAACGAGGTGAAAGGTGAAGTATCCAGGATTCCCAGGGATAACTAGACGTTTTCAGAGTGGTCAATCAAATAAAAAAGTTTTATATTCTACTCAAATAGTGAGGATTTTTTTCAGTGATGTTAAACCCTTGATCTCCAGCGTAACTATTTAGGTAACGTCCCAGCTAGTTAGGCTACGCTAACGTTAGCTTGCTGGCGATCATTAGCTAACCAAATATAGCAACTTGGCTATTTCCTAAATTCGTTATCTTATGTCCACATCTCCACTCTTCACTTCATGGACGTGAGCTTGACAGATGACTGTGATTGGCTAAATGTTGAGTTCGACCACTCAAAGCGTCTACTTTTCCCTACTTTTCAACTTTTGGCCTAATTTACATTAAATCTGTAGTGTTGTGATTTGAAATTATGAGATTTCAGGGGTTTTTTTAAATCTAAAATCCATAACCTGTAATTTTGAATTCTGTAGTTTTAAAGGCAAATCTTACTGCTAACAAGTTCAAAACAAAGAAACAATACTGGCAAAAATGTAAATTCATTGAATACACCAAAAGAAAAAAAATGTGTATAAAATTCAAATACATGAAGTTCACATTTAAACACTTGTATTAGCTTCCAGGTTTCATAGCTAGTAAGTGTACTACACCTTAGCACAAGGTTCCTCAAGACTGTGATAGAAATGTCACATTAAATAAAATTTTTTAAAATATTTTGTAAAATTGTGATAGTAAAAATACAAAAATTAGTAAAGATGTTAATATATTTCACAAAAGTATAATGCTTTAAGTAACAGGTTTAGCCATTTATTACAAAAATTTATGTTACTTAATGTTAGCCTACTTAAAGGGGTAAAGGCTTAAGGCAAATAATTTACTTATTTTCGAGACCCCTGCAGCTTTCGCCTTCCAAAACAGACCATCTATAGGAACATCTATAACAAAATGTTATAATTATCAGTATCAGAAATATGAACTGTATGATTACCATGGACAAAATCGCCATCAGCAGGACGGGAGACATCTTCCCATCTGGAACAAGCCGCACAGAGGATAGGAATGAGAGGTCGTAAAAAAAAATTCGGAGCATCCAGTAAACAAGTCTTAAATAAATCAGCCACATCGATAATAAAATTCTTAATGGTCCAGACTTTAACACGAAACAACATACGAACAGACTTGAAACTGTCTCTAAAGTCACTAACATCCAACTGAGTCAGAGTTCCTCTATTTTTCAAACAGTGTTCTGCTTTTACCAGAAGGATCATTAAACTTCTGCATTCTCCAAACGACATGAATACAAAGTGGCATGCGAGGAGGACAAACAAAATAAAATCTATAAAATGAAGAAAGAGGACTTACAGGAGAAAGAGCGATGGCTGTTTCGGTGTATCTTCTGTCCCACGTACTGAGATGCTTCTTTGTCTCTCTTGCCACACATCTGTCTTGCTGTGTTTGTGCGTGTGTGTGTGCGTGTGTGTGTGTGTGTGTGTGTGTGTGTGTGTGTGTTTGTAAAAGAACTCAGATGGGGCTCACACACAGGTCTATATGTGTACAAGTGTCCTCATGGCAATGGACTTCATGTCACATAGACGAGTGTAACCAAGACTCCATTTCATACTGTATCTGTTTGTGTGTGTGTGTGTGTGAGTGTGTGTGAGTGTGTGTGTGAGTATATAAATTAGTGTGTATACCCAGCTTTAAGTGTCAGCTCTTCTCTTCATGATCATGTCTTCATCCTGTCCTGCCTCCTTCTTCACCGTCCAGCATTCTGTGTATGTATATGTGTGTGCATGTGTGTGTAGGTGTGTGTATGTGTACGAGTGTGTGTGTTGAGGAAAGAAAAAAAAAGGTGTGTTAAGACCCCCCCTGGCACGGCCCTCTGTTCAGTACAGAGCTTTGTCATGCTAATAGCCTCATTTATTAAAGCAGTCTTGCGCAAGCAGAGAGAAACTCGGCCCATAGACTTCATCAAGAACAGTTGGAGATCTAACACACACACACACATACACACACATTAAAACACACACACACAGGGATAAACACACCAGCAGGGTGCTACTGTACAGTATGTACATGGATGATAATAAGACACAGGGAGAGATTTAGAAAGATTTGTAAATGAAGAAGAGCTTGAATGTGTAATGCTAAACTTTTTTTCTTTCTCTCCCGTTAAAAGAACGAAAGAGAGGAAAACGAGTGCGAGTCCTGCACTGAGGGTGTTGTACAATTACGGGAAGAGCCTTCTTTCCGTTTTGTTCTGAGTTTTGTGTAAAGTACACCACTGTGTATTCATCTATTTTGTATTCATGATGGGTACAATCACACACTACGGGCCACTTGGGAATCCGACCAGAACGACCTGATTGTTGGTTCCAAAATGCAACTCGGAGGAAAAATGGATACTCAAAAACGTATAATAACATTATTTAATATTTTAATGCTAATTAAATTAGCATTTACATACTCATAATCAAAGCGTCATGGTCCGTTTTCTGCACAGTCGTGTTGCCTTCATCACATGATTATAGTTTAAAATGTTTGTTTTTAATTTAATTACTGCAGCACTCGTAACTTTTAACCTCATCACTGGGGTTACTAACGAACTAAAAAATGCCAGGTTTGGGGGGATTGATACTGAAGTTTGATTGGGCATGCATGACGACCCATCTCTGACTCACCTTCTACCACAGCACTGTTGAATGCTGGATTCTGATTGGTCCGTAGGTGTTGATTAATTTTCTATAACAGCAGCTCTGACAGTACAGTCTGTAGGTTTACATTAATGCACTCGTTCTAATACGTTCTGGTTTCTATAGTAACAGCCAAAACATGCCGTTGTTGATGTGGTGAAGTTTTCTGTAAGGAGACTTTTTTTTTTTTTTAACATTTATGGAAGGAGTCTCCAGTGTCAGTGCTTTGTAACAGCCAAGCGGTAAAGCTGTAACTTTAAGTTCTCCGACATCTTCAGGACAGAGGAGTTTACGCTTCTTCGTGGTTTCTCGGTAACTGCGTGTTTTTTTTTCGAGAAAAAAAAGAGGCTGGTGAAGGAAGGACTGTTTATAGATGCTATAATGCAGGTGAGAACAGGAACTAACTTGTTTCTCTGACATTAAATGTAACTATAAACAGATAAAAAGAACCTGCCATTCTTTAATAAGTAAACAATTTAATAATTGGCCATTTGCTGTGGTATAAGAGGAATAAAAGGCATCAGGACATGGGGTTCTAGGGATATAATCAACTTCAGGGTGGTAACAGTAACTCCGCTTCATCACACCATGGTATTGTTGATTATTTTCCTAGAACAGCACAACACAGTGTTTGTCTTCCGTAATAAATCAAAGCTTTAGTCAGGTTTAAAGGTTTTGATTATAGATTTTTTTTTCATTGTAAATAAATATACAATTTTAAGTTTTAAGATTTTTCTTCTGATTGAACTCAACACACTCGATCCTGTAAATAAAACCTAGCAATAATAAAATGTAAAAATCTCATGAGCTAGACATGGGCTATTAAAGGAAGAATAGTTTTATGTTTTATATATAAATAATGAATAGTGAATAAGACATAAACATCTTGCAACTTTCTTACAAAATTCAGCTGAATTCAAAATTCCTCCTCGCTCAGAAGTGATCAGAAATGTACAGTTCTCACACATCAGTTCACATACTCAAGGAAGCATATTCAGTGTAATATGGTATCGCTGCTCTGATTAAATAGTGAATTGGGCAAGATAGATAGATAGATAGATAGATAGATAGATAGATAGATCGATCACACACCTTCCTCACAAACCCTGCTAAATTACCTACCTGATGTACATACCTTTAACAGTAATCACTGCTCATGCACATCTGGAACCCAGTGCCTACATTTTAAACTTTTTTTTTTTTTTCATATAAAACCATTTTAGAAATATAATCATGCTTATATTGTACATCAAATAATAAAGTAGGCAAATAAAACCATTTCACAAAACCCACCCAGACTTTCCCCCTTCGAAACAAAATTCCCCCTCGCACCATGAGCATGACTCCCTTTGGGGCCTGGACAAAAGCCAGCCTGCTGACTAGCATGACCACACACACACACACACACACACACACAGGAATACCTGCACACCACTCTAACCCTGTTGCCCCACTCCTGCTCCCTCCTCACGAGCTCCTCAACAATAGGAGCAGAGTTATGCGTTCGAGAGTGGAGCAGGAAACAAAGCCACACGGTTACACGGTGAAGCAGAAGGAGAACACAGACTTCCAGTTAACTTCACTCGTGAAGATGAGACCAATTAGCTGCAGTCAGCAAAACAGTTCAGACACGTCTCACACGTTGCGCAAACGCCGCGAGGAGGAACGTCACACCGGAAAGCACTGAGATTACGCATGTTTAGTTAGTTTTCTTCATGTGTCGCTACCCTGGGATGATTAGCGTAATCAGACCATCACAAGAATAGGAGTAAGACAGTTTAACATATTCAATTGTGCAAAATAAGCCCATGAAAATGTATTTTTATATTTTACCATGTAAAACCAGGAAAAGTGTTAAGTATGATCTTCGTTTTTATTTTAATTCTTTTAAAATATTTTTTTATGCAGATGTTTTATGATTTTATGCAAACAGGACCCATAAAAATACCAAATAAAATAAAATAAAATAAATAAAATAAAATTTTAAGTTTTTTTTTTTTTAATTATGTTTTCAACTATGAGTTGAAACTTCGAAAACTATTGTACACTATTTTTTAAAGAAAAAAAAAATTAAATTTTTTTTTAAAATAAGCAAACCGAAACCATGAAACAAAAAATGTGGTTAAAAAGCGGAATTCTTTTTAACCGCCTAAAACTATGAAAATTACATCCAATTTTCTTTCTTGCGTTTTTTTTCCCTTGGGTTTGGATTTTTTAATGACTTAGCCATGAAACCATGAAAATACAAAACTGTTAAGTATGATTTATTTTATTTTATTTTATTTTTTTACAATGTTGGGATATTTTGATGATAAGAAAAAAAATAGGTGAACAAAAGTCATGAAAATACAAATGTTTTATCCTGTGATGATTTTTTTTTTTACTCATTTTCTCCTAATTTCAGTCGCTGCCATTCGTTTTTTTTTTTTTTCACATAATGTTTGGATTGTTTTATATTTTCAAATACGCGAACAAAAACCATGAAAATACAAACAACTAAGGAGTGATTTTAATACTTTTCCTTTTAATATTTTTACAAATAGCTGGTTCTCCCTGCCACACAACAGCTACCGACTGATCCGGATGAGGAGGAACACGTGCTTCCTCTGAGCCACGTGAATCTTTTCAAACTGCTGCTTATGTAACATCACAGAGCAGCTAAATGCGCCGTATACATGAGCTCACAGATGCCTCCGATCACTCTGACTGACAGGAGAGCGAGAGTAACGCCACTCCTCCTTCACCCTTATCTGCGATTTGAACTCGTGATGATGTCCGCAGCCTTTCTGTTGCTAAACACATGATTAACAACTTCCTGCTTCAGTGGTTGCTAAACAACAAGGTCGGCTGCTCTGGTGTCCTGGACTAAATTTCAATCTAAATGAAGTTACTACGTGTAGTACGCCGGATTTACGGGTGATAATATACCGAACACTCCAGAGAATATTTGTCCGTTGAGAATTCACCCAGCAGAGTGCACTGTACTGTATGATAAGTAAAGAACGAGACCTGTTCAGACATGATAGAACACATGGCTTGGTTTTACTTCCAACCAGCAGCCATGTTGATGAGAAACGCTGGTGAAAGGGTTCGAGTCTGACTCATTGAGTCATTTAACATGTCAACTAGAGCGCAATGAATCTCAGGCTATAAAACTCAGCACTTCTGGACTGAATGAGGAGGAGGACGAGGAGGAGGAGGAGATGGAGGAGAAACTCCAGGCATGTTTCTACAGGAACCCTGAGCAACAGACCACCGCCGTTCACTGAGTTCAGAAAGTACCTCTTTTAAACACTCACTTTGTCCCAGCAGATGCTCGATCATTCACGAACCAGCTGACCGAAGCTTTCAAAAACAACTCTGACCCACACACACTGATGTGAAGGAGAATTTAGGAAGCAGGCTCATGCCAAGGCCACTGTATTTAAGTGTCTGTACTTCACTCGAGTTTTTCTTTCAGACATGTCTGACTTTTACACGCTACATTTCAAAAGAAAAATCTCCACATCTTACTTTTTTTTTTTATCTTTTAAGTTACAAAACTCTTACAAAGCCCTGACACTGGAGACTCCTTCCATAAACGTCTCCTTACAGGAAACTTCACCACATCAACAATTTGCTTAAACACATTTATGTGGAGTGTCCAGCATACAAGTCCCTGTGAATGAGCTGTTACTATAGAAACGCTAACATATTCGAACACATTTCTCAATTATCATAGATCTGTAAAGTCTTAAAGTGACTTTTTAGCACCAGACGTCTTCAAGGATCTAAATTTAAATCTAACAAATCTAATCTTAACAGATGTGACATTGAGGATTAGACCTCAGACTCTATCTGCTCGTAGTACCGCTAGCTATTAGCATTGTTAGAGTTATTAATCATGCTAGCTAACATTGATTGGCAGTAAAGCTAAAGAAAGAATTTGGGAATCTTTCTTGTAGTAAATTTAAGTGTTTGTACTTTTCTACTTTAACTAAAGTGAAGAATTTGAAGATGAACTTCAGCTTTTACCAGAGGATTTATTTAGAGTGTGAAAGTGTTAAGTGTGATTTTCTTTTTTGTCTTTTTCTTCTTCTTTTTCTTATATTTCACATAAAATCTCACAAATACTAACTCTGAGCTATTTATTTAGAGTAATTGCACTTTTAATGTAAAGAATTTGGCTACTTTTACCACCTCCTTCTTCACACACACAGAAACCTTTGAAGGACAAAACATTTATGGTTCAATTTTTGTCAAAATTTGCCGGAATTTCCCTTAAGTTCTTTACTTTTCCCTTTGGACGTCTCCCACTCCGACTGGAACCGACTGCTCTTTTTTCATCCAGCCTTTCCCTCACATTCTGGCTGAACAAAAGAGAGCTGGCGTCCATTTTCTTCTCAACAATTAAACTCATTGACCGGCCCTTTCTCTTGCGCTGCGCTGTCCTTCTTCAGCACCGTCGCCGTTTGGCCCTGTGCATTTCCATGGTGATGCGAGGCTTGTGAGAATGGCATGGCAACGTCAAATAGTCTCCAGGCCCCGCAGAAGAAGAAACAAAGGACGCAGAGACCTACATGTAGTGAGAGGAAGGGCCTCCTTCCCAGAAACCCCCCACCACCCCGAGGCTAAGACATCCATCCTGCATGGGACGCCATGCGAATGTTCTGAAACTTTGTATTTGACTTTGCAATTTTCCATGAAATGCGCACTGAATGGAGACGCATGTTGAGTCTCTCAGGGTGATCAGTACGTGACACGGGTGGTCATGTGACCACGAGGAGTTCGACTCGAAAGAAATGTGCTACTTTATGCTAGAGCATATCTACAGGATCCTCTTTCTTTTGTGCTATGTGATTATGAAGACATGATTTTAGCATCATACACATGACTGACTAAGAAATAAAGGACATGCAGGCATGCTGTTGCAGGAAAATAATCAACAACAGAATGGTGGGATGTAGTGGAGTTACTGTTACTACCCTAAAGTTCCCATCCTGAAGTGTTTAATACTTCTCATACCACAGCAATTTTCTATTTTTTTGTTTATATTTATTAAAGAAAGATATGCCATAATTTTTATTCATTTATAGTTACATTTAATGTTCTGAAACTTATATATCCACACCTATCACACCGGAGACTCCTTCCATAATTGTTAAATACACACCTCCTTACAGAAAACATATGCATGTTTTTTTAATCTGTTTATGCACATGAATGAGCTGTTACTATAGAAACAATAACATATTAGAAAGTGTGCATTAATATAAACCTGTGATGTGCAGCTGCACTACTGTCAGAGCTGCTGCTATAGAAAACTAATCAACACCTTCTGACCAATAAGAATGGAGAATTCAGCAGCGCTGTGCTGTAACATTGTGCGGTACAATGCCTTCACAGTCGGGCTGCGGCTATAATTTAAGGATCCTACTGCGCGGTTAAAGCCACCAGCTCTCGTTAAAAAAAATAAATAAATAGAGACTCGTGTAAAAGTAAAACAGACTGCTTGTGATCACAACGTTTTTGCAACTCTTAGCTCGGGTGAGAACTTTTCATGCATAGAGATAATAATAATAATAGTCATCATCATCATCATTTCAGTTATGTCCTTGTTTTGAGTCAGTGTGTGGAAAATTCCACAGTGGTGAAACAATTAATCCTGTTAGACAGCCCGTGTTTGTCGAACCCTAATCTGGTTGCAGCAGACACACTTTACGGCCATTTTGCCTCCACCATTAATCAGGTGCTCTGCCAGCCAGTGCGTCTCCATGGAAACGATCTTTCACTGCCGTATGCCATAAACGCCGAGCGTGTCAAGAGCCAGACAAAGAGCTGAACGTGAGGAGAGAGACCGGACCAATCAGAGAAAAGGAGAGTAGAATCAGGTGTAAGGGTTTGGCAATGATGTCATGATGGACGGTGACTCAAAAAAGACAAACCACCATCACACGTTGTCACTCACTCACACACACACACACACACACACACACAGGTAGAAAGACAGGATGGTGTGAGTCATTTTGAAACTGCTGTAATGTACTCTCTAATTAAATAAGTTTCTGAGTAATTATTTTCTTCACTTCTCACTTGCGCTCTCTCTCTCTCTCTCTCTCTCTCTCTCTCTTTCTCTTTCTCTCTCTCTCTCACACACACACACAGAATATAGTTCTGGCACATACTGACACCATGTGGCTGCTCAACTGATCAGCCCGAAAAAAAAGCCATCTAGTTCTGGAAAAGCATCAATCAGGGTTTGACAATATCAACTTGATATCAATATTGTGATAAATTATGGCACAAAAGACACTTTTCTGAGACACTGCTGATATCCTGATATCTTCATTAAATTTAAAACAACAACAACAAAAATTGTGTAAAAAAATTTTGTACTTAACCTGTAAAATAAATTACTATTTTAAAAGAAGATTTTTTTTCTCCTTTTCAGTGATAAACATTTTTTATTTAATTCAAATCAAAATTGGTAGACATTAAACCAAGTATCTTTTAGACATTAAATGTTGAACATTAAAAGACATTAAAGTATCATCAAACCATTTTTTTTAAGTTTTTAAAAAATAAAAGTCTATAACAAATCTATATAATATATATATATATATATATATATATATATATATATATATATATATTTCTACCATATTCTAGTTTTGGCACTACAAAATGTGGAAATGTTCAAAGGGGGTGAATACTTATGCACGGCACTGTATAGGCAATTAGTGTTACTTATGAATCAAAATTTTATCGTGTAATAAGAGATTCTGTGCTATCATCAAATATCGAATCACTGACTTATGATGATTGCTTTATTTAAACCGCTAGTTTTTACTGACCCACATCACATGTCCTGGTCTCCAGAGCCATGCAGAATACTTTTCAAGAATTGTATTTTGTTATGATATTTATATTGTATATTGAAATTGATTACATACTAACATTTTTTCTGTTCTCACCTGCAGAAATCTAGTTTCAGCTACATTTCTACCATATTCTAGTTTAAAGTTTCAGTCCCATATTCCCCAAAACTAATAAAAGTTTTCACATGAAAACATGGCATCATTTCATCAGTTAAAATGCACTTGTTCTTGTTACTGTTTAATATTTGAATACATTTTAAAAGTCACTTTTTGTCAACTTTTTCCACACTCTTGCATCTTAGACTTCTACTTTTAACTGAGCAAGAGTTTGACACTTTATCTATACGTTCACTTAAGTAGAACTTCTCGGGACTTTTCCATCCTTGGAGGATTTAATACAGTTCTTTATCCACAAGAGGCCACTGTTAAGCTGCTGCTCCCTAACGTACTCCCCACTCTCACCTCATCACGAGTCCTCAGAAACATCAGTTGAATCCTCAGAATATTCCAGAATCAGCAATATCGTGGGAATAAAACTGGTCCGAGTACTGCTCCCTGAGGAACACCATGGTTTAATCTACACTACACGATGCTCTGCTTTTCCATTTTGAATGAAATGTGAAGTGATGCGATTCATGCAGGTGAGTGCGTTGGTGTTAACCGCAGGGGTCGCTGTGTGTGTTGTTGTAGGGTGTGTGTTGTGTTGCTGAAAGGTTTGGGAAGGTTTGTGGTTTGTAGAGGTCATATACAGAGGACGTAGAAGTGGTACGTACAGTATGAGTATGAATTCTCATGAAAGAGAACATTTGGTAATCTGATATTTATTTTGTGTTTAAGTAATATTCAAATATATTTCAACATGCAATAAAGAAAACAAAGCAGATGCATGTACACAACCCAAAATTTCTAAAATTGTCAATTATTCAAACTTATTCAAATTAAAGTTTAGAGTATTGTCTTATAATATACCATGTTTTATATTCTATCCTGGTTGACATGCAAGAATTATTCCCCATGTGATAAGTGCTGATATCATCAGTCATTAAAATCCATTAAAAAGCGCCATTGATCAGAGTAACGACATAATAACCCCATTAACATTTCTCATCGTTGATTCATGTCTCCACGCCTTATCAATCTCCCGAAGAAGCCGCCGCTTCTCACAGAGCCTTTTAAATGGGGAATATCATGCCTGTGTTGTGGCATCTAGTTACAAAGTGTGTTTGTGTGTGTGTGTGTTGGGGAGGGGAAAGAGTGTTTTTTTTTTTTCTGTCTTGGAATGCACGGCTCTGTCAAGAGGGAGAAGTGTGTTCATGTTCCGCATGTATTGAACTGTGGGTGACACACAAGCGGGAGAAACACGGTGGAGGTAGGCGGTGATCGGTGAGGGGGGCAGATGCGCGCTTGTTTTATTGCCCCGGACTGAGCAGGGGGAAGCACACAAACACACAAATGGCAGCGAGGTGAAGAGGTTAGAAACATAATTCTGAAATGCACAGATAAATCAGTGTGTGCAGCCACGGTAAGCCACCTGATGTTTCTTTTATAAACAGCCTGGCCTGCTGTCCTTACCAACATGGCACTTATGCACAAACACACACACACACGCACAATAATATATAGTAATGACATGACACACATAATGAAAACACATACCAGTTATGTAACCTCACACAAAAGACACAAGCACAAACTCTGACAGGGAGGCAAGAACACACACACACACACACACACGGCCTAAGGACATGAGCAGGCACCCTCTGCACGTCGCTGGCCAGGGCAACGAGAGGACATTCACACCTTGTTAAGTTTTACTGCTTGCGCATTTGTCGGGACCAATCCTCTATTGCCCCCTTTGATGTGAGCCGAGCTGCAGCAGACACACAGAGACGAGCCGAAAGAGGACTCACGACGTCCTGCCATGAGGACACACAAAAATGTGCGAGAACCCAAAGGTTATAGTGGCAAGTCGCTAGATTTACAAATAACTGTAATGTTTTCTCACTTTGTAGACTCAGGGCACATGCTTTAAGACTGCAAGCATAGGAAGCATGACCTCCAGTAAAATTTAAATAAAAGGCAGCAATGACATTACCAGTGTGTCTATGTTATTCATCAGTCCTGGTCAAATTTAATAATTTAGCAAATCAAAATGAAAAAACCTCACTGCATTATCATTCCATTCATCCGTTTAAAGTTTTTGCTGGACTTCCATTGAGGCCTGTGGACGCACCATTGATGCACAGCTTCACTGGGCTCCTATGACAGATGAAGTACACTGTGTTTTAATGGGAGCAAAGACTAACACTCATTGGACACCAGGCATTCACATGCCTTTTTGCATGGCGTCACTGGGAGTCAGTGAGTGCTTCACAGGTGAGTCATGCATAGGAAAAAAAAATCTCAGCATTTATTGGACAGCGCACGCTTCGCTTGTGCTGCCTGAATGCACGGCTTCTCCAAACGATGACTGGAAGATGTCTCTAAGGAGCGGAACCTCATAACCAACTGCCAATCATTAAAAGGCTAATGAACACGACTGACATCTCAAACCTAAACATATCAGCGCAGAGCACTCGGAGTTGCAGTAGTGCTCAGTAATTGTATCCATAACGGTTTTACACAACTAGTATAGCTTGTTATTTTTATCCTGGTAATTGGTTAATATTATAAGTATGAAGTTTATTTTTCGATTATTTGCGTTCATTTTGGAAATTTATTGTTCCTTTATAAGGCTAGCTAACTATTTAAAAAACAAACACCAAGGGTACATCATCTGTGTATGTAATCAGTGTATTTTTTTACAGGACATTTTTAACTGGCAGAAAAACAGAACTTTGGGTTCCGGTTCATATTTTCACCAACTGGAGAGGAAACTGAAACGGTAGCACCAGTGGTGGAGAAAGAACAAATATCCTGTAATTTATGTACCTTTGGTAACATACTACTTCTATTTACAATTCTACTGAAAAGAACCTGCTTTTTACTGTACTTAAGTGTCAAAAGTCTGGAGTTATTTTAGTTTCTCTACGTGTCCCCTGCACACAGCCAGTGTCTCGCTGCTTGAGGGGCGTGACTGTCCCCAATGCATGTCATGAATGAACCTGTCAATCATGAAATTGTGGAGTTCAAATTAATGATCTTCATGTTGGCTACTCTCATAAACGTAGTCCTAAAAAGGCGTTTTGAGATAAATATTTTTGTGTACAAAACACTTATGAAGTTAAAATCTTATTTTATAGCAGCATCCAATGACACGCATTCTCACTCAAATGTGCTTTTAAAAAAAAACAGTACTCATCTATAAATACAGATGAAACATGAAACACTCGAGATTAACACTGGAGAAAGAAGAGGGTTGTCACAACTACAAAAGTTTCATCTCTGCATTAAAAAATAGCACAAATAGCACATTTGAGCAGGAATGCACGTAATTGGATGTAAATAGACAGCTGGCTGCATGTCGTTTCCCTTTGGACTAGGACAAGGGGCTACTTTTTTCTAAGGGATTAGAAATTAATGCTGGACTGTTTCACTATCCCTCACTGCAGAACAAAAAGTCCAGGGGGTGGAGTCGGACCTCATCCAGATCCTCTTACCTGGCAGGAACTGGGTGGAGTCGAGCCGGAAGGGGTGGAGCGTGTTTCAGGCTGGACAAGCGTGTTGTTGTACAGTCTTGTGGTTATGGATTAGGGTTAGGTTTATAGGAGGAGTTGGATCACATCCAGCTCCGCCCCCTGGACTTTTGGCTTGGACTGGTGGATGATGGATAAAAGCACTACTCTAGTTTTCAGGTGCCAGATATTCTGGTACTTTGTGCAATAAAGATTAAAAACTTAATTAGGGTGTATAATTGGATCTTAAGGACTGTCACTGTTGTATATTTGTAACATTCTGGGAAACAAAATGTACTTTTATCTTTACATTTTCTGACAGTTTACAGTGTAATTCAGCTACACTGTGTGTTTTGTCATGTTTGGATTTCTGTGTGACAACAGAGAGAGAGAGAGAGAGAGGATTGCGTGGGGAACGTGATGTCAGACGTGGTTTGTGTGGATTGCTTTGACGTTATTGTCGGGAAATTCTTTCCCTCTTTAACCTGTACATGAGAGGCTTTCCCAAACTGCATGAAGGAATGCAACACGAGGTGATTAAAGGAGCGGAGAGCAGGTGATATTTCAGAGCGAGGAGTACTTAGTGTGTGAAGACTTAGTGAAAGAAAAAAGAATGAGTAAGTGAGAGAGAGAGAGAGAGAGAGAGAGAGAGAGAGAGGAAGTGTACATGTGGAAGATTTCACAAAGTGACCTCACTGTAAAATGTCCATTCACTGAAATCAATCCTCAAGGCAAAATTCTAGGAAAAACAGAGAGACACTAAGAAAAGAAAAGAAAAGAAAAGAAAAATGTCACATGAATAATCACAGGTTAAATGTGAATTTTAAACACTTCACATGTTACGTTTCACTAATTTTCACATATGGATTTTTTAATATTTGATTTTTCTCATGATTCATTCATTTTCATGATTTTCAAGCACCATGTCACTTACATCATTACTTCAGTTTTTTTGTGGTTTTATTTTTCAAGTGATTTTTCCCACATGATAATAAATAATTAATAAATAATTTTTTACGTTAATTTTTCACACCGATTTGTTTATTTTCAGGTTAATGTTTCACATGTAGGGCTTGTGGCTTTATTGTTCTTGTGATTTTTTTCTCCCTTGTGTTTATTTTTTTCAGGTGTGGTGCATTCAAATTTTTACATGTTAATTTTTCACACTGTATGTAGTTTTATTTTTCACACGCTTTTTTTTTTTTTTTTTTTTACACATGCTTATTTTATTTTCACGTTAATTATTGGCATTTTTGCATGTTTTTTTTTTTTTATAATATTTTTCACATTTTTTTGTTGAATTGTCTATTTTCACATTATTTTTTTCACACATAGAGCTTGTGGTTTTATTTTTACACGTGATTTTTTCCCCCATCCACGATTCATTTCTTTTCAGATGTTAATTTGTTGTGCATTGATTTTTCACGTTATTTTTTTTTGGCCTTTTTCGTGCGTGTGCTTTTATTTTTCACATGTGATCACATATTATTCACACAATGTCTCATGTGTTTAGCTATATCCAATTTCAGGGCATTACATGCTGAAATCCACCTTCGCATGTTTTTTAACATGTAACACACATAATCACATGTGGGGGGAAAAATGATCACGTGTGAAATGTAAGTGATTTTTTCCATAGGGGAAGAGTTGAAGTCCTAGTACTCAGTACTCACTAGTAGAGTGAACAAAAATGACATATGCATTGACTACGAGCTTATAAAATTGTTATTACTACTATATTACACATATTAATGACACATAAGATGTACTACTATAACAACACAAACAGTTCAAGGTTTATAATTTAATCATTTTCCTTTTCAAGATGTCTCAAATTACCAGATATAGTTTTCAGTCAGTTTTGAAGGGTAAGTCATGCTTCTTTAGAAGATGATACACACATTTTCCTTCACGTGTAGATAGTTAACACCATGTGGATTTCGGAAAAGTCGAGGCCTTTTTTAGGAAAAGCTATACGCTTTGAATTAATCTCGTTATTTTCTGACGAATGAGTGTGCTTACGTACTGCGAAGCTTCTGAGCTACTGATCTGAAAGACGCTGCATTAAAAGAAAAAGGAAAAGAAAGAAAAATCCAGGTTACATGCGAGTTCTCAACACACCGATCAGGTTTCCTCTCCGTCAGAGCCGGGGATGGAGTGAGCAGAATTCCTGGCCTGTTCTGAGAAAAGAGAGGGGAAAAAAGAATCACTATAATTTAGGTAATTGTTTTTTTTTCCCCCTTTCTTTCTTTTGACATGGCAGGGAGAGGTTGTGGAAGGATGGAGGGAAAGAGGGAGGGAGCGAGGGCATACCTGAGACCCAGGAACACCACCTTCCTGCGTGAAAGGCCTCTCTTGTCCCTCCGGCCTGTGAATGCGGGATTAAGGCTTTTGAGCATGCCTACTTTGTAGCACCTGAATGTGAAAGAAAGGCGGCTATTGTGCAGCCTGCAGCTCACTCGAGTCCTCCCCGAGCCTCGAGTCTGCAGCAGCAACCCAAAAAAATTAACCGACAAAAAAAAAAAAAAAAAAAAAATCTATGAACCCCCTGCATACACAACTAATTGTTTCCTAACGAGAGCTTTGCAGGACGATTATATGTCGTTTTCCTTTGGACCTTTCAGCATGGGGGGCTTTGACGCTGTGTGTGTGTGCGTGTGTGTGTGTGTGTGTGTGAGGGAGGGCATCGTTCCGCTCTGGTTAAAAGGAGATAAGCCATTTTTCTCTCTATTTCTACAGAAAGAGAGAGAGAGACAGAGAGAGAGAGAGAGAAACAGAGAGATAGATAGACAGACATACAAAGTGAGAGACAAAGAGATTGACAGAGATGGAGAGAGACACAGAGAGAAAGAGCAGGGCAGACAGACAGACTGACAGAGAGTGAGAAGGAAACAAAGAGAGAGAAAGGGAGCGAGAGAGATAAAGGAACATAGTAAGAGAAAAAAGCGAAAAAGACAGTGAGACAGAGAGACAGACACAGAGAGAGACAGAGAAACAGAGAGGGAGACAGAGAGAGATGGAGAGGCAGAGAGAGAGAGACAGAGAAATAGACAGGGACAGACGGAAGAAAAAAGAGAGAAACAGACAAACAGAGAGAAAGAGAGACAGACAGAGAAAGTGAGACAGAGACCGAGAAAAAGAGAGAGAGAGAGAGAGAGAAAGACAGGTCACCTCACATGATGTAAGTTGCTGCCACTTGCCCTCTTTTCATAAAGCTCTTAAGTGAGACGTGTGCTTTTGCGCAACTGAATGAAATCATTCTTTTTTCTTTTTTTTCCCCGCCCTCTTTCTTTCTCATCGCACTTTGATGCACTCTTACGGATTAATTCTGGAAGAAATGGAGAATAAAGAGAGAATTTAATTTGCAGGCATCCGTAAAGGAACATGTTTATTCAAGTGTAATCCAAATCTGTGATTTTTTTTTCTTCAGCTCTTTATTATAATTTTTTTTTCGCATCGAGTTTGGAACACGTGCGTCTATAATTACACAGCTTCTTATTTTACATCAGTGGAGCTTTTCCCTGCGACGGTTTCAGATGTTAGACATGTTTGTTGCACAGAGACATTTTAAATCAGCGGTGTGCATGAGAGGCGTTGTGACAGAGCATCTCTAACATTTTGACATGGATGATGAGAGAACACAAAGAGCTACAGTGCAGTGTGTGTGTGTGTGTGTGATGGACACCAAGCTCCTCCTGTGTGTGTGTTTGGGCATGTTTTTATATCTTTGTGAGGACCAAATGTCCACACGAGGATAGGAGCAGTTTTGGCCTTGTGGGGACTTTAATTATATAACTGTATTAATAATCCTATCAATGGAAGGCGCTCCTAAGAATTGTGAGACAAACATGTGTGTGTGTGTGTGTGTGTGTGTGTGTGTGTGTGTGTGTGTGTGTGAAGAGCCACACTGTCATCCTGTAGAGCAGAAACAGTGAGTGAGAGCGAGATATTCCTCTGGAATGTTCCTGTCATGTACAACTGACACACAACCATTGACCATTCACAAACCTCTGCAGTGTGTGTGTGTGTGTGTGTGTGTGCATGTAAGTGTGTCTTCTTGCTCCTGCTTTCAAAATGGTTTACCTCATCTGCTACCAGAACTCCATCTGCTACCAAACGCCGTTCAGAACTCGTGCGAAATTTGATGGAACTCTAATGAATGGAGTTATTTATTTATTTATTTGTTATTTTCTCCTAATTTGATCATTTGCCAATTCCCACCGGATGAAATCTCATCCTTACGAGCATCTCGAGTAGAGGAGAGGGGGCGGCAAAACACAACATAAAATTATTATATGGTTATTTATTTCGTCCCGCCCACAACTCTACTGCGAAAGGGAGTTACTGCTACAACCAAAAAGATTATAATATTATAATCTTATAATAGCACTTCCTGAGGTTTTTCATTCCTCTTATACCAGATCAATTTGCCAGCAATTCAGATTTTTAAATTGATTATTTATTATACATTATACCTTTTATCCATTTACAGCTACAATTAATGTTGTGGAACATCCACAAAAAAAGTCACATACGTTATTGCAGCTATAAACGGTCATTCCCTCACTTTCACTTAAAGTTACTAAGACAAAAAAAACCACAAGAAACCGCAAAGCATAAACTCCTCTGCACTGACACTGGAGACTCCTTCCAAACATCTCAAAGAAAACTTAAAAATATCAACAATTATGAACATGCTCTGAACACCTTCTGACCAATCAGATTTGAGAATTCGACAGTGCTGTGACATTTTTAACCCATCAAAGTCTCAAATGCAAATGTCGCTTCGGAACTTATTGAGGTTAATCTGTTTATTACACATTTTTATGACATGTTTGAACGCTAGCTTGTGTGCACGCCGAGTTAAGGAGACGACTGTATTCATCTAGGAAGGTGTGGAGAGCATCACTCATGGCCCCAGATGAGCACGGCCCCCTCGCTGGCCGAGTCATGGCTCCTGCAGGAACTTGCTTTAGTGCACATGTCCACACAGGTGAGGAAGGAAAAGGAGCTGTGTATGTCTGCGAGTCTATGTGTGTGCGTCTATCTCTCTCTCTAAGGGTTTAAGTGCTGTCTGAGGTGGTGTTCGGTTACGCCGCTCTCTCTCCAACCTCACACGCACACACTCCTGCCGGCATCAAAGCCTCGCTCTCCATCACTCCCAGCGTTACGGTGTGTGTTTGACTTGGGCACCGTGAGCATCGAGACAGATCTGCCAGTGAATGATAACTCCAAAATAACAGAATGCTAACGTTTCAAACACTCTCGGATTTCAAAGAATAGGCTAATGGTATTTGGTATGGTAATGCTATTAAGGTATTGGATGCAAAAAAGAAAAAGAAAGAAAAGAAAATCAAGCTCTTGTTTGTTCTGTTTGTTAAAACTTAGTCTTTAACTCTATCTTTTATCATTATCCCTATGTGTTGTTAGGACACACCTGCAGGACACACCTGTCCTAAACACAAAAGTGGTTGATTTTAGCATTGGTCCTAATAGTACATTTTGCATTTGGATTATTACTTAATCTGCACTGCCAGTGAAAAGATTGTTTTCACTTATTATTACAGTTTACACATCATTGGTAAATAAATACGGACAACAAATAAACAGGTATCTCATCCAATAACTAAATCTTTGTATTTACAGACTTCTTTTAATATTTAAATCCACTCTCAAATCTAAACTAATGCTTTAACAATCTCATTTACAGTATAGATGATCTTTTTAGGGGTATAGAAGACATAGAATCAGGTTAGATTCAATTTATCTCTCAGATTACTGTGAATTTTTCATGTCCCAAGATGTTTTAATGCCTTAAACCCTGGTCCAAAAAGTATTAAGGGTTCAAAAGCTTTTGTTTGCAGCGTAAATGTTACAATTTTATCACAGTGGTTCTGTGGTTAAAGTTTTGCACTGGTGAATTGAGGTTTTGAATTCAGATTTCAGGACTTTCCGAAAACAAATATTAGTCCTTAAGCCAAGTCGAATAGGATAAAATTGTCTGTGAAATGTATAAATGAAAAATAAAAATGCTTTCTATGCACAGCCATACAACTGCAAAAACTCAGAAATGTTAACAATTTGTTCAGGAAGCCATTTATTCCAACACATCTCCTTGAACTGCCACATAAACAAGTGACCTTTCGAATAGTGCAGTAACCACAAAACCCCTCCAATTCCGGTAGAATTTACCAAAAAACTATTACTCACTTTTCCATCCTCAGTCAGGCTCTGAACTTTTTTGAATGGCGCTCTTGGCCTCTCGCCGAGTGAGAGGGCGGTTGAAAGATGCCGCTGTAGATTGTGGAGGTGGAGAGCTGATTGAAGAGAATGAAGGGATGAGAGAGAAGAGGGGTGAGGATTGACACGGGGGAGGTCACTTGTTCTCCTAGCAGGGGTCAGCCACAGGTAAGAGGGCATTGTGACTGACCCGAATAAAGCAGTGCCGGTTCCCACGACTGCTGACCCCATGGCTGGTCACCAAGAATGAACACACCTGACCTGATAATTGGAGGGGAAATCTTTACCTTCAGTGACCAAAAAGTTCAATCTCTAAGGAAAGTTAACCTCAGCAAGCAAGAGAATCAGTTATCCTTTCTGAGGATAAGGTCATATTTGATGGTGTGAATTTCTGCATCAGAAAGCAATATTCATAGAACATACTGTACTCACATCAACACATGTTCTATCTCCAGTTCATGTGTGCAGTGTCTGCTGAGATGAAAATTGTCAGATTGACTACAAAGGCTTGGTGACATATCATCTGAGACCAAAGATGTGTTACTCGCTTCCTATTATTTAGAAGCTAGTATTTTTAGATCACTTTGTAAGAAATACTTTCCAGAAGGCAAGGGATATCATAATTTGTTTATGTTAGTAAACCAAAATTACTAACCATCTGCCCTGCATGCGTCATAATTATCTTCTTCAAAAACTGTTTGAAAAGCAAACCTTTTGGACCTGTCGTAAAGTTGGGGACTACCACCTCTGTTTGTCAGTCCAGAGGCACTCCAAAACCAATCTTCCCATGCCATGGCCTTTGATTCAGCAACCACAGTAGCTGCAGTCATTGTCACTTATTGGTACCAGTCTGCAGGTCCCAAATGTGAACCAAAAAGTCTCTTTCCTCCACTTGCCAGCCTCATTCACAGCTGGTATCCTCCACAGGGTCCTCAGTTGCTGCCATGACATTGAATCCAATGCAATCTCACTAGTCATGTTCAGATCAGACAGGCCATTGCTCCCAATTCCTCCACTCCAGGTTTCCCAGTCACCAGCAGTATGTGCACTGAAATTCTCCATCAGAGTTCATCATCAAATTCTCCAAACAATGGAATCTGTAGGTGGACCCCACTTACTTACTTCAAGAAGACTTTGACTTGCCAGGCACATGCAACATCAGTTTTCCTTGCTGCAACTAATTTGCATTGAATCTATGTGGCTGTTAGCTGGGGTTTCATGTTATATATATATATTATATATATATATATTTTATATATATATATAAAACAATATCTGTATCAAGACCCGTGACAACAAGCGTCCATGCACCTTGATGGGCATTGGACAATATCCCAACTTTGTCACATGTGGCTCCTTTTGACTGAGCCTGACTGAGCCTGACCAGGTTATGCGGCCTGCATGACATTGGTCACTTGCTTGCAGACACTCCGGGGCATGAGTCCAGTGATAAGTTTTTGGGGAACCTATTCCAGCCCAGATAAAAGAGGCCTTTACTTGTCCTGTATTCATTGTATTTTTTCCCTCTTGAATGGACTCCAACTACATGGCTGCTAGCTGGGGTTTTGTGAGAACACACACCATCACTGTGTATGAAGATGTATGGTTTCAGAATCAACACTATACATGGAAGGGAACTCAACTATATCCCCATGACGACAGGGGTCCCTGCACCTTTACTCTTACCTTGACAGGCATTACACCATACTCTAACTATGGACCTTGCCCTGAATGGTCACATGTGGCTTCTTTATTCTGAACCCGACCAGGTTAAGAGGGCTCCCTTGTTTCAGGGCACTTCCTTGCAAACCCTATCCTCAAGGTTTGAGTCCAGGGCTGAGTTTTCAGTGACCCAATTCCAGCCAAGGTAAGAGAGATCTCTACTTGCACTGCATGTATTGTAGCTTTTGTCTCACCAAAGTTGTACAGGTGTGATTAACAAGCATATCGTAAAGGGAGGGAAGTTCGAGACAATTCCAAGAGTCTCAAGTAGACCATGCCACATCCCCTTCCATTCAAGGGAACAATCTTTGTTGCCACGTGAATTTTATTCAAGTCAGTATGTCTCTCTGATTGACAGAGGCTGTAATGACAGTAATCTCTATTATCTGAGAGAGCGGGGTGAATTTTTGCTCTCTTGGATGGTTGTGGCATGGCATCATCGGGATTCAAACTCGTGATCTTCCTACCCAGTAGGCGAACTATATAGAACAACAGGAGGACTATCAAAATAAACCAGATCATATGTGCAAATTTACAGGAAGAGTAAATAGAATATCTGGAAAGTCAGTCCTGTGTGATAAGTTGAGAAAATATGAATGTGCAATGAAGTGCTGATGCAAATAGTGCTGGCTGCATGGGATTTTGGTTCAAAATTAGTATTGGTGGGTGTTGGACATGAAGGACATCGATAACTAATAGAGAATTGTGTGAAGTGTATTAAATACAAGTCTTTTGTATGATATATGTTTTCGCCCAACGGCAGTCTAGCATGTTTGTTGGTGTGTGTGTGATGTTGATATCTGAAGTTGCCCACTTGTGGAAGGACACTTGTGCGTGTGGCTTTTGCGGTGGTGTTGGGGGTGGGGGGGTGTAGGGTTAAGGGACTAGCAGAGAGTGAAAATAGAAAATGGAAAATTCCTGGGTGAAGTGCAGCGGTTTGTGATCAGGTGTGAACTGCGGCAAGATCAGAGCGAGGGAGAGAGGAAGGGTGGAGCTGACGGCTAGACAGCTGCTCAAATCCACTCTAAACAGAGCAGCCGAAAACTCACGACAGCACACAGCGGCCTCGTGAAGGGTTACTGTAATATGTGGTCTGACACATTGAGTACTTGATGATAAGCTCAGAACTCCTTTTTTACACCAATAAATGATTATGTAATTTTCATACTGATAATATTCTCGGAAAGCATTCCAGTCAATTCTCAGGCTACGTTTTAACATTAGGTTTTATTTTTGTTGTGCTTGCTGGGTGGGGCATGGCAGAGTGTCTCTGAGCTCAGACTCTGTGGAGGTGTTAATGTGTGAGAAATGCAGAGAGATGTTTCATGGGCTAATTTTATCGGAGGGAATTTCCAGCTATTGGTCAGCTAGAGCAGTATGTTGTTGGACAAGATGTGAAAATAGTACTGAAAAAAGAAATGTAGTTCCGGACCTCAAGAGATGTACCTGTTCAAATAATTAAAAATATTCACCTAGAAGCAGTTATTTAGAGAGAATGCAACAGAGTATAAATAAAACTATTCCTACAGTGACACGACTTATATACAAATTACACACACTATGTATCAAATCACACATTATCTAGCTATGTTTAGCTAGCTGCCTCCCAACTGTAATGAATGTATTGCTAATTTTTATGTGTTCATGATAATATTGGGCATGTTGAATATGTAAGGAGTAAAACATGATGGGACGTGGTGTTACATCAACAACAGGGTGGTGATATGATACCTCTGACTGTTACAAAGCGCTGACGCTGGAGTCTCCTTCCATAAATGTTAAATAAATGTCTGCTTACCGAAAACTTCACCATATCAGTGATTACTCATGCCTTTTAATCCTTTTATATGGAATGTCCTCTGTACGTGTCCCTGTGTAAGTTCTATATGTACTATATAAACGATAACATATCAGAACAAGCACATTAATAATAACCTGGATTTGCATCTGCATCTTTGTCAGAGCTGCTGTTATAGAAAATTAATCAACATCTTCTGACCAATCAGAATCAAGAATTCAACTGCTCTGTGGTATAAAGTGAAGTTAAGGCCCCAAGATGGGCAAACTGATCTGATGATGCATATTATATTTGTCCGAAGCTACAACATAGTGCTGTAGGACTTCATTCATCATTACATACCAATCACACAAAAGAGTATAAGTCTCGATTATCACACAGACATTCTCAAAACACTTCATCTCAGACCCCCGACCCAGATTCAGTCTGCAGTCTCTCATCTAGAAACAGTAAAAACAGCCAGAACCGGGGGCAGGGACAGGTCTCAGCTAGCGTGTCCACAATCACTGAAACATCTGTGTTATTTTTAAGGAGCAAAATGTCAGCGTGCAGCGAATAGTCTCGACGAACGTGTGTGTTTTCATGTGTGTGTGTGTGTGTGGCTGGACCTGAGAGGTCAGGTCAAAGCCGTAATGCCGGTGCAGGATGAGTGTCTAACGCTGCCCAGATCAAACCCCACATTGAGCAGAACGTGCTCTTGGAGACTAACTGATGCTTGACTTCAAATCATGTTGATTGAAATAAATAAAATTTAAAAAAATCTTAATTTTTCAGGTATTAGAAAGGGGCTGGTGTTGAAAACATTGCAAGTACAATTTAAATCGAACATGGCTTGAAAAAAAAAAAAAGAAGAATCTTAAAAATGTGACCTCTAAATCGCAGCTTTTGGAAAAATAGTCATTTATTAGAGATTGGTTCTGCTCCAGGACAGGAGTGACCGATGTGTCCCAGTGGAGACGTAAGTCCATTCTATTAGACGGCTCAGTGATTTCATGACCTCAATGAGGATTCATGGATTCATCAGCCTTCGCATACATTTGATCACACTCACTTCATATTTAGGCACACACTAAATTATACTGCTACAATTGTAAGTCATTTTGGATAAAAGTATCAGTCAAATGAGCAGATTTTTAGTTTAGTTTATAAACCCTTATTATTTATTGTACATTTACTGTACTTTACTTTCAACCAGTAAATTACTGTAAGTTCTGTAGTAATCTTTTTACAGGGTAAATGTCACCTTCAGCTGTCCAGGGTTTCATTTAACATCATTTTAGGTCATGTGTTTAGCTGATTTAGTATAAAAGTACACCTCTAATCAAGAGGAGAACGCTTATTAGCTGCATATCAATATTTATAAAAAATTCTCACAATTTCCACACCTGGAACTTTTAATTTTACATTTTAAATGAACAGAAAAAACAACCCTCCAAGTACGTGCATATCAGTTGTTGACATCAGTCTGTAATCTGTGAATAATAATTCATATATCTGAGGTTCTGAGGTTACACCATTGCACTTGGCAGAAAGCATTCTGAAGGGGCTTAGAACCATAAAACCCCAAATGTTTCATGAAGAAACGGTTCAAGATTGAACTTCTTTGGAAAGCCAAGACCATTAACAACCCAGAGAACCCTCGGAGAACTATTTTTGCAATGCAATGTAGTACGAATTAATGTAATTCTTTACTGACTTAAATATATGAACATTTGCAAACCTGTGTTAAGGAGTGGTGAAAGCGAATGCATACATAAACTGGCAAAACAAATTAGTTTATTAATTAATAGGGAACATGGACAATAAATTGGGTTGTTGTATGAGTTCATTTCAGTTAGATGAATCTCAGCTCCACAAATTAGCAAAATGTAGAAGTGTGAGCCAATAAAAAACTAGAGGGCCATGGAAAAAAAGGATAGCATCCTTAAGCGTTCTATGGTTTGTCCCTTTGGGGGAAGCCTTAAGGATTTTGTATAGAAGCCTACAACTGGGGGTTTCCTTCTTTAGGAAGCGAACTATCCAGAGAACCATTGGCGAGTACTTTAAAGTTCCCTCCAAAAACTCTTTGCCTCGCTAATTGCTTAAAGATTCATTTCACCAAACTAGATGCCTAACTGCAGCTATTCTCTGAAACACAAAATTCCCTCCAAGATCATACCAGGAACAGGACCATCCATAATCATATGATATTATAGTATAGTTTTAATACATATATAACATATGTATTAAGCCAGTCGCCATGTTAAATTGTCATCATAGCTTTGCCATCACAGTATCCTGCTTTATGATGACAATATCCATTATGAATCTTGCTTAAAGCACAAGATGAATACCAGAGCACCTAGCTAACAAATTTTTCAATTAAATTAATTAAAATTAAGCAAAATATTACAAACACAGGTTGACGATACTAAATCAAAAACATCACAGGGTTTGGATTGAGACGTGTAATCTCTTATTCTCCCTAGGTGTTGTTGGGGGTGAAGGGCTAGGCCTCATTAGGGATCAAGGGGGTGGGGGAACTAGTTCAAATTTATTGCCTGTGTCAGCTGTGTCAAATTTGGCAAGCTCAAATGGTCAGCTTGCAAATGGCTGGGGTAAAACTAAGGGTCAGCAGCATTCCCTGTAATAATTAGCCATTTTCCAGCATGACTTCTTTATTAGTGGAGAAACCAAATCACACCAGCATTTAAATCTGTATCGATTCGTATCCAGGTATGTTCCATCAAAGATCAGGCCCAATTTGACAGCACTGTACATTCAAGAGGACACCCAATGAGCTAGCAAGGACAAAAAACTAGCATGGCAATGAGAACAGTCTCTTAATTCCTTCTTTTTTCCCCCACCCTCTCTGTTGCACACATCCTCAAAGTTCTTTTTTTTTTCCATGAACAGCGGACCACCCACTTTTTCAAGGCCTTGTCTCTATTTTTGTGGGGTCAGAAAAGAGTAGCCAGTTGTTCTTTATGCCAGTTGTATTTTACGATGTGGTTTAAGCTGTTAGACCACCAATCGACCTTTCACTTGCTTTACTGGGATGCTGCCACAGATAGCTAGCTATCAGATAATGGCTAGACTGACCCAAGAAAAACCCACCAGGAACATGGCAAGGACAAAAATTTCAAGGTTCATCTAATGTAATTCTGCTCCTGTACATTATGTTTTCATCACTGATTAACAATTTCAGCCCATTGCTGGGTTGAAATTGTGACAATAAGATGACATTAAGAAGAGTAAAAGATAGCAACATATCAGCAAAATATTATGAATTGTTGCCTGTGTGTATGTGAATAAGTTGTATTGTGTTGAGAGAGAAGATAAGAAGAATGAAGGTGGATACATGCATGATCTCCTGGATCACTAACTACCTGTTGGACAGACCCCAGGCTGTGCGGCTGGGAACCTGCCTCTCTGAGCGCCTGCTGAGCAGCACTGGAGCACCTCAGGGAACCGTGCTCTCCCCCATCACCCTGTACACCGCAGACTTTCAGTACAGGTCAGATCTCTGCCACCTTCAGAAATTTTCTGACGACTTTGTGGTGGGCAGGTGCATCAGGAATAGGAGTACAGAGGAAGAGGAGTACAGGGACCTGGTCAACAATGTTGTGGGAAGAACCATCTGCTCCTCAAGACCAAGGAGATGGTGGTGGACTACAGGAGGAAGGGGACCACAACCAGCCCCCATCATTTCCATCATGGGTCAGGACATTGACCTGGTTGACACCTACAGATACCTTGGTGTCCATCTCAAGAACAAGCGGGATTGGAATGTCAACTCAGAGGCTATGTACAGGAAAGGGATGAGCAGGCTCTACTTATATATATATATATATATATATATATATATATATATTCTTATTTGGTTTCATTTATAATGTTAAATTACTTTTAGTATTCTTGTAGCTCTCTGTGCTGCTGTAATTGGTGAATTTCCCTTTAGGATGAATAAAATGATCTATCTATCTATCTATCTATCTATCTATCTGAGACATGGCTGCTAACTTTGTTAACTAGCACGAATGATGCAATTCAATCCAATCTGCAAAATACGCGACACTGTACATTGTTAGTATTGTGTGGATATTTAGATTCATCGTGGTACGGCAGGTTATATTTTATAGCTAGCATGTTTATCATCAGAGAGTGGATACAGCTGATGGAAGTGTATGCTTCAAGTGTTCAAACATATCCTCACATGTCTACACATTGAAGCTCAAACACAAATCCATGTCTTCGTGTTACATGTCATCTTTTTTGGAACATCTCAGAGTTCTAAAGTGTAAAGAGAGAGATGCTCAGTGGGTGTATTCTGGGCCAGACCTAATCTGCTGTTGTTGCTAGGTGCTTGTTGGGTTATTTCCATCATGGAGTTAACACCAGTAAAACTAGCCAAGGCGCAAATAAATAAGATCGGGTTGCAGGGTCTTAGATCTCTCCGCCACTTTGTAAATGAAATGAGGGCTGGGGGGGTGGAGAAAGGGGTAGACGAGTAGAACCCATCACCTCTCTCTTTTACTCGGCCACTTCCAAAAGCACACAGCCGCCACCCTTGGCATCCTGCTGGGTCTGAGAGGAATCCAGAGGTAGCGCTAAAGCTCTCTGTCTTTTACACATCTTCAGCTGTGGGATGCAGGCCAGCGTCGAATGTCTCGTTCTGTCCTCTCTATGTTGATTTAGGAGGGTGTGGCTGCTTTAAAGCGCAGGTACTTATCACATAAGAACGGCTCAGGAAGCACCATAATGAACCATGAAGACTGACTCAGACTGAGGTTCTCTCAGGATTGGGCTGGAGATGATTTGCATTAAAAATTCACATCTTGTGGCAAGAGGAACCTGTTTGTCCCTACTTCAGATATGTGGTCTGATATTGCAGACTTGTTTTTTAATACCATAAATCAAACAGCGGGAATCTGAGTTTTTTGTAACCCACAGAGTTTTCTCACGTGTTTTTAACACATCTGATGGTTCACACCCATGAAACATCAGTCTGGGTTGTTTATCAAGCATTGATCTGTCCTCCTCAACCAAATACAAACTGATGGGTGGAGAACATGCCAATGACCAGCCCAACACAAATGACGCGCTAACAACCGTGCAAAGAGAAAATCAGCTAAAACACAGTGATTAACTGAGTTTCGTATCTCATCAGATGAGCGAATTAACATCTTAACCTTAATTATACCTATATCTATGGCCATTTATGTACTAACAATCTAATATTGCTAATATTTAATAATGCAATCTCTAAATCACAAATGCAAACATTCTAGTTTGGTCCAAATGGTTTTTTTTTTTTTTTTTTTAATATTTTAAGGCAACAGAATCAAACAGGGATGGGAAATCCTTTGAAGGGCCAAGTGGCATTCCCATTTCCATACACTTTAGCAAGATAGCACTAACTGCTGGGAGGCATCTACTAAGTATGCGTCGGAAAGTGAGCATCCTGTTAGCCATGTAGCGTGAGGCCCTGATGTTGATTCCAGCATAAACTAACAAAAGCCAGCTGGACGCCAATGATTAAAAGGCCCCATTGTTTCCTTATTAGGGGCTGCCACGTTAGCAAAAGGTGTGAGCCGTGGGTCCTAACAAACATCAGCTGCCCCGCCCCTTCTCGAAGGAAAAAGCCTCAAAAGCTTTAAATACAGTGGACGACGATGATGACCTGAATACATCACAGCTGATTTGAAACGACAGACTTTAATCATCCATTAGATCGGATCGAAAATTAGAGGCCAGGGCGAAACTGACAGTTTCCGGTCATATCAGAGGACACGCTTTTATCTTTGTGCTGCTTCAGCAGTATATAAAGCAGTATATAAACTGTACTGTTTTACTTAAGGCTAATATGTTCTTATATGAGATATTTTTTATCTGACAGAACATAGTAATGTTGTCAAGCATCACAAAGTAAGAAATAGTTACTTTGTACTCTAGCAGTTTTTATTATGACTCATTTAACTGATTTGATTCTTTGATTCTGATTTGATTCTTTGAATCAAACTAGACAAGTTGATTCAAAGTTGATTCACCACTCAGCGTCAGTCGACCGTGGCAATATATTATATACTGACGTTATAGAAGACGTTACTCAAATATAAACTCTTAAGACATGAACAGAACAGACATAAATATAAATTTGTGTTGGCAAAAAAAAAAAAACGTCAGCTGAATGTGAAGTGTCGCAGAAGCGCAAAGGAGAAATCAGCTTCCAAAAGCGGTTAATACAGTCAATCTGCACTGAATTACCCAGGTTAACTTTAACTCTGTGAATTCACAAACAACGTAAGATGGCGATCCCGTTGCTTTATGAAAAAACGAACAAACAATAAAACTAGCACTCACTCCAGCCTTTTTACTAGCTAGCTAACATTAGCACTGCTTTCCCTCCAAAATCACATCACACCAGGAACGCCCATATTCTGTATTCACCCCATTTTAAAAAAAAATTACATAATGGAAGTGCAGATGAACCACTGTTTTTATAATGAATTATAACATACAAATTATAATGTAATTATAATTAATAGAACGTACATAAATTATACTTATAACTTGTTACAATTATTATTGCGTTATGTAAAGGTAGTTATAGCCTAAATCACTTAAAAAAGTTATAAATGTCGATATGAATCTGCAGTTTGAATAAACCTAGTCAAAATAGTTCAGCTGATTTTTTTTTTCCTCTGCCCAACTGCATGATGGGATACAGCTTACAGGTTTTATAGTCCTGTGTATCATGTTATGGCATTGTTATGTATCATGTTTGAACACAGTGTAAGTGGAAAGTTTAGGAATAAAACGTTCAAAATGATATGATGATACATGTTTTAATAATGGGCCTAATATATATATATATATATATATATATATATATATATATATATATATATATATATATATATTTTTTATTTATAAAAAAAATTGTAATCAGCAATTATGATTTGCAGTTAAGTTTCTTTTATATTTCACTGATAACTTTTACCTAAAATTCTTAAATAAAATAAAATAACTTTCAGCTTCCTAAAAAAAATCTAAAGATATATACTGGATAGATAGATAGATAGATAGATAGATAGATAGATAGATAGATAGATAGATAGATAGATAAGTAATCTGCCATCATAGTCTATAGATTTATAGATTTTTTTAGTATAACACTAGAAGTCTTCCCTGTCTGGGAGAAAGGGAGGTTGCAGAACCCCTGATCTGGATGCAGTGTAACTTACAACTTGGGGTTGGTGTGTGTGGTGCGTGAAGGGGCGTGGTTTTAAACACCATTGGTTTGCGGTCACTTCAGTCTGGAGACCGGTGTGGGTGTCTGTCATTTCGGTGCAGTGAGTGACCGGGGACGCGCCGCGCGCTTTAAGAACCGGAGCACGAGCCTGCACACCGGCGCAGCACAGCCGCGGCACTATGAGCGCGTGCCAACGAAACACAGTTAACTAACAAACACCAATAACACGGACACACACACACACACACACACGGCCTACAGCATACGATGGAACCGCACCGCTGTCTACGGATGTGTTCTTCTGATTTCGGCTCGGGATTCGGATTTATTGATTCGGGTTTACTCTCTTTCTGAGGACATTGTATTTATTATTTATTATTTATTATTAGCTGATGGATTTGAATCTGATCATTTAAAGCACGAGCCGCTGGATTACTACTACTGTTTTGTTTTTTTTTTAATATTATTTTTGGGGAAACAATCTCAAGAAGATGTATGGAATTAACCAGCGCTGTTTTTACTTGTAAGTACCAAAAAAAAAAAAAAAAAAAAAAAAAGCCGAAGTGCCTCATATTTGAGCAGATTGTAAAAGTTTGATTTAAAGTTGTTGCTAAGTTCTAAAGTTTTACCTTTTCCATTCTTGCAGATCTTTTCACTTCTTCGTGGTCTGGTGCCATGCACAGGTAAATAATCCAATTCTCTAGATATTCTATACAAATGAGTAGATACAGAATTTATCCATGTGCATTTCATTATGCAGTCTAAGTTAATGCAATATTATTCCTGAGATTCCTAAAAGTTCTCACTGAACACCACTTGTATGGTGTATATAGTGTATAGAGTATGTATTATAGGGTTATAATATATTTTCTGTATAATATAGTTTTCTGGAGAGATTCATTGACATGCATTTATAGCGAACATAACTGTAAGTCTGTTTAGCATGCAATCACATTCCTACAATTATTATTCTCTCATTTTGTCAGTATTATAAGGTCACTGACGCATTATAAAATCTGCTATTTTTTATTTTTGCATGAGCTCATATTAGCATTGCATTGCTCTTTTGAGAGTAAAGACGCACAGTGTCCATGCTGTTACGCATCTAGCATCATGCAAGCCTATTCCTAAAATATCTAGGCTATGCACGCATGTTGTAAGCTTCCTGTGGTTTTATTTTAGGCGTGAAATCCTCAGTGTTAAGTTAACCTACATGTCATAAAATATCTATTTAATTTAATACTAAAAAATCCGCAAACGTTATTTCAGCACGAGGCGTTTTAGCAGTTTGTTTGTTTGTTTGTTTGTTTGTTTGTTTATTTATGCATTTATGCATTTACCGTGTAAGTCAGTGCTGTGTAGGCCCAGAGAACGAGAGCCAGGGAGAAACGTGTGATCTTATGTTTTCCCTTTACGTGAAAAAAAAGGGGGAGAATGAGCCTTCTCCTGATTTTAAGCAGCACGTGAGGGAGCAGGGCGCGCAGACGGACGAGCTCAGCCGGCGGCAGGTGCGCGTGTACCAGCTCTACAGCCGCACCAGCGGGCGCCACGTGCAGATCCAGGGCAAGCGCGTGAGCGCCACCGCGGAGGACGGCAACACTTTCGGTGAGTGTGAAGGGATTTCGCGTCAGGTTTCGGCGGAAGTGCCGCAACGGAGCCGCCATCGCGGCGCATAAAGAGCTTTGATTAGTTCACTAGAGCAAAGAGCGCGCGCATAAAGACCGACAAGTATTCCTCTAATTGCTCGCCTTTGTGCCGTGAGCAGCGCTAATGGACTTTAAACATCAAAGCAGCGAGGGGCCGAGCGCGCGCGCACGCGCACAGGGACGCACAATATATCGCGTTGTTGTTATTGTGATATTGTCGATATTATTGTACCGTCTACAAAATCTGCACTCTGACCAAATTTGCCACTGCAAATTTTTTATTTATTTATTTATTTATTTTTTTACATCACGGCTCAATAACAATATGCACACTCTTTAGAAAAGGTTCCAGAAAAGGGTCCTATAAAAGAAAAGAACTTTATTTTTTTTAATCTTCCTTAAAGCACTCTGAAAAATGTTCCTCAGCGTGAATAAAGGTTTTTAGCTTCCTTGAGGAACACTCTGAGCGAATAAACATTTTTCCCCTTCTTTAAAGAAAACTCAGAAAGGTTCCTTACAGCAAATAACGTATTTAACTTCCCTAAAGAACCCCCAAAATGGTTCATAAGGACAACTGAAACAGGTTCTTAGAGCAAATAACCTTTTAGCTCCCTTAAAGAACACTCTAAAAGGTTCCTAAGGACTCCAGAAAGTTTCTTGGAGCATATAACCTTTTTAACTTCCATAAAAAAAAAAGGCTCCATAGTGCAAATAAACCTTTTTTGGCTTCCTTAAAGGACACTCAAAAAGGTTCCTTGGAGCAAATAACTTGTTTACCTTCCCTAAAGAACCCTCAAAAATGTTCTATAGACCAAATAACCCTTTTAGCTTCTTTAAAGAACACTCAGAATGGCTCTATGGGGCAAACAAACCTTTTAGCCTCCTTAAAGGCACTCTAAATGGTTGTGTAGGATGAATAAACATTTTAACTTCCCTAAAGAACACTTTAAAGGGTTCTCTAGAGTGTATTACGTTTTCAACTTCCTTAAAGACTCTCAAAAAGGTTCCTTAAAGGTTCCTTGGATGTGTAAGGTTCCTAGCTTGCTTGAAGGACCTGTCTGAAAGAGAAATCTTAAAAGATTCTACACAAAACCTACAGTAGTTCGAAAGTTAAGGACCCTATAAGGTGCTAGATAGCACACAGATAGCTTTTTTTCATAACAGTAAACTTTTTTATGGATGGCAAAAAAAGGTCTTCACACACCTTACACAAACACAAAATATTTTCTTCAAAATATTTTTTTATGGTCCTGGGGAACCCCCTGGTCTTGGGGAACCCCCCGGTCCTGGAGAACCCCCTGTCATGTACACTGCAGTCAACTAATCAGCTAAAAAACACATCTGCATGAGCTGATGTTGAAGTTGAAGGGGTTCTCCAGGACCAGAACCTTTTCTGGCACCTTTAAGATTTTAATTTCAATGTAGTTGCAATAAAGCATTTTGTTCATAATGTTAGATTCAGAACTGCTCTCAGGATTCAGTTTGTTCTAACAATCCAATGTTATTGTTTTTCACTGTTCTTCAAATGTCGCAGCACTAACTGTGTGTGTTTGTGTGTGTGTGTTCTGTGTTGCAGCCAGGCTGTATGTGGAGACGGACACATTCGGCAGTCGGGTTCGGATCAAAGGAGCCGAGAGTGGCCGATATCTCTGTATGAACCGACGAGGAAAGCTGGTGGGCAAGGTACACATTAACATCATGGTCCTCATGACTTACCCCAACACACACACTGTGTTCACCTATGCTCTTATAAACGGTGTTCTTTAAGGGGTTTATTGAGAAGTTAAGGGTCCTTCACAAACCCACAAACGGTGTACCAAGAACTACGACGCTTTAGCTAAATGTTAAACAGGTTCTACGTGTTTAGAAGAAAATAATGACCAATTATTTGAAGTTTGAAGAGAATAATTTGAAGACACTTCCCATTACACACACACTTAGAAAGGGTTCGCTTAAAGGGTTCTTCAGTGGTTCATTAAGTGGTTCTAAGCTTCCAAAAAGGATTATACTTGGAAAAGTTTCTGATAGAGAAACAAGTACATGCTTGGAAAAAATGGTTCCTCAAAATTCTTTGGAACCTTTATGATAGGAAAGCATTTTCTAGAAATATACATAGTATAAAAGTTCCTGAAGAGCAGGAACTTTCTTAAGAGTGTGCAGGAACCCTTAAAGATTTGTTTCTTTTGGGAAAAAAGGTTCCTCAAGGATGGTTAGAGGTTCTAAGCTTCCTAAAGGTGGTTCTATTTGGAACCGTTTCTATCAGAAAAGCATTTAGTAGGACTCTATCACCAGCCAAAGAACCCATATTCAGCACTATGGACTTTTCCATGGGAGAACCGTAGAGAAAGTTCCATACTGTTGACATTGTTGGATTTTGATGTGATATGAACAGTATGATTGGTGTTATTGTGTTATTTCTACACAAGATTACAATCTAAAGGGTTCTTCAGTGGTTCTTGAATGGTTAACTGGATAAATAAAGGTTCTTAGCTTCCTAAAAGGGTTCTACTTCAGTGACTTCAGTGGAACTGTAAGCTGTAACAGTGCCTGCAAACCGATGAACACTTTAGAGTGCTTTTTTATTAGCTATGCCAATCTAGTAGCTTAAAAACACACTCTCCGGAAAAAATAAGCTCCATATAGGACCTAAAATGGTTCTTTTTTCCCTGTATTTCCCTTTTTTCCCTCATCTGTAGTTCTGAGGTCCCTCAAAAGGTCTATGTAGGACATTTCTGTCAGATTGTGTTCTACGTTTTAGGAGACTAAGCAACCTTAATTTCCTAATGAACCTTTGAAGAACCCAATATGAACCACATACTGTACATACCCAGTTAAAAAAAAAAAGGATCTTCCAGAATTTGTTCATTAGATAAATAATCGTTCTTAGATTCCTAAAAGGGTTCTGCTTCAAACCCTTTCTGATAGGGAAACATTCTGTTGTAGAAATGTACTCAAGAACACATAAGTATTCAAAATTGTCTAAGAGTGCATATATTACACCTTGGAGCCTGTTTCAGGGGTCCTTTCAGGGATCTTACAATAGTTCAGGCTCTTTAGATTCCTAACCTGGTGTTCCCTCTGTTGTAGGGTTCTACACAAAACTGTCAAGAGTTCCCATTAGAGTAATGAATAGAACTTTCATATTAAGAGTGTAGTGGTATTGGTGATTATGTTATGCTTATGTAAAAAAAAAAAAAAAAAAAATCCAAGCAGAACACTTTTAGGAGCCTAAGAACATGTGAAGAACCCTTTTTAAGAATGTAGCAAGTACCAAGACAGTTTGGCTAAAATCCCAACAGGTTCTAGATACTCAGTAGAAAATAATGACCAATAATTTGGTGTTGTGCTGCACATTTACCCTTGAGGGGACCACGCAAGTGACCAGGAAAGGTACAGTTTAATACTTTTCCTGAGAGTGTACTTTATTATAGGGATCTACATAAACCTTTAAGAGTTCTCCCAGATGGATGGTGAAGAACTTTTTAGGGTTCTAGTTTTAACTGATTTATCTGCAGATGGAAAAAATATCAAATTTAGTTGCTTGTTTTCTTTTTCTTTTTCTTTTTTTTTGATTGGATCAAAATAATATCATTTTGAATACACAGTTAAAAAAAATGGTTATAGAAGAGTTGATGTTTGATGTCATCTTTGTTGTGGCCTTAAACAGGAAATAGTGCCACCTGCTGTCGGGGTCAAGAACTGTCCTAAAGGGTTACTCTGGGTTTTTTTTTTATGACTGTGAATTGCTCCTTAAGTGAAATCGTTCAATGTTAATACATCTATCACAATGTACAAACCTACACTCTTAGTCTTAAAAGGTGTTCTTTAAAGGATTCTTACATGATTCCTTGGATAATTAAGGGTTCGTACCTAACTAAAAACCCTTCACAAAAATGTCCCAAGAGCCTTTACCTAAATACCATACATTTCCTGACAGGTTCTAGAAAATAATGACCAGTAATGTGGAGTTTGTGGGCCACCACAGATGTATCCAGCTAATATATACTCTCTTACAAAACAAACGGTTCTTCAGTGGTTCTTTACAGGTTTGTTGGATAAATAAGTGTTCTGAGCTTCCTAAAAGGGTTCTATGTCAGAGACAGCCAAAGAACCCTCAAGGGATATTTACGTTTTTTTAAGCTTCCAGGTTCCACTTCTATTATTAACACTTTGTTGTAGGGGTCTACACAAACCTTTAAGGCTTAACCTTAAGAGTTGTATATTTTTTAAGAGTGTGCAGGAACCCTTTTTTTTTTCACTGAAAAAGTTACGCAATAATGAATTAAAGAACCTCAAAGTCTTCTAAATTTAAGAATGAATCCTTAAGGGTTTAGGTTTTTAATAGTTAAGGTTTTTAATCGTCCTAAAATGGTTATAGTTTGGAGCCCTTTCTAATATGGAAACACTCAGTTGTAGTGCAGGGTAAGAGAAGTAACTGATAAACCCATAAAAGTTTCAATTTAAAGTGTTGTCCAATAGCACGATGTCATGTGACTCACTGCTTCTCATTATTTGAATATGAAATAAACATTGTGTGCTATAATATCACCTATCGCTGTTTTCCCGTAGGCCAGCGGCAGAGGCAGGGACTGCATCTTCACCGAGATCGTCCTGGAGAACAACTACACCGCCTTCCAGAACGCCAAGTATGACGGCTGGTATGTGGCCTTCACTAGGAAAGGGAGACCCATCAAAGCCTCCAAAACCAGGGAGAACCAGAGGGAAGTCCACTTCATCAAGCGGCTCCACAAAGGCCCCCTTCCCTTCCCCAACTCGGACCGACATAAACACTTCGAGTTCATCAGCTTCCCTCCGATGCGGCGAGCCAAGCGCAACAGGAAATCACACGCAGCTTCCTAACGCTGGGTGCCACAGACATACAGGACTGATTTTTTTTTTTTTATAACAAGACAGAAGAGGAAGCTATATTTTTTATATTTTCATAGTTAATGGACATAAAAATGCAAAAAAAAAAAAAAAAAAAAAAAAAGAAAGATGACTCGTTATAAGGGGGTGACTTGTACATATGGTAAGATAATGGGAGATGATGTATATATTTAATAAGCTCAGAATGTTTGTGTGAGTTGTGTGAGCGCTTTGTGGAGAGATACAGGAGACACTGAATTATGGCATATTCAGTAATAAATGAGATTATAAAATATATGGAGTGACCATCGGTTTTTATAGCTCTCATTGAGGACTACAGACTTTACCAGTGATGGCTGGTCGAGATATTAGATGGGAGGATTAAAGTCTAATATCTGTCAATATCTCGACAACAAAACTATCACGGCTGAGCAACGCATTACATCACCAATGGCATAATCACCCCTACGTTCACATTAACAACCAAAAAGAACAGCTAATCATTCATTTTTTAAACAATTACAAAATACAGAGCTGTGATTTCAGTAAAGCGGCAAGCTAATCCAAACAATTTGCCTGAATGATTCCTCTGACCAATCCTATGGCACTTGTGGTTCAACGTTTCTTCAGTTCCAGACGCACAACTTTAGTTCCTAGCTGCAATTAGTTCCCGTTTACTGTGTGACACACAAAAAAAAAGGAAGAAAAACTTAAACTGTGGTTTCATCTTATCCTGTCATATGCGACCTCTCTTTAAATGTGAATAGGGACAATTTTCACACTGATTAGTGCATTCTTTAATTATATAACAAACAACAACAGTAGCTTTCACTGCAAGAGACAAATTACAAGTGATATGAATGACTTGTAGCTTGCTAGGGTGAGAGTAGGGTTAGCAAACCACCTGGAATTGTAGCTAAGATGGCCGCTGAGTTGACAGACTTTACTAGAAGGACTTTGATGCAGCATTGTGTACAAAGCCTTGCCATTTAAACACAGCTTTTCTGTCTGTTTTACTACCTGTTTTTCCTCACTGTGCTACTAGTCCTGAGCTTCTTCCAAGCTTTATTTTGCTTCCTAATGTCTCTTTACACATTTAATGAGAGACTGCAGGTAGGAACTAAAGTCATGAATGGGGAACTGAAGAAATGTCGGACCACACACGCCATAGGATGGGTCTGAAGGATCGATCAAGCCAGTCATTTGGATTTGTTGCTTTAATGCCTAATTACCTAATTTGCACAGAATTGAAAAGAATCTCTATTCAAATGCTTGTTGTCGTATGGTTGCTTGTCACTGTTAATGAAATCGCGTCTCCATTTCATGTTCCTTGAGCTGCGAATTTCTATTCAGGACGGCATCCTCGACACCAAGCTCAGCATATGACATTGTCACAAAGTAGCAGCTCTCTAATTTTAAATGAAATTATAGTAGAATTGCTATAAAAGACACATTAGGTGGTTAAATCTGTACCGCTGAACGTACAGCTTTAAGAATGTAAATGCATCATGAACTTAAAGATCATTCATATCACATTAACTGGCTAGGTTGTTGCTAACCACACAACAAGGCAGGCTTTCACGTAGACATCCACGACTTTAACCACTTTGTAGCTTGAATGCACCACTTCTAAGTTATACAAGACCAGGCTCTTATCTGTTTGAAAGGCGAAACAGATGGACAAGATGACGGTTATGCATGGATACGAAATGACTCTGTGTATATTCCAGGGCTAGGTGAAATGAAGGTGAAATGACATTATTAGATTATATTGAAAGGGACTCTTCTGAGAAATTTAAAGAAAAAGGCAGGTGCCCAAGCACCCAGAGCCTCTACAACCCACCCTGCATGTGTTTTATCATCAGTGATAATAACATTTCAGTCGCAACATCTAAACCATGAGCTGTTATGCTTTCACTGGGATTATCAGCAAAGCAGCTGCATTACACATATAGTCAGTGCTTAAGTCTGATGATCCAATATAAAGGCCAGTATAATTTAATGTACACTTCTGCCTAGTGTTGAATCTGGCACAGAAATCAGACATCAGCTGTATGGATCAGCTCTAATGAATTAATAATGTCAAGACATATGAAGGGTAAATATTTCACACTATTTTTATCACACAGGGAGCGCCTTTGCAGGACAAACTATTTGTCACTGTGAGGATATATATATATATATATATATATATATATATATATATATATATATACAGTCAGGTCCAGAAGTATTTGTACAATGACAGAGTTTTTGTGACTTTGCCTTTATACACCACCACAATGGATTTGAAATAAAATAATCAAGATGTGATCGAGGTGTAAGACTTTCAGCTTTATTTTAAGAATAAAATAAAATTTAATAAAATTAAAAAATATAGCATTTACCATTTAGGAATTACAGCCATTTTAAGCAAAGTACTTCCATTTTCAGGGGCTCAAAGGTAT
>CM075010.1:25784136-25795575 GCA_037576675.1 Pangasius sanitwongsei
CACCTATATATCCAGATTTACCCTGTTTCTTTTATTGTGTGCTTTATATATATATATATATATATATATATATATATATATATATATATATATATATATATATAAAATTTTTCCTTAGTCTTTTATTGCGTGAAGAGTGTAAAGTCCAGTTTGTATACAGTCATAAGAAAATAAATCATGTTAATCATTAACAATTCCTCTTTTATGCTTTCATTTTATTTTATTTTATTTTATTTTTTTAAGTTCTGGGAGGTTATTAGCGATGAGCATGGTATCGACCCAACTGGCACATACCATGGAGACAGTGATCTCCAGCTGGACAGGATCAACGTCTACTACAACGAGGCATCTGGTACATATTCCACACAAATGTGAAGGGTATGTAACTTGTATTGATTTTTCAATTCGTACTAACTCGTGTTTTGTGATGTAGGTGGCAAATACGTGCCCCGTGCTGTGCTGGTAGACTTGGAGCCTGGTACCATGGACTCTGTGAGGTCTGGACCTTTTGGTCAGGTCTTCAGACCAGACAACTTTGTCTTTGGTGAGTGAGTGGTTTTAATTTGTTTGAATTTGAGCATGTTTACAAGATGATGACATGAAGAGTTCAAAAATGAATACTTGAGTAAATATTCCAATTGAATGAATTCTACAGGTCAGAGTGGTGCTGGAAACAACTGGGCCAAGGGCCACTACACAGAGGGAGCCGAGCTTGTCGACTCTGTGCTGGATGTGGTGCGTAAGGAGGCCGAGAGCTGCGACTGCCTGCAGGGCTTCCAGCTCACCCACTCCCTGGGTGGTGGCACTGGCTCTGGTATGGGCACTCTGCTCATCAGCAAGATCCGTGAAGAATATCCCGACCGTATCATGAACACGTTCAGCGTGGTGCCCTCGCCCAAAGTGTCCGACACCGTCGTAGAGCCCTACAACGCCACATTATCCGTACACCAGCTGGTCGAAAACACAGACGAGACCTATTGTATCGACAACGAAGCTCTCTACGATATTTGCTTCCGCACACTGAAGCTCACGACACCTTCATACGGTGACCTCAACCACCTCGTGTCCGCCACCATGAGCGGCGTCACCACCTGTCTCCGTTTCCCTGGCCAGCTCAATGCAGATCTGCGTAAACTGGCCGTCAACATGGTGCCCTTCCCACGTCTGCACTTCTTCATGCCCGGCTTCGCCCCACTGACCAGCAGGGGAAGCCAGCAGTACCGTTCACTCACAGTGCCCGAGCTGACACAGCAGATGTTCGACGCCAAGAACATGATGGCCGCCTGCGACCCACGCCACGGCCGCTACCTCACTGTCGCTGCCATCTTCCGTGGCCGCATGTCCATGAAGGAAGTCGACGAGCAGATGCTCAACGTGCAGAACAAGAACAGCAGCTACTTCGTCGAATGGATCCCCAACAACGTCAAGACCGCTGTGTGCGACATCCCACCACGTGGCCTCAAGATGGCCGCCACCTTCATCGGCAACAGCACTGCCATCCAGGAGCTGTTCAAGCGCATCTCCGAGCAGTTCACTGCCATGTTCAGGCGCAAAGCTTTCTTGCACTGGTACACCGGCGAGGGTATGGATGAGATGGAGTTCACCGAAGCCGAGAGCAACATGAACGACCTGGTGTCCGAGTACCAGCAGTACCAGGATGCCACAGCTGAGGAAGAGGGCGAGTTTGAAGAGGAAGGAGAGGAGGAGCTTGCGTAAATCTTGCTTGTGTATATGTGTATGTGCCAAGCTGTAATATTTTCTGACCTACCTGAAACGAAAACCTTTCCAAAGTTCAGTTTGTGTTGTTCTGCTGTCCATTCCTTTTCTGTACAGAAACGTGTCATTAAAATTCTCTTTTGTTAAAGTGGTAAAGCGTTGTTTGACTTGCTTGCACATAAACAGGAAACAAAAATGATTAAAAAAAAAAAAAATTTGTAGCACTCTGTGTGCATTTCCTCTGCTGCTTGATAAGGCTTAATAAGATGGCGATCCTTGCCTAACCTGTTTAGTGTGTGTATAGGATTTCTCTTGGACGGCTCAGCATAAAATCCTCAGGCATAATCATGACCTGCTTAAGCTGCAGAAGATGGCATTCCTCAAACACTTTAGTGAAGGTGGATAGGAGCTGCTAAGCACAAGAAGTTATGGTTTTATTTTATTTAAGCAGGCAAACTGCAAATGCCTGCATTTACCAAATGGGGCAACAGGTAAGAATATTAACTCAATATATATCAGGTAACTTTCTCAATTAGTTACATGCATTCATATTAGTTGGAGCACATCATTTTATGCCTACTGCACCAGTACAGTTTTAGGATAAATAAAAATGCCTGAAAGTATACACCAATTGGCCATAACATCAAAACCTGCCTAATATTGTGTAGGTCCCCCTTGTTCCCCCAAAACAGCCCTGACTCATCAATGCATGGACTCCACAAGACCTGAAGGTGTGCTGTGGTCTCTGGTACCAAGATGTTAGCAGCAGATCCTTTAAGTCCTGTAAGTTGCGAGGTGGGGCCTCCATGGATCGGACTTGTTTGTCCAGCGCATCCCACAGATGCTTGATCAGATTGAGATCTGGGGAATTTGAAGGCCAAGTCAACACCTTGAACGCTTTGTCATGTTCCTCAAACTATTCCTGAACAATTTTTGCAGTGTGGCATTATCCTGCTGAAAGAGGCGGCTGCCATTAGGGAATACCCCTGCTATGAAGGGGTGTACTCGGTCTGCAGTGATGTTTAGGTAGGTGGTACGTGTCAAAGTAACATCCACATGAATGCCAAGACCCAAGGTTTCCCAGTAGAACATTGTGCAGATCACAGTGTGTCTGCTGGCTTGTCTTCTTCCCATAGTGCATACTGGTGCCATTTCTTCCCCAGGTAAGCAACACATGATGTAAAAGAAAACACGATTCATTACATCAGGCCACCTTCTTCCATTGCTCCATGGTCCCGTTCTGATGCTCACGTGACCATTGTAGGTGCTTTCAGCGGTGGACAAGGTCAGCATGGGCGCTCTGACCGGTCTGTGGCAACAGCCCCATACACAGCAAGCTGCAATGCACTGTGTGTTCTGACACCTTTCTATCAAAGCCAGCATTAACTTTTTCTGCAATTTATGTTAAAGTAGCTCATCAGTTGTGCTTCCTTGGACCACTTTTGGTAGGTACTAACCACTGCATACCGGCAACACAAGACCCACAAGACCTGCCATTTTGGAGATGCTCTGACCCAGTCATTTAGCCATCACAATTTGGTCCTTGTCAAAGTAGCTCAGATCCTTACACTTGCCCATTTTTCCTGCTTTCAACACATCACTGTTCACTTGCTGCCTAACATATCCCACCCATTGACAGGTGCCACTGTAATGAGAGAGTCAAAGTTATTCATGTCACCTTTCAGTGGTTTTAAAGTTATGGCTGATCGGTGTAAATGGATTATGTTATTAAGACTGAGGTCATTTGCCTGAGGTAAACTTTAAGCAGCTATTGTAACATTGATCTCATATATTCCCTTTTACTGTATATTTATATGTTTAGAACATGACAAATGACTTTCCTGCTAAATAAAGTCTGTAAGAATCCACTTAGTTGGCATTAAGGAGGTGGCAAGTTTTCTCTTTAATTCATTTCCCCTGCTTTGTTTGTCAGTCATAAAAACAGCATGCTATGATCTTTTTTCACTTGTCTACAGGCCATTCTATGCAAAGTTTTGACACTAACCTACTAAAACATTTAAAATTACACACAGAAACAAGATCAGGTATTTACACTAATCAGCATAGCCTAGCTTCAAAATTGAAAATACTGTTACACCAATGGTCAAAAATACCAGTGAAAGGAAAGATTTCTTTACGAAACTGTAGAGAAACCCAGATTACTGAATTCTAAAAGCGTATCAAAAGTAAAAATGGCAAGAGAAAAAAGCTATTGATGATACAGCACATGGTAAGCATGAATAATTCAGTGAACATTGTGCTGCTAGCAATTTTAGCTAGTCAAGGTTAGCATAACATGTGGACTGTTGTACACTGCTGTTTGTTGTTTATTTTGAACATCAATCACTTGAATGTGTGATATGTGATAAAAATTACAAACTTTTCAGACTAATTAATTTATAAGGATCATCATCGTTTATATATTATTCAGGCAACCAGTAAAGACAACACTGTCTTGAATGACGTTGGTGGTGGTAACAGTC
This sequence comes from Pangasius sanitwongsei, assembly GCA_037576675.1. NCBI lineage: Eukaryota > Metazoa > Chordata > Actinopteri > Siluriformes > Pangasiidae > Pangasius > Pangasius sanitwongsei. The sequence goes on from CM075010.1 coordinate 25,788,336, forward strand.
GTAAAGGCAACATTGGAGATTGTATGTTATCACAGTAAACAGTACATCACGATGATAACTATGATATCTTATGGTAGCCTAATATTTTGGCAATGTGTATTTTTTTTAACAATAGCCTCGATATTTTCCGAGAAGTCCTGGCACATGAAAGTGTTTGCCACACGAGGGCACTGTAGACTAAATTATTAGTCTTCTTTTCCACAGGAAGTAGGCGAGGATCCCCAAGCTCAGTATTAGCAAACTCCAGCAGCACACCTTCTTTACCTGGCCCTCCAAAGTCTGCTTCTCCCCAAAGCGAGCCACAAAACCTGACTTGGAAAAACACACATACAGACTAAGTTATTGTTGTTTGGTCTGAGCTCCTGCACATATTACTCATTTGCTCTCAGCTTAATCTCCAGCTGCAACATGTATAGTGTATGTGTGGTTACCACAGACACAAACTTGGACACGTATATTAAGTCTAGGGGCAGTTATTGAATTCCGTCAGTACTCAGCATTGTTTATGTGTTCTTCAGTCAAACATTTGTAAATTAAATTTCTGCATATGGGTAATTCATCGTTTCAGAGATGGGCCTGCCTTTTCAGAGGAAAATTGTGGTTATATAGTATCAACATATCTCAGTTTTGGTCTGAAGGTGCATGGATACCATAAAACCTTTGGGAAAGAGTAGATAACCAAAGTGGCTTTTTATTGTAGATAAAAACTAAGACTTTCTTTCATATGTCTCTTGTCAAAGTGTTGTTTTAATTTCCTAATACATAACCACATCTTTTAAACACTTATTGATGAGTTTACAAGTTAACAGGTTTGCGGTTCTTTTCTTAGTACAGTACAGTGTTAAAATTCTTGTCTGTGACAATCACTCTTACTCTACAAATGTGAAAGATAGAGATTAGTTTGAAAATAAAGTATTTCTTTATGACCTAAAGTTGCCCCTGCCGAACTATGGTATACCCAGTTATTTTGCTCCATATAAAATAATCTGTACATCTAGATGGCTGTTAATACATGAAAACTGGAGTTCCCTAGAAGAAAGACTTCCACTAGGTCTTCTCACTATCTCTTCTTACTCGTTGCCCTCTTGCCAACTTACCCATCCTCCCTTGTCCCTGATCTCAGGGCAGATGACTCTCTCAACATAGCTGCCTACAGACTGCTGGATCTGGGGTAGAACGCTGTTCATGCCATTTTTTTGGCAGTGCAGTGCCATCTGACCAGCAAGCACAAACACAGAGAGTACGGCGCTCCAGGCCAGGTCCCTGCGCCTCGTCTGAGAGAAGTGCTCGTCCAGGATGGACAGCAGTGTAGAACATGCTGTCTCCTCTGTCACGTCCCGGAAGACACGTGGCCAGCGACGGAAGAAGATTGGGAAGCGCTGAAGGAGCTCGTCTCCTGCATGGCGCAATGCTGCTGAGGCTTGAGAAGGTGCTGGGCCTAGTGATGTACCTGGTTTGGCTGTTACATAGTTAATATAGTCATAGGCCATTAGGTAGGCCTCTCGAACCAGTGGATCAGGGCTGGACAGGCCCTGGCCAATCAGAGGCTTATCTAATAGGCCCATCAATGCTGTATCCAATCAGGGTCTTGGTTTTCGATTTGGATTTTCCTGCATGATGATCTGCCTTGGTATCTTTTTGTCAGGGTTCTGCAAACACATTAAATCCCACAAGCAGAAATGTACTTAGATTCATTTGTATAGTGCTAGTGATGAAATTGTTGTGATCCTTCAAACCTTCAAATGTCCTAGGTACAAAGTGCACTTTGTTGTTCTTGTGAAACATATTGCCATATCAAATATCACACACATCCACACATACACATGCACCCATGTGTCCACAGACGCTGGCGTGACTCACCACTTGAGAATCCCTTGAGAAGTCCAACACTAAGGCCCAGGTAGCAACTGTAAGAACAACAATGAATTAGCTCTTTTGTCTGTTTTGTCGGTCAGCTGAGGTGCATGCATGCATGTATATTTATGTGTGTGTTCTAATACGTTGACCCTGGTTATATTTAGCACTCCTGCTGCTCATACGTGTACAATTTCGAAGCCTCTGACCACCACCACCACCCCCTGGCCTCTGTGGTTCCAGCTAAAAATATTATGCACTCAGATGAGTGAACCTTGATTATCCTCTCTATAAAACTGATCAACACGAAAGCCTCACATTTGTCCTGTTGTTAATGGGCACCGTTTTTAAATAAGGAGTACTTTGAACAAATCCTCACATAAATGCAGGATATTTGTATTGCATTTGTATACCAAAAGAATTGTGTTACCAGAATGAAAGTCTGGATCTTGTAAGAAAATCCAATTATTCTTCAACTCAGTGAGATTTCAGATTCGTGATATATATATATGTTGTTGTTGTTTTTTAATCAGTGGAATTGACTTGCATGTTATAGCCCTAGACAGGCAACAGAGGGCACGCTACTCAAACCACTGCATTCAGTATTGAAGATTTTGAAGTTTCTGACATGGGGAAGTCTTCAGGACTTCACAGCACCAAAAATTAACTAAGAAAAAAATAAACCACAGGTTGTCATCTGTGGGTTTTTTTTGTCCTATTTAAACAAAGGCTGGTGAGGGAATGCTTGTTTATAGCTAATATTATAGTAATGTAAATGACAGCCGGAGAACTAACTTGTTTCATGGGCTTTCCACAATATTAAATGTAACTATAAAGGGATAAAAAGGGACATGCCATTCTTTAATTAATAAAAAATAGTAAGTGGCAAATTGCTGTCATATAAAAGGACCAAAACACTTCAGGGTGTATGGTTATAGGCAAATAATCATGAACTCCGCTTCATCATACCAACACCCTGTCGATGATTATTTTCCTTTAACAACATGTCCAGTTTTATTCCTTCCATGTGGCTTGGTTGAAAGTGGATTATACAGTCACTAGGAGGCAGTGCTGTACCAAGAACTGGGTTTGTTTAAAGGCAAACAAAAAGATTATTTTGAAAGCATGATGCTTGTCTTATCGCCTAATCTGTTGTTTCGAATGAAAATTTAATAGAAGGGGGTATGGCATCTTTGTAATTCATTCCTGCCTGTCAGCCATTCATTCCGGAAACGTGAACATGTTATTCTTGTGGTAATTAATGGTGTTTATTAATGAGCCTGGCTCTGACTGTTGTGCGAGGCCATGGAGCCTTTCAAAAGACCATGACAAAGCTTTAATATGCGACAGTGAGCTAAGTAATTAGTACAAAGTAGTGCTCATCATCACTATTTCTGCCTCAAGTACTAATTACTTTTAATTAAGTGGAAAAAGCACACCACAGAGAAGAACGTATACATTTTCTTGCTTTATCTGATGTGCATGAACTGACTTCTCATGCCTTCATAATGCTCTGTGGGGTCTTTATTGTTCCTGACCTGGCTAATTTGACTCATTTGAAAGAGCAATCAGGGCTGACCTTAATTGGCCTTAATTAAGGAGCTCTGAGAGAAGGACAGAAACTGAAAGACAGGACAGAAGGAAATAACAAACCCTCTCAGAAATAAAGGGAGTAAACTCTACTTTGCCTTGTCAATAGGGTGGTACCATCAAGGGGACATGTACCGTTAGTGTGTATACACTATATGGCCAAAAGTTTGCAGACACCTGGCCATCACATTCATATTTGCTTTTTGAAAATCCCATTTCAGATTTAGCCCCCCTTTGCTGTTGTAATAACCTCCACTCTCCTAGGAAGGCTTTCCAGTAGATTTTGGAGCGTGGCTGTGGGGATTTGCTCATTCAGCCACAAGACCATTAGTGAGGTCAGGCACTAATGTCAGGTGAGAAGGCCTGGGGCAGAGTCAGCATTCCAATTAATCCCAAAAGTGTTCAGTGGGGTTGAGGCCACTCAAGTTCCTCCACACCATCCTTGGCACACCATGTCTTCATGGAGCTCGGTTTGTGCACAGGGGCATTGTCATGCTGGAACATGTTTGGGCCTCTTAGTTCCAGTGAAGGTAAAATTGTAATGCTACAGCATACAGAGACATTCTATGTAATGAAATAAATTACATACATGGATAATTTCACATATTTACAATACATTTTTGAATCCATTTATTTCTGTAAAACTGCTTTGTGACAATGTCCATTGTTAAAAGCGCTATACAAATAAAATTGAATTGAATTAATTGTGTGCTTCCAACTTTGTGGCAACAGTTTGCAGAAGACCCAGATATGGGAGTGATGGTCAGGTGTCCACAAACTTTTAGCCATATAGTGTGTTTTGCCTGGAAATCTTTAAAAATAATTTACAGTACATAATTGGACCTTAAAGTGCCCTTGAAATCAAAATGAGTATTTCAAAGATTTTGCACCCTTCCCTTAGTGTTATGGACATCAATATTACACTGTATATGAAAAAAAAAATAGTTTTGGAGATATTCTTTTTTAATTTTACATGTTCTCACCTTTAGGAACATGATCCAAATTTTTTTGATGACTCTAGGCACAACTTCATGATCATCCAAATAAATGCCCTCTAGAGCCATATATGTCCTTGCCCCAGAGGTCTGTCTTGCTCTACAGAAGTAGCACATTACCTGCAGTAGTAGCTTGTTAGCGGTAAACATGTTTCGTTGGTTTGTTTTTGTTGTGCATCTTCACAGACACTATTCCTTTTTCCACCATCACTTGGTAGAGAAGTAATGGTTGGTTATGTGACAGGCACGATTAGAAAGTGTTTTACCAACTTGGGGCTGTTTAGTGCCAGAATGTCACTTCCTCAGTCTGAGCGAGAAGGTCAGGGCTTCTCTATCAATAAGAGTGATCTCTCCGCTGTTCTTCAGTAAGCTACTAATAAGCTACTCAATAAACTACTGTCAGGTTTGTTTAGATTGGTCAGGAGTGTGGCACATCCTGAACGCTATTGGCTGTTGTAAGTCAATCAAGCATTCCAACACGAAGTCACTCTTACTTCCTGTTTCAGAAGGAAATACATCGACAAATGGAATAAAATCACAGCTAAGAAGCCATTTTATGGGAACTTTAAGGACCAGTACTGTAAAAGTAGAAGTTAAACCACATGCATTTTCCTACACTCTAAAACATTCTGGGTTATTTTTACAACACAGTTGCTGGGTTTAACTAAGTAGGATCAGGTAGTTGTTTTCATAATGGGAATACTGGGTTGGGGATACTGACCTGAAAGACCAGTTGAGACAGAGCAACCAGAAAAATTCTGCAATTGCAAGAAATGTAAGTTTTCATTCACATTTAACTTAGTTTATAATTATTTGAACTGTTGAAATATTTTTTTCTGTAGCCACTATATAGGCAATAGGTCCCTGGAGGAATAGTGGTTAGGCCTAAGCACTCTCAATGCCAGGACCTGGGTTCGATTCCCGGCCAGGGAACCGCACATGATAGTGTGCTCCCAGTGCTGGTCTCAAACCCGGATAAAATCGGGGAGGGTTGCAGCAGGAAGGGCATCTGTGCCAAATCAAATATGTGGACCAATGATCCACTTTGGTAACCCCTAATGGCAGCCGCTGAAAGACGGAGAACAACAACAACATTATTTAGGCAATAACTTTTTAAACATGTAGTTTGGCTTGATAGCCTATGCTAGCATTCTAACAAAAAATATGCTAGCTAGTGTTATTTGAGGGGAAAATGTAGGTGAAGTTGGCTTCTTTGGTATTTTTAAAGATGAGATTAAAATGTGTACATTATAATGACAGTTAACATTAAGTCACCTAAATTTTGACTGCCACTTAACTATTAATGTTACTGCCAGCTAGTTAAAAACTACCTCATATTTTCTCTGTAATATTAGCACAGATTATTGGCTAGCACTGGAGTGAAGTTCATTCTTATCCTGCCCTTGACGTTTGTCACTCATGATTTCAAATGTACATGGAAATGATAGTTATTATGTTCTAGTTCAGTAAAGCTGTCTCATGCTAGATGTTTTTTGTCGAGAAAAACGCAGGATGAATCTTCTTTTGTGCTGTTTGTGTGTCTACAGCCCGGCAATGTAGTCATTTTTACCCACAACTTGAGTTTAAAAAAAAATCAAGTCAGCATGCTGGGTCAACATCCCAAGCCAACCTGGGTTTCCAAATTGACCCACATTTTTAACCCATCAATTTCACCAAAGTGTCGGTAAAATATACACACTAACATAACTATACATGTCCCATTGTTGGTACCGCCCCAGCAACAAGGGAAAGTATAGTTTGGTACCTTTATTTCTGGGAGTGTGAAAGTGAGAGGATGAATTTCCACCAAAGCTTTGAATAATCAGTCATTATTTTCCCATTTTGGTCTCTTGTGGTTTATGGGTGGTTTTTGAAGCCGTTTAATTTCCTGTCAGAAGTGGATTGCTTATACGAGTGTGAGTCAGGGGGATTTGTGTTTTTGTTTTTACAGCATGCAGTTCTCAGCTCGAGGTCGGGTGTCATGCAGAAGTTTAATGCGCTGCTCATTTCCTGGACCAGCTAAGATAGAGATCAAAGCTTCTCGTACATCCGAGGTGTGGACCCACACAGACACGAAGTGTGTGCACATGTCATCTGGATCACATCCCCTTCATGACTGTATTCCTCACTGAACACTAATTCTGTTTCTGTGATATAACCATGCTGGCATGTCCCACTTTATTAAATTTCCTCCAGCAGATGCAGGAACTGGATCACCGGGCACTCCCCCACTCGCGTTTCTCTACTGTAATACATCAAACATGTCTGCAGTGATTATAATTGGGGACATGTGACCTGGTTTGGGTGACTTATATCTTCCGATGACAGTGATGCTGCATCAGCAAGTGTTGGTTCAAATATTAAACACTGGTTAAAAAAAAAAAAAATCTGTTCAGAGTGTGTTGAATGCAGTATGCACTCTTTTCAGGAGAAAGTAGCAAAAAGCATGCTCAGAAAGTCACTAGAAGTTGCCAGATGATGAGAAATAAACTAATTTGTATATTCATTGAACAGGATCATTTTCATGTCATATCTTGTTACCTGAAGGAAGATTTTTTTGAAGACACTTATAGAGTTTTATCAAAATAGAAAACAATAGTTTAAAATGTATTTCTTATAGAAAGAAGGCGTCCAAAAACATACTATATACATAGTTACAAAATTCTAAAAGAAAGTATAAAACGAAGAACAAAGAATTGAGCGGGTGGAAAAACAGTGGTGATAAGTGATTGGTTGTTGGGAACAGTGGTGATCAGTGATTGGTTGTTGGGAACAGTGGTGATCAGTGATTGGTTGTTGGG
>CM075010.1:25802361-25833167 GCA_037576675.1 Pangasius sanitwongsei
AAATCCATTGTGGTGGTATATAAAGGCAAAATCACAAAAACTCTGTCATTGTCCAAATACTTCCGGACCTGACTGTATATTTTGACTTTTGAGCCATGCTGTAAAGTCAACATTAGATAAGTTAGCCAGCTAATTAAATTAGATAGTTAAGTAGTTAACTTCGGCATTGTTAATGTTACCTAATGTTACAAAATAGTGTAATTAATAACAGTATTTTATACTAAGCAGTACAGCACAATGAATGGCATTATGTCTCTTTCTTCTGATTGGTTGGATGTTGGTGGCCCACATCACGTTTTTTCATCCGTTTACAGACCCTGATGCACCACAGAGGCTGGAGTTTCTCCTCTGAGCTGAGATTTTATTGAGAAAAACACATAACCAAATATTACAGAAAGTGTTTGGATTTTAAAGAAAAATCATGACTCCACCTTCAACGCAAATAAACTTCAGAGCTCATGCTGAAGTCTTATAACACACAGTGTAAACACTTATACACCTCATTAAGTACACCCTGCTCAAATGCAAACACACACACACAGATTCCCGAAAACTGTACTGTTGGAATACTGCTACAAAAGGCTGAATTCTTTACTAGATGTAAGGATGCAGCTGTTGTTTTAAAATCCTACTTGTACATAATGGAAAAGATATTACGCTGTTAGCTTGTTACTGTGATTATTGTTAGTGTGCATACAAAGACAGGGTGCTATTACTTCCCCCCATGCTGTCTCACTGAACTCCGAATCAAAGCAGATGGACTCATTTGCAGCCAATTAGGCGGCGTACTTAAAGCTCAGATTCACCTACACAATTAAAGATTAAAGCCTTAATAGAAAACCCTCTCAGACCCCCAACCGCCTCCTGGTCCAGATGGGACGAGAGAAAAAAGTCGCACAGGGGCATGAAACAATGAATGAGAGACTCAGAGAGAGAGAGAGAGAGAGAGAGAGAGACAGTTACAGAGGTGGCACAGAACTGTTCCTGCACTTATTAGGCCTATTTTTGTTTGTACCTGCCCACAGTATGTTCTAATGAACTCATTCAGTTCTATTTTACAAAATATAAACAAATTAAACCGCAGTGACCCTGACCAGGATAACATAGTTAATGACCATTAATGAATGAATGCAGTAAAAGCATCACATGATAAGATGATCTTAATTTTTATGATGCTTTTAGGAAACTAGTTTGGGAAAACAACACAAGTCACAGAAACACAAATTACATTTTGGTCATCATAAAATAACAGCACTTGGAGTGTTTTTTTTTTATAAATAGACAGACAGATGAGGTAAACTCTGTATGTCTGTAAGGAAGAGACTCAGTCTGTGCACGTTGTTATAGTTAGATTTATGATTGTCTTTCAGTTTTAAAGAAATATGAAGTATAATATATATATATATATATATATATATATATATATATATATATATATATATATATCCCCTAAAACTGCTTTCAGATCTAAAAATCTCAGTTTTAAAACTACCTGCTTTTATGAAATTATACTTACATAATTCCTGTACCAGTTCTGTATTGTTACTGAAAGATTTTTCAATGTTACTAATTGCTGAAAGTCTGCACAATTTTGTACTTAAACATGATCACAACATCATTTTTAATAACACAGCTTAGTGGTTTCTTGGTTAATAATATGTTAAAAATGTATAAAATAAAAACAATATTCTCATTCTTTTTACATACCTTCAGTAAGCATATACACAGTAAATGCATATTGTCTTCAAATTATTATTATTATTATTATTATTATTATTGTTGTTGTTGTTGTTATTTGCTTATATGAAATGCAAAACCTTAAACGCATGTCAGAATATCATACAAAGTTTTGTGGGGAAAAATCCCTATTTGCGCGTTGTGTCTTAAGTTCCACAATGTTAGCTCTGATCTAATGTGATTATAACATAATTTGAGTTTGCGCAGAACAATGTGTGTGTGTGGGTGCAGGTAGTCTGTCATCTTTACACACACACCTGCACACAATTATGTAATTAGAGCAATCAGGGCGTAGTGTACAAACTTTCTTCATACTCATATTTCTGAATTTTTTTCATGCTGGCAGCAGCCTGTTCGTTTTGTTTGCTGTTTGTTTTGCATGCCAACCCATGATGCATTGCACTTAATGCTTGGTGTAGCACTTGCTATTTTGATGGTGGGAGTGATTGTGTCGACAATCTTCTAAGACCCAGTCTAACTTAATCAAAACACACACATGAACGTTGGCCTGTTAATGAGCATGGCAGATGTAGTGTGACAATATGTTAAAGCAAGTTACTCTACACTGATAAATGAGATTTCTTTTTATTCTGATTGAGAACGAAGGACATGAGCGTGCATCGGCTTACTCTTTCTCTCTCCTGTAATCACTGTATCACGCCAGCGGCCGCTGCCTAACTCCTTTTGTGATGGTCCACTTCACCTGGGCCATAAACAACCTGCAGTTCTACCTCAAACACTCGTCCTTCTCTTTCTCATTCCTCTCTTTTTTCCACCTGATGTTTCTCCCAGTAATCATAATGTTAGTATGCAATTACTGTACATGGTAAACCTTCTACTGTTTTACCACAACTCTGAGCTGTACCAAAGGTCAGGTCTTGAAATGAACTTAATCACTACCTAGCCACTTTGGCTAATTACTTTACAAAATTAGTAGACAGTTAGCATTTTTTTTTTTTTTACTAGCCCAAAAAATCATCAATCGATCATTTTTTAAAAGGCTATGGTTCTGGGTACTTCCTAGAATGTTCAGTCAAGTCTGTCAAGTCTGAAAAGTTTTTAAGTAACATATTTTAATAGAATTAAAACACACAATACGCTCACTGTTCAAGTGGTTAAAGCTGCTAGAAAAACGGCAGACAGCAAGCATAAACTAGCTTACTAATAAGGAAGCTGGCTAACACCCACATGTAGCTGTTATAAACTATTTTGAGATAAAATGACAGCAAAAACAAGACAAAACAATCAGGATTGTCAACATTTACCACAGAAGTGTTAGTAAATTTATAATAAATGAAAGTTCAAGGCTTGAAACTAACTTTATAGCTCACCAGCCTCTTTGGCTAGTAATTTACAAAAATTTTTTATTAGCCAAATTAATCAATATCAAAAGTTTTTAAACATTATGGTTCTCATTTAAGTCTGAGAATTTTTAAAGTAACGTATTTAAATAAAACAAAAACACACAATACACCTTTCAAGTGGTTAAAGCTATGAGAACACTGTTGCTAGGCAACCAGGAAACACAGACTGCAAGCATAACCTAGCTAACTAACAGTGAAGCTAGCTAGCACATACGTAGCCGGTGCGTATTTTATAGACAGTCTTGAGACAAAATGGAAGTGAAAAAGAGGCCAAAATCTCAGGAATGTCAACATTTACCTCAGAATTGTTAGCAAAATTCTAATAAATGAAAGGTCATGGCTTGTAATGAACTTTATAGCTCATTATTGATAGTTTCTAGTATGTGAGCTTTTACTAGATGTTTTGGTTCTGGTACCTTTCTTGAATGTTTAGTCTGAAGTTTCTGAGAATTTTTTCTCAGAACTCAAACACTAGAACTAGCTTACTAATAATGACATGTAGCCATTGCATATTTTATAAAGAATTTGAGACAAAATAACTGTGAAGACAAGACAAAACTGTCAAGAATATCAACATTTACCTCAGAAATGTTACTAAATTTCTAAGAAATCACTTCATATGACTAAAATTACAATGTAATTACACTTAGCATTGGCCGCTAATGGCCGTCCATGGGCTCTGCCTTTTTTGAGAAACGTCAGCATTGTGTTACAAATCGTAAGCTTGGAGCTATCATACAATCTTAACAAAGGACAAAATACTACATGAATTAAGGAAGACGGGGAAATCAATGAACAAGAGAGACAGAGAGAAAGAGGAAAGAGAGATCGCTGCTCGCGGTCGCTCTCAGTATCAGTGCGGTCATCGGCTGGTCTGTTGCACCAAGGCTGCTGTCTGGCTCCATCCGGCTTATCAGACTTCTACAGTAACACACACATACACACACACACACACACAAAGTCATTTATAGACACACACACACACATATATACACACACACACACACAAATTCATATACATGCCACCCACCGACAACCAGACAGATATGAATCACAGGTACAAGTAAATGACCAACCTTTTTAACATTTAGAAATGTTACAAAACATATTAGAGTTTACGTCCGAGTTTAGTTTTTAATTCTACATGCTATTCCGACTTAAAAATATCACATGACGTGAGGGAGCGATCTAGCGCATCTCCTTTCATTCCCTCTTCGTCCATTTATTTATTTATTAAGACCAGTTTTGAATTAATATCCACAGTATTAAGTTTACACAATCATAGGTTTTAGGATATTTTGGCTATATATATTTTTTAATTTCACATGACTTCAAGAGAGAAATCTGGACCGTCAGTCAGGGATTAAATCCATTAATCCATTTTGAAAACATTTAACATTATGTCACAGGATAATTTAGAATATACTATATATGATTTTATAGCTAAATATTTATAGCTAAAAAAATGCTGGACAGGCCACGCCCACAAGTGACAACAGTACCAGTCACTACGCACCCACAAGAGACAAACTACAGGTTAGTACAGACTTGGTAGTGTGAACGCAGGGTCAGACTCAGGTAGGGGGCGTGGTCTAAATGTCATTTAACAGCCGGATTAGTATTACGTTTAACCTTAGCAAGCATAGTGATGATAAGAGCTAAAAACTATTGGAGCTACTAAGAATAGGGATTAAAGCATTAAAGTTATCTTTCTCTCTCTCTCCCTCACACACACACACACATACACAGAGTAAGTGATCATGTAAACGGTAGCTTAACTGACTGAAGTGCAGGTGATACTGAATGCTAAGTGGAGGAGGATCTTACTGACCAAGCTTGATCATCTCACACACACACACACACACACGCACACATATCTCCTGCTCTGGCCCCCCATTGTCTGTGCGCAGGTGTGTGACAGACGATAACCGAGAGAAGTGCTTTGTGGTTCAGCAAGGTGGACCCCCCTCTGAGAATCTGTAGTGGCATTTAAACACACACACACACACACACAGTCCTCTCACTCTCAAGTCGAGCCCTGGTATTTCCAGACAGGTTAAATCCAAGGCTAAGCCCCAGCCTTAAGTCTTATCTCTCCAGCTAAGAACCTGGGCCCCATTTCCCACTATGCACCTTGGGGTGTGTGGTTAGGACCCGCGCTTTCACAACTGCCCTCTGCACTGCCTGTCTGAGCTCCAGCATGCCTCTATCACTGAGGGTCCAGCTGGAAAGGTGTGAGGCCCTCTGCAACTATCTCTCTCACAAATGCCAAACCACCAACTGACATTTCAGCTACATGGCCTGATTCACCTGTGTGTGTGTGTGTGTGTGTGTGTGTGAGAGAGAAAGAAATCTGTTATGATGCTCTAAATTAAATTTGTACACATAACTAGAGAAGATCCCTCACTTCACAGGTTATCTAACAGAAGGAAAGAAAAAAGAAAACAGAACGATAAAACAAACCGACCCAGACAGAAATCTTTAATTAAAGGTACAATCAGCAATGTGGAGGAAACTTAGCTGAAGCTAGCTGTTTCAAACCTAAAAATTCCAAACAAAACACAGCTCCTCATCACACCATTCTTTCCAAAGCCATACCTAGTACACCTAAATGCTAGTGCACTTCTCAATTCTGAATTGACAGGCTGTTAATGACACCTCCTTGTCCTTGGAAGTTGGTGGTACAAAACAATAATTCTTCCATCTTGTAACAAAGCCTGAGGCGCCACAGACTCTAGTTTCTCCTCTGAGCAGATATGTTATTGAAGCTACCATAACGTGAGGAGAACCTCACCAAATATAACACCCAATGTTCTTGACATAAAATTAGCCGAAGACAACTTTTAAGTTTTAAAAAGAAGCATTTTATATATTTATTTCTCAGACAGTCACTGATTTTCAGCTTATCTTTCCATTAGTCACAAATTTTCAGAATGAACTGGCTTGAGAACCAATCTGTATGTTGACACACACTATTTCCTGTTGAATGACCAATCACTGATCACCATTGTTCCCAAATGCCAATAACTGATCACCATTATTCCCAACAACCAATCACTGATCACCATTATTGCCAACAACCAATCACTGATCACCATTACTCCCAACAACCAATCGCTGAACACCACTGTTCTCAACGTCCAATCACTGATCACCATTGTTGGCAACTGCCAATCACTGATTACTATCATTTCCAGTGACCAATCACTGATCATCATTGGTCCCAACAACCAAACAACAAACATTTCCTTTGTGTCTCGTTTTCCCAACTCCTCACTACCTTTGCTTCATTTTTTTCTGCATTCTTTAGAAATTAAAGAATTTTATCAAATGCGTAAATAGTTTTCTTGTGGCGCTGTGACCAAGAACGTTTTCTTTCAATAAGAAATGATATAATCTATTATTAATCTACTATTCTATTCTTTCTTCAGAAAATCTTCCTCCTCTGCGTAACACGTTTTGATACGTAAATGATCCTGACGATTCACTAGATATGCAAATGAGTCTATGATGTCATCTGAAGACTTCTTACAACTTTTTGAGCATGCATTATCTACTACTTTCCCCTGAAAAGAGTAGGCAGTATTGTTCATATGCACTGGTTAATCTAAATGAGCCAGTTCTTAACTACTGGTGATGGAGCAGACCAACAAACCAGCAGACAAATGCAGAAATATTCAGTGTGTACACGAGTGTGAAGCTGGCGGTTCATTTCTGTGACTTTTGATTTGATAATAATAGAAATGCTGTCAATCAGGCCGCATCAGAGTAGCTTCTGTAAGAGAGTGTGTCGAGCAGCTGTGTAAAGCAATGCCGTGGGGCCTCTTCATGTGCCAAAAGCTTCGAACTGAAAACTGTCGCCTTCGCTGCAAAAAAAATAAAACGTTAATTGTGTGCTGTGGTACTGAGCTCGGTTTCAGTTTGTATGTGTGCATATGAAGGTGTTTCTTACTGCATCTGTTCCTCTCCACAGGGTGCTAATGAACAGTCTTAGTCACCTTGGCTGGAGATGTTGAGGAAAGAGAGAGAGCGAGGTGAAGGGAGAACTGAGACAACCTGCTCATTCTATCTCATATCCTCTTTTTCTCACTCGAGAAACAACAGTACACAGGCTGGAGTCTGAGACCCTCCTCACATTTACTGCCTTTCCATCATTATATGTTTTTACTGTATTCTTAATAAACCAATGCATTTTTACACAATAATCTGCACAATATTTTACTCTAGTTTTAGTATTTCTAATATAATTAGAGTTGGGGTTCTAGTATTTGTAATATTATTAGTGTTCTAGTTTTAGTATTTGTAATACTTTTAGGGTTCTAGTTTTAGTATATCTAATAGCATTAGTCTTTCTAATATAATCAGAGTTCCAGTTTGTAATATAATTAAAGATCCAATTTTAGTATTTATAATATAATTACAGTTCTAATTTTAGGAGTTTTATTATAATTAGAGTTCTAGTTTTTGAATTTCTAATATAATTGGAATTCAAATTTTTGTATTTGTAATATAATTACAGTTCTAGTATTTCTAATAGGTACAGTTCTAGTTTTAGCATTAATAGAAATATTGTTCTAGTTTTAGTTTTTCTTATATAATTAGAGTTCTAGTTTTAGTATTTGTAATATAATTAGGATCAGAATCGAGAATTCAACACACTGTAATAGCATTTACTGTAATGAAAAAGTTCCTGTTTTTAGCTTGCCACTAGTTTTAGCATTTATATTAGAATTACTACTAATGCAGCTCCATCTTTACAAGTATCCATTCGTACACATTCTGTGCTGCCAGTGTATTATTATAGGGTTTACAAACTATTCCAGCCCAGCGTCAATATCTGTAATAGAATTATCATTTACCCATTAGCATTGCTATTTTTGTGCATTTTGTTTATGCTAATCCATCTTTGTTGTAGCATGCTGATTTTTATTTCTTCTCTAGTTTTTACATGTATAATTGACTTGAATGCAAATAGAGTAACTCTTCTTTCTCTAAAGGAGGTGATAATATCCATCCATACCCCCCTCTGTGACACCGCTGTGTCTCTGTTAATGAACCAGCGCCTTGTTTACATCGTCTACACCTCTAGACTGTTGCAGCGCTTGACGCCGGCGGGCTTCCCCCGGTCCTCTGAGCCTGTGTGTGGGAGTGTGTGTGTGGGACCGGCATTGTACTGATTTAATTTTAGCCAAACCGAACAATACACACGTCTCCCATGGGCGTCTCTATTAGTTTCCCTGTGATGTCGCTTCTTATTCTGTATTCGCTCGGCTCCCAGGTGAGCGGCAGCATCTGGTCTTCCCGTGGGGGCCCGACGTGCCCCTCAACCTGCCCCTTGACTGGCACGCCCTGTTTATTTACACAGGGATGCCACCTGTGTGCTCGGGATTTATAGGGCAATTGTTTAGGGGTAAATTTAATACGACATCCAAAAATAATAAACAGCACTGATCTCTACAGCTGGCTAGTTAGCGTGATCTCACATTAACTGTTTTCTAGTCACTAATGTCGCTAGCAACATTAGCATATTTCTTTGGCACTTCAGGAGTCTCATTGATAATAACAGTGACCTTACGATGATAAACATGGCGTATCGGATCATTGTAAAATGTCTCGTAGGGATTTTTCACCAAACTCACTTTTTATTGAAGCTTAAGGACAGCCGTTGAATTCAATCGATAAAAGTTTAACGTACACAACTATGTAATGTGAATTCAAAACAACTTTAAAATCTAACATGGAAGGTATTAGGATGAGAGAGAAAGAAGAGAAAATTGTGGCTATGGAGCCAGATATTGGAGCAGTATTTATTTATTTATTTTTTTGGTATCAGTGCGTGATCAGACCAAACATTTTTTTAAAAATTGTTCCATTTCAGAAAGTAGTCCCATCTTTAAAAGGTCTTGAACTATAATTTACAAAATCATCCATGTGAAGAATGAAAGTGTTACAAATTATGTAGATGTCAGTAAATGTTTATTGATGGAATTTGACAACTGCCCTTAGACTTCTATTATGAGTGAGTTTGAAGTAATCAGGTTCTTGGTTCTTTTCTCAGTGCAGGGCAACGTGTTGAACTTCTTGTCCATGCTAATCACACATAAACTTCACAGTTTATTTGATAGAAATTACGTTGAAAAATGCTGGAGTATCCCTTTAAGAGTTCTTTACAGTTTAGTGATAGAGATTATGTTACAAAACACAGAAGTATCCCTTTGAAGAATAAAGAGTTGTGTTAATCCTTGAAAGAGTTTTGCACTTCCACTTAACAATTAGTTATACTTTATGGCTAAGAGCAGATCTTTATTGCTAAAAGACGAAGCATGAGTCCGACCTTCCCTATTTGGCCTCTTTGAAACAGCTTACGTTGTTGAGCATACATAGCTGTTCATTTAAAATGCAAATGACTTTGTTGTCAATCTGAATGTGTGTTCTAATTAAAAACGTGCCGTCAAGGTGAGGAACAGGCGGGGGTGGGATGGGGTAGGCAGAGGAGCGAGGACATAATCAAGGTCTGTCATAATGAGATATTACTGACAAAAGGCCTATTAAAGCCAAGGCTCATGCCGACATGGGAACCGGACCGCAGGGTGGACAGCACTTAGTGTTTAACAGGGGTAAATATTGGCACCCACTGGGGCACTGTGACACTACAAAGGGCTTGTTAATGCGCATAAAGGACCAGCATTGAAGCCCAGAGGGGAAAATTTAGGGGTGTGTGTGTGTGTGTGTGGTTACAATGATCTTAAGTTGGAGTTTTTGATCCTGACATGTTCATGAGTTGAATTATGGTGGAATATAAATGACTAAAAAGGCTAACTAAGGCTGTTCATTCCCTTTAAAATTGGCACACAAATTTTACTTACAATCTGAAATATTCAAATGATTATTAATTATTAATAAGACTATAATGTTATACAGCCTCAGACAGAGGAAACATTAGCAGTAGCTACACCATGTGTTCATAGTATGTTCCTTTTATCATAAAATGGAGTGTTTCTGATTCATTTTTATTTTTTTTAACCCACAAACACTTTTCTTGCTGTTAATATTTAGCCTGATTTTACATATACATGTAAAGATCCATGTAAAAGTCATGTATCAAAAATCCACCATTTTTCACCAAAATCAATGCATCTTGTTCAACAACCTGAAAAAAATGAACAATAGCTAAATAGTAATTCACCCCTTTAGTCAAAATATATGACTTGTAATGACACTTTGTGCGCTCACTTTGAAAAGGTGATTATACACAAGACCTATTTGAGATGCCGCTGTGTTTGCGCACTTTGCTAGATCGGCGTATGTATGCTAACACAACGTATTTGGAGGAAGATGATGTCATACTGTGTACTTATTTGGTAACACTGACCTTTATTTGACTACAGTGGTGTTCCTTTTGTGATAAAAAGCTTTATCTCTGAGGAAAAACTGGTGCTTGTGTTTTGGAAAAAATAGAACATATTCAGGGAAATCTGAAGGAAAAAACACTAAATCAATAGACTTACCTTTGATTAAAATTGTTGTATTTGATCATCAACTAAATCTAGACTAAAACGAACAATAATATTTGACTAAAATATGACCGGGGTTGCCAGGGTTATTGTTTTTACACCAGATTGGTCTAGTTTTGGAACAAGCTTGCAGTTATGTTTTGGTTAGTTTAAAAATATTCTGCAGCTACCAAAATTGTGTTTTAAAGCAAATAGTTAGAAATAAATCTAATCGATTTCTGCAAACATGGGCTGTGGCAAACAAAGGGAAAGTGTAAGTGTGGACATTGTAGAGAAATTATGGAGTGGATAATATCTGCACTAAGTGATGATAAAAAAAAATGTATTACAGCAAATCAGAAATGCGTGCGCACCACGGTGAACTTATTTCCCATGCAAAGACTGAGAAAACAAGATGAAAAATGTGTCTCACTTTCCTATGCATGAAGTTTTGGGGCTAGTTTCAGGTCTTTTTGTGTGGTTTATGAGAAGTAGTTGGGCTGGAAATTTTACTGACACCTGACAAACCCGAATATGACTAAAGCTATTAAAGACTAAAAACTAACACTAAAACTAAATTCAAATTAGCTGTTAAAATGAAAACTGCTGTTTTGATAGGCAAATGTCTCGACTAAAAGTAAACACTGGAATGTTTAAAAAAAATAATAAGTAAGCTTCCTGGACAAAAAAAAAAATTAGTCGCATGTGTCATTTCTTTTCTAACACTTGTTTACGTCCACCCTCACCTTAATACCAGCTGCAGTGCTGTCAGCTGAAGATCCACCAGAATCTTGCGACTGACAATCCTGTCAGTTTTATCCCACTCTTCCACTGACAAGGTGACAATTCAGCTAGAGTTTGTGGGTCTGTTTCCGTGTTTCACATGATGTCCCAAACAATCTCATTGGATTTAGGTTCCTACGGAAGGAATGGAAGATGTTATGAAGAAAAATAAAGCTTGAAAGGAAGTAGCAGAGATGGCTGGTGCTTTTGGTGAGTGTGTACAATCGCTAGTACAGTTATTGTGGCTTGATCTGCCAATCTGGCAACAAAGCTAATACCAAGCTGAGCATGTAATGTAAATCAAACCACCAATTTTCACAGTTATTAGTGCATTATTTGAATTGTGTGTTGAACTTTAGAAGCTAGATATAGTTTCTACTGCAACTTGCTAATGTGAATGTAGCATTCTAGTACACAGTCAGTTCATTTGTAGCTAACAACAGATAAACAAACAAACAAACAAACAAATAAATAAATAAGCCCTCAACCCCACCCTTTTGTCATGTTCCTCTGCAAATGAAGGACAGATATAGAAGAGAGAGAGAGAGAGAGAGTGTGTATGTGTGTGTGTGTGTGTGTGAGAGAGAGAGAGAGTGCATGTGTGTGTGCGCGTGTGTGTGTGTGTGTTGGGGGGAGCTTTGGGGTGTCAACTCGAACAGACTTCCATGTAGCTAATTTATTTACAGATTTAATTAGACCGATTGAGCCCTCACAGTTCTGAGAGAGTGAGAGAGAGATAACAGGGGAGAAATGTTGCCAGCGCTACACTAGTTTAATTACTCTCTCCTGCTCCAGATCCCCATTCACCCACGTCTGGGGAGAAGCTTAATTAAAATCCTCATTATTTTACTTTTAATTAGTTCTCCCCTTCTTTTGTTTCCTTTCACCATATGGCCATGTTCCGTGGTCAAATTAACGTAATTGAGCTAATTAAGCCGATCGCCTTAATTATTCAAAGCCTTCCTATTGGCTGATGCGCGCTTCCCCTCCCCCCCTCCCCCCCATACCCTGTCTCTTCGTCTCTCCTTCTCTGACATTCTCAGCTCACAGTTGTCAAGTGTGTATGAGTGAGTGTGAGTGTGTGTGTGTGTGTGTGTGATGCATCGGGGCCCCCTCATCCCTCATCAGAAGCCTGTCACTGCAGCCCCCGCCCGAGAAGATGTCTTCGAGAACGTTCCCGTGGCAGTACTGTAGCAGACAATGTCCTCGTCTTCATCCTCATCCTCATCCTCCTGCCGTGTAGAGAACCACGAGGGACGAAAACTGTGGCATTAGACCCTGCACTCAGCCTCTATAGAAACGTGGGATTTATAATTGGGGAACTGGAATAAATTTTAAACTGTAAACTGCAATAAATGTTTTTTCTTCATGATTAAAGGTATACTCCAGTGTTTTTCAATCTAATGTCTATGCATCACATCTGTACGGTACGTACTGTAATATCACCACGTTTCCCTGCACCGAGACAACAACAGAAATCCTTTCGACTAGAAACTCACTTACAATGGAAGTCTAAGGGCAGTAGTTGAATTCTGTCAATAAGCATTTAAAACACAAGTTAGTTCACGCAATCTGATTGGCGGAAAATTGTTCCAGTCTTTACGAAATATGTATCATTGCGGTCGCTAAGCAACAGCAACGGTAAGGTTACTCCAAGCTGTTCCGAATCATGAGCTATACTTTAAAAAATCCATGAATAGAAACTAAGTAGGATAAGAAAGATAACATACAGCATATTTTGTTGGTTGGGCTGAAAAATATTGTTTCCACAGAGATTGAAACAAAGGTTATATGTTTAATTTGTGAGTAAATTAACGCAGTGTTCAAAAAATATAATCTCAGTCAACCTTTTCCTGTTAATTAGATTAGCTGATGCTAATGAAGCTTGCAGGCTTAAAAGGTTTCACTCGTCTTCTTACTTCTTACTAACACCTGCTATGGAACAACCCTTTTTTTGCGGTGGAAGAATCAACTGAACGAATGTTTGTTTTTTCTTATAATTCTTAAGTCGTTTCAGCCAAGATGTTATTCCGAATAACACATGCCCTCTCATGTTCTGTCGCTTATTCCAAAACTACAACTGTTACACTCTAAAAGATGTTAGGATGAGAAATTTAAACAAACAAAAAAACATCTTACCAAAGATGTTCTTATGGAGTTTTGTCTAACTTTCCAAACACTGGTGCAATACACTAAAAAGTAATTCCTGTTGCCTACACAGTTGGTGTTGTCCATGCACCTTCAGATCCAAACACATAAGCACAAATTCTTCTGAAAAAGTTCTGAAAGGACGAATTATTAACATGTAAAGCTTAATTCACAAAAAACGTTTGAATTCATAAAGAATTAATGAAAGCGCTTTCCATAAACGCTCTGCGTAAACATCTGCCCTAAGACTCCAGTTTGGAGTAAACAGGTTTTTTGTTCTTTTTGCAGAACAAAGAAAAGTGGTGAGTTTTTTTTTTTTTTTAGAGCTACCACAGATTGAAACGTGATTAAAATAGCAAGAGTATTCCTTTAACTTTCATTTTTAAGGATTTAAATCTATTTTACAGTGTACCCGGAAGGTTGCGAGTTCGAATCCCACGACTCCCAGAGACACTTTCGTACTCTTGAGGATGATCGTTTAGCCTGAAGTGTTTAGCTCGGTGCTTGTATGTAATAACTCATTTGCTCAGCTTAAATGTGTATGTGCTTAGTCATCAGACCTGAAGGATGAACCTACAGTAAGACATTTGCATAAATTTGCAAACGTGCCGGTAACCTCTACTGTATGCCGACCAGAAAGGAGATGCATAGAGCAAAAGAAGCCTCTTGTTAGGGTTGTATTTAAAACACTCCTGCCTCTTTTGCGTCTATCTCCATCACACTCTTTCCACGTTCTCTCTTTCTCAGCATGAAGCACGGAAGCTCAAGCAATTAGACTCATTTGCATGTGTTAATATGATTAATTAGTGAGCATAAACACTTTTTTCCGTGACAGAAGCTGCACAGCAATCCGTACACCTGCAAACTTTTTTTTTTTAAATCCTGATCGACGATAAAGCTCATCAGGCTAAGAGGCTTTTTCTTCCAGACCTGCTAATTGGCATCTGAATATGCCTGGCTAATTAGTAATATGCAGATGAGGCTCACTTCGTCTGAGCACAGCGTGTGAGCCGTGGCGCAGTGGGTGTACAAACGGCGCCTGTGGTTTTATACCTCGAGATATGAAGATAATTGTAATTAATGGATTTGCATTGAAAATTTTTAATCATTCCGTTCAAAACTTCAGGGCTGCACTGTGAGAACCGAGCAAGACACAAGAAAAGTAAGACAATGGTAAAAGGACCAGAAGGCGTGGATGGTATTTCTATTTCACCAAGAATTAGAGGAACGTCAGAAAGCCAACAGATCATCCAGTCATGTCAGTTAATGAGCCATCGCTAATCTAAACCCACGTCAAATGACAGCCGATGAAGCGGAGAATTGATCGCTAACGACTGAATCGGGTTTAAAATGGCCACAGCGTGCACCTGTATGCCTGGTTTCATGTAACAAACGCAGTCATGTTGCAATCCTTGTTATTACGTGACACTTAACGTGAAGCACTCAGCACTTTTTGGATGGGAGTAGGTTATATGAGGACTTGGGTTAATTCGACGATTTCCTCCTAAATGAACCAAATTTCTGTTTGATCAACTGCTCTGATTATCCGCATAGAAACCTGACTGACTTTGCAGACAGATCCTGCCTCATGCATTGTGGTGGAAAAAAAAAAAAAAAAAGTTTTTTTGACCATTGCTACTAGCAATTTATTCACTTACTCGCCTAGCATGCATATTCATCATGCGCTAAGAAGAGTGTGATAAGCTTTGGATTTTTTTTTTTTTTTTTTTAGAAATAAATGAATGAGAAGTTGTATTTCTGTAAACACCTAAAGTTGCATGCTACAGATAGAAGTCGTGTATATTCAAACAGTTAATGCATGTAAAACACAATAAGACCATGTGCGACAAACATCTGGGTTCGCAGGGGGAAAAAAAAACACAACCCTATGGAAACTGGGTAGTCCTGCGTTAATTTAATTGCCATCCAGGGTTTTATTACATGTAATTATTAATTAATTATTAATTGCATCCAAATAGGGCTAATAAAATGTGAAAATTTGCAAACTTTGTGCAAAGTTATTAGGCGTCCAGCACAGGATCAATTCTGGGATCGTTTACGGAAGGCTGCAGTGGATCGATTGCATCTTATTCATTTTTATTAGACAGGTGTGTTAATTTAATTGATTTTATTAGAGTTTCGTTCCTTTTGCTCGACACTGGTCCAAAGTTTGAAGCCGTTCACTTGTATACAAACATTAATTCAAATGAAAGGTGAAGTCACATTGCTTGCGCTGCAAATCTACATTCTTAAGAGAAAACAAATCTCTTTTAGAGAAGGTTTCAAGAAGAACCATTATCTATCTAAAGAACGTGACATATTCGACCAATCACCATTCATCTCCCACCCATTTCTGTGATAACACATAGGTTTGAAGACAGCTTTCGCACACAAGCAAAATAAAAAAAAAAAGTGTGAAACACAATTAAGCTGGCTTTACACTGTGTGGTTTTTGGCCCATTTTTGCTTTCTCAGAGTTCTGCCATTGTGAGAAACTGTTGATCAAAATCTCAATGTGAGTGTGAGCACTGCTACGACACTCGTCTAAAATCCACCAACAGGAGGACGGCAAACTCACGGGACAGCTACGACACAGTAGCTATGAAGAAACAAACAGCTGCACGATTACAGCTGATTAGCAGAATGTAATAATTTTTAGAATCACAGGTCTATCGTAAGAGGATCTTCGTCGTATAATCTGACATGGAGAACATGCGCTATCGTATAGAATTCGAAAAGTGTGACGAGCAACAATCTTAAAAACCTCCTTTATTCATGTAGATGTGGGCGGAGCTAAACATACTTCTACTGCTTGAGGTATTGCAGGAGTTATTATTTAATGCCTTTCGACAAATATGACAAAACCAGCTTAGTCGAGGGTAGAGTGTGTGTTGGAGGAGGAGGAGGAGGAGGAGGAGGAGGGGTTCAGAGATGTGTTGTGTACTTTGATTGTAACACGGTAAACAGTTAATGTGCGTGATTGTTTTCAGGCAGTGAATCGAAAGCAGCGAGTTCCTCTTAATTAGCTAGGAGGCAGATTAAGCTTTAATAAATTCGAACACAGGATCAGAGCAAAGTTCAGCCTCCCCTGTGCAAATGCAAGAGCACACACACACACACACACACACTCCACGCTTACAATTAATTGCTTCTGTA
Organism: Pangasius sanitwongsei; assembly: GCA_037576675.1. Taxonomy (NCBI): domain Eukaryota; kingdom Metazoa; phylum Chordata; class Actinopteri; order Siluriformes; family Pangasiidae; genus Pangasius; species Pangasius sanitwongsei. Next base: position 25,819,043 of record CM075010.1, read on the forward strand.
ATGTTCCGAGCTTACTCGCTCCTTTGGGTAATGCGTTTTGCACCAACGGGAGTGAAGCTAATCACTACATGAACAAACAGCAATAAACAATATGCATCATCATGCGTGTTGTTTAAAAAAAAAAATATTCAGGTTTCTTCATTTTTAAAGCATTTATTGTATATTGCGTTTTAAATAAGTAAGTGTCACATATTGACTATATGATTGAACTGTAACACGTGGCACTGTTATAAAAAGAGTATTTACACCTCAACCATGAACCGTGTCCAAAAAAAAAAGAAATTTTAAAAAATAAAACCACCCACTGCAGTTCTGCCGGCTAGCAAAAGCAAACACCCAGAAATAAAAATAAGAGCACAAGCAGTGCAGTACTGCTGAAAGCCACACTTCAGGGTCTTCAGGTTCCACATTTAAAGTCTTTAGAGTCTATCTGAAATCACGTAGAGTCCATTAGAGATAAACCCGGGTCCGAAGAGAGTCTTGCGTACCGAGAAATCCTGCATCTCCATTCAGAAAGAAAAGGAAGGAAGGAAGGATGAGTTCCTGCGGAGGGGCCGGGGAGTGAAGTACGGAAGTGCATTATGACCTTTCAGGATGCGAGTGTAGGCGAAGTGCATGCACAGGAGAGCCGGAGAAGATCACGAGGCCAGAGATCCATGAGAGTCAGCGGGATGGGGGGGATGAAGTGAGGACGAAGACGAGGAGGACGGGCTTTCAGCAAACCTGCCGAGACGAGACAACAATCAGAGCTTCACAATCAGCCGACAGCAAAACAATGACAAAAACGATTTCAGGAAAAAGAGATTTCTAAGAGGGAACTCGTGTGTTGTAGTGTTCCGCAGAATTTGTAAGAGTTCCCGCTTTAGGGTGCTAAATTGAACCAAATCTTTGCGTCCTGGTAATAACGATCCAGAAAAAAACATAACAATAATAATTATCCATCATTAACCTATATTCTTTTCCTGATCAGAAAATTGACACTGTTCGAACCAGGTTCTAACCTGGAGTCTGACTGAAGCATGTGACGACACCTACGGGGCAAAACTATCGTGTTTTACATTCCAGTAAAAACCCAAAAGTTAGTAGGGACATTTCAGTTATCGTGGAAGTTAGCAGGTCTGAATTTTTTGAATGGACGGCGTTACATCATGGATCAAGTCCAGGACAGTGGCTGCACTCTTGAACATTCTCAGAAATCTTTATGAGCGGAATTTAGCGTGTGTATAGTGTTATAACTTGGCTTTCAAGCAGCTGAATGGCTTAACTAACGATGCAAGCAATGCTAACATGCTAATACTGGTGCCTAGAACTCAGAAGAGTTTATTACAAAGAAAAAAAACGACAGCGACGGCACTCTTGAGCGTCACCATAAATCAATTTCGTGTGTCTGTAGTGTTATAACTTGGCTGTCAAGCTGAATGATAGTGATGTCATGACAGTTCTCGCCAAAGTTGATGCTAGTTAGCATGCAAACTCTGGCTGAACCAATGCAGGATCTGGGGGCGGAGCTTTGCGTGCATGGGTGGGGATAGGGGGCAGGGTCAAGGAGTAAACGTTTTAACCGTCAGAGACCTACTGTTTCCAAATTAGGGCAAATTTGAGATGTTACTTGATAGACAAGAGTCAACAGTTACACCATCACACAATTAAGCTTTTATTTTAACATGAGAATAAACCAGTGCAAGGTTTTGGGGGTCCTCACTCACTTTTTGGTCAGGCAGCACGGGGTTGCCCTGCAGATGCGCACTGAGCAGGGTGGCACTGGGTCGGTCGTGCTCGCAGAAGATGGTGCCGTTGACGTAGTGGAAACGGTCGCCGGGGACCAGACGGTTTCTGCACGTCGCACAGGAGAAACACTGAAGAAGGAAACGGCACAAAAATAAATTCAGACGAGCCCTGAACACAAAATATTGACTTTTTTTTACGACTGCAAACCATTGTATGGCTACAGAAAAAAATAATAATAAAAAAATCGCATTAACTTGCCTGACACTGCCTTCACATTTGCATGCTGTATATATTTAAAGAAACTGGGAAAGGTCAGAGCGCTTGTGTGCTTTGCTTGAGGGCTGATTTGCATACTGAAGGTGTCGGCAATATCGGTATTAATAAGGCAAATATTACAATAATGAAACGGACGCGTTAGCTACGTTATCTCTGTGAAGCCTGACAGTCGTACACATTTCCTGACTTCACTGTGCAATAATTTTTGTCATGTACTTCCTGGAAACCTGAAAGTGTTTCTCTGTAATTTTCTATAAATCGCAGCTCTGACGGTAGTGCACCTGCAAATCACAGGTTTATATTAATGCGCTCGTTCTAATACGTTAGCGTTTCCATAGAAACAGATCGTTCACATGGACTTGTACCGCAGACGATCTACAAGACCCAAGACTAATAATAGGCAGATTTAAAAAACTGTTATTTAACAAAGAAAAATTTATAATCATTGATATGGTGAGGTTTTCTGTAAAGTGATGTTTATTCAGCATTTATGGAAGGAGTCTCCAGTGTCAGAGACATGAAACGGTCAGTAACAGGAGTTTATGCGGAGTTTGTGGATTCTCAGTAACATGACAGGCTGTGATTTTTTTTTGTCTTATTAATTTAAGAGAGGGGGGAAAAAAAGAGGCTGGTGAGGAAAAGACTGTTTATAGCTGCTATAACGTCAGTGAGAACAGGAACTCACGTTCCACGTAACTATAAACAATTTTTAAAAAAATGTCTTTCTTTAAAACCCTTAAAATATTTATATGCATATCCAGATTCTTTAGATTTTCTTCTTTTTTTTTAACTATAAATGGCATGATATAAGAACTCTGATTCTGTCTAACAATCAAAAATGTAAAGGAAAAGGAATGTCCATGAGTTAAAAAAGGCTAAAAAAGTATGTCTGAAATCATATAAAATAAATCAATCTTCCAATGTCCAAAATTTTTTAATATGAAAATATGTAAAATCTGTAATGAAGACAAACATTTTAGAAAAAAAAAAAACATTTCTGAACATACAAAATTCGCACAGTTTGGGACTGTTGCATGATGCAAAGAGGTTTTTAAAAAAAAAAAAAAAAAAAAAAAAAAAAAAAAAACCCACAAACAAAAACACGTTAAAAAAATTGTATTTAACAATCTAAGGCATTCAGTGGAGTCTGGAGTGGAATTTTTTACTTACTTTTTTTTAATTTTATGTAAAATGTTTGTAAAGATAGTAAACAATAAATTGTGCGTGTTAATAAACAATTAAAGTAAACAATAAATAATTTCGAGTGATTTTTTTTTAGGTGATTTACTTCATATGTTTTCCTAAAATATAAAAAAAAGAGCCGTAATGTCCATGAGTACGGACACTATGCATGAAAGGGTTAATTTAAAAAGTGATAAGAGGGATTAAAACACTTAGAGGACATGCTGTTTAGAGTGGAAACAGTAACTCTGCTTCATCACACCACCCATCGTTGATTAATTTCCTAGAACAGCGCTGCAGTGAGTGTTTTATCCCTTATTTAATGGATGTCATATGATGACCAGTGTTTATTTTTTGGGCCATAATATTCGAATACTACACTTGGTATCGGTTTTATTCCATCACAGAGTTTGATCTCTGTTATATCCACACACCTTTGCGCCGGCGTTATCACACACTCTGAACGGACAGGAGGTTAAACTAATGTGGTAAACATTTTTTTCTGACGCGATGCCAGCAGACGCGCCGCGGCGCTCACCTTGAGGTGGTAGACGTTGCCCTGTGCCCTCATCACCATCTCACTGGGAGGGATCGACTGGCCACAGGCACTGCATGCACCTGTGTGCCCGAACAACCTGAAACACACACACACACACACACACACACACAATGAGTGAGCTAGAAGGATCCATCATCACCCTCAGGGACTACAACATTCACTATCTCTGTTTTTAAATGGCACCGCTGAGACAGCTCACATATAATGAGCACATCATTAGGCGTACCGGGCTTATCTTAGCCAAAAGAAAAAAAAAAAAAAAAAAAAAAAGAAAGCACGTTACGATATGATGCGAGTTATCTGCGACACTTTGAAGCGCTGGGAAAAAGTGCACGAGTGGCGATGGAAATGAGTCTGATGCAAATGGAAGTAAGAGCTGCACATCCGTCAGCAGACCTGCGCAGCTTCGCTCGGCTCATTTGCATCGCAAATCAGGGAGCCTTCACCTACACCGGCCCTTGTGTTAACTCAGGAGGAGTTTGTAATCTGCTGTTGACTCAAGATCGCAGCAGTCTGGGGGGTGAAGAGATGGGGTGAAAAAAAAAGAGAGAGAGAGAGAGAGAGAAGCTGGAATTTATTCCCAGACTCAAACCATGACCGCAGCGTCAGTCAGGATTACATCATCATGGCTTCCTCGTGCATGGATGTTGGTGTTGGTGCTTTCAGCTCGCTCAGTTTAAACACACCGAAGTCCACTGAGGACAAGCGCTCATTCACAAAACTGCTGAGGAATACGATATAACAAAGCCAAAGCACAACACAAATGTTTCACAGTTACACTTCGGCCAAATTTTTTTTTAAAAATTTAAAAAAAAAAAACACACACAATTTTACATTTATACACAATTTTGATCAGCAAAGACGTGTACAATGTCTGATGTTTGCTTCTTTAGTTTTCTTCTATAGCTGCGTGATGACAATAAAATATTGATACATACTGTAATTATTTTACAATAAAAATTTTATTACAATATGAAACAATTTTTTTTTATTACCATATGACTGGAAGCAGCTGATGTAATGTTCAAATATTTGTACTTAATCTTTACATTTGTAAAATGTTACACAGTAATCTTTAAGTGTTTATCTTTTTAATAAATAAAATGTTTTTAATATAAAAACTAAAACACATTTATTAGAAATAAATGTAATAAACAAATGTATTATGATTTACAACAGCTTATTTTATACTACATTACTGTACTGCAAACCATTATATATATATATATATATATATATATATACACACACATATATATGTATGTGTGTGTGTGTGTGTGTGTGTGTGTGTGTGTATACATCATGATACACACGAGAATCATAATATATGATATGTTTGTCTTATCGTAGACAAGCATCATCTTATCGCGCAGCCCTACTATAGCTATGAGGCTAACGGAAATCTATGTCTTGGTGACTTGCGCCATTTTCTCACCAATCTCATCAGATGACGTGGTTCATTTTGACAGATCTGACCTGTATTCAAGCTCACACCAAACAACTGAACCTGGAACTCAGTCCTCTCAATGAACCATGGTTCAGTTTGTTACATAAAATGGGATGCATCACCATGGCAACACCAGTTTCATCTTTAATACTTACCATAAAAAAAACGATGCATATAACTCTGCATATAACATTGTATATACTGAATACTACTACTACTAATAATAAGAAGAAGAAGAAGAAGAAGAAGAAGAAGCGGAGTTACGATGACCATCCTGAACTTGATTATTTTCTTATAAAAGCACGTCCGGAAGCGATTTATTCCTCTTATACCTCAGTAATTTGTATTGAAGAATGAAACGTTGTACTTTTTAGCCGTTTATAGTTACGTTTAAAGTCGTGGAACATCCGCGAAACAAGTTAGTTCCTGTTCTCATTTACATCGGAGTATATTTGTATAAATCAGCCTGTTTATTTTCAACAAAAAGCGCAGCTTGTCGTGATATCAGGAAACCGTAAAGTGCAAACTCATCGTCCCTGAAGACTTTCCACTGGAGGAAAACGGCTGAGACTGGAGACTCCTTCCATAAATATTACGTCTCCTTACAGAAAACTTCCACGATGATCTGTTTTTCTTTACTAAATAACATTATGTTTATTAAACTGCATTGCTTTTGTGTTTTGTTTGTTTGTTTGTTTGTTTGTTTGTTTGTTTTGGCTTGGCGATTCTGACCTGATGTAGTCGCTCCTGCACAGGATCATGCCTCCTTTGCTGTAGCACGTGGTGCCGATGTCGCCCAGCTGAGCCTGGCAGCACGAGCACTTCAGGCAGCGTGTGTGCCAGTAGCGCTCCATGGAGAAGAGGAGGAAGCGGTCGGAGATTCGGCCTCCGCAGCCCGCGCACGCACGTGACGCACACCCGGCTCCGCCCACCGCCTGGCTGTTCACCATGCCTACACAACAACACCGAAAAGTCAAGCACGTCCGACTCATCAACAAGTTACCGCAACAACCTCAACATCTCTCAGAACATCAAAAATACTTACAGCCAAAAACATTAACAGACAAAATAACCAAAGTGAGATATCTTGACAGCTTGGCACCAAATTAAACGAAAACGAGATAACGTTCAGAGTTTAACCACACTTGACTTCATGTGATTTGTATACTGACTAGAGATCATTCAGAGGAAATAATTTGGATTTTCACACTCAAAATATAGTAAATACAGCACACCTACATACTTAAATACAAATTATAGTTGAGTGCAAAAGTTTGTACCCCCTCATGACAAAATTAAGCTTTTCTCTCTGACATTTGTTCTACCTTTATCAGAGGTCACAAACACCGCCTTCTTCAAATCTCTGAGAAAGTCATGACTTATTAAAACATATTTTCAAACTATGTTTCAGTTGATTTTTGTCTTTTTAACATTTCGGGAGTACAGATAAATAGTAAAATAGATGTACGTTTTCTTTTCCCTCTACTCAGAGACTAGGAAACTGGGGGGGGGTTGTGCAAACTTTTGCATTGAACTACACTTGTTTAGCCTAGCCTATTCGGAGTATATATTTTTTATTCTTTTGTAGTGTTGCAGTTTTTATAGTTTTAAACTCTTGGTGATTGGAGACGGTTTCATTATGTGCTTTATGACAAATATTTTCATAACCATTTCAACTTCAAGCACAAGAACTAAAACTGAAAAAAAAAAAAATCAAATAAAAAAATCTGCATAAATCAATCATTGATAAATTTGTCATGAATAAAAAAGGGAACAAGGTATTCACAGTTGTGTCCATGTACAAATCACATATTTATTTAATTTACTGGATTTAATTTACTGCCATCACGTCATGTACAGTACAAAATGAAAGAGTGATTAAAAAAACAGGCCTCTGTGGATCAAGTCACGGAATTTAAGACTAAAGCAACTCATAAATGCTGTAACGACTCTTCCATGCATCCAGAACTGTGTGTGCATGTTCAACATTCAATATGAACACACTGAGAAGTTAATAAAACTCTCTCTCTCTCTCTCACACACACACACACACACACACACACAGAGGATGCTTTATAGAGACTGAGACTGTTAAACTACTTCAGAGCTCTGCATTACTGCCACAAAACACGAATTAAAATCTGAATCTCTTTTCACTGACATGGAAATTATGCTGGCGAATCAACACCAGAAACTTCAACACACACACACACACACACAGGTTAAAAGGGACTTTGTTAGTTTAAGGCATAACTAGATTTGCGCTTGATATAATAGAGTCCCTCATGACTTGTAACCTCATACAGGAAGCTCATTAATCATAAATTCTTCGGAAAATGAAGCGAAATGGGCTTCGTGTGAAAAGTTTCGGCCATATACTAACCAAAGCGAGCTCATGTGGCCTACGCTACAGCCAGCTCCAGTGTATGCTCAAAAAAAAAACCAAAGCATAACCCAATAACTTATATATACAGTATATTTATATAACTATAGAAGAAGAATAACTGCTGTGTACTTCAGTAATGATAGATAGATAGATAGATAGATAGATAGATGTAGTAAAAATCAAAAAGTAGGACACGAAGAAACAGGACGTTCCAGACAAAAGTCCTTCATCAGCTGTATGTACACACTGTATATACATGTAAACAGATTATATATAAATTCATATACCTTGTATACTTCACCATTTTATCATGAATAAAAGACATATCGAAAGATAAACAAGCTTTATGTTATGTTATGAATAAAGCATAAGTTTTAAATTTTGTTCACCCTTAAACAAACAAACAAATAAATAAACAAATAAATTTGGGCGTGGAACTTAAATTACAGCCAGGTAATGAAAACTGTTCAAATCTTCACAATATTTATGTCAAGACAAAAAATATAATCCACATTTGACTACGAATCCGATGCTTTTAGTCGCCCAACAATAACTCGTGTTGCCTGATGGGAGGGGAAAAAAAACACAACTGAAAAAAATGCGTCTTTTTTTTTTTTTTAGTACTGTTGATATATTTTTTTAAGAAATTGTATAAAAATATCTAAACGTCAGCTTGTGATGCTTTGATGCATCTAAGAAGAATCCCGTTGATCACATGACAACATCGAGAAACGATTATTATGTCTTTGTAATTTATATAACTGATTATTCATCCATGCTTATAACCATGCTATAAAATCTATTTTTCTGATTAGTAGATATTACAGTGTTGCTATATGAAGCTGTGTATGAGCAGTGTAAATACAGCTCAAAGCTCAAAACACCAGATTCTACATTTAACGGCCGGCCACATGATGCAGAAAGTGTGTGGGTTTCTATACAGGAATATGATTTACTCCAAGTCCAACCTCCGGAGCTTCCTAACAAGCAGCTAGACGATGATGAAACTTGTGTAGACGTGATAAGATCCAGACACTGAATCATCACGATTCACCAAACAGAGCAGGAAGAGGGAAAGAAACTACTGCAGGCTGATCAGATCAGAGAAAGCCCATCAGGACGGAGATGCAGAGCAGAACCAGCAGAACGAGAATGAAAGAAAAGTGGGGGATATTGCAAAAAGGTCACTTAATCAGTCATCTTTGAAGATACGCGTCATCAGGGATTATTATACTCGCACTGGGAGACTTTTTAAAAACTGACAAAAAAAAATATGAAATGTTAAATGGAAAAATCTGGAATACAGTTTAGCATGTAATCAGTTACTTGTAATGGATATATCAGAAAAGTGCATCATAATGCAATCACATCATATCACATCATCCAGGCAAATTTACTGTTCAGGTTTTTTTCCTTCACACACACACACACACACACACACACACACACACACACCTAAAAACACCATTGACTGTTCTCCAACAAACACAACAAGTATATATGATGATATTTCTGATGACAACAAAGATATAAAGTAGCCAAGAAAAAATAAAAAAGTGGGTTGATCTAAAAAAAATAAACTGATATATATATATATATATATAATAAAAATTTAGACATTAATAAAGCTAGACATTAGACATTTTTAGACATTAATAAAGCTAATAAACGGAACTAATCTATATTCTATATTATAATCTATATCTATAAATAACAAAACAACAGAAATATAGAAATTTAGCTAAAATAGACACAAGTTCAGCTGAAAGCATGGGCAAATAATAATAATAATAATAATAATAATAATAATAATAATAATTCCACTCACCTTTAACTTTTTCAATAAATTCACAAAATAAAAAACCCAGAGCCAGATGTTTTCGGTTCCCACAGCTGTTTCTGCGTCCAAACCTGCAACTCGTCCAAACTGAACTATAATAATTTATTTTATATTCAACGTTTCATTTACAGCGCGTCTCCGGACTGAACTGCGCATGCGCACACCGACAGGCGCTGACCGAGGAACATGGTGCGAGCGGATACCGAGACGCAGAAGCTCCGGTGTGAACGGCGTTAAACGGTAACCGGGTTTGTGACCGGAAATCTTCAACTCCCGTTTGTTTTCATCGCACTCTGCCCCGCGGAGGGCGGTGCGCGCGCGCTTTTTTATTAGCCTTCGAGGTGACGCAATGGAGTTGTAGCCCCAGCGGCCAATGAGAACAAGCCTGGGGGCGTGGCTAAGGGAAAAGACGGGATGCGTTCGAAATGGCGCGCGTGTTGCCAGGTCCTCTGTTTTCACGAGAAATTTGAGTTCACTTTGTTTATTGTCTATTTATTTATTTATTTATTTATTTATCTATATCAGGTTGAGAGTTTACATACATTAGATGAATCATGTCAGTGTTTAATGAAAAAAAAATAATTTCCTTAGTAGGCTACTGTCAATATTATTATTATTATTATTATTATTATTATTATTATTATTATTATTATTATTATTAACAACAACAACAACAACAACAACAACAATAATAATAATAATAATAATAATAATAATACATTTATTTATGCATATATGTTATATTTTATATATTATATACTAAATATTATATAGTTGTTGTTTTTTTTTAGATATTTATTTATTTATTTATTTATTTATTTATTTATTGTTCTCTTTGGTGATCCACTTCCTGAGAAAAATATCCTATTACATTACACATTTACAATACACATTTAAAAATATCCTATTACATTACACACTGAAATCCTATGTAGTATTACCAATTATATAAACAAAAATATTTTTTTCCAGGAAAAGATAGTAAATGAAACCTTATGTGAAATTATGTGATACGTATCCCGTATCGCATACATTCAACCAAATTAAATGCATATTAAATTAAAAAAAAAAAAAAATACTACAGTGGACTGTTTGTCCTGTTTAAATCTGTTTAACATGTTCTCATAGTTATGCTTGATAATATTTATGATAATATGTCTAATAATACATGATCATAAGGACTGTAGTGAAAGAACAGTGAAGGAAAAGTTAATATTGCTTTATTGAAAACATAAAATTTTTCTTGAATATCTGTGAATGCTGAATCTGACTCTACGATCATTTGCTGAAATTTTACTCCCATTTCTGTCTGACTCTCTAACTTCATGTCACATGGGACATTCTGTCACTTCACTGATAGTACAGATTCATTCAGAAAAAAAAACCATTTCATATATTTTATGACAGGTTTAAGCCAAGGCCTGTTTCCACATATTGTCCTGTGTGTAAATAAAGTTACACATTCAGACACAAACATGTAGTGACTTCTAGAGAGTACCAGCAGAGAGCAGCAGAGCTTTATAAGAGTCTAAACTCCTCACACATAGCTGAAGTTATCATCATTATAATGAAATGATCATGTTAATATTGTTTTTTAAATAGTTTTATCATGTCAATATTGTCCCTTTAAAGCTATGCTGTTTAGAATGTTACTTATGTTACTTAATGTTATGTTAATGTAAAGTTGTAAATATAGTCCTCTTAATATTGTTATACTGTTAGTAACAAAGCATTAATATTAATATTGTCTTATACATGTCGTTATATTGTTAATATAAACATAAAAGCTAGTTGATTAATTACAAATTAAATACAATACAAAATAACATGTACTTTGTATTTGTGCTTATGACTGTATGTGCGAAAAAACAAAAAGGATCCAACAAAGCTTAGGAAATGCTTTGCTGATGAGAGAGTTTAAAGCAGAATGGCCAGATGTTTCGAGCTGACAGGAAGGCTACGGTAACTCAAATAACAACTCTTTACATCTGTTGTGAGCAGAAAAGCATCTCAGGACGGATGAGACGTCAAACCTTGAGATAGATCGGCAGGAGACCACATCGGGTTCCACTCCTGTCAACCAAGAACAGGAATCTGAGGCTACAGTGGGCACAGGACACCGAAACTGGGCAGCTGAAGTTTGGAAAAACATCACCTGGTCTTTATCAAATCTTCAGCCATCCAGTTTCCTGTTCTTTGCTTGGCAGGAGTAACAGGAGAACCCAATGTACTGTTCCTATTAAAGTGACGTGTGAGAGTATACTCAAAGCAAGAGCAACTAAAAGAAAAAACTGGGGAAAAAACATTTCCTGTTTGCAGGCTGCATGTTCAAGTTCAAGGCCAAATCTGAACTTGCAATTCGGCGCCACATAGTTAAGGACCCTCGAGCCAAAAACGTTAAATTCAACTGCTCAGCTTGGTGATTGGACGGGATTCTGTCTCACTCAAGTCACATCAGATAACACTTTCCACCAGATGAATGAACATAAGCGTAGACAGACTCTCCTCTCTCTGTCGTCACACGATATCTGCACACGACTGTTTGCAGACTGTTTCTGTCTGTTTCCCTGTTTGTGAAGTTCTTCTCGTTGTCAAGGGACACCGTGTAATGTTTACAATAACTTTGACGTTGGTTCCACGTCCACTTCACCAGCACCAATTACTGCCACTGAGCAAACATATAGGACCTTTAGATTTTGGGGTTGACGTTGCCCTCAGAGCAAATACAGGAACCGAGGCTGGGTTTTGGGTTTTACATCACGTGTGACGCCAGAGAGAGGAAAGATGAGGACGTTATTTATTCATGGTATCCCAGGTGATGGTTACAATTCATTTGCTTCTGATTTAACTGACCATCACCGTTAGAAGGGTACTTTACAAGTGTACAGACTTCTCATTCAACATCTCTGACAGTCCGAAGAACCAAAAAATTATTATTATTATTATTATTATTAAATTTGTGTAGTTTGAGAGAAAAAACCTCTCAAACTACACAAATTTAAAAAAAAAAAAACTCACAAAGTACACATGTTGTAGCATGCAATTTCCAGCTTTCAACAGTTACACCTAATGCTACAGAGCAGGAATTTCATAAAGATTAAAACACTCCATGTTGTATTAGGAAAATAATCAAGCACAGGGTGGTGTGATGAAGAAGAGTTACTTTTACCACCCTGAATTTGATTATTTTCATATAACAGCACCACGTGTCTTATACCTCAGCAATTAAATTTTTTTTATTAATTAATGAACATTGACAATGTCACATTTTTATCCATTTAATGTTGTGAACTTCCTCAAAACAACTTTGAGAAGTCAACACTGATTGATTTCTCTGAATGCATTTGAAGAATTGATACATCAAGGAAACAAGAAAGCGTCAATTAGAGTAGCGCTCTTAAGCTCCGCCTCCCAAAGTTTGAAATGATGTGGATGAACTAAATGTGTAATGTTGCGTTCGACTAAAATTTGTAACTGTATTTCCGAATTCTGACTTAGAAAAACCAACAAAAACGCCCTGAACTTGGACTTCCTAATCAAGAAGACAGGATGCTGCCATCAACGCCGAGTTCAGTGTATGACGTCATAACAACATGGCCGCTCACACCGTCAACATTGTAACTGAGATTATAGTATCCGCTTAAGAGCAATCAACATAGAAACATTACTTACTGAACATTGAATGTACAGGTTTGAGAAAGTAAATACACCATGAATGTTAAAGATTACTCATATCACTAACGTTAGCTAGCTAGTTTGTTGCTAACAAAAGACAAGCTTTCCTGGATGCAGCCGTGTTTTTCCCACTTTGTAGCTCGAATATGGTAAGATCGAGAATGATGTATCGAGTCCACTTCGAAATTATATATACAGGCTCTCTCTCTCTCTCTGAGCTTTCTGAGCTAAAATAGCCTTGTAGCAAAAGTCATACCCCAAACATTATGGACTGATCAACTGCATTCATTCAGGGTAAAGGTAACACTGTGTGCACTAATGTTTTCTGACTTCCTGTAGTACTGTGGTAGGTCAGAATCGTCTTTACTGTGTAAGTGTGTGTGTGTGTGTGGGTGGGTATCGGGGGGGAATTTAGGCCGGATGGTATGGCGGGGAAGGAAAGGAAGGGAGACGGTAAAGCTCTGTATGGAATTTAGGAGGAGGGTGTGATGTTTGCACTGCTGAGTCGTATTGTGTGTGGAGAGAGGAAGAAAACGGAAGAGTCTGCAAATGATACTCTCTTCCTAGCTGTCTGTCTGTCTATCTATCTACCTACAAAAATATGGTTTGAAAAATGTAGACATTGGAAAAAAAAAGGTTTTGTGAGACATAACTCATTTCAGAGTCCTTCAGGAAGCGCAAGCAATGATGTTGGAGATTAAAGCCCTTGATTTATCTTAATCTATGCAAATACAGTATATATGGACATACTGTCTAATTGTAAATTATAGTGAAAATGCTTCTATTTATTTCTATTTTCTTTTCTAACAGAATCGAACAGTTTTAATTACAAATTATATTATTGATAACAACCTGAGTGAAAAGTAGTATCTTTGAAATATTTACATGAATTTCAGAGTTTCTTAGTTTTTTGGTACATCCCCTTTTTGCCTGAATATTAACTATTAACTATTAACTATATATATACACTATATTACCAAAAGTATTCGGTCACCTGCCTTGACTCACATATGAACTTAAGTGCCATCCCAT
>CM075010.1:25833267-25897693 GCA_037576675.1 Pangasius sanitwongsei
TATATATATATATATATATATATTTATATTTATATATACATAAATACAGTACTGTGCATGTCTATTTGTCACCCTATTTTTTTTAGCACAAACTTTGTTATAGATTTTTATTTTATGACTTCTACATTATCAATTCAGTACAAATTAAATTATTAAAAAGTAGAATCTTTGAAATATTTACATGAATTTCAGAGTTTCTTAGTATTTGGTACATCCCCTTTTTGCTTGAATATTAAATATTCAAAACATTGAACATTTACTTTCTTTTTTTAAATATTTCATATAAACCTTCTGTTTATTAATCTAATATTGAATATTTGTGATATTGTGTTAATACCAGGCTCAAGTTGCTTCATAAGGATGCCAATAGTGCTATTACTTTTTCTGTCTAGACAAATAAAACAAAGAAACACATCTTCTTTTAAACACTTTATTTACTGTATTTGACTTTAACACTGAAGGTCAACATCAGCCAGCATGGTAACTAAACACACACACACGTGCGCGCGTTACACACTCTTACACAAGAGAGCAGCTCAAAGAATTGAAAGTAAATACGCCCCCAAAAATGGAGCAATCTCTAAAATCATGGTCACTCCACCGACCGTGAAGCCTGTATACTGTACAAAAAGGAAAAGCAAGCCTTGGTGTTATAGATATCATCTAATGATACAGTCTCTTACATGCTAATCATCTGTATTACAGTCTCGCTGTAGTCTTTTCCACAAACAACCATGTAAAAAAAAAAAAAAAAAAACCCACGAGGAAGTGTCAGAACTTCTGTAGTCTATTAGTAAAGCACAACACAACAAACGATACAGTGAATAATACAACATAAAACAATATTTATTTCACTCGGACTGATGAATCCATCCGATGTCCATCTTGGTGAATCCACCTTGTCTCTATACAACGCTTTGTGGAAGACTAAATTACGTCCATGTCCACGTCCAACTTCTTTAAATCTCGAAAACTAGTGCATGTCGTTCTTCCCTACCGACTGTGATAGAAAGTCATGAAGATATTACAGACGTTTATCTGAAAGCTCGAGGTCAGAAAGGAGGAATAAATAAAATAAAGCTAACTGAGTCAACAGGTGATTATGTCCAATATAGGTTCCAACTTACGATTGATTTATGAATTCTGCTCTAAATGTTGATAAGATTTACTAGAAGCACACGAGGATTGAGAGAATCATGAATACAGAATACTGATGAATTTTCAGGAGAATGATATACAGCTTTTTTTTTCTCCTAAAGTGGCACATTTGCCACAGCGTTGTTATTTTTAGGTTGTTTTACTCGTGTAGCAAAGAACGCATCAAACTGCACTTCAGTTAACCATGTAGCCATACGCAGGCTACAAATTATATTTCCAGCTTCAATGCTTTCTTAAGCTACACTGTTAATGCCAAAAGTAAATAAATCGGTGCAATAAATGTGCAAAATAATACATTTGTGTATCATTTTACACTATTTAAGGATGTATCGATTCTTAAAATGCACTCGTGTAAAAACAGTGATTCTGAATCTGAGATTGCGCAGCATGGAAGCTCATGTCCATCAGCATTGTTCTCCTCATTGCTCAATGAACAGCCTTCCTCGGATGGAGGATGTGATGTCTATAGCAGTGTCTGGGAGGTTTTAACGCCATGTTCGTCTCTGGCCTCAGTAGAGTCCAAAAACATGTCTGGATCAGAATCTGTAAGCTGGTAAATGCTGCTGATCTGACTCTAAAATAGCTGAGTGGGATCGGACAGTGATGCGCAACCCGCGGCTCAGAATTCGCTCTTTCATACAGCGCTGGTCACGACGGCATTCGCTCTGCCGGATTTAATTTCAATTTTATTCTGCAACAAAGAAATGGCGGGAGGAATTCCTTCAGGAGTGGGTGGGATTAAAAAACTGCCTTGCACACACCACTTTATGTAACGTAATAAAGTGTTAACTTTGACAGTGACTTTTCTGAGTGTAGTGTCACGCGGTTGACTATAGAATCGGCTTCGTCGGGTCTGAAATATTTTCAGACTAAAAACATACATTTAGCTGCTTTCTTTGCCGTCTGCCTCGCTGCTTTTTCCACTGCCTGGTGTCCGGAGTGACTTACTGAAATCGCAAAGTTTAACAATGTCGCCTAAAGCAAGTATATAAATATCTGGGCGTGTAACCATTTATGGAAATAATTTTGCATGAGATAGACTTCTGCTTCTACTTATTTGTTAGCTGAATTAGCATCGTAGTGTCAGTGCAAAAAAGAAGCTAAAGAAGCAAACTTCAGACACCAAATACGTCTTAACTGAAAGTTTTTTTTTTTTTATCATCAGACTCCTCCTTTAATGTGGGAGTGGGTGCAGATGATTGTGTGTAATGTGCGTGTGATCAGTGTGAGAAGGTGTGGATGTCGTTGTGCAGGCTAACAGAAGGAGGCGAGTTGTCTCCGTTTGCGCTGCAGTAGCTCTTGCTGCAGTGGCAGCTGTGGATCCACATGACGTTGTGCGTGATGCTTTCTCCACCGGGACAGCGGAAGCGCAGACGTATGGTGCGAGTCTCAGACGGACGACAGCATCTGCCATCAGCGCACGAGCCACATGTTTTGGGCCTGTACCGCCTCACTGTAGTGCAGCCACCGAACGAGATGTGCTCCGGCTCTCGGGACCTCAGCGTCCGTCTGCATTTCTTCCCTTTCTGCAAACAAAACAACGACAAACAGCTGTTCGTTAGTGACAGCTACTTAACACTGTGTTTTTATTCCAGTCAGCAAAGCAAGTCCACACGAATGCTGCGGATTTCTCATCGGGTTTGAGGCCATAAACCACAGGTCTTTTTATGAAACTGATAAAAGATAAACGATATACTATATAAGATTACAATAAACCAAATATAAGATTATTACCTGATTATTTCTAATCATTTTTACTAATTACAAGCTACTATTGGCTTATTCTATTCTATGGAAATTCTCTTTTCAGTAAATTTTAGTAAAATGATCTGCCAATAAAAAAGACTATTTTAAGCTTGAAATTAGTAGGTTAAATCATATTTTTTTATGCACAAATTTTATAAATTTGACTATTTTGCAAAGATGTTATTTTTTGCAGTGTAAAGTTATATTTTATAACAGATGGAGGTTAAAGGTTGAATCAGTAGATTGTGTGTAGACGTTAAAGAGCTGCTTGTTACCCTGACAGCCGGCACAGTGTCACACTCGTGGATCTGACAGAGACGCGTCTCCCGGACCAGTTTACACTGCGGGTTCGTGTTGGTCACACGGCTGGAGATGCCGAAGCCACAGGAGGCGGAGCACTCGGACCAGTCTGTGGTCTGAGGAACACACTTGGAAGATGGAAAAGGAACTCGAGATACGGGCAGTGATGTCCACTCTGCACAAACAGAAGAGCACAGAGGCAGGATGAGTTACACAGCCTGAGATCTGCAGAACATCTGAACATCAGCCGAACATTACATCTCGTTACAAAATATGAATTGGAAATAATTGTTATCGCATCATAAACTCCAAGAGCCAATCAGGTTCCATTATGCATATGAAAGTGGGGATTAGTGTATCAGTTCCATATAAAAATATGACTGAAATATGGTTCACCTTGAAAGGCGTCTCCTGTTCTGGCCATGTAGCTGAAAGTGTGCAGCAGTTTGTTGATGTAGTTCGCGTGTGGCTGCGCAGGCGGCGAGTCACGGGGCGCTTCATTGATGCGATTGTCGTCGTCACACACCCACTCCTCGCAGCAGCGGCCTGGTGGTGTCTCCAGGCGGGGGTTGGCGCAGTGCCAGGCAGGCAGGGGTACGCGGTGTGGACAGAGCGGCATGCAGCCCACTATGCCGTCCATGCAGCTGCACTGGTGCTCACAGCTGGGCTGGAAATCCTCGCCGTGCTGGTACACGCGACCGCCGAACTCGCACGGCCGACCCTGAGTGTCAGCTGAAGGGACACACACAGATACAGTAATGTTGTCAGAAGTTAATAAGCTAATCAGTGCTAATCAATCTGAGTGTAAAATACATGGCTAAATATACTACATTTAAGGAATAATCTCATACTGATAGATGCAAATCATTCAATGAAATGCCGGGATCGACACTGTAGTAGTAGTAATTTAAAGCTCTGTTTGCATTCGTGATGAAATATTTCACATTTACTGGCACAGT
This sequence comes from Pangasius sanitwongsei, assembly GCA_037576675.1. NCBI lineage: Eukaryota > Metazoa > Chordata > Actinopteri > Siluriformes > Pangasiidae > Pangasius > Pangasius sanitwongsei. Next base: position 25,837,431 of record CM075010.1, read on the forward strand.
CCCATATTTCAGCTTAGTGACTGATCGGCTTCAAATCGTGTAATTGGTGTTTAAATCGTTTTTTTATTTCAATACCAATTTCATACTAATTTAATGAGCATTTGTTAGCCTCACCCTCAAGCCCTAGTAGTTCCATGTGGTGCCAATCTTCATTTAGGAAGAGAAGAATCCTTAAGTGTCTAAAGAACTCTTGAGGAACCTCTTTTTCTGAGAATGAACTTTGGTTTGGAAATATTTACTGGAGCCAAAAGTTCATATATTTGTACAGAGGAAAAAAATAACTATAACTAACTTGTTTTGTACTGAATGTACAGAATAGGGAATAATATTGTAGGAAACGTGTTTGTGTGCTGTTTCTTCTCACCCCTGCACAGGCCGCGTTGCGGGTCTCCTCCGGCCCCTAGGTGGCAGCGCAGGCCTTTAATGTGGTCGCAGGGTTTGTCCGGGCCACAGTCCTGGTTAAACTGCTGTGCACACACCTTACAGCAGCCACACTCATCCAGCACCAAGCTCACTCCCACCGGGCACGAGGGGGGCATCAGGGGGCACGAGCACGGCCCTGAACAGCCTCGCGCCACCTGGTAAGGCACAGCATGGGGAGGGAGGAGCAGGTGAGGGAACGTCTCACAATGACGTCATCTACTGAATAGCTGCAACGTGCTTTGATCAAACTGCAAACTGATTCTGAATGAGGCTATATTAAAAAATGAGGACATTCTTCCTGTTTCCCACTGCAATGAAGCAACAAAGCCGTGACCTAAACATGCTTCCACTTGTAGTAAAAATGTCTGAGAGTGGTGCGAGATGGAGAAGCATGCACTCGAGTCAACATATCCAAAGGGTGCTTTTATGTTGAAGGTCGAGACCGACTTGTGCTGTCATGCAGGTGATGGATCGCTAAGCAAGGAAGCGAGGAGGCATTTCCTCACATGGATAAGTGATAAATAAAATACATCTCGCACACATTAATGCAGGGAATCCCATGTTCAGTGTAATGCAATGACTTTAACTATATCCCCATCTGTTTGGTGCTGAAAATATCTGTATTCAAGTGTGAACCCAAAGTGGGAGGGGTCTGTTAAATATGAACCCTACCACTATGTCCAGGACTCTCAATTCCTCTTCACTCCAGTTCATAAATAGAGATGGAGGGGTTATTTTTTCGTAATCCTACTCACATAGTTATTATATTTGTTTGTACCTGCCTGCGATATGTTCTAGCAACTTCAGTTGGTTCTATTTCCCAAAATATAAACAAACCAGTAGGCTAATTTGAAGCACCGCCCACCCTGACCACACGGTTACTATGCATGGTCTTACTTTGTCCCGTGAACGTCATATATGATAACCTTGCACCTTCCTGCACCTCACACTTGTGCTACTTTTTTGTTGTGTCCCAATGCACACCCCAGTGAATCTTTCTGGCAAGCTTTCCTGCCAAAAGAAAAATAATAACAACAATAATAATAATAATAATAATAATACATCTCTTATTCATATCTGTTTAAAACATGTGTTCAATCCAAATAACGTGTTCATATTCTGTTACATCCCTATAACCAATATATCAGGAAGTTAGCCAATAATCGTGCAAGAGAATCATTATAATAATTGTGTCCTTAGTGCAAAGCCTCACTGTCAAGGTAATTGTCTAAATTGTGCTCAATTTTCAATCAAAAGCTCAAGCACTGGTCAATTACATTAATCAGGAGCCCTTCCGGAAAAAAAAAGAACAGGGTGTTTTTATAAAAACAGATTAACGGTCACAGAAATGTCTCAATGGATCCTGTGTACTCACTTCTCCAGCAGCACCGAGAGTAAACAGCAGCACGCTGCACACAACTGCTTGCATCCTTACACTCCTTGGAGAAAACATTTTCTCACCGTCCTGGTCAGATCCTGAGGGAACAAGAAGAATTTCTAATATTCCAGGTGATTAAAAAGGATTAATCCTGCAACAGCTTCAAAGAGTCTGTCCACAGCAGTCAGATATCCATAGACTCCTGTTTTTTTTTTTTTTTTGGTGTTTTTTTTTTTTTTTTTTTTTTTTAACTGTGTGTTCCACCTCTCGCTCAGGGAATTGAGTCACCGGTTAGAAATCTGGAGTTAAATCCGCAGAGAGCCGGTGTGAGTGTGTGGCTTGTGGAGCTTTATAGAGGATCACAGCTGGAGCAGGTCACCTTATAGAGAGAGAGGGAGAGAGAGAGAGAGAGAGAGACTGGCCCCCTCTGACATAAGAACACAGAAAAGTGAGCAAAGTGAGAAAGGAAGTCACACACACACACACACACAGATCGTTCAGTTAGGTAACAGTGCTAAGAAGAAGAAAACATTCAGTTAATACGCTGCACTGATTTACCCGTTGCGGAATGCACAAATCAGCCAGCCAATGATATTTTTATTTAAAACAAACTGTTAAAAATCACACACTCATGCCTGATGGTTAATAATTGTATTGTATGTGTTGATAATGAGTCAGAATGTAATATAATTCACCTATGAGCCATATAATGGTGGTCTGTCATGGTAACATGGTAACATGTGGCATAATGCTGCTTTAATGGACCTAATGGATGATGGACGTCTGTAATATAAGCATCTGTCCTGATGGTCCTGCACAGATGGTCAGACTCCGGCAACTGGTGAACGTTCCATTAATACGCCAAAAATTCAAATCATTTCATGTTGAATATATTCGGGATATATTTGGATTCAAGAATGAATGGAGTCATAGAAACCAGAAATTAATATTTCTTTTGGAAAAGTTTCATTTACCAAACGTTCCTGGTACCTATGGCAACCTTTCTGAAGAATTCTGGTATTTTCCCAGCACATACCTTCCTGATCCAATCAATCTGCTATTTATCGCACACTTCCTAAGCTGACGAGAGTGTGTTAGCAGTGATCAAATTGAAAAAAAAAAAAAACCTCAAGGTGAAGGGTTAAAATACAGCTGTACAGAAAAAAAAACAATTATATGAAACTATTATCTAGCCAGCTTCCTAATGTAATAGAGGACGTAGCTAGTAACATAGCTTAAATCAACTTTAAGACCATCAGACAAGGAATTTTGACTCTGGACCTATTTCACTCGACAAAACTGATAATAAGGGTGCTATCAATATAAATATAAATATAAGTCGGCTTGCCAAGTATGAAATTGATACTTTTGCTTTATTTGCTGTTTGGTTTGGTTTGGTTTTGCAATGCACATAATAAAATGACACATTTGGAGGATGTAGGGCTGAAAACATCCCATAAATATCTTTCATTCGTTAGTCAGAAATATGGCCATGGAAAAATGTTTTAAAAACCCTGAACAAGGGCATGTACAAATCACAAAAATCACCCAAGCACAGAGAATATGAAGCTGGTGTTAAACAAACAATCGAATAATTATATAACTAACTATTTGTTATCACATCCAGTGTTTATTTTCTCTTCCTTTTCATTGGTACATGTCTGCAGAACTCCTCGAAGTTCAGCAGCACTACAGCTCTGTCCTTTGGCTCAGGTTAGTTCAGATCTACCAAAAACCCCAAAACACACTTCATGCAGTTGAGTCGATTCAGGGTCGAAGCGGTTTAATTGGAAGTGGACCCTCCAGGACCCGAATGTGATTACATGTGACCAAAGAACCACACCGAGGTGGAAAACACACCAGGTCTCCATTCAATCAGAAGAAACACCATAAGTATTGGTACTGGGGCGGATACTACTTTGAATTGGATATTGTATCCGTATCATATTGTGATATTTTATGATCTATTGGCGTATTTTATGCCATGATAGCGTGTGATGTTAACTGATACAAATCTCTTGCACAGGGTTACTAATTAGTAACAGTATTTGACCATCGGTTGATACTCAGACGCCTGATATCTTTATCATATAAAAAAATGGTTTAAGTGAGATTACTGAATCTTTACTGGAAATTATACCATTTTTTTCACAAGGTTGAAGCTGTGGCATGTTGCGTTATTGAACACTTCGCTGCATTGTTGATAAAAATGTGTATTTCTACAAAACCAGTTGTCGTTGTGCTATACTTCGATTGTCGTCCATGTCGTCATGGCAAGTCAGTGTTTAAATCTGAAATATGAATAGAGTTAAAACAATATTAAATAGAAGACGGAAAAGGACAGATTTACAATGAGTAGCAACCCCTGTCTCAAATCGAGCACTGTTTATGAGAGAAGGGAAAACACTGAATGCAAGGAACTCCGTGACCAGCGCTGGGAACTCCTGCCCTACAGACAGTGTTATAGTGGAACAAGTGAGGAGGGAACTCCTGCTCTGCCGTATGGCTTTCCTCCGTAATAGGAAGCGGTGATGCAGATGGAGAAGGAAATCCCCATAAACAACTCGACAGGCTCTCGACAAATTCTCAACGTACACACTGCACTATCCTCACACACCTTCTGCTGGGAGGTCTTCCTGTCAAGCTGCAGAACTCCCTCTAAGCCATTCCTAGAGGCGGGCAGCGTTCCAGGAAACCCTGGTTCCCATGTTTTGCAAGGAAAAGCCAAACATTCCCATTGTCATTTCTTAAAGAGTTCAAAGGTGTTTTCTGTTGCTTCACGCACAGGGGGTCAGGCTGGACCTCGGCTTCGTGTTTCCAATGCCCAGATGAGGAACAAAGCACCTTTCTGAGCAAGAGAAAGACGAGAGTCTGATGTGTCTGATTTCCGAACAGCCTGGTGTGACTGATTACAGAGAAAGAGCTGAGAGTCTGATGTCTCTCCTCTTGAAGAAAGACAACACATTCTGATACCTCCACACAAAGGGATTCGATTCTGATGAATCTAAACTCTACACGAGGTGAGTTGGTTGTGTCTGATCACAAAAAAAAAACACAGATAAAAGTCTGATTTGTCTCATCCCAAAGAACAAAATGAATCAGAGGAACCAAATATCACAAAACCTATGCATCTGATCACAAAGCAGGAAAGTCTGATGTATCTGACCAAAAAGATGTGTCTAATCACAAAGAAATGAGGGAGAATCTGACATTATCCGTTCACAAAGAAATAATCTGGTGTATCTAATGACAAAAAATGAGGATTTGGAGAAGGAAATGAGTCTGATGTATCTGATCACAAACAGATGACAGTCTGGGGTGACTCAACCCGAAGAAAGAAATGAGTCTGATCACAAAGCAAGAAAGTCTTATGTATCTAATCACTAATGCGATGAGTCTAATAACAGAGAAGGAAATGAGCCTGATAAATCTGATCTCAAGTGAAGAAGTGAAAGTCCTATGTAGCACAAAGAAAGAAATTAAGAGTCTAACTACAAACAGACAAGATTCTGATGGGTCCGAACCCAAAGAAAGAGATAAGTCTGATGTGTCTGATCACAAAGCAAGGAATTCTGTATCTAAACACAAATGACATGACATTCTATTGTATCTAAATGCAAAGGAAGAAAGGACAGAATGATGTATCTAATCACAACATGTGATGGGTTTGTTGTGTCTAAACACAGAAAAGTGAATGGCAGTCTGATCAATCTGATCACAAATGAAGAGGTGAGAGTCCTTTGTATCTTGAGATGAAACAAGAGTCTGATGTATCTAATTACAGAGTTTGATGTATCTGATCACAGACAGATTAAAGTCTGATGTGCTTCATCCCTAAGAAAGAGATGAGAGTCTGAGTCTCGTTGCAAACGAAGAAAGTCTGATATAGCTGACCGGAAACAAAATGAGTCTGATGTATCCGATCTCATATGAACTGAGAGTCCAGTGCACCACAAAGAAACATGAGTCTGAAGTATCTGATCACAAATGAGAAGAGATTCTGATGTATTTAATCACAGAGTCTGATGTATCTGATCACAAATGAAACAAGAGTCTGGTGCATCTAACCACACACAGATGAGAGATGAGTTTCATCCTAAAGAAAGAGATTAATCTGATGGAATCTGTTCACAAAGCAAGAGTCTGATGTATCTGATAACAAAGATGCTGTTTTGCTCTAGCATTTACATAGCATGATACTCTTGTGATTAGATACATCAGACTCTTGTTTAATTCAGAAAGTTTGCTGTTTTGCTCTAGCATTTATGTAGCATCAGACTTTTATCTCAATCAGATACCCCTGATGTCTTATGATTAGATACATCAGACTCTTGTTTAATTCAGAATGCTTGCTGTTTTGCTCTAGCCTTTACATAGCATCAGACTTCCATCTCATTTGTAATCAGATACATCTGACGTCTTGTGATTAGATACATCAGACTCTTGTTTAATTCAGAATGCTTGCTGTTTTGCTCTAGCCTTTACATAGCATCAGACTTCCATCTCATTTGTAATCAGATACATCTGACGTCTTGTGATTAGATACATCAGACTCTTGTTTAATTCAGAATGCTTGCTGTTTTGCTCTAGCCTTTACATAGCATCAGACTTTCATCTCATTTGTAATCAGATACATCTGACGTCTTGCGATTAGATACATCAGACTCTTGTTTAATTCAAAACGTTCGCTGTTTTGCTCTAAGACAGTCAAGCCTAGGCATTTGGAAATGTGGATTTGGAGGAACCTCTGTATATATTTCAGATAACAAAATTACTGATTATAGCTTTAACACTGTCCTAATTACACAGTTTTCATACCACCAATATTTCCATTTGAAGGCAGAGTTGTTATTCAGGATATAGAGTAGTACACTAAAATCTCTGTGAGTGTTTAATACGTTAAAGTATGTCCTAATCATTTAGCTCAGAGCCCTTATTTGGCCCGAAATCCTATTCGTGTATGCAAACCATCAACCACCCTGGAATGTTAAAATAATGCCTGTATATAACGTAGACGAGGTTCAGACTCGGGTCTGTGCTTCATAAAGATCTCAGAGCAGGAATGCTGATGGAAGTTCAGATTTTGCTGCTTGTTTACGGCGATCATAGCCAGAAAAAAATCTGATAGTGATTTGTGTTGTGAGCGCACGCCCTGGCTTGTCGCGCTGCGCTCAGGGCGAGGGGAGCGACATTAGACACTCAGATATGCAAGTGAGTCTGAGAGGAAGGTGAAGAGTGAAGACCACAGTAAAGAGAACAGGTGTGCATGTGTGTGTGAGTGTGTGTTTTAATGGCAAGCGTGTGGTGTAGGTAGGCAGCAGGTGCTCGATGCTTATCCAGTTTAACACAGTGATCTGAGAATGTGTGCTTTATTGTAGGCATGTGTGTGTTTTACAGTGCATGAGTGAGGGCTGTCATATATACGAGACTCAGATCTAAAGAGGTGATGAGTGAAGTGCGGTGTACCAGCGAACAGGTGTGTATGTATGTGTGTGTGGTAAGAATCCTTCATGTGACCCTTCATTTCATACAAGATCACCAGTTTCTTCAGGTGCACCTTGTATCAGGATTCGCGATGGGCGGCGACCGCAGTCGAAATTCCTCAGATTCCAGACCCACAAAAGCAGGATGTGTGTGTAAGACCGAAAGGAGGGGTGTGTGAGTGTGTGTAAGGGAGTAGGGTTTTAGTTTAGTAAGAGAATGAAACAGAGAGACTGGGAGTGAGAAAGAGGAATGGGGCAGTTTGGCATTTCGGACGGTCTGGCTCAATCCCAGCCATTGTTAACGCTCCAGACAAACATTTCCACCAGCAGGGGAAAGTCAGAACGGGCAAATGATACACATTTCACAATGGTACACACTCCCACACACACACACACACACGCACTCCCACAGCTCCATCAAATTTGAGTTCTACAGTCCTGCTAGGTCTAATAGGTCACACACACACACACACACACACTCCCACAGCTCCATCAAATTTGAGTTCTACAGTCCTGCTAGGTCTAATAGGTCACACACACACACACACACACTCCCACAGCTCCATCAAATTTGAGTTCTACAGTCCTGCTAGGTCTAACAGGTCACACACACACACACACACTCCCACAGCTCCATCAAATTTGAGTTCTACAGTCCTGCTAGGTCTAACAAGCTGCACCACACATGTTCATGTTCCGATTGGTCAGAAGGTGTTGATTAATTTTCCATAAGAATAAATGGTAATAAATAATAATAAATGGATTTAAAAAAACATGTTGCTATTTAACAAAGAAAAACATATAAATGTTGATATGGTGACATCTTTTGTAAGGAGATGTTTCTGTAACATTTTTGGAAGGAGTCTCCAGTTAGAGCTTTAGGTTTTAAGTAGAACTTTAAGTTTTCCAACACAAAAAAGTCTTTAGGACAATTTCAGCATCGTTTGAAATTGCAACTGGTCGTTTCAGAGTTTGAGCTCTTGGATAAACCAATGGAATTCGCCTCAGTCTTTACATATTTGGGTTTGTACAATACTGGAATTTTCCCTTCCTCTGACATTAACCTTAAACCTTAAAAGAACTTCAAAAATTCAAAAATTATAGTTCACCATTTTCAGAGCTCTAAAAGGTTCATTTAGCACAAAAGGGTGCACAGCTTTGTACGCTCTCTTTAACTGTACAGCTTTTTACACACTTTATCTGCACAGCTTTTTACACTCTCTATATGTTCACAGCTTTTTACACTCTCTTTATCTGCACAGCTTTTTATACTCTTTAACTGCACAGCTTTTTACACTGTCTTTATCTGCACAGCTTTTTACACTCTTTAACTGTACAGCTTTTTACACTCTCTATATCTTCACAGCTTTTTACACTCTTTAACTGTACAGCTTTTTACACTCTCTATATCTGCACAGCTTTTTACACTCTATATCTTCACAGCTTTTTACACTCTCTATATCTTCACAGCTTTTTACACTCTTTAACTGCACATCTTTTTACACTCTCTATATCTGCACAGCTTTTTACACTCTATATCTTCACAGCTTTTTACACTCTCTTTAAATGCACAGCTTTTTACAATCTCTTAAACTGCACAGCTTTTTACACTCTATATCTTCACAGCTTTTTACACTCTCTTAAACTGCACAGCTTTTTACACTCTCTTTATCTGCACAGCTTTTTACACTCTCTTTATCTGCACAGCTTTTTACACTCTCAGCTCAGTTCCTTATGGCCAGAGAAAACATGAAGAGCCTACAAGCAGCCATTTTAACTCAAGAATAGTGTGTTACCTGCAATTGGTGTCTAAAAAAAATACTTAAAAAAAGAGAGTGTAGAGTAGAGTAGAGTAGAGTAGAGAGACTGTAAAGTCCGCAGCCATCGTCCTCAAGCCTGTGTGCAACACGGGCTGGTTTCACTTAGCATATTTTGAAATTAAAGTGGCATTTGGAGTGGAGCTAATCCAGCGCTACCCACCCGTCCAGTGGTTTGTTTAAGTGCACAGACTGTGCAGGATCATTTTAATACTTCAGTCCTGACTACACGAGCATGCCAAGGTTGGAAAACAGCATCCATCATGACGATGAGGATTTATGAAGAAGGAAAAGGTTAACTGCACATTTGGGATGTCACAGAATACGAATACATGATTCCTAATGAACAGATAATGAGCAGAAAATGAACAGATCATGAACAAATACTGAACAGATAATACCTTTCTTGCTTAATGAACAGATATAGAAAGGTAGAGTTGTGCATCGGGAGTGGGATCCTGCAGGACAGCAAAAAAGTCATGCAAGCAGGAGGTTTTTCCTTTTGCACAGGCTTCATTCGTTCATCCTTAGTAGTTGCCTGGTCAAGGTGGTGATGGTTTAAAAAAGACTACTGGTTTGTTTATATTTTGGGATTGAATTTGTTAGAAAATATCACAGCCTGGTACAAAAAATAATAACTGTGTGAGCGGGATTAAAAAAACATTCCTGCGCAAAATGATGAACTGTAGTGATATGGCTACGGTTGAGGAACCTTCTATCTATATCATTTCTATCTGTTTTTTCTTTCTATTTCCAGAGGCATAGTGCTCATCATAAATTCATATCTAGGGATAGCATATAATTAAAAAAAAAAAAAACCCTTCCAGTTTACGCTACATCCACTTCAACTTTAAAACCAAATATAATTGGCTCATTGCACAAACACCTCCGTGTTCTTCTTAATGCTGCTCCTGCATTTCTGCTTCATTCACTACAGTGTCTGCAAGAGATCACCAAGAGGAACATCACGTTCATCAGATATATATGAATACTTTGCAAGGCACCTTCTAGCAAACTGGAGAAGTAGCTTATATGAACAGAGGAATAATTGTTTAAAAAAGAAGTTCATAACTGTAATTATGAATGTAAACAAACTGTGGAAGCGCAAGAGCCGCACGATTTCATAATGGAAATGTGTTATGGCACTGAATGCAAGGAGTTCTTTATGGATTTTTGGAGCACGAAGCAGATACAGATCGTGTCATTGCTTTACACCCCGGTGTGTGTGTATGAAAGCACATGAAAAAGCAATGTAAATGAGCGATGGCAGGTGAGATTAAAAAAAAAAAGTTGTCATATTGTGCCAAAAAGCTTTTATTCTCTTCTTGTTCATGGTGAGTGTTTTTAGCGAGGTGTGCTGATGCTCATCAACTCCAGTTCACACCTGGGTGCTAAAATCCAGTCGAACGCACCTGTGATGATGGACATATGGACAGAGCGAGCAAACAGGAACTTTGGGTGTGCATGTGTGAGAGAGAGGCAGTTTGTTTTTTCCCTCTGAGCTGTAACGGAATCGGTGTTCCACTGACTCACCAGGATTTGCATCAGTGCGGCGGGTGAACAACAGCGGATGTGTGTGATGGACAGCTTTTTTCAAGGAAAAATACAGCCAAAAATATGCTTTCTGCCTTTCCATTACAAACGGCTAAATTGTGTCTTCATTAGCCATCCTCACTCACTCACTCACTCCGAGTCAGCAGTAAACAGCCGAGCATCTCATGCACGCCAGTGTGACAGGACAGTGTGTGTGTGGAATCAGCTGTGCCTGGCTGAACCCTGACCCTCCTCACCACTGACACCCACTCACCAGGTCGAAGGTCACGCAAAATTCCTCACGGTATCATCACAAGATCATGTCGAGTTGTCCCTTGTGACTGTTCAGCTGTTATTCAGCGTTAATGTCGAACCGTTTATGTTCAGGCGTTAGGTTAAATCAGGGATATGTCAAAGTGTAAGATAGGTGCTAGATGTTTATCAGCTTTAACACACACCTGTGATGAACAGATGGATGACCGTATTAACCTTACAGTGTTTATAGATCAGCATACCACATGTGCTGGGTTGAAATGAGGACCATTTGGGAGACGTTACCTTCTCTTAGGTCTTACGTGTTGGAAGGTCTGCAGAAGTGTGATGGAGGTACAGCACAAGTGAAAATCTCAGGAGGACATTTATATATGCTCTGGTATCCTGAACAATACTTATCAATCTGAAAGAAATTGTCATGCACTGTGTTAATAGCGTGGAAGAAGTGTGTATTATGGTGCCCCTGAAAACAAAACTGGTGTTTCAGAGCTTTTTTCACCTGTTGTTTAACGTTATAGAGAACAGCATGACAGTATATATTTAAAAAAATGTATCTGAAAAAAAGTTTTTATGCACAAAAGAGAAATCCGCCAGAGGTTTTTGTTAAACGCTTCGCTGCTCTCCATATTGAGCTACTGAGCTATAACAAGATTAAGGCTGTGATTAATACTGTTGAAAAAAAAACTTTCCACTCAAATGTAATCAAATAGCAAAGACGTGTTTCATGTTTGACGTTCTTTAATTTTGCACAGAATCCATGAGGGTAATCTAGTTAACAAGTCAACCCCCTTTTCCGTAAAATCAAGGCCAAGGCCAAGGAGTTTTCATACGCTTGCTTTAAAGGAATAATTTTGTACGAAAAATTCTAATGTACAAGCTACATTATACAGCAAGTGGTATCCCTACATAAGAAAGTGTCAGACTACAGTCAAAACATCTGGCGTCCCTCACTCACTGTGCTAAGGCAAGGTCAAATTTGGAGCAATAAACACAGTACTAACTTGGTGGCCTTTCAGCAGAGGAACCTGAGGTGCCCTGTTCTTTAGAGCCTGGCGCCTGGAGCGCACAGCAAACACCCGAGCGGTGGTGTGAAAGTGAGTTCCTTTACACTGGCTTTGCTGTGTGCGGCGGAGGGTGTGTAGGCCTCGCTCACAGAGCACCTCCTGTTGGGAAAATGTTAAATCAGAAAGTTCCAGGATGGCAAAAAGAACGGCGTAAACAAGTACGACTCAGCAAACACGCATGGTGCTAATGAACATGGAGTTACGCAGAATACATGATGCCAAGCAGGATGGCAAGCAGCAGCCGTTCTGAGGTCAGGGATAATTAACTCTCTTTCACTCGCTCACAAACACAGGAACAGTGATCCAGCCATCAGGTCATTTGTTTACTCAAATCACACATTCATCACAACGATTTGCTTGTTAGCCTCAGCCTGAATTAAGCCAGTCTGTCCACGCAGACGCTCACTTTTTCCCTGAGTCAATGGCCATCAAAAGACGGCTTTATCCCAAGCCCAGGCCTTCCCGGTGCTCAGCACAACTCTAATTGTGTCAAGCGCTTCCAGATCAGACGTAACACACACACACACACACACACAGCCCTGTGTGTATGACATACAGCAGCTGCCGCATCGGAGCACCGAGACGCTGGAGAGATGTCATTCCTGCCCAGCAACCACGTACACTACACTAACAACGCCGTCTCATTTTACTGTGTGTGAACGCACAGCCAAGGCAGTCGACCTTAAACCCTGACCAAACACACACTGACGCCATCAGACCAAATTAAACATATGGGAGACCTGCGCACATTCCAAAGAGCACATGTGTGGTGTTTGTCAGAGTTTACCTGTTTATTATTCACTTTATTACCATGGTGACTCTTTTCTGATTGGCTGGCAGAAACACATGGTCATAGGAACAGAAAAAACAGTCTATTTTACAAAAGAATTTCAACCTCATTGCAAACGTTTAATTATTTTATAAGCTGTCTGGCCAGCATGAGCGTCTGGTCAACATTAATTGTATAGAAGTGACCATAGTAACCAGAAGGAACTAGACCAGGGGTCATCAATTAGATTAAACTCCTCACACAAATCATAATTCAATAATATTAAAAAAGAATAATAAAAACTTTATAAAATAAAATTTTTTTTAATGTATGCTGAATGTAGTGCTGGGGTATTAGAGGATGAGCAACTTCCGGGTAGTAACAGCGACTCCACTTCATCACACCAACCTGTTGTTTATTATTTTCCCATAACAACATGACAGAGTGTTTTATTCCGTACATACGGCATGTACTATACTGACACGGGTAGTTTTTAGACTAAGCCTGCGTGAACCAAGTTCATTCTTAGACACACTCTCGGGTTGACATCTGTTGCCTTGGCACCCCAACCAACCTTGCTTGGTTTTGCTTGTTCTTTATCTTCAGCATTAAAGGGGATGTGATCTCTTTTAGCTCAGAACCATAAGCGGTAGATATGGTAGGATAAAAGGTAGGATCTGTCCAAAAGAACCTTACATACCAAAACACTTACATAATCCATAAGCCTGAGCTCGAAACTGCTCCCTATTCACTATTTTGAGTAGATCGTGGGTGCATTTGGGCTTGTAAGAAAACTTTTTTCCTGTCAGCGGTTCTGCAGACGCTCTCGTCCTTGCTTATGCACTGTTAAGAATGTGGCGTGTGTAATTACACCTCAGGGTAGTTGTGAGCGTTGCTCAGAGCACTGTGGTCTTTCCTGAGGCTGACGTCAGAACTTGGTGTTGTTGTTGCCAGAGTGGGGTTCTGCAGGTGGAGGTGAAAATCCCCAAGCAGCTTTGAGCAGTGTGTGTAGATTTGGGCATCGGCTTTGGAAATCTCTCCTCACAAAGGAAGCACTGCTCGGTCTCTCACACACATGCATATTTCTCTCGAGCTAAGCACTCATGGAAACAAGGCTGGAATATGTGTGTGTGTGTGGTGGGACTGTAGGTTCTCTGGCATCGGGACAGTAGCTGGGTGTGAGAACTGACCGAAGGCACAGCTGTGCCTTCATGTGTATGTGTGTGTGTGTTACCATGCTGACTGAAACACAGATATACTTGCTATTCATGTTCATGAATATCAGTGTTGCTATAGGACTCGGGATTAAAGAAGTCATTCAAACCAAATTGTTTTAAATTTTTTATTCATTCATTTATTCATTCATTTTGCTTGACTTTTCCTTGTGGGGGGTCACGGTGGTCGTAGCCTGAGAAGGTCAGCCCGGACTTCTCTATCCCTGGCCACAGATTCCAGATACTCCTGGGGGATCCCCAGACATTCCCAGACCAACTCTGAGATATAATCTCTCCAACGGATCTTGGGTCTGCCCCAAGGTCTCCGTCCAGTGGGATGTGCCTGATACAGCTTTACTGAGACCAGGGGGCATCCTTGTAATGTGCCCGAACCACAGCTCTACTCCAGGGCTTTCCCAGATTATCGAGATCCTTACACTACCATGAAGAGTACGCCCAGCAACCCTGCAGAGGACCCTTATTTCCACGTAGATTAACCGAGAGACTAAACAGAGAGATTTGTCACAAACCAAGGACCTGCTTCACCACCACAGATCGTTAACACTGTTGTCGCTGACCTAATCTGTTTGTCAATCTCATCACTCAAGAATAACATCCCAAGATACTTAAACTCCTCCCCCAGGGTTACGGTCTCTCCACTTACCTAAAATGAGCATCCCACTCTTTTCTGGGAGAGAACCATGACTTTGGAGTTGGGGTGCTCATTTTCATCCCAGTTGTTTGCCGCTCAGCAGCAAAATGTCAAGTACATGTTAGGGGTCCACTTCAGATGGTGCCAAGAGAATATCATCATCTGCAAATAACAGGGATGTTACCTCTAGCTCCCCATACTGGTCACCTCTCCAACCTTGGCTGGGCCTTGATATCCTATCCATGATAATCACAAACAGGAATGGAGATAACACATGGGAGTCCGACGCCCATCTTAGGGCGACACATGATCACGGGCCTTCTCCAAATCCACAAAACACATGTAGATTGGATTAGCACGCTACCATGGCCCCCTCACAAAGCTGTGAAAGAGTAACACTACCATGTCCCCACTGTTCCCACATTGTTCTTCCTGAATCCTAAATTTAACTATCGGGTGTAGTCTCCTGTCCAGAACCCTGCCATAGACCTTTCCTGGGTGGCTGAGGGAGTGTGATTCCCCTTAACTGGTCCCCTTCTTTTTAAAAAATAGGGACAACCATCCCAGTTTGACATACATTGAAGAGGTGTGTTAACCACACCCTTGTCCAGGGCCCTCAGCATCTCCGGCCGAATCTCATCCACCCCTGTAGCTTTGAAGGGGTGAACCATGAAGGTTTCTAACCTCTACAGTAACCTCAAGCTAAAGAGATGGACTCATTCATTTATTTTTACCTGTGATGTTTCCCTTCCACATGAATCATTTTTCACATGTGATTTTTTTCATGATTCATTTATTTTCACACCTGATTTTTCCACATGAATCATCATTTATTTTCAAAATGAGCTACATTAGCCTTGCAGTTCCACACATTCGAGGTAAATGGAAAATTGTGAAATGTGTTTGGCAATGCATTTTTAAGAGTAAAAAAACTGCTGTCAAAGCTCTACCGTTCTTGAAGAGTGCAGAACCCGGGTGTGTATCTGTCCTTCTGAGACAATAGGACGTGCAACTCTGTACACTGATATAGAAAAGATCTAGAAAGATCTACAGATGTTGTAACAGACCTGTTACTTCTCTACAATGAAGTAGTTCATGACCCTGTAAATGATTCGGATCACCACCTATCGGTGTCCGCTCGTAACATTTAATCCAAATAGTAAGTAAGTGTGTGTGTGTGTTACAGATAGCTGAGGCTTGGTGTAGAAGTGCAGAGATGTTCTGTAGAGCTTCTCCCTCCCCAGGGTTCCATCGCTCCAGTGATGATCCTCAGATCTGGGCTGGTGTCAGGACTGGGATTAGAGTTCTCTGTAGATAGATAGATAGATAGATAGATAGATAGATAGATGGAGACAGAGAGAGAGACAGACAGACAGACAGAGAGAGAGAAAGAGAGGGAAAAAAATGAAATGTCAGAGATCCAGAGAGAGAGAGAGAGAGAGAGAGAGACAACCAAAGACAGAGATAGGCAGAAAGAGAGCAAGACAGGGAGAGAGACAGGGAGAGCGAGAGAGACAGACAGACAAACAGAGATAGAGAGAAAGGCAGAGAGAGAGGCAGATAGACACAGACAGAGAAAGACAGAGAGAGAGGCAGATAGCCACAGACAGAGAAACACAGACAGAGGCAGAGAGGCAGACACAGAGAGAAAGAAATGATATTCACTTAATTTCCTCTAAATCTATTTAATTACATTGCAACATTGGAATAATAAATTCAGCATGTTGTAAATCTCCTCATACTCTCTCACTAACAAAAGTCATTTTTACAGCAGCATTTTGTCCTCCATGTTAGTTTTTAATCGCTTGCCGCCCTGATTGGTCAGGAAGATAAAATGCGCTTGACATCACTTGCCGCTCTTCTGAAAAGTTTCACTTTTTTCAACTTTCGAAGATCGGCTGTGGCCAGTGTGAAGGCTAGAATGAAAACGACACCAGGTATCCACCTCGTGCCCTTTGACCCCTCCATGTGTCTCACCGTAGAGCTTGTGGGTGGAGCGCTGGCCGTAAAACTCAGAGTTCAATGGAGCATCGGCGCCTTTACTGCCCCCGTCTCTCCCACGCCTCTCATCTGTGTCCAACATCTGCACACACACACACACACAGGGACACCCACACATCCACACACACGCATACCAATCATACAGAAATGCACACATTCGCACGCATACACTCAGACACGCAAAGGCTAAATAAGCGTCCCATGCACAGTCCTTACACAAAGTGAAGCTCTGCTCTGCGTGCTCTCAGAGAAACATTCCTCGTATGAAAAAGCAGCGAACTGTTACATACACATGTGTGCACAATAAAAAGATTCTTTTCAAAGATTATACTGCGGGTGCCACACACACACAGCCGGAGCTTTCAGTGATCTACACAGCACAAGTGGAAGTGATCATGCTGTATTTGTGTGTAGGCGTGTGTATTGTCTTTGAGCATTTACAGTAAGTATTTGTGTGTGTGTGTGATTAAATGAAGTGTGTATAGACTCAGATTTGGGCATACCCTAAACAGAGAGATAGTGTTTTCCATTACGGTTCCCTGTTATGTGATGTTTAAAAGCTGTTCAAAAAAATAGATTTTTTTGTGTTTGGGTTATGGATACAGATGTGTGTGTCAGTGTGTATGAGCGTGTGTGAGTGTGTGTGCGTGTTTGAGTGTGTGTCTGCTCTTACTCTGTGTAGCTGATTGTGTTCAGGTACAGCAGAAGTGCTACGGATGGTCATGTCCAGTTCTGATCCGTTTCCTCGATGGTGCTTCTTGTGAGAGAGCAGAGGATGAGTGTACCGGCTGTGACACAACGTCCTCTTCACACACGACCATGCTGCAGGAGCTGGGCATGCACATACACACACAAACACACACACACTCATCCATCAGATTTCACTGACTCTCTAAATATACACTATTTTTATATACACATTGTAGGTGTGTATCCTGATTACAGTTGGATGTGTGAATCTTCATTATGGCTGACAGATGCATTGCCTTCTTTACTGAGCCTGACAGACACAGAGGCCACGCCTCCTTCACTGGGACTGACAGACACAAAGGCCAAGTCTCCTTCATTGTGACTGACAGACACACATGCCACGCCGCCTTCATTGTGACTGACACACAGGCCACACCTCCTTCATTGTGCCTGACACACAGGCCACGCCTCCTTCATTGTGCCTGACAGACAAACAGGCCACGCTGCCTTCATTGTGACTGAAAGACAGAGAGACCACACCTCCTTTACTGGGGCTGACAGACACACAGGCCACGCCTCCTTCATTGTGCCTGACAGACACACAGGCCACGCCTCCTTCATTATGCCTGACAGACAAACAGGCCACGCCTCCTTCATTATGCCTGACAGACAAACAGGCCACGCCTCCTTCATTGTGACTGACACACAGGCCACACCTCCTTCATTGTGACTGACACACAAGCCACACCTCCTTCATTGTGCCTGACAGACACACAGGCCACGCCGCCTTCATTGTGACTGACAGACACAGAGGCCACACCGCCTTCATTGTGACTGACAGACACACAGGCCACGCCTCCTTCATTGTGACTGACAGACATACAGGCCACGCCTCCTTCATTGTGACTGACAGACATACAGGCCACGCCTCCTTCATTGTGACTGACAGACACACAGGCCATGCCTACTTTAATTACTAATGAACACTACTAATAAAACAGCTTTTATCATTGCAGCCATGCTGTAAATGTTAATTAATATGTTCATGATATATAATTTATGATTATGAATATCTAAATGAGACCAGTGCACCAATTAGAAGAGAATTTTGCATAATAATTTCCTATTTCTGTTACAGTCGTTAACAATGGTAAGTTTCACTCACCTGCACACTGTGGGCTGTGAAGCGTCCGATCTGAGCTCACTTTAGAAACAGGAGACGAGCCAACAGTCTCCTGAGCTCCTCTGGTGCCCCCTGGTGGATTGACGACTGCAGGAGGGACGTTATGTCTCTTCCAGAGGTACAGCTGTCCCCTCAGACTGTCCCAGTCAATGTCCTCCTCACCTGTCTGGACAAACCCGGTAATAACACACATCAGAAATGATCCACTATGAGTATTCAGAGCAGTGAGGAGATAAGTAAAGAATAAAACACTCCATGTCATGCTGTTATAGGAAAATAATCAACAACAGGGTGGCGTGGTCAAGCAGAGTCACGGTTATTACCCTCATGTTGATTATTTTCCTATTACAGCATGTCCAAAAGTGTTTTACTGCTGTTATACCACAGCAATATGCCAACAATTACAATTTTTCATTTATTAAAGAACGACACATCAGACTTTTTATCCATTTATAGGTACATTTAATGTGGTGGAAAATGCTGTATTAAGTTCAGTGTATTTGTCGGAGAACGGGTAGACCTGTCCCTCACCTTGCTGTCCAGTTTGTAAAGTGAAGCTGGTGTGTCCTGGCTCGCTCTCCTGACCCTCCTCTCTCGGACGCTGTGAAAAACAACAGGTTTGTTCTTCACCAGGAATGCATTCAGCTCTCTAGGGAGTTCAGGTTCATCCTCGGCTGCTGATGCATTCATATCGTCTCCTGTACCCGCCTCCAGCTGACCTGGAGAGACTGACTCCGCCCACTGGCTGGGGTGAAAGGTCAAGGGTGAACAGGTGAGCTGGAACCGCACCCTCTTCGCCGTTCCTTTACGCTTCTGATTGAGAGGAACCACACGTGTCAGGTGGGATGCTGTGATGACACAATGGCGTCTGTAAGAGTTGGCATTTACTCACCGCTTTAGGTGTGTTCTGTGTCTGAGGAGCTGGGAGGCAGATTAACTCCTTCACTGCGCAGTGTGGAGATTTTGAGCTGATGGTAAAAGAACAGAAGCTCTTTACAAAATGAAGATGTAACGTTTAATTTAACACTGGTGTCATTTGCATACATTTAGTGCTTAACGATTAAAGGGTAATTTATGGCTATAAAACCCATCAAATTAATGTGGTTAGGTTTCATTTCACACTGTCTTAAACTCACTAGGTCAAAAATACACAGTGTTTTTTTTTTTTTCACACCTAATAAACTGGCAGCTCAGCATTTGTCACAGTAAGTCCTGTCTTCTTATTATTATTACTTTTATTAAAATAAATAAAATAAATAATTATTTTAGCTTTTTTTTTTTCAGGATAGTGCTGCATGTTTGCTTGGATACCTCTTAAGACACTGAGGGATGTAATGAGGATTCGGGACCCACAACACTAAAGATCCTGATCCCCATGGCGAGCCAATCAGAGGGCTGATGTGAGCTGTGTTACCCTTTAAAGATAAAACAAACACACCCAATCACTCAATGCTCATGAATAACTATCCACAGAGCAGATATTAAGGCAGTGTGTGTCTGATAGGATCCTAAAACCCTCATCTTTATTTCATAAAATCTGCTCTATTGGCTCAATACTGTACAGTTTGACCTTTGACCTACACTTACACTTTTGTCTCTGATGCCGCTTTCTCTGGTATGGGATTTAGCTGCTGCTGAGGGGATCGCTGGAAAATATGGATCTGTACTGCACATAAAAAGAGCAACGTTTATACACCCAACAAACTTCCTGTTTAATCAAAATCAAAAAGGAAAAAGGAGGTCTATGATTCTGGCTTCTAAGTTACCTTACTAGCACAAATAAATCCAGTTTATTTTTGACCAAATTATACAAACAGGACCTAAAGAGTTAAGACACATCAAAAACTACTGGCAGAGTCGGTGACTTGTGTCCAATAGTTACACAGGGAAAGTTATGTGTATTCAGAATCGGGTTATGCACATGCGCAAGTCGAAATTTCTGTGCTTATGATTCAGAATTTTAAGAAATGACCTGCGTGAAGTTCGGGCCTCAGAGTTTTTAATTAGTAGAATCATCTAAGATGAATTTTTTTTACATTTTCAATAGTGTCTAATAGACCACCGAATTAAACACAAGTACTTTAAGCTCCCAAAAAACCAGGGGATAGAAAATACAGACTGAAGAAGCAGATCACGTTTTTTTTTCTTTGCCGTCAAAGAAAAGTGATTGCTACTTGATTGAAAGGAGGTGATTACTACTTGGAAAAAAAGGTTTTGGCGGTATTGAATTTGTTGTAGCTATTACACTACTGTCATTTTATTCTTAAGAAAAAAAATTAAGATGTTCTTAAGAAAATATTTGAGAACTTCTTAAGAATTTTTCAAGAATTGCACTTAGGAACGTTCTTACGAACATCTTAGAATTTATCTTAAGAACTTTCTTAACTTCTTTCTTAAGAAGATTTTTGTGAATCCGGCCCCAGATTTCAGTATTAATTCCACACTATTCCACCTCTCATACTGTGCTAATAGCCAATGTCGAATAATAGCGAATATCTGAATTCCTCACGTTTTAAGCCTCTGTGTGGTGTCTTTCCGTGGAGGTACAGCCTTGGAGGGAATTCTGCTCAGATATGCTCTGTCTGAACACACAGTCTTCGTTCCTGCCCACTCGGAAACATCCACCACCGTCAGAGACGGCAAACTTTCTGCAGATAAAAGGACATTTTTGATGTCAGAGCTTCACAGGAAGAAAAAATCCAAGCATTTCAAAGGTCTAGCTGAGATTCCTTGTGATTGGTAGAGCTCAAACTGGAGCACGATAACAACAGTAAAACTGTTCACAACTATTCCTCAAGCAGCTACAGAAAGGGCTCAATGAAAAAGACTGAATATCGCAATTTGATTTTGTATGGTGTATATTTTTATTATATATATTATATACGCAAAGCTCAAACTAAGCCATCGTTTTACTACAAACAGGGAATGACTAGGAGGGAGAATTGAACATGCTACTGTAGATCCATAACCAGCCGATCCACGTGTTTTACATGGGAGGGACAAACATATTCTATAAAGCATTAAATTGCACTCAAATGTAATAGACGCCCCAAAGTACATCAATGTTTGCTTATATTCATAACCTTACACTGACATTTCATTCATTCTTACATATACACCTTTGAAACAGAAATGCCAGGAGAGCCATACAAAAAGGTTTAAAATTTCAAATTTAAAGCGGCAGTTCGTAATTTTTAAAGGCCATCTTCTGCCTGAGAGGCAAACTGCAATTAAATTCAATTGAAAAGCTTTTCCTGCCCATGAGTTAACCACACCCTCTGTGTATGCCTCCCTCATGGGCTGCCTTTTAATTAATGCAAAACCCAGCCATTGTTTCAGCTGTGGGCGGAGTTTATTTCCGGGCCAGAAAAATGTGAACAGAAGCTTGAATTGAATAAAGTAGTGGCATGTATTGCATGTCAAATAATGTGACTCAGGGTTTTCTAAGTTTAGTTTCGAAACTGTATCATTATTATTATCTTGGAAACAATTTTTAAAAAAATAACAGACTGTAACTTTAACTCTGGAGTTTATTATAAGGCTAAAAAATTTTTTTAAGGCTGAGGGAGTGCACGTCACCTTCAATGTTAGCACGGTGTTTAGTTGGCACTCTGACTGCACGGCGGTAAATGCCTTTAGCGATGCGCCGTTCAGCCTCCCAGCAGCACGGATGTGGACACAGAGCCCATAAACAGTGAACCTCATCCAGATGCTCATCACCACCGAGGCTCTCCATGCTGACCTAACTTCAGCACAGCCACAGAGTTGGACATGACCGTCACTGAAATACCGCAACACAGGGTTACTGCTACATACACAGATGTTGACGTTGGATATTAAAGGAAGTATTTAGCTGCTAGATAGATAGATAGATAGATAGATAGATAGATAGATAGCTGTTTGTGGCGGGTTTCACAACATTAAATGTAACTATAAAGAGATACAAAGTATGACTCGGTCTTTAATAACTGGAAAATATCATTTTTAGCAGATGTTAGAAGAGGAATAAAACACCGCAGCCCATTTTGTATCAGGAAAACAATCAACTCTGGAATGGTGACAGTGACTCTGCTTCATTCCTCCACCACATCCTTGATTCATTTCCTGTAACAGCGTGGCACTGAGTGCTTTAATCCTTATATACATAATGGATCATGCATATTTGTCGTGGCTGATATGCCAAACATATGATATTGCAATACTTTTGATACTTTGATGATGATTTATATTAATGCTTACAAAAAAAAAAAAGCAGAAATCAGTAGAGTTGTCAGTTTTATAAAAGCACTAACAATAATTGTAAGAAAAGTTTATGGTGATAAAGTGAAATAAATGGAAATGAATGCATTGCAACTGTTCTTACCTTAACACATGACAGATCGGATAAACACAGCAAAACATACAGATAAGACATTTCCACTCATTTTGCTAACTAGTTGTTTAGTTCCAGGGAAAGTTCTGTTGCTTAGCAACCTCGAGCTTGTAATACCAACGCATACAAACTACCAAGCTAGCTGAATAACGCACATTACTGGCACATATCCTGTTATATAACTACAGCAAAGAGGTGCATAAAGCTGACTAAGAAGAATGGAAACTACATCTAAAGCACCACTTGAGGTTTGTGAAGATCTCATGCGCGCGCAGAACACTAGTCAATCCAGCTTCTGTTAAAAGGCGCGTGTGTGTATATTCGTGGCTTTACGGTAATCACACAACAACGTCTCAGAAGACTATCCTGGGATTTGTGTTTATATTTCTCAAAAAATGACAGTTTGGGAGGTCACCTCTAAAATTATATTTAATTCCTTTTATTTATTTATTTTACACATTTTTGAGAAAAAAAAGTTTATTTTGAAATCAAAGGAGCTCGACAATGTATTGAAATATTTTATATCACAGTGTTGTAGTACTCTCGCTTCTGATTGGTCAGAAAGTGTTGATTCATTTTGAGATGTTTATTTAGCTTTAATGGAAGGAGTCTCCAGTGTCAGTGCTTTGTAACACTCAGAGGTAAAGCTGTAACTTGAAGTTTTCTGATATCTTCAGGACAGAGGAGTTTCTCTGCGGTTTCTTTGCGGTTTCTCGGTAACATGACAAGCTGCGATTGTTGTTGTTTTTTTCTTTGTCTTATTAACATCAAGAGAGAGAAAAAAGAGAGACTGGTGAGAGAAGGACTGTTTGTAGCTGCTATAATGTAAGCGACAACAGGAACTAACTTGTTTCATGTACATTAAATGTAACTATAATTGGATAAAAAGTATGATGTGTCGTTCTTTAAATTGTAATTGTTGGTAAATGGCTGTGGTAGAAGAGGAATGAAACACTTGGGAATGTGCAGTTGGAGGAAAACAATCAGGTTCAGGGTGATAACAGTAAGTGCACTTCATCACACCACCCCGTCACTCAGTACTTTACAGTAACACACATTTTCAGGAAGGGGCGACACTGTGGACATTTCATTTTGTCTTCGAATTCACACTTTAAAACAGTATTAGGACCGAGGAAGTAGAGAAACTAAATCGCTTCAGATACACCGATGTTTCAGCAGCTTTTGGGCCTGTGCATGATTACACAGGTAAAGCTGTAACCTGAAGTTTTCCGACATCTTCAGGACAGAGGAGTTTACACACTTCTTTGCGGTTTCTGTGTATCACCTTGTTGCGGCGTTGTTGTTGTTGTTGTCTCATTATCTTAGAGAGAGTGACAAAGAGAGGCTGGTGAGGGGGAACGACTGTTTGTAGCTGCTATAACGTGACTATAAATGGATAGAAAAAATGTATGACATGTTGTTCATTAATAAACATGGGAAATTGCTGTAGTAGAAGAGGAATAAAACATCACACTGTCGTTGATTATTTTCCTATAACTACATAACAGAGTGTTTTCTTCCTTATGCACTGATTTTGTTTGTAAATTGATATTTAAAGAGAAAGCATATGAGAGTTCTTTAACATTAACATTAATAAATGATTTGTTGTGGTCAAAATATTGCAAATTTTAGAATTTGAGACTTTATACATTATTTTGCAGCGTCAGACTGTAAACATGGACACATACTGTAGTATGAGCAGCTCCTACAGTAAAACCAGGAATATAGGCGCACTCGAATCTGTGTGGTTTGGCATCAGGTGGAAGGTCAGCTGATCAGTGGAAACCGGAAGCTGAAGGGAAGTTTAGCTCCGATGGTTCTTCTGCAGTGTTGCTTCTGATCACGTTATTTAGCGGTTTTAATTGAGTGTTTTCGGATTAAATGTGTATATTACGGTTCTGTGGGTGTTCGCAGCACTGAGACGGAGACATGTTCACTCCTGACGATGAAGACGGAGATTTCATGTCTCCTACAGGAGGGTGAGGGACTTATTCATGCACAGAAACAAAGCTAACTAATGTTAGATGATGCAGACGGACAAGTCTAGCTAGAGAATTGTGTTTTTATTCTGGATATTTTGTGTTTTGTTAGCAAGTTCATAATGCAAGCTAGCTAGCAAACTATGCAGCAAAGCTATGTGGGATGAATTGAATAAAAGTTAGTTCCTGATGTTTATTTCCGGTTAACCTGTGTCATGTCAGGGGTTTGTGTGTGTGTGTGTGTGTGTGTGTGTATAATTTGATTTATTAACGGATTTTATCAATCCTTTCCTCTTCGTTTCATGTTAATGATGTGTTAATGTGACACATGACTGGTCACGTGACCTTAGGATTCCCCCCCCCATCACTTGTGAAATGCCTTTGAGTTTTTCTGTGCTGCTGTTTAAAGGCTGTGTCCTAATTCACATCCTTCATCCCTAGATAAATAGTCTACCTAGGTAGTGCTCAAGGGAAAGGGGAAAAAAAAAAAAGGACAGTGTGCCAGAGTCTAAATTTGAGGATCACAGTTGAATCATTTCTGAGGTCAGTCCCAAAGTTTATAACCACAGCGCTGTGGAATTCTGGCTTCTGATTGGTCAGAAGGTGTTGATTAGTTTTCTATAACAGCAACTCTGACAGTAGTGCAGCCGCACATCAAGACGTTATCGTTTTTCTAGTAACATCTCACACATTATTTACTTATTTATTGGGAGTATGGCCACGTTTATGTCCAGCGCATTGTAACAGTCAGTAGGTTTGTCTACACGCTCGCAGTTTTTACGCTTTGCCGTTTCTCAGCAACATGATAAGCTGTGTTTTTGTGTCTTATTAACGTCAAGAAAGAGAAATAAGAGAGGCTGGTGACGGAACGGCCGTTTATAGCTGCTATAATGTGAGCGAAAGCAGGAACTCACTTGTTATGAAACTTTAAATGTAACTCTAAACAGATAAAAAAAAAAGTATGATTTGTTGCTCTTGAAATAATGCGATTGTAATCTTCGGCATGTGGTGTCGCTGTGGTGTGAGAGGAATGAAACACTCGTGGCCGTGCTGTTATAGGAAAATCATCATCTTCAGGGAGGTAACAGTAACTCTGCTTCATCACACTATGCCGTTATTGATTAGTTTCCTATAACAGCATGACACGGTGTGTTTTATTCTTTGCTTAAAGCATCGCAGGTGCTTACTGGATATATTGTAAACTGTAGAAACGAACAGCCTACAGTGTGTGTGAGTGTGTGTTGCTCTAGAGATGGTGCATCTGGTTTATCGTTACGCAAACTCCACGACTAAATCAGTACGATGCTAAGACATGTAAAGACCTCATAAGACATTTCTTAGCTGATGGACTGCCTTTGGTGTTAGAGGAACGTTGTGTATTTCATTTTCATTTCCGCCTTCTGCGATATCAGGATCGGAAAGATCGATATCAGGATAATTAATAAACGATGTATTGTCCAAAGCTGCATCCTGGAGCAATACAGTCTCTTAATAGATAGATAAATATAGTAATATAATAAATAGATATTACTGAAACGTGGTTGGCTGTCCTTTTTCATTCGAGGTTGTACTAATAATAAAGCAGATGCAGAAATCAGATAAAGCCCGACAGCTCAGCGGCGTTTAATCAAACATGAGTGATATGATTTGGAGCTCAGCTGGGTTCCTGTGTGTGGTGTGTGTTAATGCCAATCACATGCTCGCGGTTACGGACGCCAACTTTAATCCAGGGGGAAAAAAACAACATGATGGACTCCAGACTTAAAGGTCTCCACTGGAGCTTTGACCGAGCTCAGGTGGATCCTCGGATCCACTGGATGGAGGGCAGGGAGAGAGCTGGGGTTATTTATCTAGCAGAAGTGAATTGTGGGAAAATAAGGTGGATGGAGGCTGTGAGGGATGCTGACTACAAGGGTGTGTGTGTGTGTGTGTGTGTGTGTGTGTGTATTTTTAACAGTATGTAATGCCGTTATAGTGGATGTGGCATGACCACGTGTGAGCTATTTGAGTTATTAATTATTTATAACTCAAATAATTATTACAATAAATAACCAATATTTACAAAGTTGCAAAAATAAAATCTGTGTAAATAAATAAATTAAAATAAATAACTCAAATAACTAAGAATTATACTAAACAAATTATAATTGTTTATTAACATTATTTATTTATTTGTTTGTTTGTTTCATGCCTATGTTCTTATTTGGTTATTTATGTATTTTGTGTTATGTATCTGTGAGTTTAGCAAAATATTAGATAATTCACCTATCAGTTTGTAATCGTAATTGGCTTGTTTATTGATTGCTCTGAACTTAATTTTGTTTTGATTCAACTTTTAAAAGATTAATGCACCTTGATTATTATGAAATGGTTTTTAAGAAAAAAACACAGATATCTAATGGACATTGTGGAGGAAAAAAGATTTGCAAAATAATATTTTATAATTTAATAATTGTAATAAGTAATCACAAAGATTATTTAAAGTATTATATTATAAAACAAAAACACTAATAAAATCTGAGTTATGAAGTAGAGGGACAGGTTTTAATGATTGCTACATTTAGGGGGCCAAGCACTTAATGCTTGGTTTCTTGTAATCGTTTAAAAAAAAAAAAAAAAACAGTGGCGTGATGGCACGATTGTCAAGGATGTTTTAATAATTAAGTGTTAAATGCACTCTCTCTCTCTCTCTCTCTCTCTCTCTCTCTCTCACAGGGCAAAATTAGCTTCTCTGTTCAGCCTGGACCGGACGTCCAGCCAGGCCAATGAGTCGTTCCAGTACACGGCCCCCAAACAGCCTCGTAAGAGCTCAGGTAGGCTCTCGGGTGGAGGCTCTGAGGACCTGATGGCTGGCAGTTTACTTCAAACTGCGAAATATTTAAAGGGGGGAAAAAAAAAACTTCTGTCGAAACAGCAGAAAAAAAAAACAATGCTCTGCAGTATTACGAGGCGAAGCATGGCTTTGAGAGAGGGCTGTGAGCCGAGCAGTCGTCGGATTTGCCACGGATTACTTTTGAACGGCTGGCAAAGGAAGGAGTACCGCTTTGTGAAAGCGTATTGGATTAAACATTACAGCAGACATGCTGTTAGATTTTAAAAAGCAGTGTGTAGGTATAGGTTTAGGGCTGTGATTGGACAGGGAATGCATTTCAGTGTGGCACGACTGCGACGCGTTGATGAAGTCAAATTTAATGCAACACATTCGCTTCTGACATGAAGCAAGTTTGATTCTTTAAATAAAAGCAAAGTGTAGAGATCAAGCGGAATAAGAGCGATGCAGTGGAGGTTTTGCTTTTCAGGTATGGCATGTTTTCTGCATGTGTGTTCTATTTCACTTTTTTTTTTTTTTTTTTTTTTTTTTTTAGCAGGCTTAGCAACCCTATCAAAGAATAAAAATGAAAATGAATTTAAAAAAAAAAAAGGAACAAATGCAGCAGAGAGAAATGTCAGTTGTAGTGTTGGTTTAGTTTTAAAAAAAAAAATGGACACTGAGCAACCATGTGACAGTCAAAGACGGGGAAATCTCTGAACAAAAGACACAGTGGTTAGTTTCGGTGTTTTGGTTTGAATTGTGGCTCTTGTCAGTGAGTCAGATCATTTGGCTCACCGATAAGAGTCAACTCTTTTGACTCCCAAATGCTTCACTTGTGTTTTTTTTTTTTTTTTCTAAACCCGGCTGAAATTTCTTGTGATTCTTTCACGAAAGATTGCTCGATCTTTTTATAAACAGAATAACATTACTCTGCCTTGCGTTTTATCAAATATGCAGACGGACCCAGCGAGTCAAACACACGTCTCGCCAGCTCAGATGCTGAAAAGAGGTTTCAGCAGGAGCATTTAGGTGAAATGACACCGCAAGAGAAACGCCGTTGCATACACATAACAATAAAACGAAAAAAAAAAAAGAATCGCTCGTTGAGACGAGTCATCTCACATCGAACGTTCACCTAAAAGTGCCGATTGGAAGAGTCAACTCGTGGCGACACGTCACTGTTACAAGACGCTCAAAATGCCGAACGTGTAGCGACGTCTTTATTTTTTAAAGCAGAAGCTTGATATTCATTCAGATCTGTTGTGCAGGTTTTCCAGGTCCACCTGCTCAGAAAGCCGCTCCTCCTCCCGGATCACCTGCTGTGCTCTTCGCCACGGCCGTTCACGCCTACAGATAGTGAGTGTTGTGTTTCCTCCTCCTCCTCCTCCTCCTCCTCATCATCATCATCATCATCAGTATCAGTGCAGCACTGACGTGGTGTGCATTCTGTATTGGTTCATGAAGATAGTTTGGATGTTTTCACATTGAACTTTCTCAGTTTCCTTTTGTTTTTTGTTTTTTTTTTAATTTCCTTTTTGTGTAAAACCATGCTTCTTAAACGTCTTAAATGTTGCATATGATCCGATTTTATGCTTTTCATACCTACTTTCTTTTTAATCTTTGAATAATATCAATATCCACAGTATGTTGTACGGCATGTAAATAGAGAGTTTTAACAGTTTACGAAACCTTCCGCTTTTGCAGATTTAGCGCATCATTTAAAAAAAAAAAAAAAAATCATATGACAGTTGCATGAATCAGAAAACGAATAGTTCGTGCAGACGGTTGGTGTAAATCCTGCTGTTTGTCTTTGCAGTGTTAATGGACAGTATATGAAGCAAGGCAAGCTGGGAGCTGCAGTGTTAGGAAACCACACGAACAAGGAGGTGGGTCATTTCATGCTTACGTTTAGTCTCAATAATCGTGAGATTATTATTATTATTATTATTATTATTATTATTACGTAATTAACAGATTAATGAGCTGATTAAGATCCATGTCTTTGTGTGTACCTGTATTTTAGTACGAGGTTGTATGTGTGCGTTTGTGATGATTAGCATTATTTTTTTTTTATTTTTTTATCACGTATACTGCTCGACTTATTGCAAACACAAACATTTACACACACTCCAGACCAGATAGATATTTCATCATACATATACATAAATGAATACAAGGATTCCGTCCTGATTCTGATCAGGAATTATTTTACGAACAGATTTACCCGTGTAGATTGTCACTGATTTTTCCTAAGGGATGAGACTGGAATTAATATTCGCCCCCGTTTCTGTGTCTGTTCCTTTTCCAGTATAAGCTGCTGCTGTACGCCAGCCAGCAGAAACCAGTGACGGCGGCCAGGATCCACTCAGCCTTCTCCTTCACTGTGGGTTTTCTCTTTCCGTGTGATATAAGTGTTAAATCTCGCCAAAGGGTTCCTGTCGTCTTATCCATTCTTGTTGCTGTCTCTGTTTCCTGTCTCAGGTCCAGCCCAGTAACTACTGCACCTTTTATGATGATCAGAGGCAGAACTGGTCTCTCATGTTCGAGTCGGAGAAAGCAGCCACAGATTTCTGCAAAGAGGTATGCTAGAGTGTCAGCTTTGAGAGAGAAAAAAAAAACTATTCCTGTAATGTCCTTGATGTTCTGTGTGTATTATTTCAGGTGTGTCTGGCTAAAGCGAACGGCGCTTCTCCTCTGGAGATGCTGGTGATTCAGGACCTGGTTCTCGGGGAGGGTCAGGGTGTAGAGAACGGAGACGCTCTGGAGGTAGCCTACACCGGCTGGCTGCTGCAGAACCACACCATCGGCCAGGTGGGAACCCAAAGTTCTGTCCTGATTACTGATCACATATTGCTAACTTGCCGTGACAGGCTTTATTTATGTTTTTTGTTATTAGCAAAATTTGCATGAAGTACTCCTTTAAGGCTTAAAGTACCTCTAAACAGGTATTTTCTATTAATTATGGAATAGACATTATGGCAATTAAAATCAACAGGTTCTATGAATATGCATTAATATGCAAATTGGGAAACGCCCCCATAACCTCCTTCCATCCCAAAAAGCCCTGAATCCCACTGAAATTAAATAACCGTTCTAATTTTAGCTATCACAGCACACAGGTTCTATAGCTAAACGTTTACAGTCCCATGTCATCCTTTAATCTTGAATATGATTGGTTCAGAGGCTAAACTTGCCAAATTATACGGTTACCATGACAACCCTGATTTAAATTGTTGCTAACATTATCCAAGTCAGCTAGCTACCTTAGCACACAGGTTCTATTTAAGGTTCCACATCACACTCTAATCTCAGATGTGATCGATTTAAAGGTGCGGAGATTATTTATATATGTAATATATATTATATTTATATATATATTATAATGTAATGTAATGTGTAAAACACACCTAACCAGCTAGTTAGAGTAACTGCTTGTGAGAATGTAGTGTTACCATAACAACTATTATTTAGTGTGTTGCTAACATTGTCCAAGTCAGCTAGCAAGCTTAGGAATCATGGATATCAGATTATCATCTTAATTTGTATATCAGATATGATTGGTCCAAATTGTGTGACATCACACTTGAGCGGTAATGTTTTTGTTTCTTTGTTTCTGTTGTGTTTTTTTTTTTTTTTTCTCTGACTTTACATTTTGTGTCTCCAGATGTTTGACTCTAATCTAAATAAGGACAAGCTTCTGAGAATGAAGCTCGGTGCTGGAAAAGTCATTAAAGTGAGTATGAAGCAGAGCTGCTGTCGTTTGGATAATTAAGGTGTTGGCTGTATGTTAATTAATAATTCTCTCTCTCTCTCTCTGTCTCTCTCTCTCTCTCTCTCTCCGTGTCTGCGTCAGGGCTGGGAGGAGGGCATGCTGAACATGCGTAAAGGAGGACGCCGTCTCCTGGTGATTCCCCCGGCTCTGGCGTACGGGTCGCAGGGCGTCCCGGGCCGAGTCCCTGCAGACAGCACTTTGGTGTTCGAGGCAGAAATCCGTAGGGTGAGAGAAGATAACACTCTTTCAGTTCCTCGGTGGATGTATTCTTTTTTCAGGAAGGAAATTTAACACCACTGCATGCGTGTGTGTGATTGTGCAGGTGAAGTTTGCTAAAGACGTCGGCTCTGAGAGGACGGCCGTGAGCTCCAGGGACACCGCTGTCCCCTCTCCTGTCCCCAGCGTGGAGAGTCTGGGGCCGGATCTCACCTCAGCAGCCAGCAGATCAGGGTACGAGCAGCTCGGGGGCTACAGGGGGTTAAGGTGCTAACCAGCAGAGTGGAGCGAGGAACAAGTGGTTCACGTCACATATAAGATACTGTGACTGTATAATAATTATTGTTTGTTGAATACTGTTTTCTTTACATGTAATTCTTCTGACTTTGATGCTTTTTTCTTTCAGTGAACCACCACTAAGAGCTAAATCCAACTCACTGAGTGAGCAACTAGCAGTGAGTAGCCTTTTCCTCTTCTTTCACTAATTTACTTCTCTTAAAGGATGCCGATATTAATGCTTGAAAGATTATTAGAGAGTTAAGGTTTCATTAGTTTACATGCAGCTAATAATCTGATTGATCGCTAAATCAGAATAAAAACTAGTAGAGAGTAAATTGACTGCGATCAATCCGAATTAAATTTCTGATTGAATATTTGATTGATTCAATTCTAAAATCACCATGTAAACTTTTTGAGCTCCTTTGAATCTTTGATTCTTTTTAAAATCTGAATATTTGAATCGTTTCCCCATCTGCATTTCTGAAAGCTTTCATAATTTGAATCGTTGAATCATTTCACAATTCAGAATGTGAATCTCTGAACCGATTCACAATTTAAGTCTCAAATCCTTTTAACAGTCTGAATTTTTGAATCCTTTCACAATCTGAATCCTTTCCTAATTTGAATCTCTTTTACCGTCTGAATATTTGAATCCTGAAATCTTTCATAACGGAAATCTTTGAGCCATTTAGCGATCTGAATCTTTGAATCTTTTCACAATCCGAATCACTGAACCCCTTCACAATTCACACGTTCTTCTTTAACGTTTAATCTTTAACGTTTTCACAGTTTCAACCTTTGAGTAAATTTTACAGTCTGAATCTCTGAATCCTTTCCCAATCTGAGTCTTTAAGTCTTTGCGCAATCAAAAATTTTTTTAACCATTTCGAAATTTTAAGTTTGAGTCTTTGAATCTGAATACGTTTGCATAAATTCTGCCAGCGTGTATCAGTGCCAGGGATGGACGGGTGTGGGATGAGCATCAAAATTTCAAAACAGACTTTTAGAGAGTGTCGTATTTTGTTTGTGACGTTTATAACAGGTTATTAGGTGTGTCTTATTACCAAAGACGGACACGTTTTTGTTTTCTCAGAATCCGGATGCAACCAAAGCCAAGCTCATCTCCCGCATGGCCAAGATGGGTCAGCCCATGCTGCCCTTCCTCGCCGGCCCAGCATCGTCGTCCTCGCAAGCCGAGTCCAGCGACTCTGAACTCGAGGTATGAAAGATTATTCCAAAAAAAAAAAAAACTACCTACTAAACGGATAAACTTTATGAT
This sequence comes from Pangasius sanitwongsei, assembly GCA_037576675.1. Lineage (NCBI taxonomy): Eukaryota > Metazoa > Chordata > Actinopteri > Siluriformes > Pangasiidae > Pangasius > Pangasius sanitwongsei. The sequence continues at coordinate 25,870,620 of CM075010.1, forward strand.
TATTTGCTTATTTTCCCATAACAGTGTGTCCCAATGTGTTGTATTTGTTCCTTCCATAAGCTGTGTTATAAACTCTAATGCCACTGTCACGTGTACGTGTGTCTCATAGGACCCGAGTGTGTCCCGATTGAAAGAGCGTCCTCCTGCACCCTCCCCTCAGCCAGTCCACCTCATGTCTGGTCCTTCAGCCTCACTACAGGGTGAACACACACCTCTCACACCTCTCACACTTCACACACCTCTCACACTTCCTCATTTTCATGTGTGATCACGTCCAGGCAGTCTTCAGTAACGCTGCCCTTGCTATGTACTGAGGTGTTAGATAAACCCTGTGACATCGTATCCTCTCGTTTCTCCAGCAACAGCCTTGATGCCTGTTTCCATGGCAACAGCCAATCCCCAGCCTGTGATGCCCATGGCAGGTCATGGCTTCCAGGTGAGCAGTGCATTAGATTATACACAACTTATTTTTTACCTCCTAAACAGATATCTCTGATGCTGTGTAACCACGACTGCGTCTTAAAGTACCGAAGCATCCTGATATGTAAGGAATAAAACACATGGTGCTGTGCTGTTAAAGGAAAATAATCAACGATGATGCGGTGTGATGAAGGGCGTTACTGTCACCACCCTGAAGTCTGTAATTTCAGAGCACTTTGCCAACGCATACAATCTTCTCCTTGTTAAAGGATGACGTCATCCTTTTTTTTTTTTAAATCCATTTATAGTTACATTAAACGTTGTGGAAGATAGTTCCTGGTATCACTTACGTTATAGCAGCTATAAACGGTCGTTTCCTCACCAGCTTCTCTTTGTTAGAGACAACAGACTTTCCTGTGTTGGAAAACTTTAAGTTACAGCTGTAGCGCTGAATTTTACAAAGTGCTCACAGTGGAGACTCCTTCCATAATAGTGTTGTGTTTAGGAATTAATCTGTGTGTGTGTGTGTGTGTGTGTGTGTGTGTGTGTGTGTGTGTGTTTTTTCTCCCCCACAGCCTTATTCTTACACTCAGTCCACTACGGCTCCCTCTCACTTACAACCGGTGGGACAGATATACCCTTCACAGACCGTGCCTTACCAAGGTAACACACACACACACACACACACACATTATTGTACAAAGTGCTTAAACTGTGCATCTCCTGCAAACAAACTGCTGTCTAACGTGAAATAACCATCAGCACGGTGCTCATTAAACTCACTGTAATCGATATTGGGGATCGTCAAATTCTCTTTCCAGTGATCATTACAGAGGCATTGTGACAGCAAGTTAATACTTTGTCACACTGACTGTTTCTTTGCCCTCCAGGAAGTGGTGATGTCACATCCTTTTTGATGACGGAAGCCCGGCAGCACAACACCGAGATCCGATTGGCCGTCAGCAAAGTGGGAGATAAAGTGGACCAATTAGCTGCCAAGGTTAGAAATTTTGTAACAAACACCCTGCTGTCCTGATACGTCCATAAATCCCTAGGCTAAACACTGAGACATGATCAGCTCACAGGATTGACGTCTTCTCAGGTTTTCTTTATGGATTGAATAAAGAAATTGCTTTATGTGACGGTTCCATGGAAATAATGTCATTAGACAACAGAAGAAAAACACAGAAGCATGTTCTTCCTCATTAAAGTATTCATAGGGAATTTACAATGAATATGCAAATTAGAAATAAGCCCCAACCCCTCCCCCTTCTCAAGCTTAACTGGTGTCTGCTGGTCCGTATTTGCATATCGTAATATGATTGGCTGTTCTATTTTATACTGCAGTAAGACTCCGGTCACATGTTCAGTATTTTTTAGCCCTCCCTGTTTCTTAAAACGAAAGCAATAACAGTGTAATCATGACATTTTTTTTCACTTTCCCAAAAAAACTTGATCATAAAATTTAAAAAATGTTTGTTTAGGTTTATTAATGGAATTGAATTGACCCCTCGTCTCGTCCTATCAGGTCGAGGAGCTGCACAAGCAGGGCGGGCTCTCTCTGGGCTTGTCCAATGTCTCCATGGATACGGCGATGATCATGCACACCATCCAACGCATCATCCAGGTAACATTCGCCATGTCATATACTTCCTACGTCAACAGAGTCCAAGAGGAATTCTAACCGGAGTGTGTGTTTTGTTTTTTTTTTTCTTTTTTTCTTTTTAGGAAAACGAGTGCCTGAAGAAAGAGGTGTTTGAGAAAAGCTCGCGCATCGAAGAGCAGAACCGCAAGATCGGAGAACTCATCAACCAAAACCAGAGGTTAAACATTCTCTTTCTTTCTTGGTTGTTTTGGATCTTGATATTTTGACTTAATATCTTGTGTAATTTTCGAATCGATATCTCGTTAATCTCATTATTTCATCATAGTGTGTCATTATTTTCGACTTGATATAATCGTTATTTTTGATGCAACATCTCGTTATTTCTGCAGAGCCTGTTCTTATTTTTGACTGAATATCTCATCATTTTGACTTGAAATAATGAGATAATATCATTTCTTTATTTTGTCTAGTATCCTGTGAATTTACGACTCTTGATGTGTGTCTCTGTGTGTGTATGTGTGTGTGTGTGTGTGTGTGTAGGTGCATGGAGCAGAGTAATATGCTTATGGAGCAGCGGAACGACTCTCTGAAGAACTCGAGTGAGCAGAACCAGGCACGAATACTGCAGGCAGAACAGGAGAAGGTGCAAACACAACCACAGCCACAACCACGCTACACTCTGAACGCTTTAACTCTCTATATACACTTTTTTTTTTCTGCTTGTATGACGTCATTGAACTGTTTAACTGTTTAAAACGGGAAGCTAAAATGCAATCAGATCAGTTAATCTGATCTGATCTGATTGGCTGATTGGTTTGGTGGTAGTGACTACTTTCTTTTCCCAGCATGCACTGCCACAGGACGTGGGCAGGAACCAGGTGAGCTTCCTCATCCCTGCCGCCTTCCTCTTCATCTGTCTCATTTTTGCTTTTTTACAAAAAAAAGAAAATCATTTCATCCACTTCATAACTGTTTGGGTTTTTTTTTTCTGTCCATCAGCTGCGAGTTCTGTTCAGCCGACACACAGCTGTCCATCACCACGTCTTTAGTTTAGTCTCATATTCATTGTGTTTTGTCTTTCTCCTGGTCTGGTGTGCAGGTGCTGATGTTAAAGCGTAAGGTGTGTGTGTGTGTTTTTACAGGCGAGGTTGACAGACGAGCTGGCCAGCGCTACAGCGCGGGTGTCGGAGCTGCAGTTGGAGCTGACTGCACAGCGTCAGAAAGCAGCGGCGCTGCAGTCAAGCCTGAACGCCGCCCTGCAGGAGGGACAGCAGCACGGCGCACAGCTCACAGCTACGGAGAGCCAGCTGCAGGGTGAGGAACCTTCTACCTCCTGCTGATAATTCACTCGGATCATTCAGCAGAGTGTTAGGAGCAGGATTACACATGACGTCGAGAGCATAAACCAGCTGTTACAATTGTGTGTGTGTATGTTTCAGAGATGAAGGAGCTGGCAGAGCGGGCGCAGGCGCAGTACAGAGCTGAGAAGCAGAAGCGGAAGGAGGTGGAGCTGAAGCTGAGTAACCTGGACGAGGAGCTGCAGGACCTGAAGAGCGAGAAAGAGAGTCTGGAGCGAGTGAGGGTGTCTTCAAATACGCTTACATGTGCCATGTATTTCCACAGAAATGTTCTTACTCAGCGTGTGTGTGTGTTAGACTCTGTCGGACAGGAAGAAGAAGTGGCAGGCGGAGAGGCAGCACTGTGATGAGGAGTTGGAGGAGGTGAGGAAGGCCAGTCAGGTGGAGATGGACCAACTCCGGAGTCAACTGCGTAAAGCCCGGACCAACACAGACCAGGCAGCTGCTGAGCAGGTACTGTGTGTGTGTGCGTGCGTGCGTGTGTGTGATGTCTCAGTCAGTCTGAGATTCACACATGCAGGATCCCTTTTCCTGAATATGACATTCACCTTTTTATAATAGTGGAGGATGTGGGTGTGGCTCCAATTTGCATGATCATGCATATTCAGAGCTTCTGGCATTTTAAATAAGGGGATACACTTTTTTAATTTAAATATTTTATTAAAGATAGTAGTACATTTACAGAGGTGTTATGGCATCAGGAGAACGATCTATTATCCGCATATGTGTGTGTGTGTGTGCAGTTAGCACAGCTGCAGGCAGATGTGGAGCGCGAGTGGCAGGTGAAGTGTGAGCGAGCTCTGGCTTCAGCACGAGAACAACAGAACAGAGAAGTGACAGAGCTCACAGAGCAGAGAGACACACTGCAGCTCAAACTCACACAGCTACAGGACAAGGTATACACACACACACACACACACACACACACACTGCAGCTCAAACTCACACAGCTACAGGACAAGGTACACACACACACTGCAGCTCAAACTCACACAGCTACAGGACAAGGTATACACACACACACACTGCAGCTCAAACTCACACAGCTACAGGACAAGGTATACACACACACACACACACACACACACACACACACACTGCAGCTCAAACTCACACAACTACTTACTATTGTAAGTCGTTCTGGATAAGGGCGTCTGCCAAATGCCATAAATGTAAATGTAAACTACAGGACAAGGTATACACACACACACACACACACACACACACACACACACACACTGCAGCTCAAACTCACACAACTACAGGACAAGGTACACACACACACACACACACTGCAGCTCAAACTCACACAGCTACAGGACAAGGTACACACACACACACACACACTGCCGCTCAAACTCACACAGTTACAGGACAAGGTACACACACACACACACACACACACTGCAGCTCAAACTCACACAACTACAGGACAAGGTACACACACACACACACATACACACTGCAGCTCAAACTCACACAGCTATAGGACAAGGTACACACACACACACACGCACACACAAAATGCAGGTCAAATCAAACACACCCAGCTACAGGACAAGGCACACACACACACACACACACACACAGTGCAGGTCAAACCAAACACACCCAGCTATAAGACAAGGTACACACACACAGGGAAATGATTTGACAGTGTTTTTCCACTTTTTTCTATAAGCTATATTTGATCATAAGAAATGATTGATATAAAATGATATGTACAAGTTTTTGTATTCAAATAAAAAAATCTAATCCAATAATAAAAGTATAAATTACAGTATAACATTAATTATAGTAAAATAATTCCTCTTGTATGCACAGACACAACTGTGGGATTGGTGGAAAGTTTGATTTCTCCAACAAGCAAGAGATTATTACCATAAAATAAAGCCATGCATTGCCAAGAAAGTCCACGTACCCCTCATTACAGAACCAAAAGTCCAGGGGGTGGAGTCGGACCTGTTCCAGCCCCTTCTACATGGGTGGAGTCAGACTAAAAATCCAGGGGGTAGAGACACACTCCTTGTGGTTCAAGCTGGAAAAGTGTGTGTGTGTTCTGGGGTTAGGGTTATAGGAGGAGTTGGATCAGGTCCAGCTCCACCCCCTGGACTTTTGGTTCTGCAGTGAAGCGTATCTCACAAAAGCGGCCATTTTAGAGCTCACACACGGCACAAAACAAAGCAGCCCTTCATCTGTCACACAGAGAGTGGTCTCTCTCTCTCTCTCTCTCTCTCTCTCTTTCTCTCTGTGTCTCTCTGTCTCTGTCTCTTTCCCAACAGTTCTCTGCTATCAAGCAGTCCAGAGAGGAGGAGGAGCAACGGTTACTACGCCAACAAGACCAGGGGGAGGAGCTTCAGGCCCTGAGAGATAAGGTCAGCTGGAAGATTTGCTGAACCCAACATGAAAGTTAAACCTGAAAAACCGAGCTGAAAGCATACAGCAGTGCATTTGCGATACTTCAGAAATAATAATAAAAAAGGTTTAAATAATATATGGGGGAAAAAAAAAACATGGTAATTATGAGTACACGCATGAATGTGTTGCAGTGTTGTGAGTTGGAGAAGAGGGCGGAGTCACTGAGGCGGCAGGGGGAGACGCGAGTTGCAGAGCTGGAGAGGAGACTGGCAGAGCAGCGGCAGCAAACAGACACTACAGGAGAGGTGACGCACACAAACACACACTGTAGCACTACACCAGAAACCATCATACATCAGCTTCTTTACCCTGTGTGTGTGTGTGTGTGAGAGCAGGTGAAGCGTGTGATGAATGGAGTGTTCCAATCTTTACGAGGGGAGTTCGAGCTCCACGAGACGTACACCGGCAGTGAGGTGCTAGGCGTGCTGGTCAACACCATTAAGGTGAGCAAATGGCAGGTTTACTGTATAAAAAACACATATATTCCAGAGAATACGGTAATTCTAAACACAAAGGAAAAGACTATAGTGCATGACTGCTGTTTTTTTTAGCAAAGCTGGCGCTCACTTGCTGTTCATTTCCGCAGAGCGTCACCCTGCAGCTGCTCTCGAAATCTGAACCGTCCTCGACCGAGAATAACGAGAAAGAGGAGGATGAAGAGGAGGACAGGAGGAGTGATGCGCAGTCTGAGGAGCAGGAGAACCAAGCACAGGAGTTACATATGAACGGAAAGAAAGAGGACGTGGAAGAGGAGGAGGAGGAGGAGGAGGAAGATGGTGACCAGGTGCAAGTGACAGGGGAAAAAAGTAAAGAACCAGAGACGGTGGAGGAGGACGAGAAGGGTGGACAGGAAGTTGTCAGAGGTAACGAGGAAGAGAAGGGTGAACAGGAAGTCGTCAGAGTTAAACAGGATATGAAAGGTGAACAGGAAGTCGAAGGCGCTAAAGAGGAAGTGAAGGAGACAGGAAAGGAATCGGATCGCCTCGAAGCAGACGGTGAGAACAGAGGAGAGCCCGTGCAGTCTGACATCACAACACAGATTCAGACGCAGAATGATGTCATTCCCAAAGAGGAAGTGAACGCAGGTCCACTGGGTGACATCACACCAGAAGAGGAAGTGGTGGCTAAGAGTGGGAGCACTTTGGGTCTGTCAGATGAATCGGAACCGGATGAAACCATTCACACCGGACCCCCGAAGAACCCCCCACAACCCCCAAACCCTGCGGAAGAGGACGGCGCAGAAACGGTACCACAGTCCAGCGGGTAAGCAGAGCGTTAACGTTACGCTGTCAAGATGACGATTAAGAGATTCTTTTTTTTTTTTTTTTTTAAATCAACAATTAGTCTGTTCATAGTCAGAATTCTGAGCTAAAACATTCACAATTTCGAAACAGTTTAAGTTCTAAAAGTTCATTCATAAATTTCTTATTGAGCGTAGTGAAACGACAACAAAATGGCAGCTTTCATAGTTAAAGGCAGTTACAAATTAAATATCATATTTAACTAGATATAAACGAACGTTTCATGTTTTATAACAATGTAGCGTAGCTTTGCTTCTTAGACTCTGAAGTTTATCCTTCAGACATCAAAGAAACCTGTGAAAAATGTTTAAATATGACTTGGCTACTTGACATGGTTGTATGATAGTTGTATCCATTTTAGCACTGTGTTGCCATAGAAACATGAGAACATGAACAGAATTAACCAGCAGCCTGAAACAACTCGCATTACTCAGGAGAAATGGTTCGAATGCAGCGAATTTTGCGATTATGGTACGAGAACGCGATCACACGATATGCTTGCTGTTAAGGTTCTAAACGTCGTTGCTAAACGAGAGGTTGAGCATAAACTCACCAATGAACGAAGCTCACAGTTTAGCTAGCTAGCAAGTAGCCACTAAAAAAAGTCGTGGAGTCTTTAGCATGGTGAATTTATTGAATGTAGCTATAAATCCAGCCAACTAACATCCATCCCTTTTCTATGACTAGTCAACCCCCCTCAACCCCCAGGAACTTACTCGTTTCATTGAATGTAACTATAAATGGATAACAAGTACAACATGTCATTGTTTAATAAATATAATCATTGTAATCGTTGGCAAATTGCTGTGGTACAAGAGGAATAAAACACTTCAAAATGTGTTGTTAGAGAAAAATGATCAACTTTGGGTTGGTAACTGTGACTTCATCGCATCACCCCGATGTTGCTTATTTTCCTGTAACGGCACAACGCACGGTGTTTTATTCCTCACATGAGAAATGGTAGAATCTCCTGGAGCCAATGAAATTCACAACAGAAACAGGATCCTTTCTGTAATTGACTGCTAATGACTAACAAACAACTCCAACTCCACCCCCCCCCCCCCCCCTTTAGTTACCCTGATGGTGTTGTCCAAGTGATTAAGTGTAATCATGCGTCCTATCGCCTCCGTGTCTGTCTTTGTCCTCTCCGTGTCTGTCTTTGTGTCCTTCTGTCCTGCCGTTGTCTCAGTCCATCTGAGCGGGCACAAGGGGTGAATTCAGAGGAGCCATTTTTCCAGAGCCCCGCCCCGACTAAACCTCCACCATTACCAACCAGTGAAGAAGAGGAGGAGGAGGAGGAGCTGGTGAGCTGGGATTGTCAATGCCCCACACACACACACACACACACACACCATTTCTTCGTAACATTCTGTTTGCTGTAACTAAAAATCACCTCCTCTAAGTACCAACTAACACAATTAATGAATTAATCACATGTCTAGAATTACTATTTGTCCTTAAACTAATCAGTTCTTTCAGGAATCTCGTGCGTGTTCTCGCACCATGTTACGATGTTATGATGTGAATATCGTCAGGAAAAAAAAAATTACTAATGACGGTTGCAGGTTGGAGCGGAATAACGAACACAAAACAGATGCTGAACCAAGTTCAATATGTTTTTACTGAAATGTTTTTGATGTGTTCAGATATTCTTCGTTGGTTGGTGCATTTAGTTGGTATTTTCGTTATTTCCATGAAAAGAAAGCGGTTGGGTCCCTCGCTGACATCACAAGGGGACACTGCTATTGCTAGCACATTACATTGCTAGTTACATTGGCGTTTAATAAAACATTTCGAACATAAGTTATAAAGCTCAGGTTTCAGTGTTAGCTCCTAAAAACAAACAGACAAACAAAAAAAAAAGAGCTTCTTTTTTTTACTCGCTGTTTTCCTGTGACATCATATTAACGAGAAGGCCAGCACAGAAGTAGTGGAGATGATGTAAACACTGGACTCAAACTACAAGAATGCAATGCAGCTCTACAACTCAGTTGCGTTGAGTTACGACAGAGACTCTGCTCGGCTAGTTAGCGATCTACAAAATGGCCAGCACAAGAGACTAAAGGACTAAAGCGCCGCCGCATCGATCTCTTTAGGTTGTGATGAAGCGAGGGCTAAATCCCACCACGCCTCCATCGGCAGATCGTCAAAACCATTAGCCAAAGTTAAAATAGACCAATTAAAAAAAATAAGTCAACTCATTATAAAATAAATATTGGATTCTGAAGAGAACATTAATTAACATGCAAATAATTCAGAGTGTATTTCCATACTCAATTAACAATTAAACAATTGTGGCTACAATTGAACAATAAACTGTTTCTATTTCACTCTCATACTGCAAAAAAGTTTTAAAATGGTCCAGAAATTGAGCGTAAACTAGCCATAAAGAAATCTTTTAGCGAAAAAAAAATTCTAGTAGCTAAGTAATGATCATCTAGTAAACCTTAAATCGTATCCGAACACGTGTCAGCTAATCGACTTCTTTTTGATGGGAGAGGTAACTTGTCCGAATTTTTTTTTTTTGGCTGAATGTCTCCTTTAAAACCTCATTGAGTCATAAAGGAACTTAGTTTTGGTGTTACTGCTAAGAAGGTGTAGTGTAGTTAGTCCTTGCAACTTTTTATTTTCTAATTGGTTGTGAATGTGACACTTCCTGCTGTCTGATTGGTCGCTAGAGTTTAAAAGGACGGCCCCCTCCCGCCCCTCTGTTCGGAGACGACAGTGATGACGACGATCTGGACTGGCTGAGCTGACCTCACCCTCAACCAAGAACCAAAACCACCACCGCCTGTCTCCTGGGTAGCGGTTCCCATGGGAAACAGATGCCATGGAGACGGAACTCGAGAGGGCAGAAGGAAGCGGCTAGGCCGGAACCTGAAGCTCCACCTCTTTTCCCAAACTCTTCACTGTTGTCCATGTTTCCAAAGGAGAGCAGCACTTCCTGGAATTAGTCTGACTGGAAATCCATTCTTTTATAACTCAATCACACATTAATCTCTCAAACTAGATTTCATTTGTAGCCTGAAATATGACCATGAAATGCTTACACACTTTTTAAAGACGTTTTAATGTGCCAGAACTCGATCGCTCTGAATCAGTGGTTTAGTGTACGAGGGTAATAACGGTCATGACAGTGTGGACTAGCTGCTGTATGGATGTGTCTTAAGGTTTGTATTCTTCATTAGCAGAAAGGTATTCTGGATTAATATAATAAAATACGAGCTGGCTAATCTTCTAAAACAGCTTATTTCCATGAAATGTAAACTAGAACTGCTTTAGACTAGATTTTAATATTGTTGACATTTGGTATTATGGGTCAATTGTGGGCACAGAAGCCACACCACCCCGTTACTGAGTAATTTCCTAGAACATCATGTTCCTGTTGGTCCATAGAGCTGCTGAATTCTCAAATTTGATTGGGCAGCAGGTGTTGATTCATTTTCTGTAACCGCAGCTCTGACAGTAGTGCAGCTGCAAATCACAAGTTTATATTAATGCGTTCGTTCTAGTGTGTTATCGTTTCTATAGTAACAACAACAGGGAGTAAGTTATAAAAGGATTTAAGAGACGTTCTCAGAGACGTGAAGCTGTAACGTTACGTTTTCTGACATCGAGCTTTGTTTTTTTGGTATAGAGAGAGAAGTGAGGCTTGTTCTACAACATTAAATGTAACTATAAATGGATAAAACGTACAATAGAGCTCTTTAGTGCTTCATTTGATAAATGAATGGTCGCATGTCAAACAATTTGATTTCAGAGAGTCGATTTATTCTAGTGTTTGTTGATGTGGGCAAACGCTCGGATTTATACCATCTGGATGTAGGATGTAGATGACCATGTTAACCAAAAAAAAAATCACAACTTTACGAATCTGAAAGCAGGTTTAAAAACACCTTGTTGCTTTAATGTTATTTACATCAATGAGTTAGTGTCAAACACATCGCCACCATCTTCAACACCGACATGACACTAAATGACAAACACAATTTACATAACGAATGAAACTGGCAACAGTCGGTTTCTTCAGAGTCCTAGACGTGTGCGAACATCCCTGTGCTCCCAGTGGATGGTGTAAAGGCGTCTTTCGTGGGTATAATGAGTGTTTGCTTTTCGAAAGTGCTTCACGCAGACAGTCGCCGCCGTCTGTTCAAACTAAATCCCACCACCTGTAAATGCTGATTCGTCAGTAATCATTCGTATCACGTCTAGCCGATGCTGGTCCATGTAGCATGTTAAGGGTAACAGATTACGGTTGCTGTCCAGGGTTGAAAGCGCTTCGTTGTACTGCTGTTCGAGCCGATCAGCGCAGGTCTAGCATGGTGACAGCGGCTTCTGTGATCGCAACATGGCTGCCGTTCTTGAAAATAGGGGGCAGGATGTCATCAAAAGATACAAACGGGATCACACATGCTAGGAAGTAGCTAAATTGGTGCTGAAGTTTAGAGAACACTGTTGCTAGGCAACTTAGAAATATGGACACCAACCAAAAACTGACAAGTTAACAATTTAGCAAACTAGCAGATAGCCATTAAAGTCTTTTATAAAGACATGGTGATGGTGGAAACCAGACAAAAATATTCAGAATGTTAACATGTTCCTCAGACGTGTTGGTAAATTCCTGAGAAAAAACTCCCTATGATTAAAATGACATTGTAGTTTCACTTAGCATCAACTGCAAGCCAAACAACCTGCTCTACTGAGATTCATCAACTTTGCATAACAATTCACAAAGCAGACGCTGCCTAATGATTGAGGTTAACACTTTGTAAAAGATTAACGGCTATGTGCTAGCTTGCTAAAGATTCCGTGGCAGTGGAAAATTTACCTCAGATGTGTTGGTAAATTCCTAAAAAAAACTCCCTATGACTAAAATTACAATGAAATTTCACTTAGCATCAACCGCAAATCAAAATAACTGCCATACTGAAAACGTCAACACTGTATGTCATCTCATGATGCTAGCTAATGACTGATGCTAATAATTTACCAAGCTAGCACACAGCCTTTTATAAAGTGACAGTGAAAATGAGACAAAATTATTGGGAACGTCAACATTTTCCTCAGCTGTGTTGAAAAAATACTGAGGAAAGACTCCATATGAGTAATATTACACTGTAATCAATCGCTAAACCAAACTACCTGCTCTGTTAAGAGATGCCAATATTGTGCCACAACTCACAAACCAGATGCTAGCTAATGACCGATGCTAACAGTGTATCAAGCTAGCACACAGCCATTACGTCTTCTATAAAGATACAGTGACAGTGGAATTGAGACAGAACTATTGGGAACATCAACATTTACCTCCAAAATGCTAAGAAGACTCCATATGACTAAAATTACACTATAATTGCACTTAGCATTGACCGCTAACCAAACTACATGCTCTATTGAGAGATGCTGACACTGTCAACTCACAAACCAGATGCTAGCTAATGATTGAGGCTAACAATTTAGCAAGCTAGAATATAACTGTTTACGGACAAAGTAAAGATGATCAGCAATGGTCAAAGTTATAAAAATGTGTTGGGAACGTCAATATTTACCTCAGATGTGTTGAGAAAATGCTAAGAAAAAACTCCAAACAACTACTATTATGCTATAAAATACACTTAGCATTGACTGCCAAACAAACTACCTGCCTTATTGAGAAACATCAACATTTAGGAAGCTAATACAATAGCTGTTAAATCTTGTAAATACACAGTTACTGTGGAAACAAGATAAAACCACTGGGAACGTCAACATTTCCCTCAGATGTGTTTGTAAAAAGCTAAGAAAATGTTCCATAAGCCTAACATTACACTGAAATTAAACTTAGCATCAACCGCTAACCAAACTACCTGTGCTATTGAGAGTTGTCGACATTGTCACAATTCACAAAAGTGATTGACGTTAACACGTAACGGCTATGTGCTAGCTTGTTAAAGACACACAGACGGTAGAAACTACTGGGAACGTCAACATTTACCTCAGATGTGTTGGTAAATTTATAAGACAAGACTTCATATGACTAAAATTACACTGTACTTACACTTAGCAACAAGTGCTAACCAAATACTTACGATGAAGAGCGGGGGCTCTTTGGGGTGAGGGTGAAAGCCTTTCTGTGTGCAGGTGGAGATCTCCTCCATGCCGTAGTCAGTTAGCCTGAAGTAGCCCGTCCTAAAATAAATAAACAAATAAACAAATAAACACACAACAAATAAACACACAATCTTACACTTTAACCCAAAAGACATGTCTAAAATGTGCTTCTTTAGTAAGATTTGTCTCAGTGAGGTGCACCGACTCGTTGAATTTTGGCGAGCAGACGATGGCGATGGCTTCAGGCAACATCAGCTGGTAGGAGCAGTGAGTGTGAAGATCAACGCTGGAGAGGAAGGCAGTCTGAGTCGGGTGAGTCTGAAAATGAAGATAGAAAGATAAAAACATTAACGTTAGTGAGGATAATATAGGCCCTGGGTGTGTGTGTGTGTGTTACGGTGTACACTCACGTGTATCCAGCCGAGTGTGATGAGGTTGTGCTGGTCCTGCACCAGAAACAGCTCCTCCTCGTTCTCCGTGTCGCAGTAATCAGGACCGCCGCACTGCTTCGGGACGATCACGTGCGTCACCGTGAACGCGTTCCTCGTCTGAAACAGGCAAGAGGAACTTTACACGGTTTGCCAGAATGATAATACACTACGCTGTTATACAGAATTGGAACTTGAGCGGTACCAGTTTTCCGCAGAGGATCCCACACGTCTCCACGGCGCGCATCGTGTTGCTGTTGGCCAGCTGCAGGAACTTGGAGCAGAGCTCGGCGGGGACAGCGACCTGCCGCAATCCGTCCACCGGCGTACCTGCGGCAGAGCGCAAAACACACACACACACACTTACAGACTGACACGGCAGCAGAATAAAACACTGGCATCCTCCATGTTTTTAACCATTATTAAATCTGACAGTTTATCTTCAAGAGATTCTGTAAAAATTAGCTGATGTTATAAATCAGTATTGACTTGTTTTCAAACTTCCAATGCAGCAATGCAGCAGTCGAGAAAAAAAGAAACAGTAGACTACATTACGGTACTAAACTGCAAGCATAAATATGAAGGAAAAGAAGGAAGGAAGGATAGAAGAATGAAAACTGAAGGAAGGAAGAAAGAAAGAAAGAATACGAAGGTTTGGACAAACTATGTAATATAAATGTACATTATATGCAAATGATGTGAGGTTTGATAAGCTGAAGGGGGTGAGTGTGATCAGTTTTGAGGGTTTGATAAGCTGAAAGGGGGTGAGTGTGATCAGTTTTGAGGGTTTGATAAGCTGAAGGGGGTGAGTGTGATCAGTTTTGAGGGTTTGATAAGCTGAAGGGGGTGAGTGTGATCAGTTATGAGGGTTTGAGGAGCTGAAGGGTGTGAGTGTGATCAGTTATGAGGGTTTGATGAGCTGAAGGGGGTGAGTGTGATCAGATATGAGGGTTTGATGAGCTGAAGGGGGTGAGTGTGATCAGTTGAGGGTTTGATAAGCTGAAGGAGGAGGTGAGTGTGATCAGATATGAGGGTTTGATGAGCTGAAGTGGGTGAGTGTGATCAGTTTTGAGGGTTTGATAAGCTGAAGGGGGTGAGTGTGATCAGATATGAGGGTTTGATAAGCTGAAGGGGGTGAGTGTGATCAGTTTTGAGGGTTTGATGAGCTGAAGGGGGTGTGTGTGATCAGATATGAGGGTTTGATAAGCAGAAGGAGGAGGTGAGTGTGATCTGGTCAGGAGTGTGTGCTGTGTGCCACTACACTTCTTTCTGGAATGATAAACGAGTCTCTTACTGTTGCCTGATTTGCTCAGAGAGCCTGGTTTGAGTGAGCGGTCAAACGTAGGAGGAGGAGCAGGTGTGGCCGGTGCTGTGCTGTGATTGGTGGAGGGGTACGCCGGGCTCTGGGGTGGCGTAGGGGATGATGGGTAAGGCGGGGGCGGGCCCTGGATGCCAGGGATGAGCGGGGCGTGGTGGGGAGGGGAGACGGGAGCGCTGAACTCCTGCAGGACGCGCTGGCGCTCGCGCTCCAGCTCCTGGCGCCGGATCATCTCTTCAAACACGCTGAACTGCTGCTGCTCCTCCTGCCTTCTCTGCAGCTCCGCCACACGCCTCCTCTCTGCCTCCAGCTCCTTCTGCCTCGCCAGCTCACGCTGCAATGCTGCCTCCTCCTCCCGCTAACACACACACACACACGCATAATGGGATTGTAATGCAGTTTACACACACAGAGTAGAACTGTACAATTCAACTGTGCAACAGCAGCACACACCAATAATTTAGATAAAGAAAGAAAGAATGTACTTAAGGAAGGAAGGACAAAATGGTAGAAGAAAGGAAGAAAAACCTCATGGAAGGAAGGAAGGAAGGAACTAAAAAAGACTTCAGGAAGGAAGGGAAAAAGGAAGGAAAAAAGGATGGCTGGATAAAGGAAAGAAAGGAAGGAGAGGAAGGGAATAGAAAGAGATGAAGAAGGGAAGAAAGACAAAAAAAGAAGAAAGAATGACAGAGTGTTTCAGGTGTGACTCACTTTTTTAGTGAGATACTCTGCGTACTCTTTCTCATATCTCCTCAGCAGACATTTCTTCAGTTCCTCGGCTTGAGGAAACGCCACCTCCTTCAGCTTCTGTGTGGGGAAACACACACACACACACACCACGACTCGTCATCAGGTGTAAAAAGCTCGTATCTTTATCCATGCGGTAAGATGAGACTGAAAGACGAATAAGAATAAGATGTTACCTTCAGAGTGTCCTTCTTCTCAGGGATGTTAGATAACTTGTACTCGGGATGTTTGGGGAGTTTCTCAATGAAGAGCCTTGAGGATTAAATCACAGAGAGAGAGAGAGAGAGAGAGAGAGAGAGAGAGAGAAAGGAGTTTGAGTTTTCTGGGTTCAACATTTTTTGACAAAAAAAAAAAACTGTTGCATTACAATTCATCAAGTCAGCATTTATAATAACAGTTTAAATGATGGACGGAAAAAAGAAAAAAAGAAAAGGAAGAAAAAAGGATGGAAGCAAGAAGTGATAAAATGAAGGAAGGAAAGAAAGAAAGGACAAAAAAGGAAGGAAGGAAGGAAGGAAGTGTTGCAGAGAAAAGAAAACGTATTGCAAGAAAGAAGGAAAGAAAGCATTTTTCCAACAAGACTGTTCGAGCACCTTTATTTTAAAAAATATCTAAATCTGTTGCGTTACAATTCATAAATTCAGCAGCGCTTTATGATGATAGTGTGAAAATGACAGACGACAGATGAGAGGAGCTCGTCGGAGTGAGCTCTTACGTGATGTATTTGTTGTAGAGGACGAAGGCGTGCTCCAGGTTGGCCTCCTCGGCGTAGACGTGCGCCATGCGGATCATCTCCATGCCCGAGCGAAAGTATCGGCGCGCCGGCACGGCCTCGTTCACCTCCACCGCGCTGCCCTTCTTGGTGAGAGCACGCACTCGCTCGTCCGGGCTTAAACTCACGTCAGCGTGATCCAACATGGCCGACACTCAGCACCTCAACTTCAGCTGCAGGAAAAAACACACACACCCACACACACACACACACCCTGAGTAAACATGCATGTATCCACATTACACAAATATTACACAGTCACACCGGACATCATGAAAACATTGCAAAAGGTGTGTGAATCAAACTCAAACAGGTTTTTTAATTTAAGATCTAAATGTAACGATACATATTGTGCATTAATAATGTTTTCAGCTATCGTGATACAATATGTCGGTCATATCACACACACTTCTACGTGTATATAAAGAAGTGTACAGAAGTGTATAGAAAGTGAGCGTCAATTCATTTTCACTTAAATTCAAATTCACTTGAACCCACAAACACAGAAGCGAAACTAATAACCACAGGTTCATCTTTTCCTGGCTTGCGTTACAATATCGCAATGAAGTAAGTTACAACGAAAGCAAAAAGCAATACAGTTAATAAATCTTAATTAACTAATTAATAAATCTTACAGCTGCCTGACTATTTTCTATCTATTACTTATTATTCCAATTATTCTCATTCTCTTTATTATTCTAATTATTCTTATTCTAGTTATCTACTAATTATTCTCATTATTCTGGTCAGAAGGAGAAAGTAGAAGGACACACACACAAAATGCTGCTTTAAATGAATGTTAGCCAAAATAGGGAAGACTAGAAGACGTGTGTGTATACAAAAGGGAACGTTATCACACCATATCACAGCGGAATGACATCAGAGGCAGGGCAGCAGTCCAGCACGTGAACATGACACTGAATGTGGGCTGTTGTTAAGCATCAGGGCCGTTTCGCAAAACACGTTCCAGGAAGTCGGCAAAAGAAAATGTGACTCACACTGTGTGTGTGTGTGTGTGTGTGTGTGCATTTGTGTGTCCATCCTGTAAGACATCATCATCAAAATACACACACCACAACGGAGAGATTGGAAAGACACACTCCCGTAGATCACACTTTTCCACTCCGTGTTGTGCTGTTATAGGAAAATAATCAACGATGGTGTCATTGTGACGAAGCAGAGTTAAAGTCACTGCGCCGAAGTCGATTATTTTCCTACAAGAGCACGTCAAGAAGTGTCCTTTTTCTCTTAAAACACATTTATTTATTTATTTATTAAAGAACGTCCCGTCATACTTTTTATTCGTTTCATGTTGTGGATTATTAAAGCCAGTGAAACAAGCTTTCACATTACCAAGAAACTGCAAACCTCCGCTGTCCTGATGATGTCTGAAAACTGCTACGAAGCACTGACACTGGAGACTCCTTCCACATCTCGTTTACACAAAACCTCAGCATATCATTTGTTAAATAAAACATTAACATAAGTGCATTCATAAAAACCTGTGATTTGCAGCTGCATTACAGTCAGAGCTGCTGTTACAGAAAAGTAATCAACACCTTCTGACCAATCAGAAGCCAGAATTCAACACTGTAAGATGTTATTTATTTCATTAACATAAAGGACAGAAAAAGAGAGAAACTGAGAAACAACTCATATACATTTCTAGGCATATTATGTAAAAACTACAAGACTGCAAAACAAAATTATATATATAGAAAAAGAGAGAGCATATCTAGTTTAGAAGCATTATAGCTGGCTGCATCCCAAATACCCACTTAAAGCCAGCGGATGTGCACTACATAGGGTGCAATATAACGGCTTTTACTGCCTATGTAGTGCACTTCAAGAAGCCATTTGGGATTGATCCAATTCCAGTGTTAGCTATCCTTTTAGGCTAATACAATTGATACCAGT
This sequence comes from Pangasius sanitwongsei, assembly GCA_037576675.1. Classification (NCBI taxonomy): domain Eukaryota; kingdom Metazoa; phylum Chordata; class Actinopteri; order Siluriformes; family Pangasiidae; genus Pangasius; species Pangasius sanitwongsei. The sequence continues at coordinate 25,888,995 of CM075010.1, forward strand.
GATGCTATGACTTGGCTAGTTTTTCTGAACAATCTCAAATCACCCAACTCTAACGATACAAATAATTAAAATCAAAATAGAAATGAAATAAAAGCGTCTAAAATAATAACGGGCGTTCGTTTAATGCTAGCCAGCTAGCAGGCTTTAAGTTAGCTAGCGCTGAAGCTAAGCTGGATATCTTTTAAAAAAAAAAAAAAAAAAAAAAAAAAGCCTTACCTTGAAAATCTCTCTACGTCCCACTTTTTGATAACTATATGAAATAATATAAAATGATAAAATGTCCCATGGTAAACACACATCTAAACAACTGGCGATGTTTCGCTAGCAAAAACTCATCACTTCCTCATCCTGCTCCATGTCATCCACCCACCAAATATGGCCGCGTACCAAATACAGATCTAGTGCACTATATAGGGTGCCTAACAAGCCGTTAATATTACGCCTGATGTAGTGACCCTATGTAGGTAGGAGCTGGACATTTAGAACTCAGCCCCAGTGTGGAGCGTAAATAAAGGCAAAGCTGAGCGCTGCAGCTTTACGCCGCCATCTTGTGGTTCAAATAAGATTTACTGACTACAAATTAAACTCGAGTTTATCTTGTTTTTTTGGATGGATATTATTAATTTAAGTGCGACAATCTAGTTTTAACTCTAATCCTTAGCTAGTAGTAATATTTAAAAAAATATTTATTTCATAGACTAGTTCACATTTAATCCAAGGAATCCATTTTGAAGGATTTTATGTCAAGACACAGGATGATGCTTATTATTTTTTTTCTCTTGGTTATGCGGTAAAATTAGATGAAATAAGACTTTAATCTTAAAATTTATCCATGATTTAATGACACATCATGTGATTAAGACAGAGAAATTCAGTGCACAGATCAGCATTACTCATTCAATTTAGTTCATTGCTAGTGTATACTTTAGTTACTATCTGAGGTTTATACTACATAACCACACTGCTGTGGGATGTCCATAAAAGGATGTAGAGATTACATGACTTTTAGACACTCAGTATTCAAAATGTAAGCACTAACACAACATTATGAGATACCAGCGATCCTGACCCCTTCTGCTCTCCGGACCTGCCTGATCCATCCTGCTGCTTTACTTCTGGTTGGAGTTCTCATCGGTTGGAGATCGCCCACTGCTGCTGGGGGTGGCCCACATGGACGGCCTGAAGATCACTGGGATTGCTGGGGATGGTGCCGCTTGGGGATGGCTTTGGACTGCAGCTCATATGGGCAGTTGTACTGTGATGGCATGGGACTTCGATTGCTGTGGTGGCTTTGGGTGGCTTTGTCACGAGCAGTTTTGCACTCAGGTCTCCATCAGTGGACAGTGGACAGGTTCAACAACACAGACTTCACGTGAAAACTCTAATCAATTTCCTAGTTACACAACTGCACTATTTGTCCTTGTAGTACACAGTTACAGAAGGGATTTATTTATAATCTCACGATCCAGCGTCACCCAGATGAGGATGGGTTCCCTTTCGAGTCCGGTTCCTCTCAAGGTTTCTTCCTCATGTCGTCTCATGGAGTTTTTCCCTCACCACCATCACCTCTGGCTTGCTCATTAGGGATAAGATCGTACATTTACAATTTATATCCTGAATGTATTTATTTCTCTAAAGCTGCTTTGTGACAATGTCCGTTGTTAAAAGCGCTATACAAATAAAATTGAATTGAATTTTTTGTCATAATTTGTCATGATTATCTGTTTATAGTTGCATTTAATGCTGTGAAACAAGTTAGTTCCTGGTCTACATTACAGCAGCTATAAACAGTCGTTCTCTATAATAAAAATATATAAATTATAATATATAATATAAATTCAGTGTACAGATCAGCATTACTCATTCAGTTTAGTTAATTTTTAGTGTGTTCTTTAGTTACTATCTCAGGTTTATACTACACATCCACTGCTGTGGGATGTCGATAAAAGGACGTAGAGATTACATGACTTTTAGACACTCGGCATACAAAACGTAAACACTAACACAACATATTTTGTGTTCATTAAAACCTCGTTCACATGTTATATTGTGAAACCTGTGTGTCGATGTAATATTATATGTCCATGATACAGATTTTCTAGCAGTCTATCAGTAATCTGTCGATAAATGTCTTTAAATCTCAGTGTGTGTTCTCTGGAAAAGATTGAAATGTTCAGATATGCAAACTGTCCCTGATCCTGCATGAGTTTAATGTCACTTTGTGCTAGAATTCCCACTAACTTCTTTCAAACTTTACTTCCTTTTGTATCACACTACCCTCAAGTTAATAAATAATCAGGGATATAAGACATCATTATCACAATTGTGTGATTGAGCCAAGTGGGCGGAGCTTAAAAGCTTATTCCAAGGTTCAGATAATGTGCTGGTCAGACAAGTGGGCAGTTTTAACTTTTTTTTTTTTTTTTTTTTTTAATTACTACATTATAAGAAAAGACATGTTATAGACACGATTTTTCTAGAAATGCGAAAAATTCTTGACCAAAATCAGCACTGTGGTCAGTGTGTGTACTCATGAAGATAGAATTATTTCCTTTAAAAAAACCCAAAAGAAATTATATGAATGGTTTTTTTTTTTATTTAGATTTTATCCAAAAGCAGTATCTTTAAGTGAAAAAGAAAAAAAAAAAAAACTCAGACCACAGACAGAAACATTTTCATATTTTCTTAGGATTTAAACAGTGGTTGTGTGAAGCCTTCGTTCATGTCCTGCTCTCGCGCACACAGTCAACAGAAAGTGCTAGAAAACCCTCATTGCAGGATCAGAGCACGCAGCGTGAGTTTTATCTCCAGCGTACATATAACACACATACACACACACACACACACACATACATAGGAATCTGGTGTCAGATATATTTGAATTAAAAAAAAAAAACACAACATTATAACAAAAACTGAAACTTTACATATTTTTTTTTGGCCACAAGTTCCACAGAAATTAGAACTACAGTTCAAAAGGACAATGAATTTCCCTTGAGTCCTGAATCAGTGGTTCACCCACCACTTTTATGTTCATATGGCTGTGTAAAGTCGACATCATTCTGTTTACATTCAGTGTGACAAACATGAGCTGAGACCCCGAAATCTCTCTCTCTCACACACACACACACACACACACACACACACACACACAGGCGAGCTCCTTTATCATTACAAAAGAGCACAAAAATTTCACATTAAAGCAACTAAAATCTCTGAAGTCTTAATCAGGGCTGCACCGATACGATACTTTATGTGATAAATTACAATATCACAATAAACATTTCTAGTAGTGTTGTGAGTATTGTCAGTATTGTTAGTGTTAATTAATGGTGGTGGTTTGGTGCGTTTATTTTATTCGAGTATCAGATTTTAAAAGTGTATCAGTGTTGCTGCAGCGCTAACCGTTCACTAAGTCAGAATTCTAAATAATTAGCATGAATTCGTGACTTTAAAGTAAAATTAAAATGAATCTGTAGTGGTCACTAGAAGCCATTTTCTGTGTCTGCTTTAAAGCAGGACCGCACCGTACAGAGTTCTGTAGCATCCTGAGACTTTTTTTTTTTTTTTTTTTTTTTTAAATCACCGCTCACACACACACACACACACACACACACACACACACACACACACACACACACAATCATCAACCCAGTGCAACAGGGCAGAATATAATTTGCTAATCTCTCTACTTGTGCTTTCAACACACCTTACTTTTACAGCATTGCACAACCGGTGTGTTTGAAGCTGGCTTGGACCAAAAAAAAAAAATGGGTTCAAGGGCTGAGACGAGGTCTTTACCATTTTTTTTTTCCACAAAGCTTTATGAGGTGTTTATCGCACATTGCCATGGCCCGGCCTGCCCAAAGCAGTTCACTTCATAAATAAGCCCTGAATTTTGTAAACTTTTATTTCTAACAACCAATCAGATTTCCCTGATCTCAGTTTAACAGACAGCTCTCTCTCTCTCTCTCTCAAAACCCTTCATGGACATAACTAACCCAGATATACGCATTTAATCAATCATCATATTAAATAAACTGACGGGCAAAAAAAAAAAAAAATTCACCTGACAGTGACATTAGCTCTAATACACAAAACCCTTTGAGATCAGATTGGTCTAAAACAGGAAATACCAAAGTAACCTTCAACCATGCTGAACTTAAACAAACAAACAAAAAAACCCAAACAACCATCAGGTCACAACAGAGACAGACGCAGATTCGAGTGTTTAAAGTCCCGACTCTGTCCTGCAGGCTACAGCATCACCACGGCTCGTCGAACTCACTGCAACACAAAACCAGAAGATGACGATGTAAAGGTTAATCAGTGCACTTTAGCTTCAGCCCTCAGTTTCAGTCTCGGTCTGGACAGCCTGAGATTAAAAGACACGGAGACACAGACACAAAACCCCTTTTCACATCATCACCTGAGGCTCAGTCGTGCACTGATCCACTGATGAGTTGGGAGTCAGCATTTCGGCCCTGTTATTTCACTCTTTCAGTACATACAGAAATGAAAAGACGCTGCTATGTTTATAATGCTGAAAGAAAAATGTCCTTCTCTCTCCATCGCTACATAGTGGTAACCCACCCCTTAATCCCTGAGTCACAGTGGAAGATTCATCGTATAATCGCTGTGAGGTTTATTCACCCGGCGTAACCAAGTATATACGTAAGTAATTACATAAGTTAGTAAATAAGTAAGTGAATATGTATGCAAGTAGATATGTAGTTAAGCAAATAAGTAAGTATGCAAGTAAGTAAGCAGGTAAGTACGTAATTAACTAAATAAGTATGGACGTACATACATAAGTGTGTCAGTAAATAAGCACGCAAGTACGTAATTATGTAAGTAAATTATGTAAGTAAGCAAATAAGTGCACAATGTAAATAAGCATGTAAATATGTAAATATGTAATTGTGCAAGTAAGTAAATAAGTGAGTATGTGAATAGGTAAATATACATTTACTTACTTAAGTATGTAATTAAGTATGCAAGTAAGTAGGTAAACAATGTAAATAATTAAATATGCAAATCAGTAGGTAAGCACGTAGGTAAGAAAGAAAGAAAGAACTAAAGAATAAAATGGAGGAAGAGAGTGTGAGAAAGTGACATTAAATACTCACGTGATGATCGAGTTTCTGATAGTCTGATGTTTTGGGTCTCCGCGTGTACCTCGCCCTCCTGCCCTCAAGCAGAAAAGCAAAGATCTGAAAGAAAGATGGAGATAGACAAAGATCAAATTTTATAATCACAGAAAACCTGTAAAATCATTACAATACTAGCCAAAGCAGACACATCACTAGGGTGTATGAATTAATGATGCTAGAAATAATTTACATTTCTGTGGTTTTTAGGGTTGTAATATTAACGTTAATTAGCGAAAGCTTTCATAAAGCCCTCTAACACCCGGCTGAAGTGGGATAAAGGAATTAGGATACGCTTTGAGCTTCATCACTCCACCCTGTCATTAATGCAGCAGCGTCACCGTCAAATTCAGACTTATTTCCACATCGGCGCGAATGAAACGAGGGCCTTGAGATTTTATATTTACAGCTTGATTTTTTTTTTTTTTTACATTTGTTTGATTATTCAATTATGAATCTAGGCTCTTGGTTTTGAAAATAGTAGCTGAAAGCAAACAGAACGCGAGAGCCACCTTGCGCTTGTTGTGATATCCGATGTACAGAACAGCCACCAGCAAGGCAGTGGAGACGAGGTAGGCGAAGAAGTGGCTGCTCTCCCCCTCCTGCGTGGGGGTAAACACCTCCTTCTGCCCCCTGTTCCTCTCCAACTGAGAGACATCGTCAAGTTCATCTTCACCCTCGTCACCATCTTCATCCGTTTCAGTAATCTCCTCAAGACGTTCATCAACTGTCTCAGTCTCTCCCTCAGGTTTACCCTCCTCCTCCTCTTCCTCAAGTTTACCTTCTTCCTCTTCCTCAGGTTTACCTTCTTCCTCTTCCTCAGGTTTACCTTCTTCCTCTTCCTCAGGCTTACCCTCTTCCTCTTCTGTAGGTTTTCCCTCTTCCTCTTCCTCAGGCTTACCCTCTTCCTCTTCTGTAGGTTTTTCCTCTTCCTCTTCTGTAGGTTTTCCCTCTTCCTCTTCTGTAGGTTTTCCCTCTTCCTCTTCCGTAGGTTTTCCCTCTCCCTCAGGTTTACCCTCTTCCTTAGGTTTACCCTCTTCCTCTTCCTTAGGTTTTCCCTTTTCCTCTTCCTTAGGTTTTCCCTTTTCCTCTTCCTTAGGTTTTCCCTTTTCCTCTTCCTTAGGTTTTCCCTCTTCCTCAGGTTTTCCCTCTTCCTCTTCTGTAGGTTTTCCCTCTTCCTCAGGTTTACTCTCTTCCTCTTCCGTAGGTTTTCCCTCTTCCTTAGGTTTTCCCTCTTCCTCTTCCATAGGTTTTCCCTCTTCCTTAGGTTTACCCACTTCCTCAGGTTTTCCCTCTTCCTTAGGTTTACCCTCTTCCTCTGGTTTTCCCTCTTCCTCTTCCGTAGGTTTTCCCTCTTCCTTAGGTTTTCCTTTTTCCGTAGGTTTTCCCTCTTCCTCTTCCTTAGGTTTTCCCTCTTCCTCTTCCTTAGGTTTTCCCTCTTCCTCAGGTTTTCCCTCTTCCTTAGGTTTTCCCTCTTCCTCTTCCTTAGGTTTTCCCTCTTCCTTAAGTTTTCCCTCTTCCTTAGGTTTTCCCTCTTCTGCTTCCTTAGGTTTTCCCTCTTCCTTAGGTTTTCCCTCTTCTGCTTCCTTAGGTTTTCCCTCTTCCTTAGGTTTTCCCTCTTCCTTTTCTTTCACAGTGGGGCTTTTCTGTTCGTCACCGTTACTGTTCATCTTGTCTACTGCACCATTTGGGTTGTCGTTTGTCGTCTTGTCGTCGGTTGGGACGTCCCTCTTTTCCTTCTTGTCCTCTGATTGGACAGTTGTCTCATTATTCTTGTCCTGGGCTCCAGCGCCTGCGTTACTGACATCACGCCGGACAGAGAAACCTGAAAAAAAAAAAATAAAATCCATACACAGTTTTTTTAGTGTGGAAGAATAAGAATCTATATGAACAGGACACCTAAAGATATTCATGGAAATACATCTGACCCGCTTCAATAACAAACATATTTACGTTCATTACAATATTTATAAATCACAGCAATACAAGGAAGTAGTTTCTGTTGAATACTATCAACAGACCTTTACCACTTAAAAAACCGTGAAGCGAAATGAAATGAAATAAACTATGATGGCTAATTAGTGCACTTGTGTAGTGAGCAGAGAGTCATTTGGGATTCGTTACTTACCGTCAGAAATAAACAGAAACACCGAAAACAACAGCACAGCCGTTAATGTGAAGCGCATTGTGACTTTTTTTTACGAGCTACACGACAGAAAAAAAAAACAGCGTCTGAATCTTAGATCTATTTTTAAAAAAGGACACTTCTGAGCAAAGAAATGAAGCAAAATATCAAAACGGTAACCATCACTTTCAGTCCAAGGTGCAACGTCACACACTTCCGGGTTTGAGACGGAATTTGAGGGCGGGGCTTTCTGCGTCACTACCATTCATATTCACTCAAGCGTTTTTATTTTTCTCTTAAACCCTCTTTATTTTTTTTCTAAATTGATTGAAATGCGACTGAAATGATGGAAATTCATATCAAATATATCTTCATTTAACATATCAACTGATAAAAGAAATATTTCGAGACTTTATTAAAGAAATTTAATTAAACATCTATAAAGTGTTTAACATTAACTGTAATATAAATAATAGCTTAACTAATTATTATTATTATTATTATTATTATTATTATTATTATTGGCTTTAGTAATAACTTTAGTAATAACAGCAATAGTTTTTAATAACAATTTTTTTATACTGGGTATTTATTTATTTATTTATTTATTTATTTATTTATTTATTAAGAGTAATAGTTTGTAATAGTAATTTATTAATACTTTAATAATGATAGATTTGCATCAATTGGTTGATTGATTTTAGGAATAACAGTAATAACAAATTTTAATAATAATTTATTGATTATTTTAATAGCGGATCTCTTGGTAAATTAATAAATACACCTTTTTTTGATGTATATAATGTATACGAATCTATTGTTAATGTACATGTTTCTAAAAGCAAAGGGTCACCTAAAACTCTAACCCCGTATGTTTTGGATGCTAATAATAAGGATTATAGGAGGATTATAGAAGGATAACAGCATTAGCACAGTTTTATATTAACAGATTTATGTTGTTTAGACGCATTACTGAATCAAATTCTTTTCAAGATGTGATTAGAGACACCGATCAGCCATAACATTAAAACCTCCTGCCTAATATTGTGTAGGTCCCCCTTGTGCCCCCAAAACAGCTCTGACCCGTCGACGCATGGACTCCACAAGACCTCTGAAGGTGTGATCTCTGGCACCAAGACGTTAGCAGCAGATCCGATCCTTTAAGTCCTGTAAGTTGCGAGGTGGGGCCTCCATGGATCAGACTTCCCACAAATGCTCGATCAGATTGAGATCTGGAGAATTTGGAGGCCAAGTCAACACCTTGAACTCTTTGTCATGTTCCTCAGACCATTCCTGAACCATTTTTGCAGTGTGTCCGGGCACATTATCCTGCTGAAAGAGGCCACTGCCATTAGGGAATACCGTTGCAGTGAAGGCGTGTACTTGGTCTGCAACAATGTTTAGGTAGGTGGTACGTGTCAAAG
>CM075010.1:25899357-25930032 GCA_037576675.1 Pangasius sanitwongsei
CTTTGTTAAATAACAGCATTTAAAATGCATTTATTATTAGACTTAGATTACAAGTCAAACAAACAAACAAAAACAAATAAGGATGTTTTGCTGGCTACCAATATTTCAGTTGTATAATTGTTTGTGTATATCCATTTATTTATTTATTGGTTAATTTCCTTAGTATTTACATTATTTATTTAGTATTTAATTTACATTTCATTAAGCTATGAATGAACAAACAAACAAACAAACAAACACATAAATCTCTTTGCTGGCTCTAAATAATTTAGTACCCTAATTTTTTAAATTTTTTTCCCTTTATTTATTTATTTGTTTGTTTGTTTAATGGTTAATTTATTTATTAGATTATTTTCTTTACATTTTGACACCTCCACCATACACCCCCATCTATCTTAGGCCACCTTTCGAGCAGCAGCTTTACCTGTCAGCTCACCTGTTTATTCATTACTATAATAAATAAATGACATGTTCACTCACCTGTACAGCTGTACAAGCAAATTAAAACTAAAAACAGCACCGAGAACCTCATTGTGCCTTTACACTGAGATCCTGGAAGAGAAAGAAACCTGAAACTAAGCCGGGAATTAAGACAAACGCCACTGATCACTGCCACCCCACCTACTGCCATCTGCTGCAACGTCACCTCCTTCGATAGTGCACTTCCGCATACGTGGGAAAATGGGCGTGGTTTTAGAGTCGCGTCCAGACTCAAGTCCTACTGTATTAAATATTATGAAAAGGTATGAAATATTACACGAAATATAGGCTGTGTGAAGCCAAAAAGCTTTATGTGTCTTTGTTTTTGAAGCTAGTCATTAATTTTGGCCCCTCAGGACCAAGAAATACTTCCATTTCTTAGCAAAACAGTTGCTAATTACACATAATTTACATAATCTTTTTGAATTTATCTCTTTTTGAAGATGATGATGAAGAATTTAAATGACTTTTAAAACCACAGATCAACATACTCGAAGCAGTTATTTCAATGTATTTTAGAGATTTTTTAGCATTAGTTATTTTAGTGTATTTTTAAAGCCACTAAATAAAGTATCTATCTAAATAATAATAATAATAATAATAATAATAATAATAATAATAAAATGACGTTTTAATCCCATTATTAAGAATTCAATTGCTTTTAAAATTCAAATATTTCTTTTTTTCAATATCTCTTTTTGAAGATGATGAAGATGATGATTTGATATTAATTTGAAAACCTTACATCTGTTTTTATTTTACATTAACCTCCTTCAACTTCGAAGTAATTATTTTATTGTACTTCAGAGATTCACATTTTAAAATTCGTGCTTTCAAAATAATAATAATAATAATATTAATAACAATAATAATAAAGTTTCTGTATGTTTAAATATATATATATATATATTTTAATAATTAAATGAATGATTTCAGTCTTCTCCTGTGTCCTGTGCTTAAGACTTCAGCAAACAGCAGGGGGCGATAGAGGACTTTCAGGACTTTCATTTCAGACTAATAATGTCAGAGTGTGACTCAATTTCTACATTTCGGTTTGCAGCTGTAACTCATCTTTTTTGGGGAAAAAAAAGGTCTTACAACACAACACAACACAACAAAACCCAGATTCATGGCTGTCGAAAGACCCTTCTTGGAGCCATCACTGGTTGTGAAGCAAGACACCCAGACCACAGCAATACAACCCACTATTATGTCTTTGTTTTAGACTAAGAATACACACACACACACACACACACTCACTCACACACACAGACTCACACACACTCACTCACACACACACAAGCAAACCACCCCTAAGTCCTAAATGACCCAAACACATTAACAATGTCATGTGAAGTGACTGGGACAACAGATGTCTCCTTCAATTTTAATCACGAAACATGAGCGCTTTATGTTTCTCCAATTCTTCAAGCTGTTATCATCAGCCATCAACATATGTTTCATCAAGGAGACAGAGGGGTTTGTGCAATCACAGCTATCATTTACTCTTCGATTTGCATAAACGAGCAGTCTCTCTCTCTCTCTCTCTCTCTCTCTCTCTCTCTCTCTCTGTGGGACACACATTCTTGAATTAAAAAAAAAAAAAAAAAACCTGGGCCAAGTTTGGCTACTGTAGAAAATAATTCATGCAGAACTCTTTTTCTGGGAGACTTGTTGGGTCTTGACCACACTTGGGGTAAAAAAAAAATTCAAACACATGATCCATGTGATGTAAAAGTAGCCTTTCAGAGACTATAAAATGGGGGGAAAAATGCGAACTGCGTCGTCAATCAACATGTGAGCTTAATTTATTTCTCAGAACACTAAACTAAAAATTCACTAGCTCAAATTCACACCTTAAAGTAATAATGTGCTGAACAATCTACTTGGCCCCAAATGTATCCAATCAGCGAAGACCTGTTTGCTATCCAACATTTGCTTCTTCAGTTTTGTGCTGGAGATATTGCGCTACACATAGTGGATGTCTGTGTTACCCAAAATTTAAATAAACACACATACTGTATTTTCATATAGTTAAAAAATCCAATTTTAAAGAAATGATACCAAACTGTAAAAAAAAAGAAAAAAAAAAAAGATGACCATCCTCCATCCATGCTTCTTTAGTTTTGTGCTAGAATTCAAGGTTACTGATGTTTAGCATAGACAGTGGAGGTCTATCCATTTTTTTTCCATAAACACATGCACAAACTTCAAAAACTTGCTTCAAATAACTTAGTTAAGCTACAAATCTCGATTACAAATAGACTTAAATAGCTTTCTTGTACAATTCCACCTTTTTTTGTACAATTTTGCAAGGCCTTGTTTTAGAAGGGAATGATACCAAACTGAGAAATAAGGAGATTCTGGTTGTGCAAGATGGCCGTCCTCCAACCACAACACTCCAGCATTCAGCTACACCGTGAGGATTTATTCACTTACAGATTACAGGAAGTCATAATATGTCCAAAGCCACATCAGCGAATCAGTGTGGCGGAAATTTTCCCAAAATATTTTGGGTGATGTTGACTTCTATTACTTGTTAGCAACATCAAGAAGAAAACTAAAAAAAAAAAAAAAGGATTTGAATTCTAACTGGGAAACTAGAACTCATCTCTAACATCTGATTACAACATGTTAATTATGTAAATGTTAATTGTAGGTGACTTCCTCCGTCTGTTGGAGTCCGGCAGCATCCGAGCGTTAAATATGGCCTAATTATAGTCTTTGACATTTAGTTCAGAATGTTATCCGTCTCATTCCACAAGAACATTTCCTTCCTCTGGGTCAAACGGGTATAAATACAGCAGTAAGGAGGATCCTCGGACGCAAGGGGGCCGATGCTACCTGACTTCACAGGGGCCGAGGCGGACGCTGACAGGATGCCGAGGAAACAATCGGTTAAAGTGGAGGAGGGAGGATGCAGGGACGAGGACGGAGACAGGGACAGACAGGGAAACGCCGCTTTCTTCCATCGCCTACTGGTGAGTAGTGCTGGTGTCATCACGCAGGACGAAAATACTTTAAACTGAGTGCTGGGTCAAGTCACATTTACACCATAACAGAGCACGACTACAGCTCAAGTTTCTTTCATAATCATAATCATAATCATAGTATGTTTTTATATAAATTTTCTACTTGTATTAATGTTAAGTTGAGTGCAAAAGTTTGCACACCCCAATGACAAACTGTAAACGGACTTTTCGTTTATTTAATTAATATAAATATATTAGTGTTAATTAATTTTTTTTTTTACTTTAAATTTGAATTGAATTATAACTTAGAGCAATAGTACATTGGGTTTAACATACATTCCTTCTTTATGAAAAGTCATAAAAATAGTTTATGTCTAGATATTAAAAGTGAAAACTTTATTAACCATATAAAAACTAGACACATTATTAGTCATGTAGAAAACTACACACATTATTAGTCATAAAGAAATTAGACACATTATTAGTCATATGGGAAACTAGCCTTATAGGAAACTAGCCACATTATTAGCCATATAGAAATCTAGCCATATGGGAAACTAGCCACATTATTAGCCATATAGAAAACTAGCCACATTATTAGCCATATAGAAATCTAGCCATATGGGAAACTAGCCACATTATTAGCCATATAGAAGACTAGCCTTATACTGTAGGAAACTATCCGTAAAGAAAACTAGCCTTATAGGAAACTAGCCACATTATTAGTCATATAGAAAACCAACCATACAGAAAACTACACATTAGGAAACTAGCCATATAGAAAGCTAGCCACATTATTAGCCTTATAGAAAATTAGCCACATAGGAAACTGACTTTATACTACACTAGCCTTATAGGAAGCTATTCACATTATTAGTTATATAGGAAACTAGCCACATTATTAGCCATATAGAAATCTAGCCATATGGGAAACTAGCCACATTATTAGCCATATAGAAAACTAGCCTTACAGGAAACTAGCCACATTATTAGCCATATAGAAAACCAACCATACAGGAAACTACACATTAGGAAATCAGCCTTATAGGAAACTAGCCACATTATTAGCCATATAGAAGACTAGCCTTATACTGTAGGAAACTATCCGTAAAGAAAACTAGCCTTATAGGAAACTAGCCACATTATTAGTCATATAGAAAACCAACCATATAGAAAGCTAGCCACATTATTAGCCTTATAGAAAATTAGCCACATTATTATTATTTCAAAAGTTTGTTTCTTTAACGCAGGCTTCTTTTTAAACTTTCCCAGCTCAAAAATTACCTCTGCCCCCTGGCATGTCAGATCTGTTTTTCTTTACTTTTTCCTTAAAAGGCAACTTACAAGTGTAGCTTTAACTGGAAGTGTGGGATTGGATGGAAGGAAGGGAAGGTCTGATCAGTGCTCATGTTGTTGAATTAAGTCACAGGCAGCAGGGGGCACTAAAGAAATTACAGACCGCTTCTTTAAGCAGAAACCTTAACCACCGTTGCCTAAAGGGTCAGCCGAGTGTACAACGCATGTATAAGTCCTCAGTTTTCTCAAGCAGTGCTATGACTGCCTCAGTGACCCAGAGATGAGCTCAGAGCTGACAAAGAACCGTGATTTCAGCCTCACTTTATAGAAAACCTGAGATGACACTCACTGTTCATTCTCGTCACACAATACCTGAGATTCAACAGCTTCTAAAATCAACCCGCTGGGCCTTCACACCTTAAAAGCGACTGTGTTTTATTCGCCGTGCTTCGTGACCTTTTCATGGGGCTCTTTTGTGTTAATATTAATGGTCACACTGGAGGAATGTACAGACAATGTGAAGCGCTCGAGGAGCATCAAAGCCCCAAAACCTGGCAAGAAACTCGGGATCAAAGAGAATCTGAGGAGCAGAAGCTGGGCTCAGAGCCGGCAGCCTCTAACGAGCAGAATTAACATGTATTAATTCCAACCTCACGTCAAGCAGGCAGATGTCACATCCAAGCTTGGAGCGTAACAAAGATATAGTGTGAATGATTAAGTTATTGGGCGAAGCATCATACTACAATGAGTGGTGTGTTATTATGACACGTATGATCTTTAACTTTCATTTTGATGAAGGAGACGGGTTGATCTCACAGGTCTTGTTAAATAATCCAGCCTAATTGTGGGGTTTATTTAAATCTATTAATTTATTCCTTCATCCAAAGTGGCTTGCAAATGATTAAAATACAAGTTTAATACTTTACAAGAGCAAGATGAGGCTAAGCAAGTCCAAAGAGTGCAAAGAGAGGCCACAACAACACACACTTCTCTATGCTCAAGATATTTTTAAAAAAAGATTTAATATGAATCACCCACTCTTGTGCTATTCACAACTTTTCTGTCGATTTCATGACAACTCTGGGTTCAGCTCTTGTTTAAGAGCAATGTTTATGTTTCTCAGTGTGGCACAACTCACGCTGCTGAAGTTTACACCTAGCACTCAATGCTAAGTCTAATTACAGTCTAATTTTATTTGTTCGGAGCCTTTTATCAGTAATTTACCAACACATCTGAGGTAAATGTTGATGTTCTTCATAGTTTTGTCTCATTTCCACGGTCACTGCGCCTTCACGTTGCCATTATATACAAAACCTAACTGACACATGCTAGTTATAGTGAAATCATTTTTTTCATGTTTTTCACCTGATGTATGTGATTTTTCCATAAAGCTCGTATCACATGACAGTCCTGGCCTATACTGTTTAATGCCAAATCCAGCATGGCTGTTTAGAGATGTTATAGTTGACAAAAATTCACATTTTATATGCAGTTTAAGAAGTAAAATCCTTTGAGAGAACTTATTCAGCACTGCAGGCTCAGTTGCGAAATTATGAAACTGCTAAATGCTTTAGTTTTTGTACAAAACTGCACTGGATTTAATTATAAAATCAGTGAAAAAAAATCAAGCAATTGTTTATCTCTAGTTGTTTATTCGTAGTTAAGTGCATTCCATCAGAAGCATCAGTACCAGTGCCTTGGTGTTTGCCGTATCGGTGTATTTTGTTCTAGTAATGCTTTGGAAATGTAGGAGCTGTAACAAAACAAGTTTTATTCTTACGTGTGATTTCTACATGATTCATTTTTCACATGACAGTCCTGTACTGTTTAATGCCAAATCCTGCATGAGACGATGTGAGATGATCTTTCTGACATCTAGTTGCCAAATGCTCATTTCTTCACAGTGTAAGAAGTAAAACCCATCGAGAGAACTGATTCAGCGCTGCAGGCTGAGATGTAAAATTAAAAAAACTACTAAATGCTTTTTGACCAAACGGTCCTGAAAAATCAAGCAAATGTTTAGTTGTTTGTTACCAGTTAAGCGCATTGCTTAAAAAACGACTTGCCAGGTCAGTGTAATTCATGCTGAGAAATGTAGACGCTGCAACAAAACAGGGAATAATTGTTATTTTCATGAGATTTTTATACACTCCTAATTTCTTTTGACTTGTTAATTCCCAGCCTAGGTGTTTGCCGGGTCGGTGTATTTCGTTCTAGAAAAGCTTTTGAAATGTAGGAGCGCTAACAAAACGGAATAATTTCACAGATACATAATGCAGGCATCATGGGTTTCAGTGCCGCTGAGAGTCTGAATCTGGTGACGTGAAGGAAGAAGCACAGAGTTAATGATGCTGAGTGCTCGCCCTAACTAGTGCTCTGTCGAAGAAAGAAAACAGGCCGAGGGAAAATAATCAGGGCCTAGGCCTCTCTCCAGCCTGGCCCTTCAACATATTAAAGTCACTCACATACACTTTCTACAGCGCTGTTTATGTGTGTGTGTGTGTGTGTGTGTGTTGTGGCGTACGGAGAATAGACCAGTGTTTCTCGGGCCTAGGCTTTCTCTGACAACTCATTAGCTTTAATTTGGCTGATGGATCTGGATGTGGAGCTCAGGGCGCTTGCAGACGCAGAGAGCCCCCGAAGGAGAGAGAGAGAGAGAGAGAGAGAGTGAGAGAGAGAGAGAGAGAGAGAGCAGCCTAGCCTGGGATGATGCAAGGCAGATTCCTGCCCTTCTTAATGACTGCCGAGCAAAAGAAAACACATGCCGTGTATGTGTGTGTGTGTGTGTGTGTGTGTGTGACTGACAGGTGTGTACCTCACCCGAGGGCAGAGAGGGAAATGAGCACTCAGTAGGTGTCAGCCTGTCTATCTGTCTATTTCTCCCCCCACACCTCCCCCATCTCAGTCTCTCTCTCTCACACACACACACACACACACACACACACCTCCTAAATCTTATTGATACAACGACCGGGGCTAATTATGTACAGTCAGGAAAAGCTCGTATGAATGATATGGGTAAAGTGTTTTAGGGATGATGGTGGAAAGATTGTGAACAAAGATTATTAACCTCCAGCACAGACACACACACACACACGCGCGCGCACGCACACACACTCCAAGATACATTAACAACACAGAAATCGTATACTGCATGGGCGTTTCCTAAATTTGAGTTCTTTTTTCTTTTTGTTTGCAATCTAAATTATTTATTTATTTTAACATATGTGATTTCCTCCTGAATGATTCATTTATAAATAAATATATCATTGAAAAAAAAAAAACACGAATATAAAAAAATTCACTGGAAAAAAATCACATGAAAATTAATGACAACTGAAAACCGATAAAAGGAAAAGGAATGAATAACTGGGAAAAAATAAGACGTAAAAACAAACGAATCATGATAAAAATGATAAAATAAATGAAACTGCAAAAAAAAAAAAAACTCATGAAAATAAAGAATTGGGGGAAAATCACTTGTGTAAATAAATCAATCATTGGGGGAAAATGTGAAACGTAAAATGTAAAGCATCTGAAAAAACATTTTTCATGTGAAATGTGCTTTTTGAATAAATAGAAAAAATAGTTGGGATAAAAATCACATGAAAACAAATGAATAAATAGGAAAAAAATTCACATTAGGGAAAATAATCCCATTCCAATGATTCATTTATTTTCAGATATGACTTTTTTCCCAATGATTCATTTATTGACAACAAATCCTGTGAAAATAAGTGAATAACTGGAAAAGCATCATATGAGAAGTATTGATTTTCGACATTTATCAACGTGTGTATTAAACGTGAAGAACGTGAAGTATCTAAAAACCACATTCATTTTGCATGTGAAGGTGGTGTTCTACATCTGCCCCGCTCAGAGCGCTCGCTGTTCGGAGGAAACGATAGCACCATCCTTGGCACCACCCGAGCCCACCACCTCCCTCATCTCCAAAGTCCCTTAAAAAAACGAGGAACCCGAGGAACCCGAAACATCGTGGTGTTTTCCATTAATTGAAAATCCTAATGAGGTCCCCGGAGCTCCATGCGATTACCTCCATGTTTAATTACAGCCGAGCCAGAGCCACGAAGGAAAGACGCAGTAAAAAAAGAGAGAAAAGATGGAGAGAGAGAGAGAGAGAGAGAGAGAGAGAGAGAGACACTCACTGACCTGCTTTTTCGCTTGTTGTTTTGGGACTCTACATTCCAGGAAGGAACAGATGTCTATTATTTTTTATTTGTGTTTACTTTTTGGCAGGAAATTTTGTTGCTTTGGCACAGCTGTTTATTTTCCAGTGAAGTTCAGACCATTAAAGATTTAAATCCTTCCAAATATCAAGATATATATATATATATATATATATATACATATAAACCACGGAAAAAATAACACGAACGTGAACACTGACATATTTACAGGTGTGGATTTTAGACACATCACGTTATGTTTCGCACATTTCTCACACACGGTGCATGTGTTTATTTCACACGTATGATTTTAACATTAACTTAATTATAATAATAATATTTTTTTCACATGTAGTGCTGTGGTTTGGCTCACACCTGTCGGGTGGGGGGTTCGATTCCCGCATGTTCTCCCTGTGCTTCGGGGGTTTCCTCTGGGTACTCCTGTTTCCTCCCCCAGTCGAAAGACATGCGCTGTAGGCTGACTGACATTTCTAAAAATTGTCTGTAGTGAATGTGTGTGTGTGTGTGTGTGGCCCTGCGATGGGTTGGCACCCCGTCCAGGGTGTCCCCTGGGATAGGCTCCAGGCTCCAGGCTCCCCGCGACCCTCTGCAGGATAAGCAGTACAGAAGACGGATGGATGGATGGATGGATGTAGTGCTGTGATTATTTTTCATAATTCCTTTCTTTTTATGACTTTCATTTCTTTTCTCTTTGATGAATTTATTCTCAAACGTAGTGCATGTGATTTAATTTGAATTTACAATTTAGTTATAATTTACATTCACATTCATTTCTTTTTCACCTGTATCTTTTTTTTGTTCATTAACCGTAAGTTTTTGTTATTTTTTTTTTTCTCCACAATAATTTTTTTCCCCCACGTAGCGCATGATTTCATTTTTCAGATTTTGATTTTTTTTTAAACACGATTATAATTTAATCTTTCACCATACTATTCATGTGTTCATGTGAGCTCACGTAACATACCAGAGCTTAACAAGCTGAAATCCACCTTCACCTGGTTTTTAATGTATAGAAAATGTATTTATCTTTTTTTTTTTTTTTTTTTTTTTTTTTAAATTAAGCTTTATTCAACCAGGTAGACTCTTAAGAGCGTCCTGACCAAAAGGCCTCCACATTACACACACACACACACACACACACACACACAATGAAATATACACTAAGTATATAGTATACACAATAGTACAATATAGTTTAAACAACATAAATATGTATGAGTAGTACTAAGTATCACACATGATCACGTAATCACATGTGAAAGGAACAGTACACGAAAGTCCAAATCCACAAACACGGCCAAATCTTTCTGCCATGTTCCAGTCATCAACTTTCACAGCTTAAGAAGTTGATTTTCATCTTAATTTTTTTTTTTGGCTCTAAAAGTATATGATTCTTTTCAGTACTCTACCCTGACTCCATCCTTTGAGCCTTCGTCCTTCAGGCTTTCACTCAGAAATCAATCATTTCTGCACTGTTATTAAAGACACATCAGTTTTTTGTTCATACGCTCTGAGGACTCGAGGCATACGGTATAAACTCACAGACATCAAGGTCACTAGAATTGACTTAAAAATGTAAAACATGAGACGTAAACATGATCCTGTAGAAGATAAATGTCTGATGGTGTTGTGTTTGCGTGTGTTTGTGGTGGCTAGCAACAGAGTGACAGGCGATGGAGCTGTACAACACGCAATCAATAAGCGACACTTGAGCAAGGACGTCTCATTCAGCAAATAAAGTGGACGTCTTTCCTCTTGTCCTGGCTCTGCTATTACTTTACAGATTAAAAAAGAAAAAGAAAAAAAGATTATGTAAGGAATAAAACTTACATAATCAGGATGGTGGGATGACGTGGACTTACTGTTACCATACGGAAGGTGATTATTTTCCTGTAACAGCGTGTCCTGAAATGTTTTATTCCTCTTATACCACAGCAATCTGCCATCAAGTACAACCTTATATTAAAGAACGACACATCATACTTTTATCCATTTATAGTCACTTAATTATAGCAGCTATAAACAGTCTTTCCATCACCAGACTCTTTTTTTTTTTTCCCCCCCTCTCTCTTGAAATTAGTAAGACAAAAAAAACAAAACAAAAAAATAAAACGCAGTTTGTCATGTTACAGAGAAACCGCAATGCATGAACTCCTCTGTCTGGAAAACTTAAAGTTACAGCTTTACCTTTGACACTAGAGCGCTGACACTAGAGACTCCTTCCATAGATGTTAAGTGAACATCTCCGGAAATATTGACGATTATGCACTTTTTCATCCGTTTCACAGGGACTGTCCGGTGTACAAGTCCCTGTGAACGAGCTGTTACTATAGAAACGATAACGTATTAGCATTAACATAAACCTGTCGGAGCTGCTGTTGTAGAAGATTAATTTGTTAGTCACCTTGTGAAGCCCTTAAATGAAAATTTCATGAGAATATTACAAGCAGACCGTCATACAAACTGCCTTGCGCAATGTCGCACACAGCCGTCGGCCAGTTTGAAATAAATAAATAAATAAATAAATAAATAAAAACGGGAAATGGAAAAGAAAAACCCAGCAGGCATCAATGTTCTAGAAACAATTTACAAGTTTTATTTATCAAGTTCACACACTTCAAAACTGGAGGGGTAGTCTCAAAAGCCTTCTAATAAACGGCCTGTACTATGAATTAAACTTCAAAACTACCATTAATTACATGTACGCTTTTAAGAATTTTTTTTTTTTGTTCCTTCTTGTCTTATTAAAGAAGTTTTTAATACAAGTAATAACTTTATACAATGAGTTTTTGCTGGATAACTGTATCAAATAAGAAACCAGTTCCAAAGTAGACTTTACAAAAAATACACTTTCATAGAGAGAGACACAGAAAAGCAGGTGATCAAATATTGACCAATAATATTCATTTACTTTTCGCTTATCAAAAAAGTTAACCTGACGTCTATGTGGCGGGGGGGAAAAAAAGGTAAAAAAAGCAATGTACAGCATGTTTAAAGCGGAGAGACTGAATGAAAGAGAGAGAGAGAGGAAGCTGTTTCTGTAGGCTCAGTCGGCTGATTTGGTTACCAAGGAGAGCGGCTGCGTCTGGAACAGGGCATGATGGGAGTGCAGGGCGGCCTGGTGGAAAGGCGAGGGCGGGGACAAGAGGGAGGGGTGCAGGGAGGTGAAAGGGTTTGGTCGAGAGAGGAGAGGCGGGGTCGACTGACTGCCTGAGGAGCTGATGGCGAGCGAGATGCTGGGGTGAGAGGAGGAAGAGGAGGAAGAGGAGGATGAGGATGAAGTGGAAGCAGAAGAGGAGGATGAGGATGATGAGGAAGGTTTGGATATCAGAGAGAAGTGAGGGTGATGGCGCTCGGGTTTGGTGGTGAGCGACAGAGGCTGGGCCTGCTCGGAGTGAGTGGGGGCGGGCGCAGCGGGTGACGCCAGGGCGGCAGAGGGCGTGGCCGGGGAGTCCAGCATGCTGCCGTGAGAGGACGCTGGGCTGTCAATCATCTTCTCCTGAGGGAGGTACTGCACACAAGGCTTCTTATTCCTCGCTGAGTAATCTGCAGTCAGGAGCAGAGAAACACCATTTAGTACACAGTACAGGATCATATATTATTATTATTATTATATATATTACATTATTACCGTATTTTCTGGACTATACGCTGCTTAGCAGTACGACACAAAGTATTTGCTGTGGTTTGAGTTTTAGTTATACCACAGCACCGTTGAATTCTGATTGGTCAGAAGGTGTTGATTAGTTTTCTATAACAGCAGCCCTGACAGTAATGCAGCCGCAAATCACAGGTTTATATCAAGGCGCTCGTTCTAATACGTTATCGTTTCTATAGTAACAGCTCGTTCGCACGGCGGATGCTCCACATAAATGGATATAAGAACGTGTGTAATTGTAGACATGGTGACGTTTTCTATATGGTGACATTTAGCATTTGTGGAAGGAGTCTCCAGTGTCGGTGCTTTGAAATGGTCAGGGAAAGTCTGCAATAGTGTATATGATACCAGGAAATAACTTGTTTTGCTGACATTAAATGTAACTATAAAATGTGTAAAATGTACAATATATATATATATTTTTTAATCGTTTGCCAATTCTGTGCTTTAAGAAGAATAAAGCACTTGTGCTGTTGGAAAATTATTTTCAGGGTAGTAAAAGTAACTCGACACCTTGTTGTTGATTATTTTCCTATAACAGCACACCATGAAGTGTTTTATTCCTTGCGTAAGAGAAACAATATCGTCAGACAACAGCAAAAAAAAAAAAATCGCCATGTTTGTTACTGCTGCCTTAGCGGGCATTAGGATGATGTTTAAAAAATATTAACGCGTGTATTACAGTTAGTCTCGTAATGAAATTACACTGTATAATTCACAGCACGTGCTATAAATTTGTCTTCTAGTCCGGAAAATACGGTACAACACGGACACGTTCCATATGACAGAAATCTGAGATGTAAAAGGAACAGATGAAGAGCTCTGAGGGACACGGAGTGAGTCTGTAGTGATTCTGCGACTCGACTGATGAAAAGCCAGACTGACTCTGCTAAACACTGCCTCGACAACACGCCAACAACACGGAATGGAGATCGGTCAGTGCGTCAGTACGTTCACCCTGCTTGATGGACGGACACGGAACAGAGATGGTGACAACGACGACGCTGGACGGGACGGGATGCGGGTGGTGTTTATGATGGTGTGTACGGGGGAGGGGGGGGGGGGGGGGGGTGGAGTGAGGGAGGCTGCTCCGTACCTGCCTGCGCTAGCACTGCACTTCATACGCTGCATGTCAGAGTGCAGGGAGGGGACAGCAGGTTAGTGTGGACAATGAGCTCTACTGATTATTAGAACTATGAGGATGTGTGATGTCACATGGTTAGTGCAAAAACATGGAGTTAGTAGGAGGAGGAAATTCTTTAGTGCACTTCATGCCAAGTGGATACTACATGACTTTCAGACTCTCGGAACTCGCCGTACTGCTCGCACTACACGTGTGGATGTAACTGTGTGCACACTACACGTGTTCTCATCATGTGACTTTGTCGGGCGACTGGTTGTGGTGGTTGTTTTTCGGCAACATTCTGCAGAACGATGTAAGAGAGAAATGTGGAGGGATGGTTGATTGGGGAGACGAACTAGGGGAAGAAAAGAACTAGAGGCATAGCGCAAAGGAAAAAAAAAAAAAATGTTCCTAACAACTATTCTGGTACATGCAAAATAATTTCTTACGGAAAATATTATTACTCTACATTTTGCCCTTGCCTTCCAGGGCACATATAAACCGGATTCAGGGATCTGCTGCGCGTGTCAGTGGATGCATTTGATTTCCTCTTGTATTCCTCGTATTCGCTGTACGTATCGTAGAGTGTCTCACATTACAAGAATTACAAACATGCTTGAAAATATATATAAAAAAAACAATAGAGAAAATCATGGATCAAACGCTCACACTACACGCGAGGTTGTGACGGGGGGGGGGGTTGCGTGATGATTTGCATCAGGGAAATCGGGGCTAAAATCGTGTAGTGTGCATTCAGCATTAAACCAGAGAACGCTGTGGAATCACTACCTACAGAAGCGCATGTAATAAAAGCTTTAATCAAGACCTGTACAGGGATATTTTCAACATAATCCCCATCTGCAGGATCTGTACTGCATGGGTGATCACTACGAATCACTAAGAAGACTTACTCTAAATTGCTAAAATCTGGCAACAATATTTTTATAGATGATGTTCATGAATTCTGTACAATTCTTCCCTTCAGAGACTTTATCAGAAGAAAAAAAAAAAAATGCAAGGTTATGTGCTTCCATTATAATCAAGTTCTTGTCTTGCTACAGGGAAACATGCTGATATTCTTCTTGTAGTTGCACAACTGCTACACATGAACAGAGATCAGGTTTATTATTAAAAAAAAAAAAAAATCCTTTTAATAGTCATAAAAAAAATATACAGAAATAAAGTCTATGTTGAAAAGCAGAAAAAATATTTTTGTGGTTTGTGTGTGTGTGTGCTGAAGTAAAGGAAACACACTTGATTCCTGAAAGAACGAACGAAACAAACCCCCCCCTCACCTTCTGCTGCTGAGTCGGCCTTGTTCTCTCTCTTCCTCTTCTTCCGCTTGCCCTGTAGAAATAGAGAGAAACACAAAAAAGGGGGGAAAAAAAAGGGGGAGGAAAAAAAAAAAAAAAAAAAGACATGAAAACCATGTAACCACTAATGTCACTGGAGACAAAGTTACGTTAACGTACGAAGCGTTTTAATTACACATTAAATATTTGTTCTGCCTTCAGAACATGCCTTCAGAGATCCTTTTGGTTGAGCCTAATTTAGTTTTTGTCCCATTAGTGTTGCCCGGTTCAGTGCTTTGGTGTGTTTAGAGCTGGAGGCGTCTCCAAATTGCATATTCATAGAATCTAGATTTCCAGATGGGGCTAAAATGTCAGAGTTTGGTGGAACTTGAACATCAAGCATTTTTTTTTTTTAAAAATTCAATATCAGAAAATAATATAGTCTGCAAAACAGGGGACTTTAATGTCTGTGTGAAGTCTGGAACATATTCGCAAGTACGTGCTTATTATACGTCATTATACAGCAACGTTAAATGAATTTAAATCATGAACGGCTTTCAGTTTATTCCATCATTTTGACGCGACTGTGGGATTTACAATGTTACGTTAACGGCATGCTGCTGGAGCGTTATACGTACCGTAAAAACACCAATGCATGGAATGTTACGATTAGAATAATGCAAGCTGGCGCAACAAAACAAGACGTCCAGCATAATAATACTTCATAGTCTGGAAAATCCCAGTATCGTTATTTAGCGATTTAACGAGAGGCCATTTACAGTCATATTGTGGAAAATTGATAAGATTTACAGTGTGTGTGTGTGTGTGTGTGTATATATAGGTGTGTGTCTTACGTAGTTATCTCGTGCGGACCAGCCGGGGTAGAGCTGAGAGTGAAGCTGCCGCTCTTTCCTGGCCAGCTCATAGTATTTGGCCTGCTCTTCCCGAGACAGAGAGTGCCACTGCGAAGACATATTAATCAGTCAGCCATCACACACACACACACACTATTACACTCACACACACTATTACACTCACACACACTATTACACTACTCAAATTTATAATATTTAAGATTCATTTTGCACGTCTATCAACTTGACGTGACTTGATGTAGGAAGATTTGTTCATTAAGACACGCTTTATTCTCACAAGTGTATTATTTTAAATCTCTCTCTCTCTCACACACACACACACACACACACACACACACTCATCCTTACCCTCCTGCCTAGTATCTGATTGATAGCGGCGCTCTCTTTGAGCGTGCACTCGGCTACCACTTTAGCCCTCATCTCCTTCATATACAGCATGAAGGCGTTCAGCGGCTTCTTAATGTGCGGCTTCTTCTCTTCCTCCTTCTTAGCCGGCCCTGGAGACTTCCTGCTCCAAACAGAAACAACAGCTTTGTCACTGTGTGTGTGTGTGTGTGTGTGTGTGTGTGTGTGTGTGAGAGACAGAGAGAGAGAGAGAGAGAGAGAGAGAGAGACAGTGGTAAGCTGGTAGACACAACACTGATAAAGTGAAGGAAGCTCATAAAAATAACATGGAGGGGGGGAAACAGACAAGTCAGTTCTGAGTGAGTTTTCCAAACAAAACTAAAGCGCAGAGAGAACACCTGCACGTGTGACCCATTTTCCGTGAGCGGCGCAAGAATAACAACCACCGCGAGGCACTTTATGATTTTACGGTTTTACATCTGGCATTGATTTTACCAGCCGAACTCCAATCCTGAGTAAAATCTCAAGGCAATACTTAATTTATCATCAGCTACACACAGCATACAGACTCTCATAGCTCCTAATGCCCAGTAACACGGCCGCATTCATTTCCACCTTACAATTCTTCAATTTGCTAATTTTGCTCATTTTTAAAAAAAAAAAAAATTCTCATTTCACAGCGTCACGTAAATCCATGGATCGATGATTCAGCAATTTTAATAAAGATGTGTTCTGAGTGAAAAGTGAAAAAGAAAATAAAAAAGCTGATCAAGAGCCAAAAATGTTAGTGTGCACGTCGACGTGCATATATGAATAACAGACTAATATCTGATTAACGGGATTGTGTTTATAAAATAAATCAGTAATGGAGGGGGGATTTTTTTTTTTTATTACTATTTATTTATTTTATTTTTTTAAAACAGTTAAAGGGGTCCCTGGCTCCAAAAAGTTCGAGAACTCCTGATAAATAACTTGAGATGTTGCCTCGCTGAAAAACTGACATCACTCACAAGACTAAAATGATCGATTTTAGCCAATCAAGATCTCTTGTCTCGTCCTGTCAATGGAAAACTGCTGTGTGTGTGTGTGTGTGTGTGTGAGTGTTTTCCGTGTAAGGTACAACTCATTTGCCTGCATGTTTGTGTGTGTGTGTGTGTGTGTGTGTAAGGGAATCCCATGTGTGGGCTGCGGTCTTTGTTGTGTGTGTGTGTGTGTGTGTGTGTGTGTGTCTCAAACCCATGTGCAGCACAACTGAGGTTTTTGTTTGTGTGTTCAGATGGGCTCAGCTGTCCCATTTCTCTCTCTCTCTCTGTGTGTGTGTGTGTGTGTGTGTGTGTGTGTGTGTGTGTATACTCACGTGTGTGCAGCAGGGCTCAGCTCTCCATTGGGTTCCTGTTTGATGGCAGGAGAGACTATAGCAGGGTGAGGGATTCCCGTCTGATGAAGGCCGTGAGGATGATGAGGCACAACGTGAGGAGGAAAACGACTCGACACCAGACTAGAGAGAGAGAGAGAGAGAGAGAGAGAGAGAGAGAGAGAGAGAGAGAGAGAGAGAGAGAACATATTTAGTAAAAGGTCTCAGACTGTGTTCCATTTCGTTCGCAGCTCCCTGGGTAGGCAGCCTCTTTGGGCAGCATTTACACTCCCAACATAAAAGCTGTTCCACTTGGAAGGCCGTGACGATCGTCCTTTTTCTGGCAGTTTCTCGATGTATACAGAACAACTCCGTTCACTAGATCATTAAAAAAGTTTCAACAAAATGCCGGAACAAACCGTCCCTCAGCCCGACGCTAACGCTGCGTTTACAAATGTAAATGAACTTTACACGTTACGTAGCTGTCTTAGGTGCACCTTCGCCTGCTAAGTAGCCAGCTACGTTATGCAACATTTAGAGATTAGCTGCTGATACTCTGGGGTCCATCCTGAAGAAAGCTCATAGACTAGCGAGCGATAATGAATAAATAGACGTGAGGATTAAACACAAAGTTATCCCGAACGCAATGTGTGCCGAGATTCCCTGTTTAAAACGCTGCCGTTCTATCAGCATGCGGCGTCCTTCAGCGTTTACGCACCGTGTCTGATCTGAGAACGTCTCACACACACACGCGCGCGCACACACACACGATCCATAGTATTCCCTGTCCACTCTTTGACACAGCTTTTTTTCTGTGAGCCTCTTAATGATGTGTCTAGACTAAACATACACACACCCACACACACCTTTTCATTCATATTTCACAAGTAGCCCAAATAAAGACGCTCTCAAAGGAACCATTATGAGTCCTGCTACAGGCAAAGAGCCGAGTGTGCAGTTACCCTGGAAACCGAGGAGAACTTGACACCTGAGACCACTTTCCACACACACGCACACACACACACACCTTTCCGAAAAAAAACCCACGGAAACCACTTCCTCCAGCGGGCTGAATAGGACACCTTTCAGATAGAGACAGTGCGGGTTTGCAGCCGAGCACAATGAGGCATTATCGCTAATCGCTTGGGAGAGAGCGCACCTCTGACTAACCGTCAGATTCTCTAACAGCTCTACGAATGCGTTTCGGATCGAAGAGTCGAATCTAACGGTGGTGCTGAAGCTGTCCTGGCTCTATAAGCACTGTTTTTGATTTTTTTTAAATTAGGGAATTGATTTGTAAAGCAATCTCTAGGTCAGGGCTTGTCAACTGCCAAACCCAGGAAAAAAAAACAAAAACACAAAAAATAAAAAACCGAGGGTGAGTTGACTGAAACTTTATTTTTGCATTGTTAACAAAACCCCATTTACTTCAAAGTGTCTGGATTTCCTATAGAACTTTTAAGGCTTTCATTTGACTCATTAGATTCATCTTAGCATAACTTATATATTATCTATTATATAACATCTTAGATAAACGTATGAAATTCAAGGGGGGGGGGGGGGAACGCCTGTAATTCAGCAACTCTAGTTTTCTAAACATGAGCTAGACCAGCTTCTGTTGCAGATCCTCTGTTGTTACGTGTCAAATGACAAGCACTGTAGAGATTAGCTACGGGGCTAGAGAAGTTAATTGGGGTTTGATTAGTGAACCGACAACGTGGCAAATAATTCAGTGGCGAGGATTTTCCCCGAGTCAAGTTCACAACAGATGCACCTCATCTGTTCAGAGTGCATGGCGCTAGTTAAAAGCGCTAACATGAAGCGCCACTATGAACACACGCTTCGATGTGTCAGTTAATGCTTAACTGTTAAGCGTTACAAGCTAACATGGTCACTATTCAGCCATGTAAGTCACTTTTCCAGACTTTTATAAATACGTAAGGCTGGGTGATATGGAAAAAAACAAAACAACACAAAAAAAAACGATATACAGTATAATTTAGTTAACAAATCGCCAGCAAACCAGAAGTGCTGCATTAAAACGGTAAAAATGAAGAACTGAAGATTTTATTAAATGTCTACCAAAATGAAATTCTAAAAACTTTACCGACGATATCTCAGAAGAGTGAATTGTGACATAAATTATCACGATATTGATATTATATCGTCGTATTGCTCAGCCCTATACCGAATTAATTTTATTAAAGTGGATTGTCTGAGCCAAGTAAAACTTTTACACCGTCTCTCTCTCTCCCACACACACACACACACACACACACTCACCTGGACATGGAGGCGTTCATAGCGAGCGCTGGGTACGGGTGGCGGAAACCTCCTGGAGGAATGGAGTACATGGGCTGTGCTTGTCTGAAAGTAGGAGAGTTAATATAAGACTAAGATTATTCTAAGCTACCAATTTAATACAATACTATTTTCCTCTGGCGTGTGTGTGCACGCGTGTGCGTGTGTGAGAGAGACAGAAGAGTGTACTCACTGTGGGACGAGCCAGCCCAGAGGGTGAGGGATCTGCCCCACAGCCCCGGGAGAGAGGGGGTAATATGGAGACAGCTCAGAGGGGTGGGGGGTCCGTGGGATACCTGTAGAACAAGCTTCAGTCTTAGAACAACAGACGGGAAATGTACAACCTGTTTGTGTGTGTGTGTGTGTGTGTGTGTGTGTGTGTGTGTTTAGTACCTGTCTTAGGGTCCAGGATCTCAGGGGAGAGGTGTGCAGGCGGCGTCGCTGGAGGAAAGTGATCATTACTGTAGGTGATGAGGGGGGTCAGCGGGTGCATGTGAGCATGCTGCACCACAGGAACCTTATTAGACTGAGAGAGAGAGAGAGAGAGAGAGAGACAGACAGTGAGAGACAGAGAGAGAGAGAGAGAGAGAGGGGGAATAAAAACAAATTACTGGGTGGATCTGTGTTTACAATCGCAGTGGGTATCCAGATGTGGTGTGTGTCTGTGTCTGTGTCTCTGTGTGTGTGTGTGTGTGTGTGTGTGTGTGTGTGTGTGTGAGAGAGTGTGTGGGCATGTAGTAGCACATAATGTCAGAGGGAAGAGGAAAAAAAAAAACAAAACAAAAAAAACACAAGACCCTGTGATGCAATCTGGCTCAAGCCCAAAAAACATTTTAAATGGCAGTCTGTGCCAAAAAGGTTCACACCCATCGCCAACGTGCGCACACGCGCGTGCTCCCTCTCTCACACACACACACAGAGAGACAAAGAGTATCAGCAAGTTCATGTTTGCACAGTACAAGAGTAACCGTAGTATAGAGAGAATGTGAGAGAGAGAGAGAGAGAGAGAGAGAGAGAGAGAGAGAGGACGAGCGAGCTTGGGTGAAACTAGAAAATAAACGCTGTCTGTCATCGCCTGCACTCTGATTAATGGAGGTCCTACTTTACGTGGAACTTGCCGGAACTTGTTACAAACCAGAGCATTGTGTTACAAAAAGCATGTACTACACCATTTAAAGAAAGATGAGAGGCAGACTATCAGGTCAGCTCCTCTGATTTATTTTTCAGAGGGAGGCCTTGGATAAACGGTTTAAAAAATAAATAAATAAGTAAGTAAATAAATAAGTAAATAAAAACTAAAACCCATATGAGCCTGTTAGCTAATTAATGTTATAACCTGATCGAAGTGAAACAGCGTGAATAAATATTTAATCCTGCTCTAGACATCACACGGGAGAACTAAAGAATAAAAACCGTCGGTCATGTTGTTATAGGGAAATTAATCAATGCCGCAGTCACTGAAACAACAACCAAAAAAAAAAAAAAAAAAAAAAAAAAAAAAAAGCTTGTAATGTTACCGAGAAACTGCGTAAACTCCTCCGTCACGATGATGTCGGGAAAAAAAAAAAGCGTTACAGCTTTACCTCTGACACGTAAATGTTAAATGAACATCTCCGTCAGCGTCCAGCGTGTGAGTAAGCTGTTGCTATAGAAACGATAGCGTATTTATTATTTTAAAAAAATTAAAAAACAGTGCATCTGCTGTAGAAAATGAATGACTGCCTTTTGACCAATCAGAATCCAGAACTCTGATCAGTTCTCTTAGCTTGTGTTGGGTCATTTTTCGATCTTGTTCTCTTGTTCACGCTTTGCTGGATGTTTAAAATATCGCGAGTTGAAAACAGTTTCAATGTTTTATGCTATTTTGTCTGGAGCACTGAGACAGGATGTGTAACCCGCAACAGCGTTTTAAAATCCAAACAAAAGGCCCACACACTCGGGGCGACCTTACGGAGGCGTGTATCCTGCAGGGCTGATGAGGGAGATGAGGGACGAGAGGAGGGCTTCCTTCACATCGGAGATGGATTATTAGGCAAACAGCCTCTGGGTACCAAAGCAAGAAACCCAGTATGAAGGCTAGTGAGAACCGTGTGTGTGTGTGTGTGTGTGTGTGTGTGTGTGGGAGAAGAGGGGGCAGTGTGCCTTTTTTTTTTGTATTCATTTGCAGGGTGGGAGGTACCGGACCCTTTCAGAAACTCAGGAGGAAGAAAAAGAGAAAAGAAAAAGAGGAGAACGCAAGGCATGCTGGGATACGGTGGCTTTGTTTGTCGCTCTCGCAGGAAGTGGATGTCAGAGTGGCCTGACCATGACATCAGCATTCAGAATGAGCGTCGATGGACATGGGGACACACACACACACACACACACACACACACACACACAGGGCAAAAACATGCTGACTAATTCTGATGATGGATCTGTGTCTGTGTGGAAGATGAGTATTAACAAGAAGGAAATCAGTTATTTGATTTATGTAAGTGGGAAGCAATAACACACACACACACACACACACACACACACACATACACACACAAAAAAAATAGTCAGTGTGAGGTCATGTGCACATCATCCACATTCTCTCAGCTCCAAACCAAAACACACACACACACACACACACACACACACACACAAGGTCACAGGTGGACAATATGATAAAACAAATATCATGATGAATTACAATCAGATACATTTTTCTGAGAAATCATTAAACATTAACAACATTAACGACATTAACGTGTCGTCATTCAAATAAAAACATTTTAAAATGTTACTTAATTGCTGTGGAACAAGTGGAACAAAACACTTAAATATCATTGGAAAGAATGAGAGCATAAATAAATAGACACACAAGCTAGCTCCTTCCCTTTCCTCCTTGGATATCCAGCATGTAAACACACACACACACACACACACACACACACAGCAGAATAATAAGCAAACCTGTGTGCTGAATTATTGAGCGTCTCGGACAGAGCAGAAACGCTCATTATCATACACACCTTCCAGGCTTGAGCTGACGGACAGCCGGGTCGCGACGCATCTGTGTGTTCACATGAGCGCAAAGAAATCAACTCCAGAGGCGTAGATCAGCTCACACGTGAGAGATGGAGTACAGTTCATGATCTGACGTGAGCACTTGGTTGCAGTAAAACGTGTCTCCACCTGACACTCGTTAATATTCATCCCCCTCGTCATGCAAGCCATATCACTGAATGGTTAATGTTCTGAATCAACAACCTGTGTGTGCTCCCAGACCAAGACTCCCAGGTGATTCCTACCACCGCCCGCACGTGTGTGTGTGTGTGTGTGTGTGTGTGCGCAAGAGAGAGAGAGAACACGAGTGTGTATGCGTGTCACCACCTCTCATTAGCGCTGAACTAAGCTAAATCACTTTAGCAGTTTCCTCTGAGCTTCTCGCCCTCGGGCTACGACGTGATCCAACCCTCAATGTGCGACTGACAAACTGACAATATATTACCATCCTGATAAATCGCCGCAGTCGAAGTTTGCTTGTTTAGCTAACGAGCTAATGTGTAGTCCTGCTTGTGGCTGTGGTTAGACGAACTATTACAACCTTCCACAAATCACTTATCTAAGCTAGAAATTGGAGTGTGTGTATATATATTCAGGGTTTTACGCTAACCATCAGGTGCTTGAAGAAGAAGAAGAAGAAGAAGAAAAAAAAAAAACAGCTGTTTTAGCTACAACGTAGATACTAGAAAAGTTTACACACACTTTCATGCTTCCTATTCAAGGAGAAAGAGGTTACGTACAGCAGCTAATAAAAAGAAATTGTGCGTGTAAACGTCCCCCAAGTGCCTGTGGTTACCGGCCCCTTCCACAGTGCTTGAACGCATCTGCAAGAACAAACGGCTTTAAATCATTTTCTAATTATCATTACAACTTCAATTATTAGTATTAATTAAGTGTTCGAGTTGACACTTCCTTCCTTTCATTATAGGACAATGTAATCTTATTTTTTCCTCTTTCAACCCAGTGTGCTGGTTTCAGCTAAGTATCTCGACGTAATAAAGATCGCTAAATGATGTTAACTATATACGTGCATCTAATGTTAAAGTCAAACACACCTACGAACTCAAAACGCCTCTGTCTGCTGTGACAGAAAGGCGAGGACGCCACGTCTGTGAAGCCGGAAGATCGAGACGAGATGTTAAGTCAGATTGTGGAAGGGGGCGGGGCTTCAAGGGTGTGTCATTTAATATTCGAGTTCAAATCACCTATGCAACTGTCAATCATTCCAGACCTTTTTGGCGTATTTCTGAGTGATGGCTCGCGTTAGTGATGTTTGAAAAATTCCTGTTTGGCGAGGTCGGTGCCACTGAAAGTTTTTTAAAACTTCCCCGCTGACTCGAGTCGACGTTCAGCTGTGCTGAAAAGAGCTCTGTGTCTGTTTTATAGGAACGGAGAGGAGCTGAGCGAGAGGAGAGACAAACCCACAGGCTGAGCACCAAACCCTCAATACGCACCATTCATCTGCAGCTAACGTGACCGCCGTTCCCTCGAGTCTTCTCCTGCGCTTGTGATGCTGCACTTCATAACGTTAGATATGAGATTAATACAATAAAAGCGCAGCGAGACGGCTGAACAAAGATGGCAGTGTGTTCAGAGACGATCTCATGGTGCTGTGCGGAGGTGAACCTGGGGTCGAGCAGCTGTGAATAATTGGAATCGGATTTGCGACGGATGATTTTAAGGACATTCTCTTTCTCCGTCTCACACACACACACACACACACACACATTCTTATAAACCGCTGAGTGAAGCACAAACACATGACAGGAGACACGCAGGAAAGAGATCTCAGACTGAATCAGACTGCCAATGCAATAAAACATCCAGATCGATCGCAAATGTAGAAATAAAACTACGTCAGCGGGTCGTGCCTTCGCTATAAAATGTTTCTCATCGAACAAAACTGCTGCATGACTCGTAGCTCCACCGAGAGCGCGATTTCTGACTACGCCGCCGCGTGGTCCAAAAAAAGAGCCGGTCTAGTACTTTTGCTGTGATTTATATGACTTTACGCTATTTAGTGCACTCTGTGTGCATGATAGGTGACAGAACCTATTACAAAAATAACTGCATTTTACTGTTAAAAAAATAAATAAAATCTAGCAACCTGCTAATTTTTAATTTAGGTCTCATGTCTCATATTCATAGACCTAAATTTCCATGAAAAAAAGGACAAAATGCTAAACATAGTCTGATGGATGTGTAACATGATGCATAAAATCTACACATGGACAATATTTTTATACAAATCCTATTAAGACCTGTATGCATGGGGTGAAACACACATACTTGTGTTAGTATCCTTGAGAGGACTGTCCTCATTAACCCCAAATGAACCCTTCTGGCTATTACGGTTCATTTGAAAATAAAAGCTAGAGTTTTTGCTAAAAAAAAACAGAAGACATTCGTATTCTTGTGTGGACTAGGGGTGGGTGATGGGACACAAATATCACGTCACGTAATTTCAGTATCTTAGACAGTAGGAAACTTTCAAATCTGCCTCTAGAGTTTGTAATTGTTAAATTAAAAGTTCATAAAAAGACATCACAATACCCATGGAATCTTAGAGAAGTGTATTGAGACATGATTTATAGTGTTATGGATATTATATCGTCGTATCTTCCAGCCCTAGTGTGGACAAATGTTCCCCATTAAGATGTAAAAACATGCACACTCATACACACGTGCACACACACACACACACACACACACACACACAAGGTCTGGGATGGGAATGTGATGCTGTAAGTGTGTGTGTGTTTGGTCGGGCAGACTGTTTTATCACACCACACTGTTGTCTATAACCGCAGATCTCTTATCTTACACTGCCCTCATCGTCAAACCAGTTCTACTACCCAGAACCCGGGTTCCATTACAGCCCACATACACACACACACACACACACACACACACACACAGGTGTGAGAGGATTCGAATGCAGTGCCACATCAGATGAGACGATCCGACTGTCGTGATCAGTTCATTAGAAACAGAAGTGCTGCTCGGTGCGGCTCGGCTCGCTGAACCGGAGAGAGAGACAAGCATCGCTGCTTCTCTGTCAAAAATCTGGATTTTATCGCCAACCATCTGAGAGTTCTGTTTTCGGTTTGCCGCGTAGGCGATAAATCTACACCTCCGAGAGAAACTCGGAGAGAAACCCGGAGAAAATGTCTTGCCAACACACACACACACACACACACACACACAAGCGAAACAGCACTCGTCAATACCACCTTTCTGTAATACGAGGAAAACGTGACACGTCACATGATTTAAAAAAAAAAAAAAAAAAAAAAAAAGTGTAAAATTGTCCACAGACTGAGTTTTTAAGGAAACTGTATCTTCTGTGTTAAACATGAGAGGCACTCCTACTCAAACAGGAAGTCGTACTGCACGGCTTTAACAGGGGATCGAGAACAAACTATTTCTGTACTCTACATGGCTGAGCGTGGAATTGGGCTGAAGTGTCCTTGTTTAACTCCTGTTTTAGCTTTCCCATGCCATTAGAGGTGCAATACTCGATTTTTTTTTTTTTTTTTTTTTTTTAAATCTCTTACTTGTATAATAACCAGGAATATATTTAGATCATGATTAAAAATACTGGTTTAAGCTTAATGTCTTAAAGCGCTGAGGAAAAACCCGCTTGGATATAAAATGACTTCCAGTCTGGAATGCTGGTTTGTGTTTGGATCTACCACCGCACCATCTATGGGCAACCGCAGATCCTGGGGGCGGAGATTTGTGAACATGGGCGGGAATAGTGGGTAGGCTCAAGGAATAAAACTAAATAAATAAAATCGTTCAAAAGTCAAACCCACTTACATAACTACTAGAGACCTGATCTTACCTAATGCACCTTTAACCAATAGAAACCTCAGCACTGGTGAATTCTGGATTCTGATTGGTCAGAAGGTTTGGCTTGAAAGTGCCAGTTTATATCAATGTGCTCATTTTGATGCGTGATCGTTTCTATAGTAACAACTCGCTCACGAGGACTCGTACAGCAGACGATGCATTAGTGATAAACGGATTTAACTGATAAATGATATGGTAGAGATGGTTATTTAAGGTTTATTGAAGGAGTCTCCAGTTTCAGGGGTAAAGCTGTAACTCCCTGGAAAGTCAGAAGATGCACAAATTAAGTGCTTACTTCTTTTTTTTTTTTTGCTAAATCTACTTTTCCAAGTTCATATGTATTCATATTTATAGCGCTGGAATAGATTTGGTGTAGTGACACACTACATATTTCATGTGAAAACAATAACCACACCATCTCAGAGAGTGACGTGTGTGCGCGCGCGCGTGTGTGTGTGTTTACCAAATGTCCCGGTGTAGGTGATCTGGAGTCCTTCAGCGCTGCTGAGCTCGGCACGTCTAACAGTGGCCATTTCATCTGCAGATACTGTGGAACAAAAAAAGAAAAACAAACATGAGCGACATTAGGGCAACACAAACATCGAAACACACTCGCACACCCCCGTACGTACATGTCATACGAGATCTCGCATCGCAAATCTCATTCGATTTGTTCCTGAGAAGCTCGCAACGTTGTTTATCTGGCGCTGATAATCTGCGTGTTTTATGGTGACTGATGTCAGATGATGAAGTGACACACACTCTGTGCTATGTGTGCGGACTTGACAGAACGCTTGGCCCAGGAAAAACTCATAAATAATAGGTCAACAGAGAGCCCTTACACACACACACACACACACACACACACCTGCAGGTGTGTGTCAGCATCAGTGAGCATGAGGAATGGGAGCACAGCAAAGAGTGTGAAATCGGCGTTTGTCGGGGAATGTGTTTCTACAAGAGCCCATCTGTGGGATCCCATCGAGAAAGACAGAGTGCTTGTGTGTGTGTGTGTGTGTGTGTGTGTGTGTGTGTGTGTGTGAGAGAGAGAGAGAGAGAGAGACAGCTGGGAGGACGTCCCACGGAGAGTGCTGGGAAAGTGGGACTGGGGTGAGAGCTCGGATTCACCGATGATGCCCTGGTGAATACCCCTGACCTCTTTACTGCTCCCCTGCGACAACCTCTGGCGCATCTTCGTTTTTTTTACATCATCATCATCATTCCAGGTGTCCAGGATTTTTTTTTTCCCCTGATGAGTGACGACTGGCTAAGCCACAGCTCTCTCTAACCCCCCCCCCCACCCCCCACTCCAAACCCTCGACCTCCCCCGTACTTCCTCCAGATCTCGGCCCGTGGACTCGAGGCTCGTCTCGCACATCTGGTTTGCGGATCAGTTTAATGGCCGGATACAGCAGATTTTCATGCGCGCGGACATTTTTTCTCCCCGCTGCTCCCCTAGATTTAAAACTAATAAAAAGCTGTTGTGCGAGAGCTCCTATATTCTTACAGATTACTGCAGGCTGTGCTGAGCTAATTTCTATTCCAAGTGTGTGTGTGTGTGTGTGTGTGTGTGTGTGTGTGTGTGTGTGTGTGTGTGCTCAGTAGGAGGTTTTCCCATCGTCCTTTGTGGCAGGTCTGACAAACCTCACTTGCTGTCACCCAGCGCTCTCGAACAAACAAAACAAAGCCAAAAATACGCCAGAATGCAAACACGCGCACGCTCGGAGATAACTTTTAAAGTGCTTTAAACGGAGCTGGGTTTAGATGCGAGAGATATGTTGCTCTATGTTCGACGGTTCCAGCTGAACTGTTTGATAGAGAAGCAACTCGACACCGCTAAATTTTCATGGGAAAATTCTTTCACTCGATGGCGCAGATAATCCCCACACACACTCGTACAAAGTTTCTGAAGCTGTCACTGTATTTGTGAGAAACAAGCCTCTGTTCATTTTATTGTAAATAATGTCACGCATTCTAATTAGGTACTCATAGAAGAACATATTTTGTGCAGTTATTAAGTCTAACGTCGAGTATTATCGCATTAGGGTTTAAAAAAAAAAAAACAACCAAAAGCAAAAACAAAGGTTTGACCTCAGCAGTGTTCGCAAGTATTTGTTTTTCCAGTTAATTGCCATTGTGTGTGTGACTAACAGTGATGAAACTGTTATAAAACAGAAAACATAACAGCACTCAGCAACTGGCAGAGTGCATCATCATTACTAATCCTAAAATAATTTATTCTGACAATTCCTAGCCACCCCCTGAGGCCAGTCCCAGTTTAAGAGGGTCAGATGAAGGTAAAATGCATAAATATGAGGTTTAATTGGAAATGTAACATGATCGGCATTCGTATCTCCGAGTGATTTCGCGGGTGGGCTTTAGAGCCGTAGAGGAGGTGAGTGAGGCCTTGCTCTCTCGCCGCTGGACACTGACGGAGGAAGTTTACACGGCTGAGAGTTTAAAAATGGAAAAGGCATTATGGAGCAGAGGGGAAGAGTGGACGGAGAGGGACGGACAGGAGAGGAGGGAGGGAGGAGAGAAGAAAAACATTTTCAGGAATGAGGTTTGTTGGAGCAGGCACAGGGTATTGTTTCCTGACAGCTGGGGGGCCAGCGGAGAGGGGGAGAGGGAGAGGGAGAGGGAGAGGGAGGGAGAGAGAGAGAGAGAGAGAGAGAGAGAGAGAGAGAGAGCGCAGTGTGGGCCCCTCGTTCCCATCCAAAAAGAGAGGAAATTCTTGGAGCTGAATGGCACACACACACACACACACACACACACACACACACACAGAGAGAGAAAGAGAGAGAGAGAGATGGGGAGATACAGAGAGAGACACAGAAAGAGAAAAGTGAAAGACAGAAGTAGAGAGAGATGGGGGAATGAAAGAGAAAGAGATAATGAAAATCAGAGAAGGAGAGAGAAAAAGAAGGAAAGAGAAGAATAGACAGAATAAGAGAAAGATAAGAGAATGAGACAGAGAGACAACAAGAAAAAGGAGAATGCAAAAAAGAGAACAAGAGAGAGCGAGCAAGAGAGAGAGAGAGAGAGAGAGAGAGAGAGACTAAAGAATCCAGAAGGTTCAATTTATTCTGGTTAATACTTTAAAACTTTTAAAAAAAAAAAAAAAAAAAAAAAGAAAGAAAGAAAAACATAAAACCAAAAAGTAAACCATAAACGACATGCAATAATTCAGAAATCTTTTCCTACATCCAAAAAACTTTACAGACTACTCGCCCTCTCTGCACTGTGACCTCAGCCTCAGCCCATAACACTCTCTGAATCTCTCTCTCTCTCTCACACAGACACACACACACACGAGTATGTTCTCTGCCTCCCACGAGCCGGACACCTCTAACGTCCGAAGCCACTGCAGCTTTTCCTGCACAAAAACATCCAGAACGTGGTGTGCTTGTGCTTCAATAGCACAGCCTGAGAAGAGTGTGTGTGTGTGTGTGTGTGTGTGTGTGTGTGAGAGCATCCTGTCCACTTAGCACATCGGGCCTGTCTAAACAGAGAGCGGGCCAGGACCGGTGCCACTAAAACTGTCCTCGAGCTGGCGCACGCACACACACACACACACACACCAAAAAACCGACAGCACTGGTCAGCACAATCTATTTCCGGAAAGACAGAGAGACAGAGAGAGAGAGAGAGAGAGAGAGACAGAGAGAGAGAGAGAGAGAGAGAGAGAGAATTATTTGTATTAGAGTTTATTGCCATACCAGCCTCAATGGCTATTTCATGGCAAATACAGGTATTAATCAAACATTCAATAAAATTCAGCTTAAAAAGTCAGAGAGAGAGACACGCACACACACACACACACACACACACACACACACACACACACACACAGAGAGAGAGAGAGAGAGAGAGAGAGAGAGAG
>CM075010.1:25939340-25996532 GCA_037576675.1 Pangasius sanitwongsei
CCCCCCCCCCCCCCCCCCCCCCCCCCCCCCCCCCCCCCCCCCCCCCCCCCCCCCCCCCCCCCCCCCCCCGAGAGAGAGACAGAGAGAGCCAGACAAACGTGAGCCAGGTTGGGGCATTTCTAACAAGCGCCTCAAAAAGTCCCCAAAGACCGGCGTTCTCTGGCGGATAAAAACCCTCGCAAACAGTTAGCCGTGTGGAAGGGAGGGGGGGAGGAAAAAAAAAAAAAAAAAAGAGGATGAATGAAACACACTAATTCAGACGGTTACGCAAGAGGAGAAAGAACAAGAAGAGCACAGAGAGAGAGAGAGAGAGAGAGAGAGAAAATGGAAGGCAATTAGAGGAGGGGGTTTACAGCCTGCTTTATAAATCGGGAGTTCAACGCTAATATGAAACAGTCCTAACACACACTCACTGTCTCTCCGTCCCTCTGTGCACTCCATTGTGTGTGTGTGTGTGTGTGTGTGTGTGTGTGTGTAAGAGCACCATCAGCCTCAGGACAGTTTCCAAATCAACTCTGTGTGGCTTTATAGCGTTTTATTTAAGCCCCAGCATTCTTTACAAACTCCCGAGCTTCAGCAAGTTCCTCTAAAAATAATTAAGTCACGCAGTCTTCAGATGCGTTCGCGATTAAACAACGAAGTTCTTGATTTTAAATCAGCAATACGGTGGATTTCCTCCACTCTTCCTTCACTCTGTGAAATGAAGTGGTCAAGGAAAGTCACCTCTCCAGAAACCTGCTATTTATACGACAAAGCCACGGAGACACCTTGAAGCATGAAGCACTCAGAAATCTGCAAACACGACACACACCTTCCATTAAAAGTTAAGATGGAGTGAGGGATATATACAGTATATATATGTTAAAAATACCCAAAGCCAAGGTCTTTGTATTGTATGCATGTGTGTGTGTGTGTGTGTGTAGGAAAGAAATGGTTGTGCCCTTAAATCCAAGATTTTAGGTAAGAAGTGCAGAAAAGTGTGGAACAGAAAGTCAAAGATCGTCGATTTACCACACACACACACACACACACACACAGGTTTTATTAAAACTTGTATAAACAGAACCAACTTTACTGTGAGTGAGCGCACATAATTCAGCACAAATCAACTCTTGTGTATTACATCACAGGACTGTGCAAATACGGAGGAAAAAAATTAATAAATAACTTAAATAAATAAATCAATAAAAAAGACGACAGAACATTTGTGTGGAGCCGACTCTCGCCTGAACAGAAAGAAGCATGAGAGCAAGTATTTATGTGGTGAGAGGTAAATATTTAACATGTCAAAAAAAGTGAGTCTCGGTGTCAATCATCAAGTAGACACACACACACACACACACACACAGGTCTTGGTAATCCCACTCAGGCCTGTGACCCACGGCCTTGACCTTTCACCTTTCACCCCCGGAAAAAAAAAAGCAATGAGTGACATCTAACCAGAAACGTAGGGGTCTGTGTGTACGTGTGTGTAGGAGTGAGATGGAGCTGTGTGCGTGTGTGTGTGTGTGTGTGTGTGTGTGCGTGTGTGTGTGTGTATGTGTGTGTATGCGTAAGTCTGAGGTGTGGGCAAACAAATGAGATTAAATGACAGAGAGAGACTTTGACCCCGAATTAGTCTCACAGAGTGAGTATTCATCTCTGGGGCCGAGAGGCTAATCACAACACACACACACATGGACAGAGAGAGAGAGAGAGAGAGAGAGAGAGAGAGAGAGAGAGAGACAGTAAGAGAGAGGTTTAGAGATAGAGAAAGGGACTGATAGGAAGAGGAGGACAGAGATAGATAGAGAGAGAAACAGTGAAAGAGAGAGACAGAAAAACAGAAACAGAGAGAGGAACAAAGAAAGAGAGAGAGAGAGAAAGAAAGAGAGAGAGAGAGATTGATCAGAAGAGAAGGAGAAAGAGACAGAAAGAAAAGAACAGAGACAGAGAGACAGACAGAGAGAAAGAGAGCGACAGACAGACAGAGAGAGAGAGCGACAGACAGAGAGAGAGAGAGCGACAGACAGAGACAGACAGAGCGAGAGAGAGAGCGACAGACAGACAGAGAGAGAGCAAGAGAGAGAGAGAGACAGACCAAGAAAGAGAGCGACAGACAGACAGAGAGAGCGAGAGAGAGAGCGAGCGACAGACAGAGAGAGAGAGAGAGAGAGAGCGACAGACTGGATGCTAACAGGAGTTTAAGAGAGAGTTTTATGAAGCTGAAGCTCGTATGCGTAATGCCACAGTCAGCCTGTTCACGGAAAATCCATAAAGCAGCAAATATACAACTTACCCACCTGCTGAGCTCTCACACACACACACACACACACACACACTTTTCAGTAAGTGTGAGAGAGCATTCACTCACTCACTCACACTCTTACTGAAAAGCTACTCTATAAGACAGACCCTTACTTGATTAACATCTCACTCAACACTGCCTATTTTTGAAGGTAAAGATAAAGTATTGGCACCCTTGACCTTCGCTGCAGGATAATAAACACTGACGTTCTCAATAGGATCCTGGTGAAACAGACAAGTAGACAGACACACATACAAAAAAGTAACACACTTAACCCTGTGCACTGATGATACGCTGCTCAACACAACATGTGTGCAATAATAAGTGTGTGTTTGTGTGTGTGTGCGTGTGGTGCTCAAGTCCCCAGCTTCAGCAACAGTGCAAAATTTTGTGCGCGCGCGCGCGTGTGTGTGTCTCAGCTGCTGCTCTGAGGCCTTTGTCCTGCCACACATTACAGTCTGAGCCACTCAAAGAGCCCATTCAGCGCCAGATTTCCTCCTGCCAACACACACACACACACACACTCTCTACAGCACAACTTCTCTCACACACACACACACTCTCTCCATGTTCGCTAAAACAACACACACCTTCAGTTCTGTTCTAAAGACCGTCCAAATCAAACTGAAGCTAACGGCGGAGTCA
The DNA here is from genome assembly GCA_037576675.1 of Pangasius sanitwongsei. Classification (NCBI taxonomy): domain Eukaryota; kingdom Metazoa; phylum Chordata; class Actinopteri; order Siluriformes; family Pangasiidae; genus Pangasius; species Pangasius sanitwongsei. Next base: position 25,942,273 of record CM075010.1, read on the forward strand.
CGTGCGCGCCGGTTTGTGATGACAGCTGGTGTAACACAGAAGCTCGACATGCCAGAGACGTCCGGACCTATTACACAGGTCATCAGTGACGAGTGTATGTGTGTGAGAGAGAAAGAGACTGTGTTCTGTAGCACTGGTTTAAAGCAGATCCATCGCACAGGGTGTGCAGCTGAATTTCAGTGTCCCGTCACGTGATTGGACGCTTGACTCCATCTCTAATCCGATTGGACAGCTCGGGTTGTGCGGAGGTGACATGGAGGATGTTGTGAGGTTAAACAGAGGTTAGTCCTACGCTCTCTTCCTCGCAACATGGAGAATAACGAGGGACGCGACGGAGGACAGAGCTGATGGTGCAGATGCTCAGAGCTGTATTATTATTATTATTATTATTATTATTATTATTATAAACGTCTAATCGCTCACATCTGGAGCTGCGTGGACAGGACGGAGCGGGCGGGGCAGAAGATGACAGCGAGCGATTGAGAAGTGAATAAATTAAGAGAGAGAAAGAGCTAGATGGAGAGTAGGAAAGGAAGGCATCTTGGATGGTGCCAATGAATATGGTCACTTCTTCATAAAGTATGAAAAGCACTGAATATAACAAATTAAAAACTTAGGATCATGCGCATATCCATGATTCTCCCCCTAAACTGCTCATTCCACTCCCCTGATATTTTCCTCACTCACACACACACACACCTCTCTGTATTCTGGAGAGCCTCAAAGCATTAATATCACAGAACCCGAGCGGCTCTTCACGTCCGGGTGTGTAAACAGGCTAATCCTAACGTTTCGTCAGGAGAGAAAAGTCAAGCGCAAATCTTAGTAACACATGCTGCAGAGAGAAACTGACATCAGAGTTGTTCGACGGCAAGCTAGCTAGCTTACACAGCATGACGACCAGGATCCTGTACACGGCTGCTCGCTGATTTACTGTGTGTAGTGAAGTGTATTAGTGCGGTATAAATGAAAAGAAATCTTCTTAACACAATAACTCGAGGACATGCGTGAGGAAATAAGTACACCTCGGCTTGCCTTTAGCTCTCACACACCCAGCTCTGATCTCCAGCATGCCTTCTGTGAGGGAATTCTATCTCCTTCACACACGCTGCATGAAGCGCCAACAGTCAGCAGACTGTCAGACAAGTGCAGCGGCGCTTTAAATCTGCACGCCGCTGGAGTAGTGTGTGCATAATGCTCGTCCTTGTTTCTTGTATGCATGCCAGTGGTTAGGACTGCAAACCGCTTGCTCTGTGTAATCACCCGTGCGGTTCTGCTGTTCTTTTAAACACAACCCCCCCCACGCCCCCCCCCCCCACACACACACACACGCGCGCGCGGACTCCGTGACCGTCTCTGTGTGTCTCGCGGGCTGCTCTTGGCGACTGACTCGCTGTTATCGGTGCTGTCGCCTTTACTTCAGGCCACTTCATTCTATCTGCTATCTTGCAGCACCTAAAAGCAGCTTCCTATCACGGCTAAATCTCTCAGACTCTGTCCCCTTCACTCACTCACACACTCACACTCACACACACACACACACTTTCTGCTAAGCTTTAACTGAAACCATCTGGTTGGAATACCAGACTGATGAAGCTCTGTTTAGGAGGTGCACCCCTCCTCTCTCTCTCTCGCTCTCTCTCTCTCTCTCTCACCCTCCCTCCCCCATTCGGAACAATCCGGTTTTATTAGCCTGGAGTCTAGCACTTAGTGCCCTGGTTTTTAAGAGCCTAGATGCCTCTACACGTGAAATAAAACCCCGGACTCGGAGCGAGGGGCCACACGTCATCCCCTGAGGCCCTCGCTGCAGCTGAGGCGGAGGAGGTGGAGAAGGAGGAGAAGTTTTTGGGGGGACAGGGGGGTGGGGGTGGTGGTGGTGGTGAGGGAAACACAGTGTGTGCTATCAATCAGGCCTGAGAGGTCTTATCGGTCCCGGAGAGGAGGAGATGGATCGCCCCCCTGGCCCTCCTGCTCCCTGGGGGGCAAACCTGGGCGTCTGGGGCCGACGGGCGCTGATATCTGCGAGAGCGGAGGCGGAGTGGATACATGATCCGTGCCAAAACACACACGCATCACTATAGGCTTATATAGGACATGCACGCTGGGCCAGTTGGTGCCCGTGTCACGTATACATTAAGAATGCGGACACACTTCCAGCGATCGTTATTTGGGATGATGTGGGCAGCTGCGAGATGCCAAACTTTTCCCATTACGCATCACGAGAAACAACACGAACACACACTTTACAAACTTGTCATGTCCCCCCCCCCCCCCAGTCCATATGCCTCGACAGTTCCGCGCACAACAATCCTAGAGCACTCGCAACAATTTGCACTTCTCATGCTAATGGCATCTCCGCCGCAAAATGAGCTTTTGTGCCTCTGACACTAGGAGCGCCTCGGGCTTTATTGTGTTTGAGGCTTTAATTGTTGAGCTAACACTGATTCCAGTCAACTTGTACTAATTGCATTGGGGCTAAGCTAACACTGGAATTGCTCTGCACTGTTAAATGGTGCTCTGGGCAAGAGCAGTAAGTATGCACACCCTTAAACAGCAATCAGGGTAACTGTGAAGGGGGGGGGGGGGGGAAGATGGGACACAAATATGGAATTCACTTACAGTAGCGAGTTTGGCTATCACATTCAGGTAACATCCGACACTCTGTATCAGGAAGTGATGTGTCAGAGGGAAGAAGAAAAAAAAAACAAAAACATGCACACTGTCGTTAGAGAGTCATATCCTCCCAGAAGAGGAGTCCTAAAAGCGAGCAGGGTTTCTATCGCCAACCAAAACACCCGCCTCGGATTAATAAATTGATGAGCAAATAAATTTATACACGTACTCTTCAAAGGACGTGACAGGACGACGGGAGTCGCTGGTGAGTGAGTGAGTGAGAGAGAGAGAGAGAGAGAGAGAGAGAGAGAGAGAGAGAGAGAGAGAGATGGCGAATCCCTCCTGAAGGGCCGTGCTCTTGAAAAGCTGCGTAGGACTATAAACGGAATATCTAATGGCAGAGCGAGACGGGAGAGATAAAGAAGGCTGCAGTGTTTTTCTGGGGCAAAATGAAACAGGAATGTAAAGTTAAAAAAAAAAAAAACACATTTCCTCACACTGTCCTCACGCACTTTGGGGGGGGAAAAAATTAGCAAAACCAAAGGACTGAATGAAACAGAAGGAAAAGATCCAGCTTCAGTAGCGGGCAACATGATGATACACTGGTGTACAGGTGTGTTTGGAGCAAAAAAAAAAAAAAAAAAAAGGCAGAAGCAGATTGGGAGACGGTTCTATATTTGGACCGTCAGTGCTTAAATTTGGCACTAAGCATCACTGACGTCCAGCAGAGCAACAACTCTGAAGGAGCAGGAGAACGACTCGGGGATTTCGCCCTTCCTCCCGCCCTGCTGAGTTCGACGATGCTGCAGACTAAACACGGCGCCCAACGTTTCCACCGAGCCGCGTTTGTTTGCGAGTGTGGGCGCCAGCGCACTGAAGCTGCAGTTACACACGTTTACACGATTGTGAAATGGCCGCTCGTCGAGAGGACGCAGGGACAGAGATGAGCCGAGGTGACCGACTAACGCTAAACTCATTTCTGTTGATGTAAATAAGACAACAAGTTACATTCCTTCTTCGCTAGTGCTACAGTAACATTAACCACAGGGGCTGCGGATTTCTCAAATCTGATTGGCCAAAGGGTGTTGATTCACTTTATACCGTATAATACTTTACCGTTTCTGTAGTAACAACTTACACAGGGTCGCGCCACGTGCGTGTAATTGTAGATATGGTAAAGATTCCAATTAAGGACAAATGGAAGGAGTCTCCAGTGTCAGCACTATGTAACAGTAATCAGAAACTGTTTATACGCGACAACACGAACTAACGTACTTCCAGGAACACTGGATGTAACATTAAATGGATAAAAAGTATGATGTGTTGATTTTTCAATTGTACTCGTTGGCAAAATGACGTGGTGTAAGAGGAAAGAAACGCTTTGAGACGTGCCGTTGTGGGAAAATAATCAGCACCAGCGTGTAACGATGACGCCGCATCACCACACCACCACATGGTTGATTACTTTCCTATAACAGCACACCTAGAAGTGTTTAATTTCTCACACTCTTCCATAAACTGGACTTGTGTAAGCACACAAGCTCCATCTCTTACTCCCCAAACCAAATCTTTCATTTTTAACACACCTGCATCTCTCTACGCCTTACAACCTTATAATTAGGATAAAGTCAACAACATAGACAAAGTTAAGCCTGTGTGAATAAAAGACTGAGGACAGTGAACGAGTGAATCACTTCGGGCGGGTCTTGGAATGTTGCATCGCTTCCACATCTTTAATCTCATCGCTAAAGAAAAAAAAAAAAACTGCCAAAGATCCCATTATGATGATAATGAGCTTGAAGAGGAAGAAAAAAAAAAAAAAAAAAAAAACCTGACCGGCTTCATTTCCGAGCTATTTGACTCCAAACACTGGTGAAAAATGATTAATTGGTTCAAGCTAATACTGCCTTTAAAAAAAAAAACACAATGAATGGAATGCTTTACATAAAACTTTAACCTGAATCAGTCCAGTTTGTCCATCGCAACAGCTTAGAGAAGGATGACAAACTCGTCCACTAAAACCTGAACAAGATGGACGACGGGAGCTAAAATTCGCCCTGCCGTATTTGACCTGCGTTACATTTGCGTTCATGAAAAAGTCGTACTGCGGTCGTATTTGCACACCTGCGTGCACGCACAGACGCCGTCGTGCTCTTTACGGTGTCTCACAATGAGGCGCCCTGAAGCTCTGAAGCTCTGAAGCGACTCGTGGGCCGGCGAGAGGAGAGGTTACGGGAGAATAACGGCCTTTTTCTTTTAACGCCTCAATATTTACATTCCTGCTCAAACTCCCACAGGTATTCCAAACTCTGATACACCGCAGCTTTTCAGATTTTTTTTCTCTCCCTCTCTCTTTTATTAAATATGCTGCTCAAGTCTGAAAACATCTCTCCAAGCTTTAAAAAAATAAAATAAAAAATAATTTTAAAAAAACGGATTTGCGAGGGCGCAAATAAGACGTGAAGCTCTTCATGTTTTCTGGAAAACACGTCGCGTCAACGGAGATATTTTTATTTTACCTACTGCACATACTGCGTCTGAAATTGCGCTTGACCTCTGCGTCGGCTTTTTAACACGCGCAGAAACCAAGAATCTGTAGAGAAGACGTTAACTTTTATCGTAATTACAATAGTACAGATACATAAACGTGCAGTCGCTTGTCAAAACAGATACTGTGATGTTTACTATGTACTTCTGCATATCTACATCCAGATTCATTCGATTCATGTTAAAAATGCAGGTGGTGGAATGGAAACAGTAACGCTGGATTGACAGTAATGCTAGCTCCACAAAAAAAAAAAAAACAAACAAAAAAAAAAATGTTGTTCAGGTGCATTTCATATCTTCTTCTCTGAAAGTAGCACCTTGTCACAGTTAGTTGGGATATTGGACGCAACATGGCGGGTGAACTGTCTACCGCTGTCGCTGGCGGCCATGTTTTTTTAATTCATTACCTGCTCCAAGCCCCTCCTCTTCCTTTCCTTGGTATGATGCGAACCACAAATGAGGATTTCTCAAAATGTTTCCCGCGATACACGCTTACATACACTCGTGTTTGATTCCGATTCGGTTGCTGAGATTTGTGCTGCTTATAAATGCACCTAAAAAGCCCAGCTGCCCTCAGACACGAGGCTTTAAAATAAATAAATAAAAAATCTCTGGCTGTCAAGAATGATCTGTGAGAACAGCATGAGCACTTACTTGCATTCCAGACGAGGTGGGGAAAAAGAAGCAGCACGGACTAAATGCTTATCCTCCTGGCAAACAGGATGTGTATTTGTGCGTTTGTTTCAAAACTCGGCAGGCTGCGTCTGAGGAGGTGGGGGCGGATAATTGAGATGGGGACAGACGCAGGGCCTCCTCCGGTCTGCTTGTAAAGGTCCTGGTGGGATTTTGACAGCTGCGTCTGTGTCAGTGTGCGAGGGCCTCGGCTTAAGACTGGTGTGTAAATATGTAAAGAATGCCAGCCACTCGAGTGACTGAGTTACGGCTCAGACGGAAAAGGTGTTGATTGACAGGCTAAGCTCGTCCGCCTCGCACACAGGTACACATCCCCCTGACTTACACCTTGGGCTAAATCTGATAAGTTTACACACACACACACACACACACACACACACACACACACGTCTTGGCACTTACTCAATTTGATGATTTGACTACTTGCTGCAAATGCGACGGCTCGAGCAAGGCAAACATCAACACATTTATATGTAAATGTATATATATAAAAAAAAAAAACAATAAAAAGGTGTGGCGTATCTGTCTGTAATGTTAAAAAGACTTTCTAATCTTTCTAATCAGCGAAAAAGAAACGAACGGCTTCCTCACCCGAAATGACACGTAGTGTCTGATCGAATTTCACAAACGTGTATAACAGCTATGCAAAACAGCACCGAGATAAAACCTATAAAACCCTTTTGCAAAAAAAGTAAAGCTAAACTTAATTTCGAGTACGCAAATGCACGCGGTATTAGCGGAGTATGGAAATGGGAGAGCGGAGAGAATGAAGAGGGAGAAGAGGTGCTCATAGAGATTACAAAAAAAAAAACCTTGTATATGCTAAGAAACAAAAGAGGATCTCCGTAAAGGTATGCATCGAGTGCGTAAGGAGAGGCCATTACGCTAATGAGGGCCTACGGAGCGGCGCAATGAAGCCATCAAGCACCCCCTCTGAATAACAATGCTGGCCTAACGCCTCGGTAATTGAATGGAGAGGAATGGGAGAGGGAAGGAGGGGGAAAGAGAGAGAGAGAGAGAGAGAGACGGAACGAGGGGAGCTAAGAAAAAAAAAAAAACAGGAGGAGTTTGGCGAAGAGAAGAAGAGGGGGGGGGGGGGGTTGTGCTACTTTTCAGTCAAATGCTTGGCTGCTTCCAATCAAAACGCATTTGGGATTCAGGGCAAGGAGAGGGATTTGTGGGTTTGGAATAAATAGTGGCGTAACCCAGAGATTTAGAAGAAATTGTTTGCCTTTTACTTTAAAAAAAAAAAAAAAAAAAAAAAAAAAAAAAAAAAAAAAAAAAAGGAAGAAAGAAAGCTTCACTTTTGCAGAGGCCTAAACTTTTCTTTCCCCTGACATGAATGCCCACTGAGTTCTTTTGCGAGCGACGCTGAAAGAAGCCAGTGCACGAGCTAAAAAAGGGCCGGTCAACTTTCCCAGAACACGACGCTAAACTCGAACAAATGAGGCATCTGAGGTTTCACAAACATCCAGAACCTGACGCCTTGCACAAGACAGAAACAGCCAAACACACACACACACACACACACACACACACACACACAGACAGAACGTTGGCACCAGAAAAAAATCTGAAGCTCTGCTTTTTTCACCCAATTGGCCACCATTTCAGCACACAAAAAAAAAAAAACCTGAGGGATTTAATAGAATAGAAGTTGTGGGCAGGGCTAATGTCAATATTTGTCACTTATGTATATGGCTACACATCACACCACACACACACACACACACACACACACACACACACAGTCGCCATTTTTAAAAACATTTCACAAGATGAGAGACTCCAACTTGATCCCCAAGTTTCTGGACACGTTCGTGTTTCTAGTTGCGTAGTGGAAATTCACCTTTCGGTCTAGCGCATGCCTCTAATTTAATTTTCGCTCGGGGGAAAAACAAGCAAACTCGGGACACTTAATTGCTGGCAAACGTCAGGCAGCTCTGAATCGCAGTTCGCTCGGTATGGTGTTCGCTCCATCCCCCAAGCATTTCACACACTAACACGAGGATGACAGCCAAGCAAAAGACACACTGAGACAAAGACTGGCACCAGCACAGCGAGGACCGTGACAGCATCCTGTCACTAAATCACTCCGGATATAAAACATGAAGTCATAACGCTCTCCCTCTCTCTCTCGCTCTCTCTCTCTCACACACACACACACACAGGCCTGCAAATACCACAGGCACCAAGTTTACATGGGTTTTTTGTTAGTTTGTTTGTTTGTCTTCTTGCACCTGAAGAAGTGCGTTAATCAGAGGACGACTTGAGCCCTATTCGGACGGGATTAGTTACACATGTGGAGGTGAAGTGATCTAATTATTAGCGGAGTGTCTCTAGGATGTTAGTCACGTCAGTACTTTTTTTCAAACAAACTGCGCAAGCATGGGTCTGGAAAGATTACGCCATGTTTTACTTTCTATAAAGAAATAACCCCAGGATATATATATACACACACACACACACACATTGTCTGAATTGATATGTCAGTACAGATTGTGTTATATATCCTGTGGGAAAAGAGGTTTAGTGCTTCTGCTTCAGTATAAAGACACTCTTGCTGTGTTCCATCATCTCCAAAACTAAAACGAAACCAACTTTTAAAAAGGCAGAACAAAATATATACAATGTTTAAAAGGTCGTTTCAGAGAAGTGACGCGTCGGAGAAGTGATGCCCCCAGGGGTTTTAGGCACCTTATTGAGTTTGTAGCACATGTACTGTTTACATATGTTATGATCATGTGACCTACTAACCAATAATTTATTCGGCCACGCCCCCATAACAATCAATCAATCACACACGGTGTGTGGAGCATCTCGCTGTTTTACGAATCGGACATGGTTACAGACGTCAACAGATGCGTCCGTGAGCTCGGGATGACCCCTAAGGCGCTTTTTAAATTGATTTCGAATGAGTGTGTGCACGCGGAAGCCAGAAAAAGCGATGATTAAATGCTGATATGGACAAATATGGCTGGCTGCGTTGTGAGACATCGTGTAAAAAAAAAAAAAAAAGCCAAACTCTGTGCTCACGGCTGCGCTTTATATTCCATATGAAGTTCAGAGGAGTGCGCTGGGAGAACCAAAAAAAAAACCAAATAAAAATAAAACACGAGCACTGCTGTAACACGGCAGCACGGGCCATTAGAAATGTGTGCAGCGGGCTCATTAAAAGTGCAAGGTGATGACATGACCAGTGTTGAACAGAGTGTGTGTGTGTGTGTGTGTGTGTGTGTGAGAGAGAGAGAGAGGGGTACTCACGGTCCTGGCGGTGGGAGACAGAGCCCCGCTGGGTAAATACGGGCTGGCCAGATCCGGGAGCATGAGGAACGGGTAACCCGGGTAGTGTGGGCTCTTAAACAGGCCTCCTCCATCTTGTTGTCTCCTCAGAGCTTTGTAAGAGGGAAATGAAGACGGGGTGGGGGGAAGAATTAGAGCCAAATGGCGGCAGGGGGAAAAATGTTCACAGAGCCCCTAAAGAAAATAAGGCCAATCTTACCTTCGTTAAAACACTCTCGGGCTTTTTCGTAACTTTCGGCGTCGGAACGAGGTTGAGGGCGTCTCTCAGTCGGCTGGAAAAGATAGCAGACACTTCCATCACACCTACACGTACACGTCCACCTACACGTTCACTAGCTAATCTAATAGCGCGGACCTGTTAATGAAATCCGTAAACAGGAGCGATTGGGGGTCACCATGGCAACGTGGGACCTCGCATACTAGCGCACTAAGTAGTACGTCAGATTAGTGCGCACGTTTTCTGAGGGTCATTCTGACACAATGTTAACTCTTTGGTTGGTTGTTTTTTTTTTTAATGTGTGTGTGTTTTAATTTCCTAAAGTCTCAGACTGACCTCTGAATCCGACGAGCTGCTGTTGTTCTCCGACTCGTTCACCAGCGACGACTTCACGTCGTCCAGGTCCCGCTCGGCGGACACGCTCTCCGCCGTCTTCTCCTCCTGCTCGCCCTCGTCCTTAAACGAGATCATCTCGTCGTTCGCCCCGAGCTCGTCTCCTCCGCCTCCGTTCAGCTGCGGCATGGTGGCTCTGGATATGTGTGTATATCTATATCTATATATATATGTGTGTGTGTGTTTTTAGGCGCTAAAATCCAAAAAAAAAAAAAAAGTGCGGTTTCAGGAACTGTAGCTTGCTGTATTAAAAACAACAGAGTGTTAGCTCAGTTCTCGCGGAGCATTGAAAAAAAAAAAGATTAAAAAAAACATACAAAAACAATCCCACAACCCTATTTCAGTAGTAATCCTCAGAAGTGAAATCCAGCTTGTCCATGACTACGTTGTGAAATCCAGCTCCTTGGAAACACTTTAAAAAAAATAACAGCCTCAAAAGTGTTGCAAGAGTCGGGTAAAACTTCTTGGCTGTGATGGAGGAGTCGAATGAGTGAGTGAGTCGAATGAGGGAGTCGACTCAGTGAAGCCTCGTTCTTCTTTGAGAACAAAAGCGCCACAAAAAAACACACAAACGAGTCCACAAAACTTCGAAAGCGGTTGAAATTCGCTTCCTACAATCCAAACTCGACTTTCGAGTGCAACAAGTCGACACTTTCTAGGCCGTTTTTCCTCCACTTCCCGACTCTGTATGTAGCCTCACTCGGCTTCCACAAGGAACCTGGAGATTAGCTTAGCTGCAAAAAAAAAAAAAAAAAAAAAGTTTCAACGGTCACGTCGCGTTCTCTTGCACGAGACTCTTTTTTTTAAAAAAAACCCAAAATGTGTGCGAGCGACGAAAAAATGGTTTTTTTTTTTTAAAAAAAAATAAAAATAAAACAAATATCACCAGTTCGTTGTTGTTGTTTTTTTTAATCCCTTCCGCAGGCACGACGCGGTGTCTCGGCTGTGTTTTAAAAAGAAAAAGAAAAGGAAAGAAGCCTGATTTGTTGTTGTTTTTTTTCCTTTCTGTAAGACAGGAGAGTGATCTGTCCGCTCGCGTGCACGCTGAGCTGCTGGTCGGGGCAGTGCGCGCGCCGCGCAGTGCGTTTAGAAACGCGGAGCAGAGGAGGAGTCGGCGCTGAAAAACGACACGAGCGTTCGATTCGCGCGCGGCAAAGGAATCAATTGAGGAGTCGTTTGAATCGAATCGATTCGCGCGCGCTCCCAACAACTCATTTCCATAACTGTTGTACTGGGTTTTTTTTTTTTTTTACAACACTTTTTTAAAGACACTTTATCGCGGTTAAAGTACAAACTTACAATATATATATATATATATATATATATTATTATCATTATTATTATTATTGTTATTATTATTATTATTATTATTTACACCTTTCTGCTAGCGTTGATCTGTTCATGAGCTGTGTAAATGTAGTGTTTAAGAAAAGAAAGTTGAATAATTATAATAATAATAATAATAATTATTATTATTATTATTATAAATGTAATTAAGGGTTTATTTTTAGTCGTATAAATTCTTATATTAAAGTTTTTTTTTCTCTCCAGCACGGCTGAGAAAGACAATAAAATATATATATTCACGATGATTTAAATGAGCTAAAATGCTAATCTACGTCCATCAGGTCCATATTTCTTAGTTGCCTAGCAACACTGTCCTCTCGACACTTTAGGCTAGCTATATGCTAGTTTACACTCAGTCATACAAAAAAGATTGTTATTTAGAAAAAAAAGGCGACTTATTAGACAATGAAACACTGAATGTTAGAGGGTCAAAAGTATATCTACACATACTTTTGTCTGTAAATATTTTTGGACGCGGATAAATCAAAGGAATCATAATTCACTGAATCGATTCAGTGAAGTGACTCGTAACGACTCAGCAGGGAGAGGAGCTTTTTAAAGGAACAGCTTGTTCGAGGGGGCGTCTTTAAATAAGTTCTCTGGCATCAGCCTTCATCGGTGTTTTTCCAAAAATTTTTTTTTTGCTCCTTTAGCCCCACCGTGCATTGCATATTTTAGTGTGATTTCCGGCTCCAAAACACTTTTTTTTTTAACGTCATGGAGGGTTTGCTAATTAGGTGATGAGTTAGATTTAGTGTGTTAGATCAGAAAATGAGCAGTGCAGTGTGGGACAAGGATCAAGACTGGGAAATACTGACCTACTTTATGGATATTTGTGGATATTTATGGATCATCATTATCCTGAGTTGTTTATTAGTGGACCAGTGCATGCTTTTCAATGTTTTTGACCTGAGTATTATTACTTATTTTAAAAAAATTGCCTCATATCAGACACTTTTGCATGCAAGTATACAGTGTTCGTGCTAGTATATGATGTAGTACACTGTTAATACCCAGACAGTGTACTAAAAATGGCAAAAAGAAATTTGTTTGAATTTGTTTGAGTTTGTAGTTTGGCTAAATGTCTCCTAAAGTGAGGAGCAAAAAGTGGAAAGGTACGTTTTAGGTTTCAAAATGGCCGCTTGTTCCTGTGGAGGCGGTTATAATGTCAGTTATGTGATGTACCTCGTGATAATTTGTCATTTTACTGTTCAAAAATGCAGAAGAGGAATGCTATACTACACCATTCCTTGTTGTTCAGGTGGTACCAGCAAGCCTACAACTGTTGTACCTTTAAAACGGACAGAATCTTTAACTGGAATTGTATGTGTAGTTCACTTTTAAAGCTTTATTCTAAAAAAAAATATGCATTTAAACATTCTTTTTAAAGGTACAAAAGGTACTTTTAAAGATAAGAAGTGTACTAAGAGTGTACTACATAAATACTCAAGTGCGTATTTGAGACGCCGCTTTAAGAGTTTGAGAGATTTTTATTTTTCCTCTCTTTAAAAACTTTTTTTTTTTTTTCCTTCATGGTCCACTGGCCTTGGCGGAGATTGATGATGTCATCGCTTTCCCAGACGGTTTGCTTCACGTGTCGTGTAGGCCCCCCTCCATCTCCGCTGCACATCACAAAAGAACAACTAGGGCATGACCATCAATGGAGAAGCCACACACCCCCCACCCTGTTTCTTCTTCTTCTTTTTTTTTTTTTTTTTTTTTTACGACTTTGACTAATTGAATAGGAGTAGGGGCCCATTTCACGGTGATTGATTTTTTTTTTTTTTTGTTTGTTTTTTTTTTTAAATCACACAGGATTATGTCCTCTTCTAATAAGACCCAGGTCCAAAAGTCCTGTTTGGCTTCATCTTGTTTATAGTTTGGAGTTTACAGCGAGGGTTCGACGCTTCCTCCTCCTTCTCCTATCTATAAGGGTGTGATAATAGTATGCTGTATAAGTCCATAATGACACGGTGCTGCTGTAATTGCAGGTCCCTGCTGAGTGTGTGTGTGTGTGTGTGTGTGTGTTGTCCAGTAGTAAGGTGGTGCTATAGTGAGGATAAGACAGGTCTGTTAGTGAGGGCTTTACTCATACCGGTGTGACGGAATCCTCTAAAAGCAGCGTGATCCTTAAACCTCCCACCAAGAGGCATCGGAGGGGCCACACACACACACACACACACACACACAATAAAAAAATTTGCTCTGTCATACAGCAGGATTTATTAAAACAACAGACTCAAAGCTGATTAACGGGAAAAGCACGCAAGATTTTTTTTTGTATGACGTATTTTGAATCATTTTTAAAGGTAAAAGTTTTAAAGATTTGAAGATCAAAAAGAATAAAATAGGATTATAAATATAAAAAAGATGGTTGTAAAGAGATCTTTTAAAGCTGCATATAACTTTTTCAGTGATTATTGTCCATGGTATCGCAGTAGTACAAATAAAAGTATGCCTTATATATAATTATGTGTTATATTCTAATGTGAACTATTTTAGGAAGCATCTCATTTCTAGTGTAAAAATCATAAAATGAATTTATTACTACTTCGCATGATGCTTTACATTAAGGTTCACTTAACTAACATTATTTATGGTTATCTTTAGCGTTAACCACGTAATTAAGGCTCTTTTTTTTTAAATAATGAACTAAATCTGTCAGAACAAATATTCAAAATGGCTGAAAAGTGGGCGCCAATATTTACGCCTTGAGGCCTGAGTTTAGTTAATTACGTAGGGAATAAGATGTGACAGTGTGTGCTGTCAGAACATAATCGACAGCTTGAAGCAAACAAGTTACTGTTTGATTACAGGAAAGAATTGATTACTTTCCTGTAACAGCATTCCCTGAAGTGTTTTATTCCTCTTACACCACAGCAATTTGGCAATTTCTTAAAGAACATCATGTCATAGTTTTTATATGTTTATAGCCACGTTTAATTTAGCTGTTCCTGTTATCACTGATAACGTTATAGCAGCTGTAAACAGCAGCCCGATCCCTCACCAGCCTCTCTTCTCTCTCTTCTCTCTCTCTCCCTCTCTCTCTCTCTCTCTCTCAAAATTAAATAAATAAATAAATAATAAAATGCAACTTGTCATGTTACAGAGATACAACAAAAAGTGTAAACTCCTCTGTCCTGAAGATGTCGGAATAACTTAGTTACAGCTTCACCTCTGACACTGGAGACTCCTTCCATCAATGTTAAACAAACATCTCCTTACAGAAAACTTGAGCTGTTACTATAGAAACGATAATGTATTAGAACATGTGCATTTATATAATCCTGTGATGTGCAGCTGCACTACTGTCAGTGCTTTCCAACCTCCCAACCAATCAGAATCCAGTATTCATCAGCGCCTTGGTGTAACCAGATTTAGCAACTTATATGTATTTATTTATATTTATGGATGAAATACAGATTAGCTAATGCAGCTGTAATTAATGCTAATGTTAATTAGGGTTTGTTCATGTCCATGTTAAAATACATAGATTAAAAAAAATCTCAGAGGAAGAAGGAACTAAACTGTACATTTCAGCTTACAAAAAGTGTGATATCATCAAGAGTACTCTTTCTGTACTTTTAGTAAATATTGTCTACATTTAAAACTAGCACCACTAGTGTACTTTTAGGTCACATTTACAAATGTGTAGCTTCAAGAGCAATAATAAATATTCCTGTACAGTACAGTAGCTCGTAATAAATCCGTTCAGACTAAACGTTTATGAGTCACATGTTGTCATTTGTGCTGTTTGACGTCCACAGACGCTCGTATTTATTAGTGTTATTTGCGTCTCGTGTGTCCAGAGCTACGTGTTATGAGACGAGCTCATCTGTGGAATGGGAGCTGTAATCTCCTTAGCATTGTCCCGGGCTAAAGCGGCGGCTCGGAGTCCGAACCCGGCCCGCCCTGAAGAAACATGCAACAACACGGCTCGAGTTTAGAGTTACCGTCTTACAACTTAGCTCCTGAGAGTGTGTGTGTGTGTGAGAGTGTATTCTCTCCCACCGGTGTGTGCTGCCAGGCGGACATGTCTGAGCACCTCTGATGAAGTGTTTGTTTGAGGTGATTACTCTGTACGGGTCATTAGCTCTTCGAGGAGCTCGCAGCTCTCGGCTCAGATCCGGGGGATTCGCTGAGGCTACGGCGAGCTTTTGCGAGTCAGGTTTGTGTGTCAAAGGTACACGTCCCGTTTCCTAAACAAGGGGGGAAGCGCAGCTTTATCTCTCATAGCATTTGCTCTAGTTTTTTCTTTTCTTTCTTTCCTTTTTTTTGGCTTGTCTTCATTTCCTCAGTGGCTTCATTCTCCTAGACTGAGTATCTTTTATCTTTTATCTCACGTCACACATTACTAATGCATCATTTCACCTCCAAGAAAAAAAAGAAAAGAAAAGAAATTCATCCAAAACACGTCAAGCTTAAGTGCACCTTTAGTTTTTTTTGCGCTGTAGCTGCAATACTCATGTTGCTAAGAAGCAAGGGAAGCGAATAGCTACCAGATTAGCATTAAAAAAAATTACAAACCGTTGTCTATAAAAATGTACAAAAGCTAAAAAAGTCACAGAGCTACCTCCAGGGAGGCGTGGCCTAAGTTCACATCTGATTCAGTTTAATATTAACGTACGTATTGTGTAAGCAATAAACCACTCCATATTGTGCTGTTATAGGAAAATAATCAACGACAAGGTGCTGTGATAAAGTACAGCATCCCAACATTGATAATTTTCCTATAACAGCATGCTCCGAAGTGTTTTATTCCTCTTATACAATAGCGATTGGCTTTAGAGTGCAATTTTTTATTTATTAAAGAATTACACGCTGTACTTTTTTTTTAATCCGTTTATAATTACAGTTAATGTTGTCTCGTTATCATTTATGTTATAGCAGCTATAAACAGTCATTCCCTCACCAGCCTCTCTTTTTTTTTCCTCTCAAAAAAATGCATCTTGTCATGTTACAGAAAAACTGCAAAGAAGCGTAAAAACTCCTCTGTCCTGAAGATGTCGAAAAACTTACCTCTGACACTGGAGACTCCTTCCATAAAATGTTAAATAATCTCCTTACAGGAAACTTGGTGCACACATGAGTGTCCACCGTACAAATGAGCTGTTGCTATAGAAACGAGCACTCGAATAGAAACCCGTGATATGCTACAGTCTGACACTCCTATAGCCAATAGCGGTTGTCGTGAATAAAAGAATCTGATTGGCTATCGGAGCCAAAACATTCAAAATGCGTTTTTTCCAAAATGCTGGGATACAAAGCTATAGCGCAAGAAACAGCTCTTCATTTTATGATGGAATGAAATGGTCCACTTTGACAAACTGATTAATTATGAAGATATTTTGACGTTTAGAGAAAAATAAACGTCTCTATCTTATTTAAAGAACCAACAGAGTGAACTTTTGCCCTGTGTACTAATTAGACACCAAAAATAGCCATATATTTTACTGATTTGATCTTTTTTTCCCCCGAATATGTCACCTCTGATATTTAAAATATTAATGGAAGATAATATTCAATACGTCGTATGTCACATATTTATACATTTTCTAGTCATACTTGTAAATTAATGTCTGATCGTGTTGGATTTTCACTTGCGAATCCTTCTCCACTCCTCCTTCGTGTTACTTACAGTCGCATTTATTTTGCATTCCTTGAAAATAAAACGATAAAAAGTTAAAAACATGACATTCTTCGTAAGGAACTGATTTTAATCTGTTATTTATAATAACGGTAAAAGGACAAGGTGTGAATCTGGGCATCTACCAGAATTTTAACGAAACACACCACCCTCGTTGTCTTTGTGTGTGTGTGTGTGTGTGTGTGCCAGTAAATAGCTCATTGCTGTTGTCAGCCACATGTCAGCGTGGTGCAGTGGATGACTGACAGGATAGCAGGGTCTCTCAGGGCCTCATTAGGGCCCTGCAACCTTGTGTGCGTGCGTGTGCGTGTGTGTGTGCGCCTGTGTGTGCGTGCGTGTGTGTGTGTGCGTGTGTGTGTGTGTGTGTGTGTGTGAGAGAGAGAGAGAGAGAGAGTAAGACAGAAGATAGAATGCGTGCATACACACCGAGAGCTCCTTTCTCTCTGTAGGTGTGTTTCGTCTCTGTGTAGCTGTGTGTGCATGTGGGACACTCGACCAGGTGTGTGTGTATGTGTGTGTGTGTATGTGTGTGTGTGTACACTTCCTGGACTGGTGTGTATCAGCTTGTTCCTCAAACAATAGGAATGTGTTGCTGGTCTGTGTGTGTGTGTGTGCGCATTTACTGCAGATCTTCAGCTCATAATTCTCCAGCACTGTAGAATTCTGGATTCTGATTGGTCCGATGTGAGGTGTTGATTCATTTTCTATAACAGCAGCTCTGACAGTAGTTTCCATAGTAACAGCTCGTTCAAGTGGCAGATGCTCCGCTTAAAGTTTTCTTAAAGTAATGAGATGTTTATTTAACATTTATGGAAGGAGTCTCCAGTGTCAGCGCTTTATAACGAAGCTTTTTTCTTCAAGATAGAAGAGTTTATGTGTTTGTTTTTTTTTTTTTTGTGGTTTCTCAGCAACATGACAAGCTGCGTGTCGAGCGAGGCTGGTGAGGGAATGACTGTTTATAGCTGCTATAATGTAAGCAAGAACAGGAACTAACTTGTTTCACAAACATCAAAAGTAACTATAAATGGATAAAAAACCGGAAAAACATATCATGTTGAAGGTCGCACTGTACTGATGGTAACACACAGAGGTGTAGTTGTGAGTCATGCTGTACAGATCCCAGGTGGAGTCCGGTAGTGTGTTACACAATGGATGAGTATTTGTTATAAAACTTGTATAAAGGGTGGAACGATGTGGAGATATCGAGGTTATGAGAACAGTGCGGGCCAAAATCACGCTATAAACACTTTATAAACGCGCTATAACAGCAAACCCTACATAACACCGCAGCATTTATGGTTTGTGAAGCTGCTGGAGTATTAATTAGGAATGAAATATTATTTAGAAAGGATGTGTTAGGAGGGTCGGGCTTCGAGCTTTTAGTCAGTTATTAAAAGAAAACAGAAAAGCATTTTTTCTCTGATCTTTGCTTCTTAAAATAGTAGGTCAGACTGCTTAAAAAATCTAAAAAAAATAAATAAATATTAATATATGTATAAATAT
Source organism: Pangasius sanitwongsei (assembly GCA_037576675.1). Taxonomy (NCBI): domain Eukaryota; kingdom Metazoa; phylum Chordata; class Actinopteri; order Siluriformes; family Pangasiidae; genus Pangasius; species Pangasius sanitwongsei. Next base: position 25,960,536 of record CM075010.1, read on the forward strand.
TTATTCATGTAAGTAAAATATGTGTAATACATTTAAAAAAAATTATTTTAATATTAAAAAAGTAGGCTAGACTGCTTTAAAAACTCATGTAGCAGAATTAAAGGACTGGAATTTAGTTAATTAAATAATTTTTAAATGTAATTAAAATCTTGTGGGATAATTCCTGGAGCTGCACCTGAAATTAATTATTTAATTTAAATGAATGCATTTTTAGAAAATATTTATTTATTTCTGTAATAATAGCTTTATTATTTACTTATTAAATGTATTTTAATGCAAAATGCCACTGAGAAATTTACTTGTAATTATGTAATATCAATGAACTACTTTATTAATTTATCTAATTATATTTATTTATGTATGCATTTTTAAATTTAATTTACATTTATTTAAATATTTAAAAAGTACCATAATTCAAAAGGGGTGCATCTGAAATGAATTAGTCACATTTTTATTTAAATACGTAATTATGTAAGTATACCTTCATTTATTAATTGTTTACTTGTTTACATTTATTTGAATATTTAAATATTTAAAAAAAAAAAGGCTAGACTATTGTAAAATCTTGTAGCATGTATCAAGGAACTACACCTGAAACTACTTAACTGCATCTTTATTTAAATATTTAATTATGTAAAAATAAAATCTATCTATCTATCTATCTATCTATCTATCTATCTATCTATCTGTTTGTTTGTTTGTTCATCTAAATATTAAAAAGTATTAAAAAGTTTTTAAAAATTAGCATAAATCGAAGAGCTGCACCTGAAATTAAACACTTAATTACATTTTTATTTAATAGCTTTATTTAAATATTAAATAGCTACGTCTCAGATTGTGCACTGTGTACTATATTCTCGCACCATACCGCATGTCCTCGATTAGGAACGTCTCAGATCAAATCGCTGTTTTGCGTTAAACAGAAATAAACAACCTGCTCTGATTTTAATCCCCAAATCATCTGCCCTAACCCAAACCTCTAATATGTGTTTATCAACACTGCATCGTCATTTTTAAGATATCCTCAAGCTCCGCCCCTTTAGCTTCACACAGCTGATCGTAATGACAGAGCGCTAAACATGTATCATGTTCCACATTTCATTTCTCTGTGGTTCTAGCACAAAAGATATTTTGTTACATTTCCCCGTGTGAGCACACTTCATGGGCTAAAAGTGCAGAAACAATAGCAAAGTAGAACTAAAAGTCAACCAATTTCAGCGTATTAGAAAACACAAACACTCGACTCAGGAACTGTACTGCTGTGTAAATAACACACACACACACACACACACACACACACGTGTGCATATTTGCGTGCATAACGTTTGGAATCTGCTCCCTGCTGGTATTATTACCCACACATAATACACACACACACACAAGCTCTCCCACAGTAAAAACAGTGTGTGTGTGTGTGTGTGTGTGTGTGTACAGTCTTGCGTCATTGCCAGACACACGCAGGTGGAATTTAAATATTGGCAGTGTGTGAAATGACACCCCGGTGTGAGAATTCGTATTGGAACCTCGTCGCTGCTCCACAAATGGCAGGATTTCACCTCGGACAAGAACGCTGTTCTGTTCGGTCAGCGGGTCAGCGTGGGATTTTTGGGTAATGTCAGCATTTAGGAAGATTTGCAGGTGCTTGACGAATGTGTTAATAAATCACTCTGTTTCTGTCGCAGGCTTTATTTCAGTCGGAATTTATTTCCATTTACAGTCATTCACTTGACACATGCTTTTGCAGTCCAGTGCAAGTTAAACGCTAAACGCTAAACGCTAAACGCTGAGCAGGCGAGGGTTTAAAGGACTTCCTGAGGTGAACACAACACCGTCTCTCTCGGGGAGCAATTTATCATCAACATCGTGTCGGTACCTGATCTGAAACTGCTCCACGTGTTTCCACTGCTCTTCTGACACCAAAATGCTCCGGAAACAACAATCAGGAACGTCAGTGGGGGTGGAAAAAAAAACCTACTGAGAAATTATACCAAAATAAAAGGATAGATAATGTGTCAAAATGACACTCCAGTATGTCAAGAAGTTGCTACTCAGGTATTAAAAAATAAATCTATTTTAATGTCATGTTTTCATGTGTGGATTATCTGTATTCAGAGACGCACACGGATATCTGTAGTGCTGACTACAGTGTGTAGCGTGAGAAGGCCCCACTCGATGATGTGTATCGAAGCCCACTTCCGCCAAAACCTGGATACTACGTCAGAATGATGAGAAAACAAATCATATTTATGAGCTGCTAAGTCATAATTGTGAGATGCCTTTGAGATAAGTCATACTATCTCATAATTAGGACTTAGTGTCTCAAAACAAGACTTAATGTCTCATAATTATGAGAGTCTCTCAAAATTATGACTGGTATCTCATAATTATGACTTAGTATCTCAGAATTATGACTTAGTATCTCATAATCATGACCTAGTATCTCAAAATCATGAGAGTATCTCAAAATTATGACTGGTATCTCATAATTATGACTTCATATCTTAGTATCTCAGAATTATGACTTAATATCTCATAATCATGACCGAGTATCTCAAAATCATGAGAATATCTCAGAATTATGACTGGTATCTCAAAGTTATGACTGTATGTCATAAGTATGACTTAGTATCTCAAAATTATGACTTAGTATCTCATACTCATGACTTAGAATCTTGGTATCTCAAACTTATTACTTAGTATCTCATAATTATGACTTAATGTCTCAGAATTATGACTGCTATCTTATAATTATTACTTAGTATCTCACAATTATGAAGTTTTATCTTATAATTATCACCTTTCTTCACATATGACTTTGTATCTCATAATTATGACTTGATATTTTAAAAGAATGACCTAGTGTCTCAAAATTATGACTTGGCATCTCAATCATGAATTGGTATCTCATAATTATGAGACAGTACACAGGATTATGCCAGAAACAAGCTTCAATAACGATGAAGTGCGGCGTGATTCTTGATTCTTCTACATCGAAGAAACGTGATTGGACGCTTTAAACTGAAAGGTAAATAAAATGTGCATAGCGTGCACTCATTGGCTGGACGAGAGAAGAAGACACAGCAAAACACAGCTGGTCATGTTACCGAGAAACCGCAAAGGAGCGTAAACTCCTCTGTTCTGACAATGTCGGAAAAGTTACAGCTTTCCCTCTCACTGTTACAAAGCGCTGACACTGGAGACTCCTTCCATAAGTAAATATTAAACTGCTAAGTGATAACTGCAGATTTCCTCAAGATGTTAGTGTAAAGAGCTCAACACAGTTCTTGTCTATGATGATTCCTCTGTTCTGTGTATAGACGTTAAATCGCTCTTATCTTCTAATCCACAGTGCTGGGATTTGAACTGACAGCTTTCCTTTCATGGAAAGAGATACAGATCCTTATCTTTTTGTTTTTTTTCCCCTCCCATGTCATGTGTGTGTTTGTGACCAGTGTGTGTGTGTCGGTGTGAATGTGAGGGTCAGTTATTAAATAAATTCACTCAAGTCCTTCCTTACAGCTGCCTTGCTTTGAAGTGGCTCATGATGCACCTCTGTCTTTCTCAGCACTCAGGAGCGCGTGTCAGTGTGTGTGTGTGTGTGTGTGTGTGTGTATACGTATGCATTCTCTTCCTTGTGTATGCATGAGTGTTAGACTTCCCTGTGCATCTCTGAGTTGGAGAATCCGAGCTGGTGCTTTCATGTGCTGCCAGGCCGAGCTGATCTGCGCCTCTTCATCAAAGGAGTGTTTGATTCGGCCTTAATGAGAGCCTCTCATCTCTGCACTCATCCCACTGCTCACCACATAGTAACCGATGACTCGTGTGTGTGTGTGTGTGTGTGTGTGTGTGTGTATGATAAGCTCCTTATCATATTTCAGATACCATTATATTGTCAAATTGTTTAGTAATGGTACTCAGCCTATATTAGATGAAACTTGGATTAACTTGGATTAGCTAGGTATTGCTATTTGCTATGCTATTGCTAACAAACTATGGTTCACTGGGATGAGTATCCCATGAGTATTCCGAGTGACGCAACATAAACACATGAAAGTCCAGCAATTGCGAGTTTGAATCCCCTCCCAATTCGTGGCTGGGAGTCAAGAGAGGGTGTTCTCTGGGTGGGAGGGGCATACACCCGATCCCCTGTCAATCACAGTGAACTAGCCAATCTGTGGCTGTCTGTGAGCTCAGGTATGAGGAAGAGGGCAGATAGCACTTTCCTCTGAGTGTGTTACGCTGCCCGGTGACGTACATGTCAGCCTTCACCCTCCCAGCTTATCGCTGTTTATTTAGCTCTTTATGCTTAAATATTGTTAATAAATCAGTGCTTAAAGATACAAATTAAAATAAAATAAATCATTTTATTATTGAAAAAAATTCAGTCATTTCTATATGACATTACTTCATGAAATTCATCTGTAAATAAAATATTAGCAAAATTAAAAATAACATTTGCATACACTGCGGTAGGTTCATTTAAGTGTAAGATACATAATGACATCTTGGACAGAGAAGTACTTTTTTGTTCAAACTTTTTGTCTTTTTTTTTTCTTGTGACGGACGTTTTGGTGCATTAGTTACATCTATAATAAAATATATTAAGAATACTATTCAAATGAAATCATTTTCAAGTGTGTGAGGTAAGATTTATTTGTAAAAAGTGTATTAAATTAAAATAATACAATACTTGCAGTTGAGATTTTAAATGTTGGTATTTGGAGTTTTTATTGAAATTTGGGTTGATTTTTAGGTTTTCCGTGACCTTCTGTACCTGTTTGTTTGACCTAATAAGTTTTTTTTTTTTTTTTCCGAAGAAAAATCAAACAAAATGAGTCATTAGAATTACAAGGAATTTTGTGTGAATTCTCGTTGATTAGATCTCGTCTCTGAAGCAGTGTTCGTTAGGTTACTCCTGACGTTCTGACTCAGGGATGGCGTCCAGATTCGTTTGGGAGACGCTCGTGTGTTTGTTTTCCTTGAAACCCTCCAAACCCCCACCCACATACACTCACACACTCGCTCTCAGACACCTCGGCGTGCTTCCCGTGACTCACACGTGCTCCGAGTCGAAGCCGCCGTTTCTTAATAAAGCACGATCGCCACGTGTTGGAACTCAATCAATGCAGAACAGTTAATTCAGCGTTTGGTTATTGTTGTGGATGAATTGTGTAGCTGAAGTGTGTTTTGGGTATCAGAATGAGCTCCACCTGTTTCTCCACTCCAGCACTCCAGTCACTCTCTACTGGGTGGAGGACAGACTCGGATGTTATTTATTTTATTTTTTTTTCACATCCCATGCCACACCCTTTCGTCTTGAAGGAAATCTTTCTGCACTTATTGACTCATGGGTGTGCGTGGAGTTTTAAAGCCTGACGACTGTGCCATATTAGGTGACAGCTTTTACGGCCCAGAGGGTGTAACAGGAACAGCAATGTGAGCAAGAGAGAGAGAGAGAGAGAGAGAGAGAGAGAGAGAAACAAAAGGGACTGTGTTTCAATTCTCACATTTCTGCCTCGCCCTCAGCCTCAGCCTCGTGTTGTTCACCAGCACTAATTTAACTTTCTTTTCCTCATTTTATATCAAAGCAGATGCAACTTCTTAACTGTTTTATATTTTTGTTAATCCTCTCACATATTCAGTTTCGGAGTGTAACACAATCCCACACTTTCTGTATCTGCATCTGTATTCAGATTTAAATCTGAAGTGGCCTAAACCTGAAAGTGTTTTTTTGTTTGTTTGTTTGTTTGTTTTGTTTTTATGATTAAATATGAATCATACCACTGGAAAAACTGGAAGTATCAGCAGTGTCAGGATGATGTGTGAATTCTGGCTCTGACAGTTCCTCAGCCTCAGCTACATCACTCCAGTTCATAATTGGTCCTAACCAAAGCTCTTACTGTAGAAATGAGCCTGTGTGTTTTTTTTTTTTAATGTTTGTTTGTAAAATACCTGCCCTGAGATATTTAATTTCTATTTCTAGTTGGTTCTATTTCCCAAGATATAAGCAATATAAACTTCAAGCCTAATTTAAACCGTTGCTACCCTGACCAGGCAGTTACTAAGGATGAATGAACGCACACTTTAAATGCATCGCACAGCACCACGCGTTCACATTAATGTTAATGAACGTGGTCTCTCTTTGTCCTGCAGACTTCATATCCGAGCGCTCGTTCTCGTCCTCTTGAAAATAAAAATCTACTGCGTGCACGACTTTTTCGCTGCAGCTGTGAGGCTTATTACTGGATTTTCCACTAACAGCCTGTCCTGATGTGTTTCATTCCTCTTATAGCACAGCAATTTGCCAATGATTACAATATTTAATCAATTAAATAATGACACGTCATACTCTTTTATCCATTTGTAGTCACGTTTAGTCATGTTGTGGAAAGTCTGAGCAACATCGTAACGTTATAGCAGCCATAAACAGTCGTTCTTTCGCCTGTTCGCTAGCATTGATTTAGCTTTCCTTTACATTTGGAAGCAGTGGAGTGGAACGAAGCACTGAGTGGCATTAATAACACTTCTATGGCTCTCATGAGGTCTATATTTGCTCCTTCACAGAAAGGAGACTCCATTACAGTCTTGCTTTTCTGACTGACACACCCGCACACGATCTGATGGCTGCTTTTTAGACATCTTATTTTCCGCAACTTCAAAGGAGTCTGAAATGTACCTGAAAACATCCTGCTGTTTTCCGAAATGGGCAGGAAAAATCCAAGCTAATTTTCTTCTTCTTCTTCTTCAAAAAAAAAACCTCTTTGCACTTTCCGTACACATGCAGCTCGTGGTTTTGTGATGTTTTCCTTTGCATGTTTCGTGACTCGTATTCGCGACTCCTGTTGTTTCCATTTTCATTTCTAAACGCAATTCATTCTGCAGTATTATTTAACAATCACGACACACGATGGATTCAAACAAGTAAACTATTCAGATTTCAGATTTTATACTTTGTGTCCTCTGTATCTTGTTGCATTTCAGAAACCCTCCGGCGCTTTTTTTTTTTTTTTTTTTAAACTTCAGCGCCAGCACTGGCACCTTGTTCTGAAATTCTTCACGCAGTCGTATCCTTCTCAGAGAAACATTGTCTCTTCAAAACCACACACAGTGCTACAAAGTTCTTTCTGAGGTTCTAAGTTCAGCACCTAAACGTCATCACTGGAACATACAGTACTTCATTCTCATGTATTATTTCTTTCTTTCTTTCTTTCTTTTTATCTGAGGTTTTGTCTTGAGCAGAATTAGCTTAATAAGTGGGTAATGGCAGGTTAATACTGTGGTAAGAAGCTGTGCTTATCCACAAGTCAGTAAGCATAGCAGTAACAAGTTGGTAATAATAAAACGCTGTAAAAATGGTAAACTGGTTATAACTATAATTAAAATTATATTCCAGTCATTTCTAGGTGATGTAATATGTGAGTAATACTAATCAAAACAGTTATTGGGGACATTTTTCATTAATAAAAAGTTCATTTCTTACAGCAAAAACTCACCAATGTCAACTGATATGAAATAAAATACCTGATTAGCTGTTATGTGTTTCAAATTTCCAAACACTGGGTATGAATTAATATAATCGTTAAAAAAAAAATCACAAGAAATGTGGTGTTCGTGAAAATCCACGTAGTTGGAAAATCATTCCTATCCAATGTTTCGCTCCTTGGCTAGTGTAAATTTACATATAATTTGAACCTTGAATGTTGGCTTTGAAACATCTATAAAATCCTGCGATTACGCTGCGAAGTATAAATCACTCCTTTCAATTACACATCAATTTAATTAACATTTTATGAAACTCGTATTTGTCGTACCATATTAACGGCTTGAAAGAAAGCGATTCCAAAACAAATCAAGACAAATAACTGGGTGGTCAATTAGGACAAAAGTAATGGTGCCCTATGAAAGGAAGAAGAGTTAGTGCGTGTCTGTTGTAGCTGATGCGCTGCAGTGGCTGAGCTGCATTACTGGAAAATTTAGCTCACACTGAGCTTAGGAGAAGCTCCTTTTTCACCATTTAGTCATCATTTTCAGCTCTTCTCGCATTTCTTTTTCAGTTTTGTGAGTGTAAATGTAAATAAAAAATTATGTGCCGTGAACATGCTTGGTGATTAACTGGTGATTGGTATTTATCAACACATGGACATACGTAGGAAATCAGAAATCTTTGTAAATCTGGTGGGAATTTTTAGCGCGATTTGACCAAAAAATGTACAGAGTTGAACGTTTTGCCAAAAGACTGATCATTGAAGCCCATTATTCGGCTTTATTAGAGTACACTGAAGAAAAATGAACCTTGGATCAAACTAAAAAAATTCGCCTCTAAGGTAAATTGTAGGTAATTTTTTTTTTTTTTTTAAAGTTTTTCTCAACTGAAAAACAAAGCTTTTATGTTTGGTAAGACTTATTTTCAGCTGAGTAAAAAAAATGACCTTACACAATTGTTTTAAGTTTAACTTTTTTCAGTGTAGCCTCAAGTTATATTAACTTCTTAACAAGTAAACGCTATTGTTCGTAGCTCTGAAATATCTTCCAATTCAGTTAAGTCCTGCTCACTCAGACAAACACAAACGGCTACTATGAGCGTACTAGTGAATATACAGATAGATATACAGTTTACTCTTGATATTCTGTCGTAAAAGTGTAAATATATTTGAAATTTGCTTGTAGAGAGGTTAGCTAGTGTACTTGTATACATGCTAGCATTTGTAAGTTCGCGTGAAGAAAAGTACACTAGGTACCAAGTAAACTATTACTATACTTTAGAGTGTGCTGAATACTCAGGTCTAATTATTCATCCATGTGAAATTTTGTATTACAAAGTTTTAATCCTGTGTATTACTGTATTCAGAACACTTTTTAAAAAAAAAAAAATCAAGTATTTAAGGTTATATTAAGAATCTCGAAGAAATTTCAATCCACTTTTACTCGAATGACTAATCAGTGAACAACAGAAGGAAAAATGCAGTAAAAGTGCTAATCTCTCTTTTTCATCTCATTCTACTTCTCCTTCAGGAATTTTAAGAAAACCATAATGTTGACACTGAATGAATGAAACCCAAGTGAGAATCATTTATAAATCTCCTGAGACTGCAAAGAGAAACCTTTCAGCAGAGACATTTTGCTCTGGGTTTTTTCCTCGGAGAGATGAACTGACCGTTGGAGGCCACTGGAGCAGAAAGTCGTATAAACAAACACTGAACACCGTATTCAAATATTTCACTGGTGTCAAGTACCTGTAGTGATCAAGCAGAAATCTAAAACTAATCCCACAATAACTGAGCTGTGATGTGACCGCTCATATCGACTCGCACAAATTTAGAGAAAATCTGTCTTCACGGCATCATTATTAGCCAGGGCTTATAATAAAACATTAAATATTTATCTACACATTAAAAAAACAGTATATACAGTATATCAGTTTATTAGTGTTGAAGATGTCAGGTCACATGGGCTGAGGTGTTTGTTTGTTTGTTTTTTTTTGACACATTTTCAATATGCACTACAAATTACAAATTTAAGATGAAAAACACTTATGAACACAAATATATTTAGAAATGTTGACATTTATTTGGTATTTGAATCAAAGCTGAAATAATAAATGAATATAAAAATTCAGATTTTTTTTTTTTTTACATTTTACATTAAAATTGTCAAAATTTGTTATTCTGAACAACAGAATAACTTCACTGACTTCCTGTCTTTTTAATTATTCTTTCTTCTAGCATATTTTTAAAATTTTAATTAACTTTTAATGTCTACTTTAATAGCTACTTTCGTCCTGTATGCATTTTATTTGACAATACAGACAGAATGATGATAACATAATAAAATATAATATCTCATTTAGATACAAAAAATATATATAATGCTGAGAAAACTGCAAACTTATGGATGGAAATCATAAAATTATGATTATGAGAGTAATATGGCTGGCTGAAAGATGTTGTTTAACGCAGGAGTGTTGCTCATATTTGATAAATAAATGATACAAATCTTAAATCTTATTATTTAGTGAAACTAATAAGAGTTGTGTGCAGTAATGAGAAACAGAAATGTAAGTTATTATTATTATTATTATTATTATTATTTTTACAAGGCTTACGGGGGAAGTTTTGTGGTCAGTGTGTGTGTGTGTGTGTGTGTGTGGTTGATTTCCTCAAGGGCCATGTCCGCTAATGTTTTGTGCCGTCATAAGCTGTATTTTGGCATTACAAACTTACTGATGGGAATTTTTTCCTAAACAGGTGCAAAGCGTTTGCGATAAGATCTCAGTGAGGACGGGGTGAGGAGGGGTCACTACTGTTTTGCACCTGTGACTTGTTGCGTATGAATTTTTTTAATAAACTTCCTTCTCAAAACCACATCACACTATTAGAGAGATTTATTAACAGAAATGATCAAATTAAGCAGAACTCGTTTAATTCGATTCAAATGATACATTGAGGACGGATGCGGTTCAAAATCACTAACAGTAAATGGTGCGAAACACACGCCGGGATACGGCCAGTTTCTGCCGTTTTCATTTTCTTATATTAGTATAGATGTGAAAGAGCTAGCTAGCCACTAGGGTGCTATAGCTACATCTGGCTAATATGTAGTTTTTTTTCCCCTACAAATTGTCATAGCCAATATCAGTCATTATTTGTGTAGAAAGGCATAAATTATGCTAACTACACTAAATAAAATGTGTGCTAGCTAGCTCTCAAGCTGACAAATGTTACCGTATAATTGACTACACGTGAACAGGATCCTCTTTTAAAATAAATAGATACCACCTCCAGTCTTCGCCAATGGATTGCTTATATTCTGACAAGTAATTTTTTGTATTAGTACAATTTTCAATTTATACAATTTCAATTTACAGTTTATACAAAAATGCATATTTATTCATGCTCGTTAAATATGCGTAAATATGCATACTTAATAAAACCTAGCCTTTTGATGTTGTTAGAATTAAAATCGTTATATTAAACGATTAAGATGCTCTCAAGAGAAGGAAAAAGATTGCTGGAGTAATCATTTCTTTACTGTTCTTGAATCAACTATGAATTAGCTAGCTGTAGCTACAGCAATTTGTTTGGCCAGGGATATACCATATGACCTGATGATGTGATTGTGGAGTGGGCGGAGCTTAAAGCCTTCTTCACGAGTGTACGCAAAACAGCGAAACAATGTTGACATTTCTGTTACCACGGTTTAAGTGTAGATGTGTTAGATGTAGATGCAATTTATCTAAAAAAAAACAGAAAAATAATTGACTAAAATGGTCGTTTCCACCTGCGGAGTCTCAGAGTGACGTCTCCATGCGTTTATTTGCACGCAGGATCTCAGTAGATTAGCCACTAAATTAGCTAAAGCGGCTGTAAATGGAGGGTTAGCGTTTGAGAAAAGCCGCACACCTGCTGTTTAGCTCAACGTCATTTTGTGGAGTGACGGCTGTCAGTCGCACTTCAATTGTGGAGCAGCGCACACACACACACACACACACACACACTAACTACAGGTGACAGCAGTCAGGACCCTGTGTGGTCTTCAGATTAGCTCTCCGTCAAGCCTTTTCAGCCCAAGCTTAGCCTCTCCTCATCCCTCTTTTCATGCCTCTTGTCCTTTTCCTCCGTTTGGCCATTCCAGGATGCGCTCGCCTGTCTGGTTTACACATTGCTCAGGAACCCCTGAGGGTAGGGGAGGAGGGAGCGAGGGAGGTGAGGGGAGGGGGGTGGATGCTAGTTTAGGGGTCAGAGAGGTCAGGGAGATGCAGCTAGTGTATTTCCTCCCTTTCCTGGCCTTGAGAAATGCAATGCTAGCAAAGAGCTGTTCCCATAGCGCTCCTTCCTTATTTCTTTCTCTCGCTCCGTATCTGTCAGTCCATCAGGCTGAATATGAGAAAGATGGAACAGGTTTTGATTTCAGGTTTAGTGCACCTCTCTCTCTCTCTGTCTCTGTCTGTCTCTCTCTCTCTCTCTGCATTATATACTATCTCTCCAGCTTCTCAGTAAAGCAGCAGGTCTGGAAGCCATCAAGTTTTATGCCTCGACGTGTTCAGCGTCAGACCTGTAAAAAAACACAACGCGACCTTTTTCAGGCAGGAGGAGCGCTCGGCTCCCGGGAGCGCACTCGACCCTGCAGCTGCTCAGCTCACGAGGGGGGAGACGGAGGACTCAACCTTACCCAGAGCAGTTTCCTTCCCTTTTCTCTCTCTTTCTCTCTCTGTCTAACACTCTTTCTATTCTAAAACATCCTAACACTAACAGGGAAAAGAAAAACACTTTTTTCAGTGTTTTTGGACATTTCATGATTAATGGTGGCAATCAAATGCAGAGCAAACTGCAAAATATCAAGAGGAGGAACTACAGCGTCTTCTTACAATACAAGTAACCTGATAAAACATCTTGCCGTTTAAATAAACGTGTGAAGACGGCTGACCTGAGAGCGCAGAGCAGTATCAGAGAGCGTGGTCATTGCAAATGAGTTGTGTACACACAAAGGGATACACAAGAGTGGAGCAGTGAAGCGAGAGTGCAGAGAAACTCGCAAGAGCAATTCAGTTCAGCGAGCACTGAGCACTGTGATGAGACATGCACACTTCGAGTCTACACTTGAGGCGTAATGCTCATTGATACTGCTCTGTGTGCATCCTCGCTCTGTCTATTAAAGATGTTTAAACACCACGAGGATTTCATTGCTAGCAGCACACTGCAGCAACCAACATAACCAGGGCTAAATAATATGTTTCATGATGCTCCTGATTGATTAATATGAAGTATGTTACTAATTTCCGTATCAGTCCCAGTATCAATGAGTACCAAAACATGTACTTGTACTCGATTTGAAAAAAACTGGCATCGAAGCATCCCTTCTAAAAACTTTTAATTCTCATTTGATCTCACAAAATTCCTACAGATCATAACGAGCATGTATGAGTTCATCTGTTTTGATGAAAATAAATTTGTAAAAGGTACAGCTGATGTCCTGATGATAACCTAAAAAAAAAAATTCCCTTACATATTCATGTCGTAGCTCCACCCCAGCTAACGATTTTACGTTAGCAAAATGTGGTTTTTTTTAAAATTAGCATTGCTAATATATTGCTGAAACAAAACCGATGATTTCAGCAATGTTATTACACTCTAACCTTCTTAGTTGTTTATTTTGCTCTTGATATCTGTGCTCTTATTTTCGTACAAGTTGTACGTCACTTGATGCAACTCATCAGATAACTTAATAGTTCCCCTACTTCTGCAAAATTGTTCGGTCTGCTTTGTTTTTTTGTGGCAAGAGCTTCCACACATACTGAAACTTTTGTGGCTAACTACAGACATTTTCTCACATGTAGAGAGTCTCTGCATGTCTCCGCACACACAAAAGAAAAAAAATAGAAAAAGAAAAGAAAGAAGGACTATATATTGTAGTATACTAAATACTGTATTAGAAAGAGTTATAATTTGATTATGTGTGTGTGTGTGTGTGAATGTGTGTTTCCTTGGGGGCTGTTTTTAAATTGTTTTGTTCCGGGTCCTGGGTCTTGGTCTGGAGTCGTAGCTGAGGCGCTTGTGTTTATCTATTAGCAGACTGTCTGGGAAAAGAAAACACCCCCATGACTCAAAGTGTTTATGTTGAGAAAGTGCAGCCGGATTTGTGTACGAAAAAAACGATAATTACCTCGGGTTTTGTATTTTTTTCCATCTTTAGTAAACATCTAAAGTGCGTGAGATTTGGGTTAATACCTGTTTGGAGAACATGGCTGCAAAACACACACGCATCAGTCAGACTTCATTTGTGCCTGCTTGCCTGGACGTCGTCCAGCTTTTAGCAGTGACACACACACACACACACACACACGTGCACGCACATTGACCGATGTCATTGATGGATACAGTAGATGAACATGTCGATCCAGTCGCCCTGCATTCTCACACCATCCTGCATCATCAAACAATAAGACTCCACCGCGTTGTCACCAAGCGTTCCAGTTCTCCGCCATTTTTACACCTGCTTCACGAAACACGATGCCTGTTGGGTGAAACCTGATATGACCTTTCACTCAACACTCAAGTGCACACCTAAACTTTGTGAAATATATGGCATTTGGAGCTGAACATTTCATTGGAAGATCTGAGTTGGTGTTGTGAGAGTCGAATGTTACTGCGTTTTGTCTCAGAGTGCTGTTGAATTCTCGATCCTGATTGGTCAGATTCTCACTTACAGGGACTTGTACGGCAGACACTAATATAATATAATCATAACAATAAGCAAATTAAAAAAAAATGTTTTTATTTAACAACAACAACAACAAAAAAACATATAGATGTTGCTCTGGTGAGTTTTTCTATGAGGACATGTTTATTTAGCATTTCTGGAAGGAGTCTCCAGCGTCAGCACTTCATAACAATCAGAAGTAAAGCTGTAGCTGCGGTTTCTCGGTAACATGACAAGCTTTGTATTTTATTTTATTAACTTCAGGAGGGAGAAAAAAGGGAGGACGGTGAGCGAACGAATGTTTATAGGTGCTACGACGTAAGTGAGAACTGCAATTAACTTCCACAACATTAACTGCAACTATAAACAGATAAAAGAGTCATTTTTTTTAAAGAACGAACGTATAAGTTGGTAAACTGATGCGGTATAAGAGAAAAACACTTCAGGACGTGCTGTTAAAGAAAAAAATAATTGATAAGCCAATCAGGTTCCAGCGCCACTATCCCAGGGGAAGGGGGCGGGGTCTACATGATTCAGGGTGTCGCTTTTTTGCATATTTAAAGATGAAAATGAAGCTTACTTGCCAATTTCCTAAACTAAACGCCCCCTTATGTGTTAGCCAGGTAGCTCTAGCAAAGTATAATTTGAATTTTTCAGCTTTTACATAAAGATTATTAGCATTCCTGCAACATTGTTAGCATGTTTACAGCATTACACTCTAACCTTCGTAGCACCTGTCCAATGTCAAGTGCAACACCAAGGAAGCAAACTTTGGACGGCAATGGAAACAAAGGTGTAAATTCCCATTTTTGGCCAAATTTCTCTTCTGAATGTGTGAATCATTATGTAACGGTGTTGAATCAGGAAGTTGTGCATGCAGTAATAACTCTTGGTGGCTTTTTGGAGTCTTGTTGTTGTATTTGAGGGCCTCTGGATTATCTTAAGCAGAGGGTTTCTGTTGCGCTCCACTGCACAATGATCACCCTGAGAAAGGACTCAGGGCTCGCCAAGCAAAACATGCCTTCTCTGCATAACGCTGGTCCACTTCTCTCTCTCTCTCTCTCTCTCTCTCTCTCTCTCTCACTCCATCGTTCTCTCATTCTCTCGCAGCTGTGTTAAACAAACACGCGAGTGCAGCTGGACTCCTGAAGACAGGCTGAAAGTGGAATTCTAATCCTGTGTTTTTCTGTTCTTGGCACTGCTCTGATTTATACGCTCATAAAAAAAAAAAAACTCAGGAAAAAAATTCGCCATCTCTGAGACAGAGACGGTGGGACGGAGGGAGATGGACCCGCTCGCCACGTCGAGAAGAAACGCACTGGGACATTACAGCATCGCACGAGAATGGTGGGAGCGTTCAAACTGCACGCATCGTACGATCCAGCCATGGTGTTCCAAATTCGCAGCTTGAGCGGACGGCTGATTTTTCAATTCAACTTGAAAACTCAGTGTGTGACTTATGCAACATCCATCAACGTCTAAAAGTAACACTTACATAAAGACCAGATCCCATTCTGAAGGCAAAGACAGAACCCCAGCATAGCCTTGCAAACCATTTCCAGCTGTCCTTATACAAACACACACACACACACACACACCTTGCACGATTACAATCTGAAACCACGGGGGCGAGATAGGGTGAAGGTTAAGCCGCCAGTGAGATTGTGCAGCTGAAACTCAAGCTCTGTTCATTGTTCCCTGCATGCCTCCATTTCAGTCAGGCTTGTGAAACCGGAGCGGCCACACGCGGAAGCCCAACGAGAGCCATCGCATTTCATCTCCATATAATAATCACGCCGAGCTTTGTTTCACAAGCGTTATCTCGGCTTCAGCCGAGGCCCCAGAGCCTCCAGCACTACGCCTTTCTGCCTTTCTGCCTTTCTGGCATGACTTATCAGAGATCTTGTCATTTTTACAGGAAGAACCTCTTCACGCAGCTCATCATGACTCAAGGTGGGAATGACCCCAGCCCTCTTTCACAGGAAAATAGCCCATCTGGATTATCGTGCAGCCGTCCTGTCGTAAACCAAGATGAATGCGTCTCTGAAAGTGTCCAGAGACGAGTCTAAGTGACGCATGACAGATAGAAAGGGCGTTGGGAGGACGGCGAGGCGCGACACGGCTCGTTCTGTGCAACTTCGCTTCGCTTGATCATTCTTCACTTTATGACACTTTATCTTTTTTCTCTTAGGCTAATGCTGAGTTCACATGTTCCTCATTTCATAAGCATGCATTCAAATCACAGCTAACATTCTAGCTAGCCAGTCTGATCAGTGACTCTTAAAAATCGGTTATATTTTGAAAAATTAGGATTACATACGTAAATATGAGTAACAAGTTGTACACTCGGGTATCGAAATCATTTCTGCATAATTACGACTTAAGTAAGTGCGTAAATAAACATCTTATAACTTGCCCTCATTTTTACTTTTGTCCAACAGTCGTTTTTATGTTCATAGGTTGCCAGAAGTCAAAATTAGAAGAAGAAATTTAGCTAGCTAACGTAACACAACCTCACAGCTTATGTAGCTAGCTTGATAGATAACTTGAATGAATTAAACTTGCTAGCTAGCTTTGTTATTCAGCAACCAGCACAGTAATCTATTTATGTGCAGAAAGTTAGCTGCCTCTAACCCAGCACGTGATAATGAGTAAAAGCGATAAATAAATAACAATAAAAATCGATAAATAAGGGTGATTCTGTGATTCAGGTGCAATTTAACCTTTTGTAACTCTTTCATTAAAAATTCAACTTTCATTTTAATTTAAAATAATTTTTCAACATTGAATCTACAAACACATGCATTTACCCATTTAAAAAAATCAGGCAGCAATTATTTATTTTTTACAAAGCTGCATTTTGCAGTTAAACGAGTAACAGCATTGAGTATTTTTAGCTTTGAATTAGCAAACGCACAACACATGGTTAACTAGCGTCCATGCTAATGGATTGAGGACATAAAGAGATTTAAAATGCATTTTCTTTACCTATTTTGAAAATAAAGAAAAAAGAATGAGAGACTTTTCTTCTTCTTATGATCGTCAGGAAATTCAGATGACGCAACTGCTTGTTGAACATGTGACTTGTGGACTGTTCCAAATATTTCCAAATATAGGGGTGAATGTGTTCAGGTTTGAGTTCAGGGTTGAGTAAATGAACAAAAGTGTATTTTTTTAAAATCTATATTGACCACTCGTGGAAAAGTTTGTTTCAGGGATGAGATTCACACATTAATGGAAAAAACGATAGGTTTTTGAGTATTTTAATGATTATGTTTCAAGGTAAAGTGTAGTCATAGTGGGTGGAGCTAGCAGAAATGCCATGGATTTTATTAACGTAATAAATTATTTAGTATTATACGAAACTTGCTTGATTTGAACTACAAATCCATATTTCTGTCTCATTGTGAGACATGAAGCGAATTGCGCTCTGTAAAGTTACACACTGACTAGCTCACGTTATTAAAGATTAAGAATCTTTTCTCATTTGTGTGTAAAATGAGGGAATCCCTTAAAATCGTTTGGTTCACTGACATCACGGTCCTTGGTATTTGCTTGTGCCTCATGTTTATACAAGTTCCATTCCTGCATCTGTGTGAGTTTCAGAGACTGCGGTGAGTGTTTTGCACAACCTGGCGCAGTATATTAACCGAGCTGGTGACTATTGTAACGATCAGTAAGTGAAGATGGCGTGGGCTCTTTTCACGGCTGAGAACGAGAAGCCGAGAGCTACATCGCTCGACCACATGTGGGATTCCTCGCGGTCAGAGCCAAGAGGAAAGAATCTCACTTATTTGCTTCACAATAAGTTTTCCCCCTTCTGCCACTTCAGGTCACTCGGGGGGGGGAACAACACAATGATTTTGCCCTCTATGCTGATGGACTGTGTCATTTACTCCTATTATCATTATAAAGGCGTGTAACGGCACGGAAATCGATGTTATTAAGGCAGACAGGGGCAAGAGCTTAACAAAATAATTACCTGATGTTAAAAGCTAGACAGGGAGCGAAAGGAATGGTTCAATGACACACAAAATCTTACGTATAAATACACGCCAAGGTTTAATGTTTGGGATGCCATTTGTGTATCACTGATATCACACTTACTAATAGGTATGTAAAGTAAAGCTAAAAGGCAACGTATTATTTCTGATAAATAACTTTAAACATGAATAAATTCTACAAGCACTATAACTATAACTACACCTTACCTCGACATATAATCATACTCATAGAATAATCATAAAGTACTTCAAAAAGCTGATGATTATTTTTAATTCATGTGCTAATCGGTTTAACATCTCATGCCTGAAAAAATCCTTTTCCACGAGTCATCTGTTATAGGTTCTGGAAAATGTACATTGTAGTTCGTTCCGTTGACCCTGTTACCTGAATACATTCACCCCTATGAAATATTTGGAATATTCCCCAAGTCAGATGTTCATCAGGACGCTTTATCCTCCCGGTTTTCCCAGAACATCACAAGCGATATTTTCAGCGATATTATAATAGTACAATTTTTTATGGGTGCGACCAAAGACCTAGGCGGAAAAAGATATTTCTCCGTACACCTTATTTTACAAGAGATACAATATGCTTGTTTTTATGTGCAAAAACATGAATAGCGCCCCCCAGTGGCCAATTGGAGTGAGACGTCAGATCCTTATAGTGAATTTCCATTCAAGTTTTGTGACAATAGCTCAGTGGTAACCCAGTCAAATCGCCGCTGAAAGCTGATTGGCCAACGGCGGCCATGTTTTTTTTTTTTAAGCAATCAGGTCATCATCAAAAATCCACTTTCTGAGAAATAGTTATCTAAACTTAGCTCCGCCCCCAAAACTTTGGATGTGTCCTCACAATCTTATCCTTTATCCTGTACAAGTCTTTCAAGTTTCATGTGAATCTTTGCAACCAATCACGAGTTACAGCTGTTTGAGGAAATTAAGCTCCGCCTCACAGGAATTTATTGGCGGCCATATTGTTTAAGATGTTTTTGCTAATTATTTAAGTTTCAGAATCTGCTTAATAGTTTGACACCAATTGGGTGAATATGGGCCAAAAACTTTATGGACTAGTTTACAAAAGTACGTTTTGCATATTATCAAATGGAAAATATAATAATTAAAAAAAAACTAAGTGGGTGGAGCTAAATAGCATCAAATTAGCTTGGGATTAGCCAATGAGACAGAGGAGGAATCGAGTTAAGGGCTAAAATGTACAATGTCCAACATACAATGGAATTCCAGCACTGAGTGCTTGGACCCCTAATTAAACAATGTGTAAATTTAAATATGCCCATGATAGTCTGTCCTTTATACTTTGAGGGCATAAGGGGCGGAGTTCGAATAAACTGCGCTGAGGAAAAAAATTATTCTGATTGTCCAAGATGGCCGCCTCTATAACGTAACAGTGTTCAGCATAAGGGGCGGAGCTCTATCAAACCGCTCTGAGGAAACAAATTCTGCGTCCCAATTCGTCTACTTATACGATGCACTAAAAGTATGTACTCTTTTTGTGAAGAAAAAGTACGCACTTTTGAGTGTGTAGCAGAAGAGTATGCAAGTACTAAGACATACTAACATGTCATGTAATGGAAGAGAGTGTTGTTGCCTAGTTACGCACACTTTCACTGTAATTTATTATATAATTTATACTATATAATTTAATTCACCATTCCCTTGATTTATTTTTCCACACTTCATTTACACCTCTCTAAAATGCACCATGTTTGCAGGTTGAATTTGGAGAAGCAAACCATCACAGAACTCCTCCTCTTTCGCGCAAGGAATTGTGGGTACTTTTAGCTGAAAAAGTGACCATGGATTCACACTTCAAAAATCTACCGGAAATAGTAGACCATCTGGGAAGCTTTTCTAATCCAATTATCAATTCTAATCTCGGAAACTATTTAGGAAGGATAGTAGGCAAATTGAGACGCAGCAAAAGTGATTTTGACGGTCCGAGATGACCGTCTTCTGTAACGTTTGAGTGTTTAGCATGAGGGGTGGAGGTCTATCAAACTGTGCTGAGGAAAAACAGTGTTTCTGAGTGTCCAAGATGGCTGTCTCTATAACGTTCCAGTGCCGAGGTACACTGTGTAGTTTAGTTCACGTTTATAGATGACAGTAAGAAACAGCGTGTCCTAAACCAGATGTTTTCACGTGTTGTCTCACTGAAGAACTGGGTTTGGTTTGAGATAGAGATATACAGAACAGGTTTTGGGTGAGATAGACTTCCATTCCATGTTAGCTACTTGCTACTTTTGACTTCTAGTGTATAACTGTGTAGTGTGTGATACATTAACAGTTAACAATATCTATATCCAGCTCTATAACAATCTATTAAACCCTCATAGAGATAAATCATTAGCTCCTATCTGTGATACATATCAACATGCGATCATTCACAGGAATGAGCCATGGGAAAAATTATGGAAAGTAGCCCCACCCCTTTTTCTGTCCTGATTTTAACAACCTGTAGTAGCTTGTCATACGAGTGTGTCATCCAAAATCAACAAATCCAAACCAACAACCCCTGAACCCGGGGAATTGATCCGTCACCCCCTTTCCTCTCGGTCTCATTCACTCTTAACGCACTGCCCAGGCCACTCATGTCCATCTGTGGGAAAGCTGACGTCCACGTCTTTCAGTCTTGTGCAGCTCATAATAAAGACGTCCAAGCAGCAGCAGCAGTGGGGAGGGGGGGAAAGAGCGGTGTAGGATTGTCCAGCTCCGGGCAGGAAGTTGATGCTGAATTGCTGAGTCGAGCCATTGTATCTGAGAGAAGGACCACCTCCATTTCTTCTTTTTGTGTGTGTGTGTGTGTGTGTGTGTGTCCGCTCTCTCAGCGACCCCCACTTCTACGAGCCTCTTGAAAGAGCGGAGTCTGATAATGAATGAAGAGTGTGTGTGTGGGGGGGGGGGGACATGGACGAGAGAGAAAGAATACATTTTAATGTGTTTCTTTCTTTCATTGGGGGGGTTGGACAGGCCTCTTTATCGTGACTCGCATCCCACCTCTCACCTCGCTCATTGAGTGCTTTAGGGGCATCCTGTGACCTTCGACCCCGAGGACAATAGGGGCCGGGATGTTTCCCAGTGTGCTCGGCTCTGGCCAACAACAGGAACACGAGGGTGCTCATGGGAAAGCAACTGTTTACTGTGTGACAGGATGAGAGGACCCTTCTCTTACCACATACATGTGTGTTTGTGTTTGTGTGTGATTGCGTAAGTGTGTAAGTGTGTAAGTGCGTGTGCCTGCACATGCATGCACACGCACACACTCTTACCTATGTGCATGCATGTGCAGGCACTTGCTTGTACACACACCACAAACACACACACAGACACACACACAGACATACTTTTTGCTCAATTGCATATAACTACATAAACAATACTAAAAAAAAAAAGCAATAAAATGTAAACAGGGCCAAGAAAACACACACACACACACACACGCGTTCATATACAGTACATGCATTTTTTGCACATGCATGTAAGCACACACTTATGAATGTATATATTTGTCCAACACCATGGCACATATTTAAAAAAAAATAAGTGGGGAAAGCAGGCAAACACACATACATGCACGCACACATCCATACTGTGTATTTATGTGCTATTTTGCAATTTATACACACACACACACACACACACACCTGTCCCAGCACACACGAATATATGTAAGCTTGCCCAAAGACTACTGGTACACAGGTGCTCTGTTTTTTTCATTCTACTTTATATCATATTTAAACAGAAATCAACAGAGAGAGAAGGAACACTCATGCATGCTTAGATGCACATGGACGAAAAAAAAAAAACATGCTCACATACATGTTCCGTATTGCATTTAGAGAGGAAATAATGGGGGAAAAAAACACAAATAGAGCATAAATTTGTGTGTGTGCATGTGTCAAGAAACACCTGTACCTCTGCTTATTCATGCAATCATCCAATCAGCCAATCATGCAGAAGCAGCACATGCATAAAGTCATGCAGGTACAGGTCGAGAGCTTCGGCTAATGTGGGAAAAAATCATCTGGTCCGGTTTCTCACTGTAGCCTTAGATTTCCCACTGTAGCCTCAGATTCCTGATCTTGGCTGACAGGAGTGGAAACCGATGTGGTCTTCTGCTGTTGTCATCCGTCCACCTCAAGGTTCGGTGCATTAGGAGATGCTTTTCTGCTCACCACGGCTGTAAATGTGAGTTAACAGGCAGCTGAAACCAGTCTGGCCATTTTGCTCTGACCTCTCTCATCTCATCTCAAGCGCACGCGGAACTGACGCTCGCTGGATGGGTTTTGTTTTCTGCACCATTTTATATAAAAGCTACAGACGGTTCTGTGTGAAAATCCCAGCAGATCGGCAGTTTCGGAAATTCTCACCAACAATCATGCCACGATCACTGAGATCACATTTTTTCCTTAAAATAAAAAAAAAAAATCTATCTATATACTGTATATAGTTCAGTCCAAATACTACTTGACACTAACACATATTATAGCATGCTATATCAAAAAAAAAATCTAATATAAACGTAAACACAATTTAGCAGATCCAAGAACAATGCTTTATTGCATACTAAAAAAATGTGAACATGAGAAGAACAGCCACCAGTACACACCGCATATATTTATACATGTCCATTGACATGTAGCCACACATGGCTGAGGACCCCTGTTCAGGGGAATCTAGCCATCTGTATCACTGTGAGCATTTCGGATTCCGACACCCACAGCTCCATAAACACGTTGTAACACAACCCGTGCTTTCTGAGCGAGACAGTTCAGACCTCTCTCACGTTACTTTATATATATATGTGTGTGTAAAGTGTAGCAGCACAATAGGATACAGTTTCCCCGATTACATTTCAGCTCCCCGGGCCGTTCCCTCGTAACGGGAGCTCTGTCACCACAAAACGCTTTGACATCTCTTTTCCTCCGAGGGTAGAGTGCGAGTTTTGAACCGTTTTCCCCCCTCACAGCGTTCGCCCTCTTGATTTTGATTGAGGCTTTTATGTCAGGGTTCAAACGCCTGCTCACCCCTGCTCTCTTTTGTTGTCCATATCTAATAAAGCACAAAGCCCACTCTTCTTTTTTCACTGTGGATTTCAAGGGCAGTGTGGCTTTTAGTGAAATAAATCTTGTTTTCCTGCATGGCCCTGTTTTGTTTTTTTTTAAAAAAAGAGCAGCACTGTAACCCCCCCACTCAGAGGAATACAAAACGGCTATAAATGCAGCCTTTCACGGCGGTACAGTCTTCACGGGGAGCGCCAGCCTCGTCCAAGGCCTCCTCTGAGTAATAGGCCTGTTTAGATTTCATTACCCGGGTGCCATTTCATCTGCTTGTACTTACAGCTACACGGCCCGCTTGTCTACAACACAGTGTAGTGAAGAAACATGCAGACTGTTTAGAGTGCGAGTGTAAATCATAGATACGCATCGTCTGCTGAGCAAAGTTACATTTAGATTTAATCACGGAGCTGATGGCAAGCAGAGCCACACTGCTGCTCCCGCTAATAAACATTTCAACAACGATTTTTAAAATCCAGACTGAACTGAGACACACCTATGCACAGGAACACTGAGCGGACTTTGTGAAGTTTGGCTGTAAAGTCGAAACCATTTAAAGAAACATTTTGGTGAAAAATCACATTTAAGTCGATCAGCCAAAGCATGTTTGGTGTCTGAAGTTTGCTTCTTTAGTTTTGACGTGGAGCTACAAATCTTTCATTCACTTGCTTTAAACAATGTTAAGCTTCATAATCACACTAATTAAATAAAACAAAAATCTGTAAAATAGCAGCAAGAGTATCTGTTATAGGAAAATAACCACGTTATCACATCACGATGAAGCATCTGTTATAGTTAAATAATCACCAATGGGTGTGGTGTGATGAAGCCGAGTTACTGTTAACAGCACAAAGTTGATTATTTTCCTACAACAGCATGTCCAAAAGTGTTTTTTATTCCTCTAATACCACAATAATAACTAAAAATGTTTTGTTTATGATTAAAAAAAAAAGTTTAATGTTGTGGAACATCTGTGAGACAAGTTCCTGTGTGTGTTCCTGTTCTCACTTACAGCTATAAATAAAGCAGCTTCAAACCGTCGTTCCTTCACCAGCATCTCATTTTCTCTCTCTCTTGAACTTAATAATAATAATAATAATAATAAAAAAAAAAAAACATTACCAAGAAACCACAAACCATAAACTCCTCTTTCCTGAAGATATCGTTCCTGTCTATTCCAAAGCGCTGACACTGTTGACTCCTTCCATAAATGTTAAATAACCATATCAATGATAGTGATTTGATTACACATAGTATGTTTTAAATCTGTTTATGTGGCGCGTCCTCCACAGACGTCCTTGTGTAAGTTGTTACTATAGAAACAATAACGTATTAGAACGAGTGCGTTAACATAAATCTGCATCTGCATAACATCTAAGCCAGGGGTGTGTTTAATTTTTATCCGGAAAGGGTCGGTGCGGGTGCAGGTTTTCATTCCAATCAAGCAGGAGCCACACCTGATTCCAACTGTTTTAATCAGTTGATCTCAGTTTTCAGTAAATCTAGGTGTTGCCTCTGCATGGTTGGAATGAAAACCTCCACCCACACCGCCCTGATCTAGTAGAAGTAACACTAAACTGTGCTAAGAGAAAAAAAAGATGGCCGACATTACAGCATTCATCTACAGCTATTCTTGAAGTGTAAATCCTGTCAGTCTGTTCAGATTTCACATTCGGTGGATTCTTACTTATGTGTATTTGTAACATTTCGGATTTAGTGTCATGACATCACCGAATTTTTAACTGTGGTTGATAGTGTAACTGGCTACAAGTCAGAAAATCTGAATGTGGTTGGAGCCAGAGATTTATAGCAAAGGTTTCGGGTGAGACAGACTTCCACTGCTTGTTAGCAGCATTAGCCCTTTAGCTACTCTTCAAACTTCAGACACCAAACATGTCTTAGTTAATTGACTACATGTGGCATAACGGAGGACACTGTGTATATTTGATTTACTTTTTTTTTTTGCTTAAGTATCACTTTATTCTGAATCATTTTCGTTGTGCTTTTGTTTTTCTTTGGTAGGTAAATTAATAAGATAGACTATTGTGCTCTGTGTGTGTGTGTGTGTGTGAGCGGGCATCGTGTGTGGCTCTGGCGCTGTTTGTGTGTAAAAGAGGATTTCCCTCTTTTGTTCCCTGAGGAAGCCCACTAGCTGTCCAACTTGCTTTAACTGTCATTCACACTGAGCTAAAGAGCACAAATAGCAGCGCTAATGTACGCCGCTAAAGCTGTCAGTAAACTCAGGCTGTGATTAGCAATGGGTCAAAGTGGGATGCTAATAATCCCTGAACCTTTTAGCCTGCACTGGCATGCTGACTGATTGTAATGTAGTTGAACTCAATCGGTATTTTCACTTGTCGTAAGTTTATTATGTGTAAAATTACCTCAGGAACAGATAAGAACTCAGTAAATCCCCCTCAGCTTATCTGTAAAGGGTCGGTCCAAGTGTCAGAGCTCAAACAGTCACTTATTTTTAGCTCGCTAATCATTCCAATAAACAGGCCAGCCATTATATTAAACAGGCTAAAACACAAAATAGAATTATATTAACCATGCTAAATCACTGACTAGCATTATAGAAAGCACTCTAACTCCCAAACTAGCGTTATAAAAAACACTCTAACTCAGAAACTAGCGTTATAGAAAACACTCTGACTCCCAAACTAGCGTTATAGAAAACACTCTGACTCATAGACTAGCATTATAGAAAATAGGCTAAATCCCAAACTAGCGTTATGGAAAACACTCTAACTCAGAAACTAGCATTATAGAAAACACTCTGACTCATAAACTAGCATTATAGAAAATAGGCTAAATCCCAAACTAGCATTATAGAAAACACTCTAACTCAGAAACTAGCATTATAGAAAACACTCTGACTCCCAAACTAGCATTATAGAAAACACTCTAACTCAGAAACTAGCGTTATAGAAAACACTCTGACTCGTAAACTAGCATTATAGAAAACACTCTAACTCAGAAACTAGCGTTATAGAAAACACTCTGACTCATAAACTAGCATTATAGAAAATAGGCTAAATCCCAAACTAGCATTATAGAAAACACTCTGACTCCCAAACTAGCATTATAAAAAACACTCTAACTCAGAAACTAGCGTTATAGAAAACACTCTGACTCGTAAACTAGCGTTATAGAAAACACTCTGACTCATAAACTAGCGTTATAGAAAATAGGCTAAATCCCAAACTAGCGTTATAGAAAACACTCTAACTCAGAAACTAGATTTATAACTCCCAAACTAGCAATACATTTTTTTTTCTGAAGTGGCACAGAAAAGAGCTTGTTAAACATCAAGTTAAATGGGTTAAAGCTGAAATGGCAGATTGGGGAAGCTCAGATGAAAATCATTATGTGTGCTTCTTATAATATTAACGCAACAAAACTGTTTTTGTGGTAGTTTATTAGCAAACCTAAAGACTGTGATACATATCACGTACCATAGAAATGCCTTGAAGTATAGTGATGTGATTTTTTTATGTCATATCGCCCACTCCTAGTCACCGTGCTGCAATTCTAAAGCTAAACAGCCCTGTCACCATCCTGCTACATACTGAACACACACACACACACACACAGTTCAGTGTTGAGCTTCCTCAGAGCCTGTAGTGTTTTCCTTTTCTCCACTCCACTGAGCTCCTACGTCACTCACAATGAGGACATGATGGACTCTCGATGAGCTAATGCTATAATAAAATTTGTCTGTAAATAAGAGTGCGGCATGTTTCCTTTATATATACACACACATACATACATATATATATATATATATATATATATATATATATATATATAAATTAGCTATCACTCAGTGATGAAATGATTGTGTCTGTTTACTCTAGTGCTCCTTTTCAATGATAATATAGAAAAATAAATGATAAAATCAAAAGAGTAGAGTTCTGTATGGCTTGTTTCAAATGAAGTTTTTCATGACTGTTTGTAATGAAATGTTTAGTTGTGTTTTTTTAAACCTTGTTTTCCCTGCCAATTGTAAAGGAAGGAGAGAGAGAGGGAGAGAGAGAGAGAAGGAGAGAGAGAGAGAGAGAGAGAGAGTATAATTGTTTAATGATGTAATGCCGTGCAGGACAATGGGCCTCTTTATGAGTCTGAAAGGTGTTAAAAGTTTCCCCAAATGTCCTGTTTAGTCTGGACTTCTCACCAAATGCCCCCCCCCCCCATCCTCCCCCCCCCCCTCTCTCTCTCTTGCTCTCTTTCTCTCTATATCTCTCTTTCTGATTCTCTCTCTTTTGTTTCCCTTTCTTTCTTTAACTCTGTCTTTTTCTCTGTTTCTCTCTCCCTTTCTGTTTCTCTCTATCTCTCTCCCTCTGCGTCTCCCTCTCTGTCGCTCTTTTTTGACTCTCTCTCTGTCTCTCTCTCTCAGTCTCTCATTTTCTCTCTCTCTCAGTATCTTTTTTCTCTCTAAGTGTCTCGTTTATCCCTCTCTCTTGCTCTCCTCCCTCCCTCTCTCCCTCTCTCTCTGTCCTGCTGTCACTCTCTCTGCCTCTCTTTTTTGACTATCTCTCAGTCTCTCTCTCTCTGTCTCTCTTTTTCTCTCTCTGTGTCTCTCTTTTTGCTGCTCCCTGTCTCTGTGCTTCTCTCTCTCGCTCTCCCTCTGTCTCTCTCTCTCTCTCTCTCTCTCTGTGCTGCTGGCGCCTCCTGAACAAACACACAAAAACACACAATCCCATTTACTTTTCAATTACCTCAAACTCACAAATTCCTCACTTTACAGCATAGGGATATCGCTTCATCAGCAAAACGCTGGCTTGTTAATGGGTCAGCTTGCTGCGGCTGGCTTTTTACAGGCTGGTATAAATACTTTACTTTCTCGTTTATATATTTCAATTGTTAAACATATTGATTGTGACTTTATGTGAGAGGCTAAGTCTCAAGCTGTGTTTAGTTTCTAATGCGAGCCACGGATTGGATTTGCTGCCATTTTCCTGTGGAACTGGAGTTGAACAAAATCCTAAAAACATTTTAAAGCTCTCCTTAATGTGTCATTTAAAACCATTTAAACGAGGCTCTGTGGATCAATAAATGTTGATATGGTTTTTTTTTTTGACCAGAAAATCTCAACATCTTTCCACTCATTAAAAATCCCTGGATCTTATGAATATGCATGAGTATGTAAATGAGAATGTCCTCCTGCTATCCCTATTGGCTAGCTAGTGACAGAAAATGAGCTTGTATTAGTTGCAAAGTCGACGAGAGTAATTTTGATTTGCAGTCTCGATCGTTTTCTCAGTGATTTATCTAACAGTAGTCTGTCCAAATATACTGTTACTATTACTGTTTATTGAACATGTGTGGAAGGAGTCTCCAGTAACAGTGCATTGTAACAGTCAGCGAGTTTTCCGACATTTTCAGGACAGAGGAGTTTACGTGAGAGAACGACTGTTTATAGCGACTATAACCTGATTGTTTCACTGGAGTTCCACAACATTAAAACGGTCAAAAAGCGTAACGTGTTGTTCATTAATAAATTAAAAATTGTTGTCGTTGGCAAATTCCTGTGGTATAAAAGAAAAGAAAAACACGTCCAGAG
Source organism: Pangasius sanitwongsei (assembly GCA_037576675.1). Lineage (NCBI taxonomy): Eukaryota > Metazoa > Chordata > Actinopteri > Siluriformes > Pangasiidae > Pangasius > Pangasius sanitwongsei. The sequence continues at coordinate 25,989,374 of CM075010.1, forward strand.
GCAATGCAATGCGAACCTGAGGCACGGATTATTTTCCTTCTTGTGTTATTCCACATAATGAGAAATGTTACACAAATTCGCCCACATTCAAGATACTTTCGCTTGATATATTTTTTGGCGTGCTTAACCAAAGTGTTCCTTTAAAAAAAAATACAGTAATTACAGCAGCTTTAACCGCTTTAACCAGCTTTTTAAGCCCTTTTCCTACTCGAAGTGATGTTGGAAAGAACGCACTTGGGGAAACTATGATGCATAATCAGCGACGCAAAAATCATTAAAGCCACAACGATACACCATGACGCTGCAGCTACGCTGGGCCTCACCGAGCTCGAATCTCGTAAAAAAGCAGGCAACACGAAGGAAGTGAGCAGTTGTTAGAGCGCGACCCCCTACTACTAAATCAGTCCCCGCTCTTCACCAAGACCCAATTAAGTCAATTAAGTGCTGGGGAGAGTCAGTCCTGGTGCCTGTTAAAGCTCAACAACGCTGTTTACGCGAGAGCTTTATGATGTTGACTCATCTGTGGAAGAGAACCGCAATTCCCAGCATGCTTCAGGGCACCACGGATCCCACAGAGCTCGGAAAAGCTGTAACTCAATCCAGCCCCTCCCCAACCTGCGTATAACGTAATGAGGCTACCTCTAACGCTAAGCTCATGTGATAAAGTCAGCCATTACATTTTAATCACTGTTTAAGTGATTTCAAACGTTTATTTTTTATAAACGAGATTGAATCAGCACACTTCATAATCCAGCGCTTCATGATGTCTTCATGATGCTCGTAAATTTGTCGGATTTCTCGTAAGCGAGGGAAAAAAAATGTCAGGATGTTATTACACCAGAACCGTCATTATGAATATTTTCACCAGAGTATATCAGGGGTTTATATTAGATCATGTAGCATGATGAGAAAATCAGAAATACAGTGCAGTGCAAAAGTTTTGGCACCCACACAATGTTTTATTTTAAAAAAGAAATGCCTTGTTCTAGGTGTTTATTTAATGTCCTCACATTTTTGCAGATGTTGGATGCTAAACACGTCTTCGTGTTTTGTGGATCGAAAGCAGTCCAACGTTAAATTAAAATGCCTAATACAGAAAACAGCAATAAGCTGGAAGATTTCATGGCCATAATGTGATAAATTGCTATACCTCTTATAATTTTTTGCCTTATCCTAATAGTAAAATGCTTGTTTATTAGCATGTTTACGGTAGACCTGCTACCCCAGCAAATTACAGTAAGGTTATAATAAGGTACACTTTTTTTAAATAAAAGTTTTGTTTTAGGAGTTTCCATTACGTCCTCAGGGGTTCGAATACTTTTTGCAGCTAGTGACCTGGAAAACAAAATCCTAAAGATGCAAATGTTGGACATCAAACATGTCTGAATTTAAGATAAGGGGTAAATTGTATGTTATAAAAAGCAGCACAGTGTGAATTAAAACATTAAAACACCTCATACAGAAAACAGCACCAGTGATAAGTTCTTGTTGGCTTTGTGGCGATCACATGACAATCATACGGCAGCAAGTGACGTTTTCTCTTAACTGCACCGCAAAACACTGTTTCACTTTGGAAAGATTCGGAAAGTTGCGGTGAAAACTGATGTTTTAATGTATACAGAAAGACAAAAAAAGTGTAATAAAGAATTCCTTTTCAACTTACCCGTGTTAGTGTGGACCAAGCCTGAGACATTTTACAGCAAAGCGTCACTTTTCATTTAATTTTTTATTTTTTTTTGCATTAGCCTAATTGTAATATGCTCGTTCATTAGAGTATTTACGGTAGGCCTGCTACTCCAGCAGTTACGGAAAGGATATAATGAGATACATTTTTTTTTGCTGCAAAAAAATATTTTGAATAAAGGAAAAATTATAATAAAAATTATTATTGTCATTATGGGATTATTACATAGCAAATATAAGACCATTAAGTCAATTTTTACACATATTTACTAATTTCAAGCTTAAAATTATCTTATCAGCAGATCATTTAGCTTCTTACTAATATTAAACGCTTTATTAAGCAAAATTATCTGTCAATAGAACTGAAGACAGTTTCAAGCTTGAAATGAGTATAAATACCTAGAAATGGGTGTAATAATCTTATATTTGTTTAAAAACAGTCTCATAACGTGAAATACTAGTGGAATTTGCCTGTATTTAACAGATTTTTACTAGGTAAGATATCATTTTTTGCAGTGGTGTTTAGGTGTTTTATGCAGCGAGCTGTAAAATAAACTAAAATCACGAACATTGGACACTAAACAAGTAGATTTAAGGTAAGACAGAAACTGTGTACATTTTATATTTGGCCAAACTATTCTTCGAATGTGCTTCGTCCTGTCTCCATACCCTAAAGCGACTGAAGGTAGATTTTATCAAATCATGAGAGCGGATAAATGTTTGCTGGCGTTGATTAAAACTGTACACGCCTGATGGACTAGAAATGAAATTCAGCTGACCAGTTTAGATCTGCGATTATGATTTTTATTATTTGATTTCCTGGGCTAACACGAAAATGTGCATTAAATTGAAATAGTTTTCTTGTCCTGTGTGTGTGTGTGTGTGTGTGTGTGTGTAGGAATGCCATCTGTCTGCGACGACTGCTCTACATCAATCCGCCCTTTGACAAGACAAAAGGTTCATGAACTCAGCTCACACACAGACACACGGACACTCAGACACACAGCATGCGCAAACAGAATTAAATCAGAGCTCAAGGAAATGGCTCGCGGAGGAAGGCATGACTGCCGTGAGCATAATAGCCGTCCTTCATCGGCTTGTCTCGCACACACACAGACCGAGATTGTGCCCAGAAGTTGCTGAGCACATCATAAACATGAGAACCGGCCTGTGCTCGCTGTGTGTGAACACGTAATCGAATCAGGGACGAGCCGAGGCCTGATTCTCTCCAACATACGCGATATACATAACGCCATCATTTACAATTCACGCTTTTACCCCGACAGTCACGCTGAGAAAAAAGTGTTCTAGCTGTTCCTCATGACTTTGTGGAGGTGGAGGTGGAGGTGGTACCACACTTACTTTATAGGTACACAGACATTTTTCCAGGTACAACATACACACTACCGCTGTGTTCGCCTTGTAAGTGGTAATGTTCGAGTTGTAATGATGTCATTTCCCACTTCGGGATGTTTGATGTTTCAGAAAGCATGAAAGTGTGTCTTTTTTTGCTCTGTCAGAGCACGTAAAGCTCATAAAAAGCTACTTTAAGTACGCTTTTACAGTTACAGCCCTGAGTGGCTATTAGTTCTGTTCTACTGTAGCGAGCTTTAAACATTCATGCAACATTTTGGACTGAAACTGCAGCACAGCAACAACAGTAACATTAGTGATAACTCTAATGTTGATGATTACCTTCTCAAAACAGTGATTAGTGATCAGTGTTATAGCTTTAACCTAAAGCCAATACTGCTATAAACCCATTTAAAAGTAGAGAAGGGAAGCTTTATACTGTTCACAGTGTGAGCGGCCATGTTGATTTGACGTCACTTCGTAAACGGGGAAGGAACTGGTAGTTGAGAAGTTGACGTGTTGAAATTTCAAGTTGAGGGGGCGTTTTTTTTGTGGCTTTTACCAATTATAGGTGGAGAATTAGAAGTTCCAACGCAGCATAAAGCTACAAATGTGGTACGCTTGATGGTACCACCACAGTGAAGAGGAAAGGTACGCTTTAGTACCGTTTAGTACCGAATAAATGCTGACTGCTCAACAATGAAACACATTTTTTTGCTTCCTGATATTCATTTTCTTCACAGACTTCACAGATTTTGAAGCATCAAAGCAAAGAGCTGCGAGATGAACCGTGACCTCGTGAAAATGATTTCACTGCGAGATGAATCGTGACCTCGTGAAAATGATTTCACTGCGAGATGAATCGTGACCTCGTGAAAATGATTTCAAAGCAAAAAAAAAACAGGAAAAAAGTCAAGAGTACAAGCAGGGACATTTCTAGATATAAGTAGTGTAAGTGTAATATACCATCGTGTAACAATTTCATAGCTATTCATAAGTCATAAACCAAAAATAAGTCAAAAATAGCTAACAATAGATAAATAGCCAATTCTCTATGGCAAAAATGTATCATATTTTATATCCAGAACCTCAGTGTTCTGAAAATTCTCATGTAGCCTATAAACAAACTGAAAAGTCAGTTTTGTCTTCTTTGGTACTTTGGATCTTTGGTATTTTCTAGATAAGCAACTCCTTTTAAACTAAACTCATAGGTTCTCGTGTTTGTGCAGGGCGACAATTTTGCGTAATGTTTGTGTTGAAAACTCTCTGGTCGTCTTTATAGTCATGATGGTCTGAGGGATTTAAGTGTGCAACCTTTGGTCAATAAATGATGTTCTGGAGGTTAATAACAGCTACAAAATATTACAATTATTGTAAAAAAAAAACAACTGTTTTTTGTGTTTATAGATAGAGACATAAATAGGAATTATATTGAAAATATTTATTGGAAATCGCAACATTTTCCTTCAAGCAAATTCTAAATATCATTATCTTAAAACATTATGTAAGTATTATTATTTATTATATATTTTTATATTTTTTATTATTATTTAAAATCTTCTTTAGAAATGTCGATAAATTTGTCTTTCATTAGAGGAAAAGTGAGTATTTTTTCTAAATGTGAGTATTTTTTCTAAATGTTTATTTAAACTGAAATCACAGCTCTGTTGAATCCTTAAATCTGATTGGTCGGAAAGTGTTGATTAATTCTCCATAACGGCATTTTCTACGACAGTAAATTGGCAGGATGTTCGTGGATGTTCTACAACGTTAAGTTTATCTGTAAATATACATATAAAAATATGATAATAGATGATAAGAATTGCAATCATTGACACAGAGCAGTGGTATAAGAGGAATAAAACATTGCTGTTATTGGAAAAATAATCAGCTTCGGGGTGGTAGTGACCCATCACGCCATTTTGTCATTGATTATTTTCCCATAACGCCATGCCCCGGGGTGTTTTATTCCTTTTCTTACTTAAGGAATATTAAGTTTTGTTTTTCCCGCAGTAAAAATGTTGAGTGATAATTGAATTTGGATCACGACGCCTCCTCAGTGGCCGCTGAGCTCCAGAGTTAATTTGATGCTCCTGGTCGTGGAGTTTGGGACACGAGCCGAGAGCGAGAGTGTGCTGCGAGAGTTAAACACACTGTCTGCACTGTAAAGGGCTTTAATTGGATCATTCGGATGCCTTTGCCAGCAGAGGCCATTTGAGATGATTGCGAACATGTGTGCGCCGTTTAAAGAGGTGTAAACGCTCGGCGCTGGGAAGGCGAGCCGACGGCGTGTGGCGCTGGAGAACCTCGCGCTGCGCCTTTACAAGCATTTCACAACACTCGCGTCAATGTAAAGAATCGCTACACTGTCATTTCTGTCTTTTATTATAATTGTGAGCTGCCTGATTTGTAGAAAGTGAACAAACACACACACACATACACACACACATATGAGAGCACAAGAATGATTGTGTTTTGCGTTTCATGGGAAGACTGAGGTTGCTTTATGCCACAGAAGATAGGGCCCTTCTTAGTTCGATGTCACTCCAGGGCAAAGTTCTGACCCACACACACACACACACACTAGCACTCATACATCACTCCAGGGCCTGGGGGCAGCCAGCGGTGAAAGTGGACACCCTGAAATACCGCAGCACGTTCACGGTAATCCAACACTGGGGGGAAAGCAGAGTGTGAGAGAGTCTCTCTAATTTTACTGCCCTCCTCCCCTAGTGTGCACACACACACACACACACACACACACTCTGCTCTCAAATTTAAAGCTCTTCAAAAACTCTAAATCTTCTGTTGTGTAAGAGATCAGCTAGACTAAAATTATTATTTTGAAAAAATTAATCCTCCCCAAATAGGGCTTAAGTGTAACTCTAGCTTAATGCTGAGGGATTGTCGCTAAAAGTCATGAAATATCACTTTGTTATCCTTTTATAATTTGCATAAAATCACGCCACTGATATTAACTGATTACAAGCCGTCTGGATTTTGTAATCGGATTTCAAACACTTATTCTCATTCAGCCAAAAAAGAATGTGCTTACTTTTATGAAGATTACATAATTGCATTTGCCTTCAGCACACTGACCTGTTTGGACAATGAACAATCCTAAGTTTTTTTTCTCAGAGTTCGGTCGTGAGCCCATGCGCCCGCCAGATGCGACACTAATCACGTTATCTCATTTTTCTGAACCGTAAAGCTGTGGTGCTCAGCAGTTATCTTTCTGTGCTAGTAAATTCGTCGAATGTTTTCATGTTCAAATCACAGGAGTGTCTGAGAATTTTAACCCATTCAAATAATCTGTCATAATAAATTGGTTTATAGGTTAAAATGGCATTAAGCACAAGGAAATAACAAAACGTAATGTTGTGAGTTCCTGTTCTCACTTATGTTACAGCAGCTATAAACAGTCATTCCTTCAGCAGCCTCTCTTTCTCTCTCTTACTCCCTTAAAATCAAGGCAAGTCTTACCTTTATTTATTTACCATAATTACAGACCACAAGTGTTACTGTCAGGTCAATCCAAACAGCAGTGAAATAAAATACAAATAAACTACAAATAAAACAGTAAAAGAATTTTTAAAAAAAGTATTTAAGTATTTAAAAAAGTATTAAAACTCAAAATCACGAATGAAAAGTCAGGATAAAACAGAAGACTCAATACTACAGGCCTTAAAAAGACTCGTTAAACGGGTTATAAAAATGTTCAAGTGAATAAAGTTTAAGTTAAAGATAAAGTGAATACAGTTTAAGTTAAAGTTAATGTGAATAAAGTTTAAGTTAACGATGAAGTGAATAAAGTTTAAGTTAAAGATAAAGTGAATAAAGTTTAAGTTAACGATGAAGTGAATAAAGTTTAAGTTAAAGTTAATGTGAATAAAGTTTAAGTTAAAGATAAAGTGAATAAAGTTTAAGTTAACGATGAAGTGAATAAAGTTTAAGTTAAAGTTAATGTGAATAAAGTTTAAGTTAAAGATAAAGTGAATAAAGTTTAAGTTAACGATGAAGTGAATAAAGTTTAAGTTAAAGTTAATGTGAATAAAGTTTAAGTTAAAGATAAAGTGAATAAAGTTTAAGTTAACGATGAAGTGAATAAAGTTTAAGTTAAAGT
>CM075010.1:26011923-26031923 GCA_037576675.1 Pangasius sanitwongsei
AGCGCCTGACCTCACTAATGCTCTTGTAGCTGAATGAACACAAATCCCCACAGCCGCGCTCCAACATCTAGTGGAAATCCTTCCCAGAAGAGTGGAGCTCATTATAAGAGCAAACACAGAGGGGAATAAATCTGGAATGAGATGGGCAGGGGTGCACAAACTATTTGCCGTATAGTGTACATCTGAAAATTCAAACTGCTCGAATGAGCGTGTTTGCTCTAGAAGGACACGACCGTTTTAGAGTAATGTTTTGTAAGAGTGTGCCTTCGGAGTGAACTCACTGCTGAACTTCCTGTACGCTTTTTTTTCCTGGATTGTTTAGTGGATCCTGTAAACGCTGCTTTCGTCTGGATTGTTTGCTGCTTTTTTTTTTTTTTTTTCTTTTTTTCCCAGCTCGTGAACTTGAAATGTTCTCACAAGACTGCACTTTGTCATTGCTAGCCCTGGTTTTATATATATTTTTTTTGTTGTTGTTGAATTGATTGATTTATGTATTTGCTATTTATTTGTCATCGCTATCCATTACGAAACTACGGGCAGTCATGATGTGACGTGACGTGACGTGACATCATGTGACGTGCCGTGTTCCTCTCTGACTGGGTTTTGGTACCTCGAAACGGTGCTGGAACGGATCAGTACGGACACACTTTGCACTCTTCATACAACCTTATCAGGGATCTTCTTCTCCGTGCTCCAAGTTCTCGCCTCTCCTCCTCCTCTTCATCATCATCATCATCATCATCATCATCATCCTCAGTCAGATCTAGCCTTAACCATCCAACCAGAACTGTACTGTAACATGTTTTGCGTTTGCCCTCTGAAGACTTTTGGAAGGAGAGTGCTGCAGTGGACACACACTCACGCTCTCTCTCTCTCTCTTTTTCTCACACACACACACACACACACACACACACACACACACACACACACTGAGCCATGCTAACCTCTCCTGGCTACGTGTTTTACGCTGAACACTCTGTGTTAGCCGGAGCAATGTTCTCCTCGAGCTCTCAGAACTGCTGAAACTAACCTCGGAGGTGTTGTGTTGGCATTAGTGAATAAAGCTCCTTTGGGTTTTATACTTTCTCCTGGATTTAGTTCATGTCGGAGTCCTGGTGTGTGGATAGTTCATACGTACGGGTCCTGAGCAATTTCAGCCAATAGATTAGAAATATTAAAAAGAAATAGTTTAGTGAAAACTAATAAATACATGTACACAACTTCCCCACTACACAATATGTATGTGCAGCGTGTTTAACGGCTTCAGTTTTGTTAATGTCAGTGCTCCAAGTCTTCATTTATCACAAGTGACATTTTTACAGCTTAAAGTCATTTAAGACATTTCTTACTTTTGATATCACAGTGTTAAGGCTTTTCTTTTTTTAAATTCTGAATCTAGTCCTGTTTCATTTTTCTCAAACAATTGCATTCTTAATAAATAGGTGGTCACTGAGGCCTACATTATCTTCCTGCTTGTTTTAGCTAGCACAAGGACATGTTAATATGAGGAAATGTAAATTCAGCCAAAGTTTAAACAACAGGAAGTGTCCTAACAACTCCGGAAATGTTTTAAACCACATTTTTGGATTTACCTAACGAAGAAACTCCATTTAATGTAACTTTATAAACATTACAGTTAACTTAAGGACACACGTAGACACTCTGTAACACCAGTAATAGACGTCTGCGCCACCTGAGAAAGAAGTAAACCAGTTAAATATGTACAAATTGTGTCATGGAAATATTTTCTACTAATCTGCAGGCAGTTTTTTTCCCCCCAATGCAAGACGTGACATCTGTAACATGTCTATATGGATGTGAATAAATGATCAAAAAAAAAAAAAAAAAAATACAGGAGGAAATTTTGAATATGAAATTCTTTAAAGAGGGAAGGAAGAAAAACAATGACACTGCAGATTTGGAAATGATCGACCTCTTTAAAGGTAACATTGCTGCAGTACCTGCAGGGAAAAAAAAAAAAAAAAAGTACAAACAAATCTTCAGTTTTGAATCTGACTCATGTGCATATGAAACCAGTCACTGAATGTCAAATATTTCTTTCCATTTCTGTCAAATATTCTGCTTTCTTCTCGTATTTAGCTTGGATACAGAAGAAAGATTTTTTTTAAAGAGACTATTGTAAGAGAATTGCATTGTCATGTGTCCACTAGGCGGCGCCATTTTTCCTTTTAACCACCGCTATAATGTTGCGTAGAGGAGGTTTGACCAATCACAGCGCGGCTTTCTCGGTGAAAGGCGGGTCTTAGAAAGACAAAAAAAGTAAAAGTAAAACTTTTATTTTACCACCTGTATATTTTTAGTACTAAAAAAACAAAACTAAAGTTTTTTTAAATTAATTTCTTTTTAATCTTTTATTTTTAAAAATTATTTTTTGTTCTTTTTTGTTTATTGATTTATTCATTGTCTAATTTATTATTATTATTATTATTATTATTATTATTATTATTATTATTTTTGAAAGCTGTATCTATCAAAAAAAAAAAACTTAACACGTAGATTTTTTTTTAGCTATTATGGATTGTTTTATTTAATTTGCTATTTTATTAATTCTTGTACGAAAATATTTTACCGGTTTATCTTCACTGTGATTTTTTTGTTTTCCTTTTTAGATTTAATTTTTTTTTTTTTTTTAACTTTTGTCTTTACTTTTATTTTTTAAATCTCTTCTATCCTTATATACGTAATGTTTTTTGTTTTTGTTTTGTGTCTCATTTTTTAATCTTGGACTCAAACTGAAAAGAGCTACACAAACAAACACTAGTATCATTATTATGATTACTATTATTATTAGTTTGAATATTATTACTAGTAGTATTATTAGTATTATTCTTTGCGAAATGCGGAAGTAGAGAAAAAAAAACGACGAGGGCGTAAAAACTGACGTAGACGTGCGTGATGACGCAACCTCCAGCGCTTCCGGTAGGCGTGGCTCAGCTCCCCAGCGCCCGAGTCTCACCGTGCTGTGTGTAAACCCTGTTTTCAGTTAAGGACTCGGTTTATTTTTATTATTATTATTATTTTTTTTTAAATTTATAATGGCTGTGAATTTGAGTAAAAACGGTCCAGCGCTCACAGCCGCCTATAAAGAGGTGGTGGATGAGAAATCCGAGACTAACTGGTGAGTAATGAAGCGTCATAGCTGCGTTATAATGGCTCTAATGGACATCCTGGGTGTTTTGTGCTTTTTTTTTTTTTTTTTTTTTTTATAAAGCTTATCAGCTTATTAGCTGGCTGCTGCTGTTGTTTTGAGGCTTTGCTTGCTTAGAAGGAAACCACTGCTCAGCTTAGCTAACATGGATATCAGATGGAAGGAAATAATGTGAGTGTTGAAGATGAAGATATCTGCAGCAGGATGGATGGAGGGAGGGATGGATGGATGGATGGAGGGAGGGATGGAGGGATATGACTCACTTTCTGCTCCAGCATGACAGCTGATTGCATTTCCATGTGCTCTTACTTCATCCTGTTTACTGGCATTTACTGGACTTTAGAGGGATTACTGGTGATTTACTGAAGCATTGCACCACCCCATGCACTGACATCTTCTTTTACAGCCACTTTAATCACAAATCAGCCTTTAAAGCTTTCCTAGATGTCACTCGTGCATCATGACAAGTGATTTTAAAGAACAAATCAGCCCTGAATGGATTGTTGGCTTCGTTTTTTCTGAGATACGCTTTCCTTTTTCACAGAGAAAGCATGTGGCGTGCAAACTTTTGCACATTAATATCTCATACATGGGAATTTAATTACATCATTACACAATTCTTATACATCTTGTGCACCTGATCTCATGAGCTAGTCATAAAAAATTTACAAAAAGGGACATTGGATTTCAGAGTGGTGTAGAAGCAAACTTTGACCTTTTTTGACTCATCTTTGCAAAAGACAGCGACTAAAGGCAGCTTTACGCTGTTCGATTTTGCTGTCTCAGACGTAAAACAAAACATCGTAAAAGAATCCTCTGGTCTCAGAACTCATAATGTGACGTTCACACCAACAGCTGAATAAAAGCTTCGACGGAGACGACGTCTGCGAGAGCTACGTGAAGATGAAACCGCTTTCGCAAGCTTACAAACTCTCATGTCCTCTTTTGCGATTTCAACCTGGCGGAGAAAATTTGGAAGGAAACATTATTTCTGAATATTTCGAAAGCCCTTTTCTTACGAGGTTAGTTTCTCTCAAGTCGCCGGGGGTCTGTGATTTCTTCTAATTTTGTTACAGCGGTGGAAATCACAGCCCACATTATCAAAGTTAGAATATGTAGGGGTCCAAGCACCAAAATCAACTCGGACCTGATGTGTTCTGTGAGCGGAAAGTTCGGAAATGGAAAGAGCTATGGCTCCCAAAAATATTTGATAAATATAAATAATATTCATGAAATAAATGCATACTGAGGAGGTCCGAGGAATGGATTTTACAGTTAAAGGGGTCCCTGGCTACAAAAAGTTTGAGAATCAGTGTTCTGGAGCATCCATTGTTCTGTCATGTTTTTGTACAAGTGCTCCAGTACTGCAGGTGGCGCTCTTAAAATGTACAGGAAGAAGATTTCCTGCTCCGTAAACTGTGACAAGTTGTTGGAAGTACATAAACCAATGTTGAAGAGGAAGATCTGCTTATTTTGTTCCATATTTACAAAGATAAAATTGAGAGAAGAATAAGACGCAGGTGTGACTTTCGTAAAAAAAAAAACAAAAAAAAAACGAGTGGTGAATTGGCTGAGATTAGCGTGAAACTAGTGAAACCTGTGCGATACTGGGAATGGTTTGGTGTGGGCACGCCTTATTTGTAACGACCAATCACAGGCTTAGTTGCGTAATGTGTTCGCTCACTGAGTTCGCCCAGCTGTCATGTGTACGACACATCGAGAGGCGCCTCTGCACGACATCCGTTTGCGCCGCAATTACGTCATATCCTTCCTGAAAGTTCATGAAGTATGCTGAGGCGACAGCAGTAATGACAAAGCTCTGATTAAAATCTCAGTGTGAGCGCTGCTACGATGCTCAGCTAAAATCCACCAGTAGGAGGAGGAGGCCATAATCAATTACGTGATAGCTAGTGGCGATGGTCAAACGTAAACGACATGCTAATGGACAGAAAAACCCTATTAGCGCAATCTCACTTTGTGGAAAGTTTGCCTTTATGTTTACGATTGCCGATCGTTGCCGATTGTTGCCGATCGTTGCCGATTGCCGATTGCTGACGATAGCCGATTGTTCACAATAGCCGATTGTTGACGATTGCCGACCGTTGCTGATTGACGATTGCCGATTGTTGACGATTGACGATTGCAGATTGTTGACGATTGCCGATTGCCGATTGTTGACGATTGACGATTGTTGACGATTGCTGATCGTTGACGATTGCCGATTGTTGTTTGTTTTCAGTCATGCTGATTGTTGACATATGCAGAACGTGGTCATTTTCTATAATCGTGAGAGGATCTTCGTTGTCTAATCCGACCCGGAGGTTGCACGTTATCTCACAGTTCTCTCACGTTATCTCACATAGAATTCAGCCGAGGTTTTATTGGGATCTTACAGTGCGTACAGTGTGAGGAGTAATAATCTTAAAATCTTAAAAGTCTGCTGAAATCACAGTCTAAAATCTGTTTAAATCAAACGTGCTGCTAACTAGAAGCAATGCATCAGCTTAGAACCTTCCAGAGTATGTAATGTGAGACGTCTGCATTCCACACTGCGGTGTAGTCACCTGCAGGCTCGGCCAAATACTCTCAATGAAGTGTTGATGTGAAACGGTTGCCATTTTGGGTTATCTTTCTGAGTGCAACTTCCTCTTTGGCCTATGAGAGTGTGTGTGTGTGTGTGTGTGTGTGTCCTGTACTGCAACTCTTGATATAACCTAGAGTTATAGATTAGATAATGAGGAAGTAACACTTTTTTTGCAGTGACGACCACGGTTTCCTGTGAGGACTAGAAAAGAAAAAGTAATTACAAACGACCCGTTTAATCACATTCACGTTCCCTCACAGGGCCGTGACACCGCCGTGCTCAAGACAAGTACCGTTCTGCGACATTCTGCTCGGGGAAAAATGAATAAATAAATAAATAGGTACGTGAATAAAAATTAGCCATCTGGCGTGTTCCATAAACACGTGTAGCACAAAAGAGAGACAAGATGAGATAAAGAGACAGATGGGTAATGAGAAAGAAGGAACGACAAAGAAAGAAAAATGTTATCCTAGCTGACAAAGAGACAGGAAGAAAGAGTCAGTGAGACAGTGAAGGAGAGAGAGAGAGAGAGAGAGCAAAATAAGAAAAGAGACAGAAGGGTAAAGAAAGAAAGAAAGAAAGAAAGAACAAGGCAGTTGAAGAGAAATATACACAGACAGGTAGACAGAAAGAGACTGACGGACAAGAAGAGAGTGAGAAACAGGAAAAGAGAAGACAGTGAGAGAGACAGAAAGAGGCAGTGAGAGAGACACGGATCGATTATAGAGACTGACATAGAAAGAAAGAGAGATTCACACAACAGTGTGATGATGTGAAACACGTCTGGTGTTTTCATTCCTCTGAACGTGTTGGTTTTATTCGTTTAAAAAGAATCCGAGAAGAAAACTAGTTCTTTAGAATATTTTAGAACCACTACATCAAGCACGCTGCTGGATTCTGGATTCTGATTGGTCAGAAAGAAGGTGTTGATTAATTTTCTATAACAGCAGCTCTGACAGTAGTGCAGCGCTCGTTCTAATACGTTATCGTTTCCATAGTAACAGCTTGTTCAGCTTAAAACGTGTAATCGTTGATGTGGTGAAATTTTGCCAGCGGTTGTATGTAATTCAATTTTTAATTATTAAGGAACGTCACGTGATACTTTTTATCCGCTTAAATTTACATTTAATGTTGTTGAATGCACGTTAAACAACTTAGTTTCTGTTCTCATTTACGTTATAACAGCTGTAAGCATTTCTTTCTCTCATTTTTCTTTCTCCCTTTTGAATTTATTTAGACAAAAAAGCGCAGATTGTCTTGTTACTGAGAAACCGTAAAGCGTAAATTCCACTGTCGCAAAGATCTCGGAAAACACAAAGCTACAAAGCGCTGATACTGGAGACTCCTTCCATAAATGTTAACTATTTAAACAACTGTTTGTTAAATCTTTGGGGTTTTTTTTTTTTTGTTGTTTTTTTTTTAAATCTGTTTATTTTTAGTTGTAGTTTATGCAGGTCATCCGCCGTACAAGTCCCTACGAATGAGCTGTTACTATAGAAACGATAATATATTAGAGGGAGCGAGTTAATAGAAACTTGTTATTTGTATTATAGACAAAACTACTGTCGGAGCTTCTGTTATAGAAAACTAATCAACACGTTTTGACCAATCAGATTTGAGAATTCAGCATGGTACATCACGAGCGCATTTTATGAGCATATGAGTTTATTATTTTTGTTACACCACACACACACATATATATATATATATATAGTTTCACCATGCCTGTACTTTTCCATCCCTGGTGCTGATTAAGCACAGAAAGCGCCAACTTCCTCGCTTCAGCAAGAAAAAGGAACAATTTCTAAAGCGTTTGGGGATCTTTATTTTTTTATTTTTTTCACTTTCTGTTTGTTTCATACACATTCACGTTGCCGTGTAGAAAGTCCCACCCACAAGATATGAAACGTGTTATATTCTGAAGATTTCTCCAGAGCTTAAAGCCTGTTGCATTCTCTCCATGACGGGTGACGATTATCCGCCGTCTCGTCTTACCTCGGCTGAACCAGTTTTCCGTTTCAGTGTTCGTATTGTTCTCTGTCAAACAGCCCAGTCAGGATTTTGCAACAGTGATGGTGCTGTTTTTTTTTTTTTTTTTGCACAACAATGCCATGATGTGAAAACAAGTCAAATATGCGGTCCCTGACGTCTGGTGTTTTCATTCCTCCACTCCCGTACACAAGAACTCTCCTACCAACTGGCTTCTGATGTAAGAAAACCCGGCATTTGCATACCACACGGTGCATGATGGGACTTTTTAGACTCTGCAGAGTCAGCAAAACAAGTCGAGTCTGACTTTATTAACACAGAGGCAGCTCTTGAGTGCTGGAGACTATCATTAACACGGGCTGCGTAACATCTCACTCTATTAGGTCACTCTAAACCAACCTCGACAGCCCCCAGGTTCCAGGGAGGAAGTTGACACGACTTCCTGCGTACACAAGTGGCTTTGTATGGCTGAACACACGAGTACAGGAGCTGCCTGTGAGAGTCGTGAGCTTACAGAGTTCTTTTCAAAGCTGAACTCGTTTTTTTTTTTCCAGAAGGGTTGTAGTTTTTGTCCTTTTTCTGTTGTCTCACTCTGTCTTGCTATATATTTAATATTAAGCAATACAGTGTTATCACAGGCGATTACTTTACGTCTACATGGGAAACCTGCCTTCTCCTAAAAATTTCATGCAGCAATGAAATGTTTCTGTATTAAATGTAGAAATGCGTCTATATTATTCATCACTCTTGGGGAAATTCACTATTTTAGCAAATCAGATATAAAATATCTCACTTTCTTCATTTAATGCGAACTGTTTTCGGTGGACAGCACAGCCAGCACGAAGTCCATAGAAACCCCGCTGATAGAACTGCATTGATGCACTGCGACGCTATTGGTGGATTTATATTTACTTGCCTGTAGTATCCTGTGGTTGTTTGGTGCGTGACATGTGCACGTCCTCAGAAATTAACACAATGTTTATACCAACGTAAATAGTAGAGGCAGTATAGCAGCATGTGATAGTGTCCACAACTGAATAAACAAACTAATGTAGTGTCTCAGATTGCATACTTATGTACTAATCTAGACCTCTTGAGTATTAACACTAACAGTTTTCCTATTACAGGTAGTGTTTGAATTTTAAGAATCTCTTAAACCTATGGAAATGTCTGTTTTGACTAAGAGTCTTCTGCATTTTTAAGATTAGTAAATACTTTTGAATGTACGATCAGGGTTTTTCAATTTGAGATGCGGATCATGACAACAATCACGCCGACAGCAGAAAATTGTAAAGAGAAACAGAGCTCATCAGTGTGTTTAACGCTAATCGCTAAACATACAGTTCGACTTTGCGTAGAAGAATTATCTCAAATATGTTTATTGGACAGTGTGCACTTTGCTTGTCCCACCCGGACGCACGGATTCTCCATATGATTACGATTGGGAGATCTCTGAAAGGGGCGGAGCCTCGTACAACTGTCAGTCACTAAAATGAACATGACTTGTGTATATATATATATAACTGTTAAATATTTGTAAATATATTGTTAATATAAGGTTGTTTGATTGATTGTGTTCCTTTTGGAAATGTGTTGTTTAATGTATAGCTGGAGTTAGCTAGCTCTCATTGCCTTCTTCAGTGAAAGCTAGCTAGTTAGCACCTTAGCTGCTGTTTCGATGCTTTTACTTATGAAGAGAGACTGAGAATTAAACAGCAGGCCAGTCCAGCAGATGAAACTGATGAAACAGAACACACACATTTGTTAATATTTATACTTCTGTATCAGACAACTGTGCTTCCTTTATTTCAAAAACCACAGAACCACAGCGCCAGAGAACTCAGCAACTGCCTTAGACTTTCCTTATGAGAGAAGTGTCTGTTCTATTCACAATGCAGGGAAATGTGTATACAATGACTAGGTTGTGGTTCTCTTTATCATAAGTGTTGTGTTAGATCAGATCAACATTGTGCAGAGCTTTATCTGCGTTCTGGTCTTCTTCTAGGGCCTTGTTCACCTATGAAGGCAACACCAATGATATCCGGCTGGCCGATAAAGGGGGTGAGTGTTACTCATATAGGCATGTGCTAAAAATAAAATACAGTCTATACCACTATATTGAAATACCTTAAAATAATGTCTGTGTCCCATCTGAGAGATGTTTGCTTATGTAGACCGCATTGTTTGGGCAGTGTTTGTGTTGTACCAGTAGTTAAAGGGTTAAATTGCTTAAAAGTAATCAAGATCATTAGACTTAGTCTTCTGTTTGAAAACTAACAAGCTAGGTAGCAAGCTAATCAGCTCATTGTTCTTTACTAGAGTCAGTCCTACTTTAAAAAGCTTTGTTGTGTGTCAGTCAACTCAAAATCAGCAACTCCATTCAAAATCAGCAACACAACTCAAAATCAGCAGCTCGGCTCAAAATCAGCAACACAAAATAAGCAACTCAACTCAAAATAAGCAACTCAACTCAAAATAAGCAACTCAACACAAAATCAGCGACTCCACTCAAAATAAGCAACTCAACACAAAATCAGCAACTCCACTCAAAATCAGCAGCTCCACTCAAAATCAGCACCTCAACTCAAAATCAGTAATTCAGCTCAAAATTAGTAACTCAACTCAAAATCAGCAATTCAACTAAAAATCAGCAACTCCAATCCAAATCAGCAACTCAATTCAGGTTGAACAACTCAGCTTAAAAACAGCAACTCAAAGTAGCTCAACTTTTTTGTTCACTTGTGATATCTGAAGCCCTCGTCCTGACTTGAGATGGACACTGTAGAGAAACATCTGTGTTTGGATTTTAAAGGTTTTTCTGTTAAGTCCTTATCTGTGTGTGTGTGTGTGTGTGTGTGTGTTTAGAGGGAGGGCTGGAGGAGCTGGTGGAGGAGTTGAACAGCGGGAAGGTGATGTACGCATTCTGTCGGGTCAAAGACCCCAACTCCGGCCTCCCTAAATACGTCCTGATCAACTGGGTGAGTGTTTTTCATTTCTAGACGTGCAGTTCTCTTTCCGTCTGTCTCTAACTGTGTTTGTGTTTGTGTGTTTTCAGACTGGTGAGGGTGTGAAAGACGCCAGGAAAGGACTGTGTGCCAACCATGTTAGCTCCATGGCTAATTTTCTGAAGGTGACTCCTCTCTTGGCTTCTATACAGATGGGTGTGTGGGTGGATCTGTGTGTTAATAAGTAGTCGTCCGACTTGGGTCTAATCTCCTTAGCAGCTCTCTTATCAGTTTTGGTGACTTACTCCTCGGTAAGAATGTAAACAGCGACACGATGTTCTAGGACGCCGTCGTTTTATCTACAGCCCCCTCTGAAAGTATTGGAACGGCAAGGCCAATTCTTTTATTTTTGCTACACACTGAAGACATTTGGGTTTGAGATCAAAAGATGAATATGAGACGAATTTCACCTTTCATTTCCTGATATTTACATCTAGATGTGTTAAACAGCTGGTCATGTCAATCAGCAGACCTTAACCCAACTGAGCTGAAGGAAGAAACCCCCAAAACCAACAACAACTGAAAGAAGTTGCAGTACAAGCCTGGAAAAGCATCACAGAAGAAAAATGCAACAGTTTGGTGATGTCAGTGGGTCGCTGGCTCAATGCAGTCACTGCAAGCGAAGGATATGCAACCAAATATTAAGTGTTATTTACTTTAAGACTATCCGTTCCAATACTTTTGCTCATCTGAAAATTGGGTGGTCTGCCATGTTCTAAGTTATTTAACCCATCTAGATGTAAATATCAGGAAATAGGTGAAAGGAAATGTGAAATTCTGATCTCATATTCATCTTTTGGTCTCAAACCCAAAGTGTATAGCAAAAACAAAAGAATTGGCCTTGCCGTTCCTATACTTTCGGAGGGAACTGTATTTCCAGCTTTTACTCCTAGACTTGGTTTTTGTAACATGACCTTTTTCTTTTGAGATCCACCTTAATCGGGTTCCACGAGAACATTTCGGTGTCCATCAAAAACGCACCACTTGCCACTGGTGGTTGTCGGCTTGCATCCAGAGCTCTGTGATCCGACATTAAAAACGTATAACGAGCTTGTGGTGATCTTCGGCTTGACAGAAACACCTACATTTTGCCTTAAAGAGGCAGATACTAGCGCTCTGTAGCTTCACATAACACTAAAATAGTCTTGCTAAAGAAACGTGACGCACTGTAGAATGTTTTAGGATCGATAAATACCGCTTCAGACTCTTCACTATATCTCCTAGTTTGGCATTTGCTTTAAATTAAATGGCTTTAAGTGTCATTGTTTAGCAGCTACATTTGTTTTTGAACTCAATCTTCATCTTAAACATTGTTGTTTTGTTCCCCCCCCCCCCCCCCCATTTTATGTAAAGTTTTATCTTATACTCCCCAGCTAGAGGCTAAACCAATATTTTCCTTCTGGCTATTTCTGTGGATGTTTAGCAACTTGAATAGCATGTTCCTGTTTTAGTCCTCATGCTGATCTCCAACCACAAACACAATAACTACAAAAAAAAAACCTCACCAACCCACATTTAATGGATGCAGCACAGAACTGGAATGTTACCCATTAGTCGTTTGAACACTCTACAAGTACGAGCACATGTACTGTAGACACGCTGTGCTATCGGATCGCCTGTTTCCTCCACTGGAAACTCTCTCCTTTTAGAGGATCTTTAGGAATCTTCAAACCCGTAGCTATCCAAAGAATCCATGAGGCACAGTTTTTCCTAAGCGTGTAGCCAAACCGAAAAATCAAAGCCTGGCAAGTCAAAGCGTTGACTGCCAAATCAACTTGATAAACACATCACGTTTACAAAGGAAGACTCATAAAACAACATACTGTCCTACTCTTTAGTATTCAGAAACGGGGACATTAAAGTTGACCAACGTCCAGTTTGACTCCCACCAGCCCTGGAACAGAAGCCAGGTGCAATCCAATCTCTACACGACCAGCCTGAAAATGTTCCGACCGGCTCTGCGTCCAAGAGCAAACATCTGAGAAAAGCCTTAAACGCTTGTGGTTACTCGAATTGGGCCTTTGTCAAAACTGCAGCGAGATCCTACTGGAAGACCAGAACAAGACTGTGTGTGCAGGGTGTCAGGGAAAAACTCCAGAAGGTTCTTCAGCACACACTGTACATCAAATTCAGCCCGGAACGTGGATATCAGAAACACCAAATTCCAAAACACCAGTGAAGCGGCGTGATGTACACGGTCCAGGCCAGCGAGTCATGCAAACATCTGTATACTGGTGAAACAACCACATCGTAAGCATACGTCCCTGCACCTGAAGGGCGAGGGACACTCTGAACAGAGAAGACGACTGGTTTGAAAGAGGAACTGGAACAAAGCGTATCACACCTCCGGATCCTGAGGTCATGCTAATCGTACGATATCAGAGGTAGCAGTTCAAATCTGGTGTTTTCACCTAGCTCCAATTCATCCTTAGTCACAAATGACCAGATTTCTTGATTTCAGGTTTCCAGGGTTGCTGGACAAAAGCAATACAAAATGTCGATATCAAAACCAAACAAAGTGTCGGTATAAAAGCTTTAGAATACGTAACACCAAGGTGACATCTGCGAGGGGTTGCGTGAAGACGAAACCACCTTTGCAAGCCTACAAGCTCGTGTACTGTCCGTGGTTTGGTACTGTGACTGTCGTGTGAAATTGAGTGACAGTTTCCGCGACTACAAGAAGAAGATTCCCGTTCCTCAAAGTCAGCCATCTTGCAATGACTCGCTTGGACACGCCTCCTTTGCCACGACCAATCACAAGCTCTGTTGAGTAGCTTGCTACGAGTTAGTTCTGTTGTTTCTGGCCTTAAGTTTCTTTTAATGCAGGCAGTGAGACTTGGGGAAATAAAACAGCTCCCACAAGATAAAACGGAAAACACTGGCCTTTCCACAGAGCTGGAGAAGCGAGGGACACTTTTTTTTTTTTTTTTCCCAAGAAACGTGTGTGAAACCCAACTCCCATTAAATGTCTTGTCACTTTATTATTTTGACGAGTGTATGCAAACTTTTGCATTTAGATGTATGTGTAGAATTATAGAGTTATTAAATGTGCACATTTTAAAAGCTGCATTGTGTGTGTGTGTGTGTTTGCTTAGGGAGCACATGTGACTATAAACGCTCGCGCAGAGGAGGACGTGGAACCCGAATCCATCATGCAGAAAGTGGCCAAGGCTTCAGGAGCCAATTACAGTTTCCACAAAGAGTCCAACCGCTTCAGAGACACAGGACCTCAGGGGCCTGTGGTGAGTCTCTCTCTCTCTCCTTCTCTCTCTCTCTCTCTCTCTCCTTCTCTCTCTCTCTCTCTCTCTCTCTCTCTCTCTGTCTCTCACACACACACACACACACCCTCTAACCTTTTCTGCTTTCTGTCTCTCTCTCACACTTTGTCTTTATGCCTGTCTCTCTCTTTCATTCTGCTTTCTGTCCCCCAGTCTCTCTCTCTCTCTCTCTCTCCCCCTCTCCCCCTTAGCCTCTCTCCCTTTCTCTCTTTCTCTGTCTTTCTCTCTATGCCTCTGTGTCTATCTCTCTCTCACACTCTCTTTCTGTCTGTCTTCTTTTCGTCTTTATTTCTCTCTCTCTCTCTCTCTCTCTCTCTCCTTACACTACAGTTATGCCACATGTCAGTTCCTGCATTTTGACCTCTAGTAACCCTCAGGCTCCAGCGATCGTGGCTATTTTTGGAACTGATACCTGTGTGATTAAAAAAGCTGAGGATTTTTGTTGTGTCTGCTCACACTGTGATTATTAAAGTCGTCTGAACATGAACGAACAACAACATGTTCCTGGGGAACTACATATTTTAGTAGTTATTATATACATACACAGATGTTGACTTTCCCTCACCACAGCTGTGTTTCAGTTCATCCAGCTTTCAGTAAACGCCATTTAAAATCCCCTGGCGACAGCCGGGGGAGGAAAAAAAACTGAAATGTATGAAATATCCTCCTGAGAAGTGCAAAAATCCTGGAAAAAGATTCATGTTTTCAGGATAAAATTCCACTTTGTATGTCGTGGCAGTGCCAGTCTGCAGCATGTTTCACTGAATCTCAGCGCCGCTGCCGAGTTTCAGGATTAGGGAAGGATCGAGAGTGGAGAAGAAATGTATAAATGACCGTTTCACTGTTTGTCCATCACCTAAACTCACATTCTATCACGTTCCTAAAGCCACTGTGAATGGCATTAAAGAAGCATTTGGCATTAAAGAAGCATTTGGCATTTGAAGCAAATTCCACCGAGATGCCTCGAGAGACTTGCCTCTGACCAAACAGGCAGTAATTTGTGGAGGAGAAGAAGATGAAGAGATAGCTAGAATACGATACGGGGATGCCTGTATAAAGTAGGGCAGCTGAATATGGACAAAAATGCTGTGTTGCAATTATTCTACTCCACACTGTAAAGCAAATTTGTTTCCCCGTTTGCTCAAAACACCATCAGCGAAAAAAAATCTGCAAAACAAGTGTAGCGTGCTTCTGCGAATTGCAATCCCGAATTATTGGCGCCCTACATGAAAAAGAACGACTCATCGTTCCGGTGCTTGCGCATACAGTGCCACATAGTTTTTATTTTAACACAGATTCTCTTCTCAAGTAATGCAAAATAATAGTTTCAGAATTATTGGCACCCTATATGAAAATGAATGACTCATCGTTTGAGATATTTTGTGCTTGCGCATACAATACCGTGTGGTTTTTATTTTAACACAGATTTTCTTATCAAGTAAGGCAAAATACGAGTTTCAGAATTATTGGCACAAGTCATACATTTCAGTCATTTGGCAGATGTCATCCAGAGCTATTTATAAAGCATGGAAGTACTTGTGACTTTCTTTGTAACTAGCCAAAAAAGTGGTCTGCAATCATGTGTCTCACATGTACCAAGAACATTTTAAAGGATCAGAATAATTTAGCAACAATAATTTCTGTTTTTGAGGAGCAGCAATCTAAAATTTTTTTTTTTTAAGAGAAAAAAAATGTGTTTAATTTATGTTGTTTCTCTTTTTTGTATTTTACGCTTTCATCTTAGACTGCATGTGAAGTAAATATAGAGTGTTAAATTGTAGTAAATAGTGATTTCGAGAATTAATAATAATAACGGCATTAACAATAAGAACAATAACGGACACACATTTTAAGGGATAACTATAGCTACCGTTTTCTCTTAAAGGGTGCCAATATTTCTGGGGTTAACTGCCTTGTAAAGCCAAGTATAACGCCGTAACTGGATTTATATAAGGCTTATTTAAATTACTGCTGAAAATGTTTTGTTCTTGCAGGGTTCTGTGTATCAGAAGACCAACGCAATGTCCGAAATCAAGAGAACCAACAAGGATAACTTCTGGGCGCAGGCAGAGGTATAAAAAAAAAAAAAAAAAGTAGTGTAGAGTGCAACACGATTTCCTGAAAGTTTACGCTTATTTTCTTTAAACTTTCTTTTAAACTTTCCATTCGGTTTCGAACCGTTAGATTTGAGTTCCTCTGCTCTCAGTGTTGCTTTCAAATACATCCTTTCTTCCTGGCTCTTTTTTGCACTCACCCTTCCCTTCTCTCTCTCTCTCTTTCTCTCTCCCTCTCAGAAAGATGAGGAGAAGCGCCGTCAGGAGGAGAAGAAGAAGGCGGAGGAGGAGCGGCAGCAGATGGAGAAGGAGAGGAAAGATCGGGAGGCCAAGGAGGCGGCGCTGAGGGAGAAGGCGGCCAAAGAGAGAGCCTCCCAGATCGACGACCAGAGGTGAGGCGCACCGTACGGAGAACACACGCCGGCACGTGCTCATTACAGCACCATCAATACTGATATAGCATTACGCCAGCAGGTGTTCGCTCTCTGTGTGTGTGTGTGTGTGTGTGTGTGTGTGTGTGTGTGTGTGTGTGTGGACTGATAAAGTTGTGTTTGTGTTTCAGGAGGTACCAGCAGCAGCTTGAGAGTCAGCAGAAAAAACAGCAGGTAATCGAGACACACGTATCACAGACACACACACACACACACACACAAAAGCATTATTTATTGACATATGGGTGTGTGTGTGTGTGTGTGTGTCTTAATCTCTTATCTCAGTGCTTCAGATAAACCTACAGGACACACAGCAGTATGGCACAGCATGTCAATCCCAAATTATTATTATTATTATTATTATTATTATTATTATTAATATTTTTTTATTTTATTTTAAAAGGGAGCCATACTGTAGCTTGAGTACCCATGCTGAACTTTTGGTTCCCCTTCTTGCCCAGGTACCAAGAGAACCGAGTAGGGGTGTGTGGGCGGAGCTAGAAATATTTCCTAGAAATAAATATGGAGCGACTTTGCTTCTTCAGTCTGCCAGCAATCCGTAAAAATCTGCCATCTTACATCTCCAAGTTACAACAATTCCCAAATGTCTTCCTGTTCTTTATATACGCTCACTACGTAGGGTGTAATGCTCTTAGAACATGTGTAGTGTAACAATACTCCTCGCAGAACTCCGTTTGAGACACAGCCACGTTTTTTCCGATATATTTCACGGTAAAGAAAATCAGTTTGCTCACTTTGAGTAATATTATGCCTATTACTATTCACCTTACATCCTCCAGAGAAGCTCCGCCCACTTCTACTGGTACAGACGGTCCTGGATTGGGATTGGCTGCCGTGTCATGCCGCATGTCTGGTGGTAAAAGTGCTGTAAGAATAATTAAGAATCAAACTAAAACTCCAGCTAAAGGTGTCCTGGTGGTTTAGTGATGGTCCAGTCATGGTATACATCAACGAGTGTCACTCGTACACTTTGATAGTGTGCTAATGAAAGTGTATAACTTAAAGGGGCAGTGTGTAATTTTCTCCGCTGTCTCTGAGGTCAGTTTCAATATAAACACTGACGAGCCCTTTCCTGACCATCTCTGCAACTCGGGTCTGGAGTGAATTTCTGGGCCAGAAAAATGTAGTAGCTAGTCTGAAATAAGGAAAACGGCAAATCTGCAAATCACAAAAGTGTCTTTGATGTGATATAATTATTAAAGGCATAGAAACACTTTTAATTGCTGCATACTGCACCTTTAAATAGGAACCAGTTTGATAACACTTTTGCTGGGAGAAATTCTGTGTGTGTGTGTGTGTGTGTACTGAAGTCATCATGTAAGCACTGAAGCTATTTCTTGCAGCAGTGAGGTGTGTGTGTGTGTGTGTGTGTGTGAGGAAGAGAAAGTGTGAGACTGGTTGTAAAGTGTGTGTTCATGTGTGTTAGGAAGAGGAGGAGCCGGCCGCCAGACCCAAAGGCTATAAGCGTGCAGAATCAGTGGAAAAGGCCAATGTGCGTGAGTGAGAGAGACGGTGAACGACTCGTCTTCCTGCCTTTTTTTTTTTTTTTTTTTCCACTTTCACTTTACAGATTAACCGGATTCATCTCTCCTTCTCAATCAGTGCCTCAGTTAACCTGCATCTCTCTCTCTCTCTCTCCACACTACTAACATGCTTGTCCTTTCAGAAATCTGTAGTGTGATGCTTGGTGTTAATCAAGTGTGTGTGTGTGTGTGTGTGTGTGTGTGTGTGTACATACTCAACAGGAGGCTGCTGCTCTCATCTCCCAGCGTTCTGTGAACCCCAGAGAAATGTTCCAGCAGAGGGAGAAAGGCATAGCAGCCAGCAGCACAGATAACACACCATCCAGCCCACAGCCTGGTTAGAACACACACACACACACACACACACACACCCTAATCAATTACATTTCTAAAATTAATTTCGAATTATGAAGTAGAAACATTTACTCAATATTGACAAAATCAATCCCTCATTATCCCTCATGTTTCAGCTTTTTTTTTGTCAAGTTGTGTGTAAGTGTTTTCGTGGCCACACTGAACGGTAGCCAAACGTTTTGCCGAATTTCCCCTTGCTAGTAAATAATGTGCCGTAAATAACCGAGCGTGTTCACGACATGGCTGATTGACTTTTAGACACGCCCACAAAACTCCACAAAAGACAAAGCTCACAGAGAGCTGAAAATGACGAAATGACGACAATGACGACGTTCATCAAGCCAGATACGAACAGAATTATTCGTAAATTGCTGGTACGAATAATTTGGTATTGAAGAAAATCCTGCAAATTTGGAAAAACTTTCGTTTGTAACTTTGTATCGTGCTCCCAGATGTCTGTAGATTAACACGTAAGAACACTAATGTAAACCTCGACTTGAAAGCTTGAAATCATATAATTTGCATGAAACACGCTTCGCACTTTATGGTACGAAGACCAGCGACGTTACGCTAACTTTTGTAAATCCAGCAGAAAGTCCAGTTTGGCTTACGGCAAATGTTTACTAAAAGATTGATAAATAAGGCCTGGTGTGTGTTTGCTTGGACGAGTGAAAGTTGACCTCGTGAGTGAAGTTAGTGAGTGTAGCCTTTGTCAATCAAGCTGCTCTTTAGAATATTAGGCCACGCCCACTCTGATCATTTTTTTTAAAACAGGTTTTAACATACAGTAGATATAAAAGCTCACCTGCGACCTCATGCCGGACATGTCAACTCCCAGCCGCCATTTTATTTCATATTTGTGTTACTGAGCGAGACTGGGAGGAGTGTGTGAATACTGGTACTGTACACACACTCGGCTTTGGTACAAGCCTAAACAAGCTGAGGGTGGTTCTCTTCTCGGCTAGTCTCCGATACAATCACCTGAGCTGATGATATCTGGGTCCGCTGGTGTGCAGTGCGTTTTCTACTACGTGACTAACACTGATTCGTGTGTGTTCATTATTCTCTGTGCTCGTTAGCGCCCTCTCTGGCGACGTCTCTCTCTTCCGCTCTGTCTGTCTGTGTGTAGGTCAGCGCCGCTACTAAACACTCTCTCTCAGCTCACTTCCTGGTTTTGTTCATTGTGTAACTCGTGTGTGACGGTTGTCGGAATCATTTCTGCCTCTTTTCATGCTGTCTTTCTCTATGTTTCTCTGTGCGTGCGTGTGTGTGTGTGTGCGTGCGCGCGTGTGTGTGTGTGTGTGTGTCAGGGCGGTTGAAAAGCCCTTTTCTGTCTAAGCAGCCTTATGAGCCTTCGCCATCTCGCTCTCCTGTGCACCAAGCCTCACCTGTACGAGCCACAGGTACACACACACACATACACACACACACGATCAAGCTGTTAATACATGTCTCCACTGAGATTCCAGGAACCTTTCCAGAAACTAAACCATTCAGGAACTCTTCCGAATGCGAACGAATGCTTCGAGTCCCTTAACAGAAGTGTGTGATGGATCGGAAAGTTCGGCACGTGGGAAAAATACAGCAACACA
>CM075010.1:26036923-26062794 GCA_037576675.1 Pangasius sanitwongsei
ATTTATGGTTTCATTAAAGGTGGTGGGTTCAGCTGGCATTCATTTCAGAGGGCTCTAAAATATATAAAGTATAAGTAGCTCGTTTTGTATTGGAGTGGTTCAGTGTTTGAGCCCGATTTTGAGGGCCTGAAACATGTTTTCTATATCCGTAAAAACCTTGCGGCCATCCGTGTCAAATTAGCGAGAGTATCGTGTCGGTCTTCCCGTGTCAAAAGCACAAAGCCATGACAGAAATAAGTGTGACGTACTGTGGGTTTTTTTTCCCACATCACATTCCAGAAGGTAAAAGAAATCAGGATCCAATAGAACAAGTAGATTTTTCACCAACATCCAACACTGAGACAAGTGAAAAGGTCATAACGACTGGCGGTAAAAGCGATTGCCTCATCATTATTCCAACATGAAATCTTGGGGTTACTTTGTTATTTTTTTCTGATCGGATCTTTGGTTAACCAGAGAAATCAAATCAGCACCTAAAATCGTTCTTCAGTTTCATTTTCGAGCATTAAAAGGTCTTCTGAGAGGTTATCTGGTGATAAAATCACGTCTAATTCATGCACGGACGTTTATTTTAATGAGACATGGGAGGGCAGTGTGTAACTGTAACTTGCAGTGGTGTCTGTGGTTAGCACATTACACCAAAACCATTTCTGACATTCATACTTCCTGTGGTGCAACAGGCTCAATAGTCTTTTAGGTAAAATCACAAAAAATCACTTGTACAGCTCTAACCTCGAGTTTCATCATGTGCTTTCAGGGACTGAAGGATGTGGCTTATCTTCTCTTAATCACACCGTGGGAAGATTATGTATGATTTCCATCTTATTTTTAAAAAAAAAAAGATAAGGTACCACGAAGCTAAAGGCAATGAGTGCATCTAGAGTTTGTGTTACTTTTCTACATTTACATCTTAAATTATTTTTATTGGCCTAAGAATTCAGTCACATTTTTCCCTTTAGTTTATGCACGCCTTTTAGTATTAACAATGCTTTTAATTTAATAAATGGAAATTGTATATTTGATGTGTACGTTCTGTGGGAGCAGGTGGGATTGGTCAAACTTTCTGCAGGAGTGGATGGGATTTTTTTCAGAAGTGTCTGCAAGAGTGGGCAGGTTCGGTCAAGAGTATCTGCAAGGCCACACGGGACTGGTCAGGAGTGTCTGTGGGAGCAGGCAGGATCACTCAAACTTTCTGCAGGAGTGGACGTGATGGGTTAAAGTTTTCTTCGGGAGCAAGTGGGATTGGTCAAACATACTCCAGGAGCTCGCATGATTTGTAAAACGTTTCTGCAGGAGCAAGTGGGATTTGGAAACTTTTCTGCAAGGGTACACAGGATTGTGGTCTACTGACCAGCAGGTTGTGGGTTCAAATTCATGTACTATCAAGCTGCTGCTGAGTAAAGCCCTTAATCCTCAGCTCAGTTGTATAAACGATGTAACTTGGTCTGGACAAGAATGTCTGCCAAGTAATGTAATGTAAGGAGTGGGGAGGCAGGTTTTGTCAAGAGTATCTGCAGGACCACATGGGATTGGTCAGGAGTGTCTGTGGGAGCAGGTGGGATTGCTCGAAATTTCTGCAGGAGTAGACGTGATTGGTTGAAGTTTTCTTTGGGAGCAAGTGGGTTTGGTCAAACATACCACAGGAGCTCGCATGATTTGTAAACTTTTCTGCAGGCACCCACAGGATTGTGGTAGTTCAGTGGTTACAGTTTTGGTTGTGAGTTCAAATCCTGGCACTACTAAGCTGCCACTGAGTAAAGCCCTTAACCCTCAACTCAGTTGTATAAATGTAAGTTGGTCTGGACAAGAATGTCTTCCAAATAAATTTAATGTAAGGATGGGACAGGTAGTTTTTGTCAAAAAAAATATCTGCAGGACCACATGGGATTGGTCAGGAGGATCTGTAGGAGCAGGTGGGTAGGATTGGTCAAAGTTTCTACAGTAATGAAGATTGGTCAAAGTTTCTGCATGAGGAGGTTGGATTTGTCGAACGTTCAGAAGGAGTTCACGGGATTGGTCAAACTTTCTGCGGGAGCGAACAGGATTGGTCAAACTTTCTACAGGTGCAGGTGGGATTGGTCAAGAAAGTTTGCAGGAGTGGGAATGATTGTTCAAACTTTCTGTAGGAGTGGATGAAGTTGGTCAAACTTTCTGCAGAAGCAGACAGGATCAGCCAAATGTGTGCAGGAGTGTGCAGGAGTGGACAACAGTATCTGTGGGAGCGGGCAGGATTGGACAACAGTATCTGTGGGAGCGGGCAGGATTGGTCATGAATGTCTGCAAGAGTGTAGGGGATTGGTCAAAAGCTCTGCAGGAATAAGCAGGATTGGTAAAACCTTTTGCAGGAGTGTGTAGGATTGGTCAAACATGGACAAACGTTCTGCAGGAGTGGACAGAATTAAGTTCAGAGTCAAGCTTTCTACAGGAGCTGGAGGAATTGGTCAAGAGAGTTGTGGAGCGGCGTGAGATTGAGCAGATTTTTTTGAGGGAAAGGGGGAGATTGGTTAAAGTTTCTGCAGGAGTGGATGGGATTGGTTAAACCTTCTGCTGGAGCAGAACAGGTCCAGCATGTTTGCAGGAGTGGGTGGGATCATTCAAACTTTCTGCAGGACCATGTGGGATTGGTCAAAATTCCTCTGGGAAATGATAGGAGTGGGATTAATAAATAGTCCTGCTCACACCTCCACTTCAAAAATATGTAGTCGATTGTGGTTTACAACAGATGCATTGATGATTCAGTTTGAGATTTCGGCCGGAGTGTCCCTGAGTGTCACTGAGTGTCACTGAGCTCCACCACCCCTGTGCCCTACAGACGTAAATAACTGACTTCTATTATGAGTCACTGTCTGAAATATAGAGCTTTTTCAGTTACAAAACACAAAATGTTTTTAGTACAATTCCAAATATTATTGTGAACAGTATGCTTTTTTGTATTCTGTGTGCAGTTGTGGTGAACTGGGACCCGAACAGAAGCACTGCGTGTCGAACACACAGCAGTTTCCTGGAATAAGAGAAATCAACATGGGGATTTTCTGTTTTATAACCCCAAAGTTTCACTATCGGTGCAAAAGACAGAGTTTACATTTCCCCTTTTTTTTTTCTGAGAGCAGAATCGATTTTTAGCTGAAATTATAACCGAAAAATTTTCCCCATATGCATATATGCAATTATTCACCATACCATTCTGTCTGATCTCGGATCTTTTTGTAGTTCCTTTTTGTAATACTGAATACAATTTGCATATCAACATTTAAACTTGTTTAAATGTTTTACAGCCTGCACCAAAAAAATTTTTTTTAAATATGCTAAACATGAATAACAATAAAACTAAAAAAAAAAAAAAAAGGCAAAGCAAGTGGCTGTTACACTATATACACACACTAATATTCTGAGTGCACTTTATTCTCACTTCTGCAAGTTGTTTTTGCGTCACGAGGAAGCTACGAAGTCAATGTCCTCTGCATGGGGTCATGCTGAATTTTAGCACAATATGAACTTTATTCAGAAAAAGGAAGTTAGAAATGTCTTGATGGAAAAAATATCACCACACTTCTGCAAAAGCTGAGCGGAACTGCAGACCAGCCTTGTCCTGGTGTCTGGGGACAGGAGCTGGAGATGGCTCAATTTCACCCCTAAATTCTCCATTTAAGAGTTGGAATCAGAAATACGAACCCTCGGGAGTGAAATGGACCCGGGGATGAGATGAAATGACTGAAGAAGAAGGCTGCAAATCTAATCTCTCTTGTGCATTCAAAGGCGTTACACAACCACACTGTATTATTCAGCTTGACGTCTCTCAAAAATGTCCACCAACTTTCTCAGAAATGTTTCAGGCTGATGCGCAGCTGCTAAAGCACCTTGTGTCATATGTCATGACTTCAGCATGGGATGGAAATGCGTTTTATCTGAACAGTCAAAGGAAAACTCAGCATTGTGGGTAATACAACTCCTGAATCGAGTCACTCCAAACCGCATGTGACGTCTAAACCTGTGTGTGTGTGATTAATCTTTCAACGGACATCAATATCAGATTCCTGTATGGCCTCCAGATTCTAAAATTATATATGTTTGCTAATCTTTTTTTTTTTTTTTTTATAATGACTGTAACTGTGTTTAATTATTTAGCCCATTCATGTACCTCGTACTTTTTATACTTTTATTTTTTCCACGTTTAGCATGTTTTACAATATGCTTATACTGTAAAATGTCTAAAGATGTTATATACTGTAGAGAGGTCTTATTAATAATATTAGTACTGATATTAGCATACAAACTTCCCTTGCACCAAACATAGTCAAAATTTACATATTTAATCATTTCGTAGCAGAACAGTTCAGGCAACAGACATCCAAAATCTAAATATAACCGAACATAATCAGGCATTATTACTTTATTTTAAAAGCCACAGATTTGTCTGTTCAGATTTCGGGATTAAATGTCAATGATAAATGAAGCATAATAAACACTGTTTGTCGTGTACCACCTCTCTGGAGCATAAAACCAAAAATAAAACCCGAAATCCACTTCCCTGTTTTTATGTTTGAAGGAAGAAACGGTTAGTTATATGGAATGTATTACATTTTAGATTAAAGAGGAACAAAAACAGTTGTGGTTTCTTTTGATCAGCTTTAGTGATAATGAACCATGTTCCACTGATATTAATGTGTAGTATGTGTACACCAAATGATCGACTTGTCGGTTAAAATCTTAAATATATTTCTTATATAGATATTTAATATATTTAAGAAATCATGCTCACTGTTCCCAGGAACGTGAGTCAGATGAAGATTTCAGTGCGTTGAGCGGGGTGACGAGATTTCTGGTTAACTCTTTAATGTCTTTCTGCATCTGGACTGTTTTTTACCTTTATTCTCTATTTCTCTCTCTCTTTTTCTCTGCCTGAGATGAATAAAAGGGGAATTTTGGCTCCTCTGCTTTCACACACACGTCTTTGAGGCCCCGAGTCCTTTGCTGTTCCACTCAGTGACTCACTCGCACGTATTTACAATTTCTGAACTCCCTCCGTTACCCCACTTTAACTGCCTACTTGAGTGCGAATGTGGAACTCCAGAATCGACTCAGCAGCTACACAACAGAGTTAAAATTCACCTTCTTACATACTGTGACTTTCCTACTTTCTAAATAGCATCAAGATCATCAGCTGCTGCTTTACTGAACATCCACAGACTTATTGGAAAACCTGAGGAACAGTTTTTTTGCTCCAAAAATTTGGAACTTGATTGAAACTGATTTGAAAGTACATGCATTTTTCGGTAATAATTATTATATTAATTATACGTATCCTGTAAAACAATTTGAGCTACATTGCTAAATGTTCCTAAAGGTGCTACTAAAGTATATTTTTATTATCACTAATCTTACGGTGGGTAATATAGTCAGCTCCAGAATTGTGGTTCATTCTCTTAATCTCGCACTGAATATAAAAATAAAAAAATGGCACCCCTGCAACATCCGTTTGCCAAAACCAGTTCTTTACCCAGGGCGCCAATACTTTTGGAGCTGACTGCATTATACCACATTTGAAGACTGCTGACATTTTTTTCCATTGCTTGTCACTCGGTATGCTCGAGGGCGTGACACTGGCTGGAAAGCAAAGAGGGGAAGTACATTAGTCTCTTGTGCATTAGTGTTTTTACTGAAATGATGACCACATGATGGTTATGATTCGTTACCACTGAGTCAAACGTCTCTCCGAGCCTCAATCAAAAGTGTTCACTGATGGAGACAAGAGCATTCTCTCGTCTGGCACATGCTTTTACTCCAAAGTCAAGTGAATACAATCCAAGCATGCAGCTGAATATTTAAGGGTTAATGGCTAAACGTAAAAAAAAAAAAAAGTGATTGGCCCCAAAAATCATGCTGATAATGATATCAAAAATAAAGGCAACCAAATCCAAAACGTAATCCAGGAAGGAACATTGAGAGGAACCTGATTCAAAAGGGAACCCATCCTCTTCTGGATGACACCTGATACTAAGTATGTTTTGCAGTTGTGCGTCGCTGGTACCACTAATTATTTAAGTATGTGACATCAAAGTTAAAGCAATTTTACTTAGTAACAGGCTGCTTAGCAACCGTTATTTTAACATCTTCACACGGTTTCATTGTGCATTCAAATTGTCCTGCCTCCTATTCATATCCATAATACTGAAGATGATAATTCATAGTTCATAATCCTGCTCAGAGGTCTGTGGGTGCGAGTGTGGTCCGAATATTGCAGCCAAACAGATTGTTTGATGTGGTGTTGAGCGGCATCCATGTTCAAAGGCACACGGGTGCGTAATAATAGCAGTTTATATGAGGTGTTCCTGTACTCTTCATCGTTGAGCGTGAGAACAGAACAAAACTGTCATTCTGGACAGTTACACTCACTGAACACTTTACTAATACTGGGAAAGGCCTACCTTTTCTCTCAAAGCAGACTCAATTCTTCATGGCATGGATTCCACAAGACGTTGGAAACATATGGTCCGTGTTGACATGATTGCATCACGCAATTGCTGCAGATTTTTCAGGAGCACTTTCATGCTGCCAATATACCATTCTACCACATCCCAAAGGTGTTCTATTGGATTCAGATCTGGTGACTGGGAAGGCCATTGAAGAACACTGACCTCATTGTCATGTTCACGAGACCGGTTTGAGACGACCTTTGCTTTGTGACGTGGTGCATTATCATGCTGGAATGATAAGCCATTAGGAGATTTGTAAATTGTGGCCATGAAGGGATGCACATGGTCAGCAGCAATACTCAAATAGGCTGTGGCATTCGAGCGACGATTGATCGGCATTAACGGGCCCAAAGTGTGCCAAGAAAACATTACCCACACCATTACACCACCTCCACCAGCCTGGACTCTTGACACAAGGCAAGTTGGGTCCATGGATTCATGCTGTTGCTGTCAAATTCTGACCCTATCATCTGTGTGCCTTGGCAGATTCATCAGCCCAGGCTATGTTTTTCAGTCTTCAGCTGAGCCCATCTGCCTCAAGGTTCGACATGTTGTGCATTCTGAGATACATTAGGTGCATTTTCTGCTCACCACAATTGTCCAGAGTGGTTATCTGAGTTACTGTAGCCTTTCTGTCAGCTCGAACCAGTCTGGCCATTCTCTGTTGATCTCCCTCATCACCAAGGCGTTACCGTCTGCAGAACTGCAGCTCACTGGATGTTTTTTCTTTATCGCACCATTCTGAGTAAACGCTAGAGACCGTTGTGTGTGAAAATCCCTGGAGATCAGCAGTTATAGAAATACTCAAACCAGCCCATCTGGCACCAGCAATCATGCCACTATCAAAATCACTGAGATCCCATTTTTTTCCCCCATTCTGATGGTTGTAGTGAACATTACCCAAAGCTACTGGCTCGAAGCATCTGCATGATTTTACGCATGAATAGGTTTACATGTGTTCCTAATAAAGTACTCGGTGAGTTTATATTTGTTTGCATTTTTTCACGTCCATGACTATCATTCAATCTGGCAGTCAGAGGCCAGCGGCGAGTGGGAAAAAGTCACTGAGCAGGAAAATACGTTTGTCTTTTAAGTGATTATTACTCAACCAAGTGATTAATATCAGATCTGGAACATGAGCTAGCCAAGCAAAAAAGGTCAGAAGGCTTTTATAAACATCAGATGTTGCCTTTATCAGTCTTTACAGGATTTGGAACCTGGACTGAATCTGTCCCAAATCAGGAAAAGTTGTTTCATGCGTTATTCTATAGCGATTTATGGGTTAGCATTGGGTTGTTATTCATTTTCTATCATTAGATAGACCCCCAGAAAACAATAAGAACTGCACAGATGAGTGTGGGTGGTGCTGATGATTAGAAGCATGGGGAAACTGATCTGTTCTGTAGGTGGTCTCAGATGAGAATGAGACTCATTTACAAATATTGGTTTCAAAATGACTTATCAAGTGTGGTAGAAGGCAATTCACACATACAGTACAGCTGTGCAGTTAATGGTTAAGGGTTTTGCCCAGGAGCCTAATAATCTCTGGTTTGAACTCACAACCTGCTGGTCCCTCTTACAGAAGATCTGAACTTCTCCTGTGAGAAAAAAAATAGCCTGATGTTGATGTGTAGGAATAGCAGTTGTTGCCTTTCTTGTCCTGGAGAATATAAATTACACGGCTCTCACACGGCTCTCACACAGCTCTTACAAGGCTCTCGGCAGTGTTAATCTGATATGCTCCACACACGCGCACACACAGACACGCACATGGGGCCCTGCGATATTCTGAAAGCACGGTGTGATCTCAGACTGAGTAAGACCCGCTACTGAATCTGCCAGACTGAAACCTCCCTAATTTCCATTCCACTAATATCACTTCAGACAATATCACATGTGTCAGATAATTGGGGGGTGGGTGTGGTGGTGGTGGGGGTGGTGGGGTGGTGGGGGTGGGTTGGGGGGGGTGTGTGTGCGCGGATGGAGTTACAAAATTAACATGGTAATATACTGGTGGAGATTTTTAAAGTGATGAACATCATGGAAAATATTCCAGAAGTTTCCTTAACCATTTCTTTCTTTTACACTCTTATCAAAATAATAATAATAAAAAAAACCCTGATACACCGATTGTAAATACACCTAATTGTCTCATACGTGTGGTTTGAACACAGGAAATCTGGATGGTGGAGGAGGAGGTACATGTTAAAGGGTTGCTGAAGGGTCATTTTGTTAATTCTTTCATTTTCGCTAGCTGTACACCTGACCATCAGATTGATTCCCCCCTGTGTTTGCTGTTATAATGAGCTCCACTCTTCTGGGGAGGTTTTCCACTAGATGTTAGAGCGTGGCTGTGGGGATTTGTGTTCATTCAGCTACAAGAGCGTTAGTGAGGTCAGGCGCTGATGTTGGGATGTCGAGGAGGTCTGGGGTGCAGTCGGTGTTCCAGTTCATCCCAAAGGTGTTCAGTGGGGTTGAGGTCAGGGCTCTGTGCAGGACACTCGAGTTCTTCCACTCGAACCTTCACATACCATGTCTTCATGGAGCTCGCGTTGTGCACAGGGGCATCGTCACGCTGGAACAGGTTTGAGTTCCAGTGAAGGGAAACTGTAATGCTACACCGCACAATGACATTCTATACAATTGTGTGCTTTAAACCTTGTTTGTTTGTACAGTTTGTTGACGAACCAAACATGGGTGTGATGGTCAGGGGTGCACATACTTTTGGCTGTATGGTGTACGTTATTGAAAATGGAGGATAAAATTTCGATCCTGCTGATTTAGCCAGCTATATGAAGTAACAGGGCGTAGCTGCTTTAGCTCGGTTTTCAGTTTGACTGTTTAATGTGTTTGATCTGTGTCTGTCATCTGATCTGTGCGGAATATGTAATGAATTTCCCTACTGCGCTACCAATAATAAGTCAACAACGATTTGTTTTAATTAATCATGTTGTTATTTCTAAAAAAAAAAAAAAAAGGCTCATTACAGTATGCTGAGATCATGAGAAAATCCTGGGATTATCTCATTTGTCGTCTAATGATAATGACACAAATAACTGCCATGTCATGAGAAATGGAATAAAAATAAATTCTTTTTTCATTTTTACAGGAAATGTCAGAAAAGAAATGTTTTGTTTTGTTTTTTTTTAAATCCAGGGCTTTCACAAAAAGTCATTTTTTCCCATCCATCTTTTCCCCTGACCAGTATTTCCATAACACTGCGTTACGATTGGCTAATAGTTTTAATCGCAGTGACTGATTACTCACTGTGAAGATTCCCCAGTGATTGTATCAGTTTTCCCTTCACCTCTTTTATGCTAATTTTTGGGAAAAAAAAAAAAAGAAAATTAAAAAAAAAACCACATATCTGGAAAAGCACCTCGATATGATGTATAAACCATGGAAACCATAGCCTAAAGCGTAGGTACGATTATTAAAAAATACATTTTATCCTATCTTTTTTTAGGTTTTAGATTCAGAGTTATACAGGAAGTTCACAGGAAACTGTGATACTTGTGTGTGTGTTAATTGTTCACACCTTTTCACTTATCCCCTCAACACACACTATAGGTGTATGTGCGTGTGCGTGTGTGTGTGTAGGTGTGAGATTGTGTATTGAAGGGGCTTACAGCAGCAGTAATAATCTCTCAGGTTCCCAATAATGAAGAAAGGCGGATGTTTTGTCTAATATTTTTTACCAGAGAAACTCATCTTGGTGTGCCTGTCCTCTGGGCTGAGGTCTCTGTTATTCGTTCTGACATTTAAAGGTTAAACTCGGTTAAATGTCAGGGACTATCCGGGCAGGTGGAAGACACAGAGAGAAAGAGAGATAGAAACAGATAGAGAGAGAGGCCCCTCCATAACACAGATCCGAAACTTTCAGCAGCCAAACCGGGTGCAGTACAAACCCAGCAAGCACAGAGCGTCGTCATAACGGCTCGCAGATTCAAAACAAAGGCAGCTGTTAATATTTTTCTCTATAATCAGGATGGGGCTTTCCATTTTTCTTTCTTTTTTTTTTTTTTCTCAAACACCGCGTTCAAAATAGAGCGATATTCTCTGTCGTCGATTTAAAGACTTTGTAGCTTTGAGTTCAAATTTGGGCACAGAATTCATCTGGAAGTGAAGTGCAATTGTTGTAATAAATAAAAGTACATCATAATTGTATTACAGCGATCTGCTCTAGTGCATTTCAGAAAATGAAAAAAAAAAAAAGAACTATTTTGATTTGCACAAGAACAAACTGGCATTAAAAACTATTCTACACTTAAGAATAATGTGCACTTGCAGACAATAGATAAGGCTGGAACTTAACAATCATTTCACGACTTGATTATCAAACTTACTTTCAGAGTTGTTGTTGTTGTTGAGGTAATATGTGCTCAGGGGAAATTCTGACGAGAACTTTCACCTGTGCCTCTTTAGACCCGCGTACTCGTCTCTGGATCGGGGCAATCCCCCATTCTCCATCATTTCCAAGGAAACAAAAAAAAGTACACAAAAACATAGATAAAACCTGATTACTGACAGATCGATACACGAATGCATAATTAAGATTGCTGCCTTACGGTTAATGGACGTGCAGGAATTTACGTATTTTCTAAAAACAGTCATGAAAAAAAGACAAAAAAACCATGGTTAAAAAAATTTTTAATAAACCAAGTGAATTTTCTAGAATTTGTTTCATATTTCAGACATTTATGTACCCAAACCCTTTTTGTAATTAATAGAGCGAATAACATTATATTTTTCCAATTTTAAATTATTTTTATTGTTTAATATTTTTGAATCCAATTTAAAAGCAGAGTAGGATGTAATTCTGTACAGTTGTAATTAGTCATTAATGTAGAACATTTCTCATTAACGTTTAACATAAATGGAAAATGAAATATAAGACATAAATAGTCTGCAATAGTCATTAAAAAAGTTTTTTGTATTATTATTTTTGGGAAATGACTCAAGTGAGAAAAAACACTTACAATTTTTTTTTTTTCCCCCAAACAGAAATGGGGTTAATATCATATTAATCAGAGTAAAACTAGTCATTTGCTACTTTTGTATTGCAAGTTAAAGCTGAAAGAAATATTTATAATTGAATAAAGTTTAAACCCAAACGTTTACAGGCTATCAATGGTTCTTTAATGTGTCTAAAAAAAAAAGTCACTGGTGTCACTTTCTAAAAATATCAGAATTATTAAAATCAGTCAGTTATGTAAGAAATCATTACAACTTTGTGGGATACGAAGCGCTGAAATGACGTAATAACCTCGTCCATGCAGCGTCAGCTAACTGTTACCATGGTAACGTTAGCTCCTTACCTCAGTGAAGAAGGCGCCAATAGCTACCTCCTTTTTTCTTCATTAAAGTGACGCAGTTTGTGTGTTTGCGTGACTTTCTGCAGATTCCGACAGACAGAAGTTCGAAGACAGAAATGTTAGCACGTTTTCTGTTACACCGCCGCAGTCCTCGGTGTCGTCGCTAGCTAACCTGACTAGCATTACATTTCAGTGGGTCTTTTCTTTCTCTGAATAGAACTAACTAACATAGCAGTTCATTCAGAAATTGAAATGTTAAACAGGTTATTGCCATTTTAACATCTCTCTTACCACAGGAGCGCTCTCAGAGGGGAAAATATGCCCTTTGCTAAATGAGTCAGCGCTTTGATTCGGCTGTTTGAGTCGGATCTTTGAGACGATCTTTTTTAAAGTGTTTATTTTGTAACTATAGACCACCGTGGAAAACGCTTTTCCTCCACGAGTGATGCGTGACGTAGTCTACGGATTAAAGATGTAAATAACAATTTCCAAATGTCTAATGAACAGCAAATATGACAACATCTGTGTTTCAGATTTATGCAATTTTTTCTGTAAATAAAATCTCGTCTTCATTGTTGCATTTGTGTGTGTTTTTTTTTTTTTATTCATTCTCGCATTCATGTGTGATTGATTTGGACATGAAATGAATTCAATAATATAAGCACTGATTTTTTTTTTCTTCTTCAACATTTGTGGGCTGACAGAAAAGGGGTTAATGTCGTAGGAAAACCATGATGAATTTATCAGAGTAAAAGTAATTACTTGCTACTTTAAGCGTAAAAAGCTGAAAGAAACATTCCCCAAAACACATAGGTACATTATTTTTAAAAAAATGTTCCTATATGTTTTTAAGTATGTTTTGGGGAATGTTTCTGTATGTTGTAAGCACTCATACAACACACTTACAACTCATAGAAACATTACTCAGACATACTTAAGTACAGTGAAGGTTCAAGAACCCTTTTAGGAGGCTAAGAACCTTTAATTATCTAATAGACCCTTCAAGAATCCCCCCCTTTTTTTTCTTAAACAACATAAGTTAAGCTAAATGTTCCTAGAAGTTCCTAGAACCATAACATACTGCTAACTTGTTAGCTAGGAAGTGTCATGGTAGTGCTAAAGGGTGCAGAACTACACTACCCATCAGCCCCTGCATGTCACATGTCTCACTAATCACTCTCACCTGAGTCTCATTATGCCTTGTTAGCACCAAAATTTAAGGTCTAGTGTTTCAGCGTCTCACCATCAAGATTTTATAGCTTTGCTGTTGCTTATAGTCTGTAGTTTTTTGTTTTTTTTTGCCTCAAATCCATAGTCCATGTTTGTGGTTCTTGTTTTTTTGGGGTTGTACTATACACAGTAAATTATCTGCACTTGCATCCAATCCTCTTCCAATCTGTGACGGG
This sequence comes from Pangasius sanitwongsei, assembly GCA_037576675.1. NCBI lineage: Eukaryota > Metazoa > Chordata > Actinopteri > Siluriformes > Pangasiidae > Pangasius > Pangasius sanitwongsei. The sequence goes on from CM075010.1 coordinate 26,050,118, forward strand.
AAGAACCGTTCTGCGTAGAGTACTCAGACTTTTGGACCGTTTTAGATCGTGTGGCTTCGTCTTGAAGGCTCATGAAGCTCACCAGAATATGCAGAAATGTCTTCCAGCTTCAAAAAAACCCCCACACGTTTAATTCGAAAAGTATCTTAAATGTTATATGTAGAGCCCTACAACACAGGGTCAATAAAGAGCTCCACGTAGAACCTGTTCGGGAAGCTAAGAACCCTTAATTATGCAATGGACCTCTAAAGAACTCTTCAAGAACCCTTTTTTCTAACAGTGTACCAAGTCCAACGGCAGTTCAGCTGAATGTCACACAGGTTCTAGGAGTTCAGAAGAAAATCTTATCAATCCTTTGAAGATTGCGCCACACATGCATCCAGTTAATACATACACTCTTAGAAAAAAAGGTTCTTTAAGGGTTCTTAAAGGGTTCACTGGGTAATTAAGGTTCCAGAAAAGGGTTCTACTTGGAACCTTAATGTAATGCTTTTAAAATGACAATAAGAGTTTGAATATTTGATGAAACTAACGTCTAATATAATACCTATATTATCCTGAATATGTATGGAATACATGTAATAGTCTGTTTGATGATGTTGCCCAACTTATTAAGCTCACAGCAGTGATAATTAATACTCGTCACTGTTCAAATAAAAAAAGGAGCAAGTAATAAAAGTAAACTCTAACTCCCATGATCCTTTGCTTGAACAACTAAGGAAGTGAAAGTGTGTTTTTTTGCCCAATGACAACTGGAACAGCCCATCTGGTTCAGACCTCGAGATTTCGAAAGCCTTTTACCTTGTGGTGAGAGCACACAAACGAGAATACACACTGAAGGAAGACGTTCACACACACACGCACACACACACACACACACACACACACAGACTCACACGCACGCACACACGCGGATCTGAAGCTCGGGGAGAGACACACGTTCACAATGGGTATGTCTGGGTTTTTTTTTCATTGCTTTTACTTTTACTGTAAGTGGATAATTATTAACTAGTTACTGATGGATAATGGTGAAGTGACTTTTAATTCATTTGATTCTTTTATGTCAACCTGTACATACTGTAATAATAATAATAATAATAATAATAATAATAATAATAATCAACTTATCATGCATGGGCTCTCCAGAGTGCTGTACAATCAAGTATTAAAAATGATTAAAAAGTAATATAATAGAATGCACAAGGATAAGATATGAGTAATATGAGTATAAATAAGTGTAAGGAGAATAAAATACACATATATATATATATATATATATATATATATATATATATATATAAATGAATAAAATAATTACATGAAAATAGAATGAAACTATACTGAAAGAGAGGAAGTACGTTCAATTACATGCCAGTTTAAGAAGATTCACATAGTTATAACCCAATACGCTCATTTTAAAATACTTGAAAATATTATAAATAACTCAATTTATAACCCACTTTTTTGTGTATATAATGGTACTATTATAAGTAAATAATAGTAATATAAATTTTTCTATGTATAAATGTATTAAGATATATTAATGTTACTATTTCAGATCAGAAATTGATACACCTAAGAACGATTTCTTTAGCTTGCTTTTTTTTTTTTTTTTTTTTTCCTTTGAGTCCGGCATCTGACACTAAAATGAACATTTCTGGATGTGTATGTAATCTAATCCTGTGTCTGTTACATATGTCACGATAGTAACTCCGTTTTAGAGCGTGCACGCATGCTGTTTAAAATCCTAATCAACAATATAAGGTGAGTTACAGCGAGATAAAGAGCTCAAGGTCGTGTCGCATAGTGTATGAACTCGGATATTTGTGTCTGTAGGCAGAAGTCAGGAAGTGGTTAAGGGAAACAGAAACACAGTACAGTACTGCTGCAAGCGTAAAATCCCGCATCTGATAAATTCACAGCTTACACAGTATCATATGAAGCTTATCAGCAGAGATAGGCTTTTATAGGCCAGGCGTTAACTGATATCTTTACTAAAAAAAGATAATAATTAAAAAAAAAAGAAAAAGCTAATAACCTCAGACCAATTGTATCAGCAGAGTTCATCAGCGCATTAAACTTAGATCAGTAGCAAGTTGACACTTGTGTATGAGCCAAACAGCCAATCATATGGCAGCAGTACAATACATAATATCATGCAGATGCAGGTCAAGAGCTTCAGTTAATGTTCGCATCAAACATCAGAATGAGGAAAAAATGTGATCTCAGTGACTAGTATTTCAGAAAGTAAGTGCTGATCCTCTGGGATTTTCACACACAACAGCCTCTCGGACAGAAAGGTCTTAAAAATGATAAAACATCCAGTGATCGGCAGTTCTGCAGGCAGGAACGTCTTAATAACGTGAGAGAAAGGTCAGAGGAGCATGGACGGACTGGGTCGAGGTGACAGGAGGGATACGGTAACTCAAATAATCACTAATCACAAGCGTCACGAGCAGAAAATCATCTCAGAAACGCATCGAATCTTGACGTGGATCGGCTACACCAGCAGAAGACCACATCGTGTTCCACTCCTGTCTGCCAGGACGAACAGGAATCTGATGCTACAGTGGGCATCCAAACTGGACAGGTGAAGACAGGAAAAGCATCACCTGGTCTTTATACAGCATTCACCTCTTGAGTTTCAGTGAGTCTGAGTCACTTCCTGGATTTTTTTTTTTTTTTTTTTTTAACTCTAGACATTGCTGTGTGTGAAAATCCCAGATCAGCAGTTCCTGAAAAACAACCAATGCAACAATTACAGTCACTGAAATCACATTTTTTAACCCCTGTATCTGCATAATTTTTTTTGCATTGTGCTGCTGCTACAATGGCTGATTGGCTGATTGGATCATTGTGTAAATCTGTAACTTATAAGACACATACAGTTTATAGTCTAAGTTACATCTCACTTCATGGGCTGGGCATTTGTGATCGGATAATTGTGATGGAAAACTGTGATTTGTGAACGCAGCATGAACACTGTAAAGTCGTAAATGTAGGATTTGTAAATGTTAGTGTTAGAATCACATGTATCTGATTTGTGAGTCATTGTGATCTCGTCACTGCATTTTGACAGAATAGTAACTCCAGAGTGCTGTAGGGATGGGGCTTAAATCAAAACTAGCAATAAAATTTTGCATGTAAAATGGTAAACTAGTCATGTAAAGTACGAACAAAATGTGTGAATAATGATTCGCAAATGATACATGAGTCATTTGAATGAACAGATTAAATAACTCTGATTGATTGATTGATCGAGTGATCATTTTTGTCAGAAATGTGACTTCATAATTATGCTAAATGACCCAACAGTGTCTCTCTGGCAGTCCTGGGTTTGAACCTTCAGGTCACGTAATTTTAATAACTTCGCTGTGACTGCAATATCACAATGATTCAGTGTCATTTCACAATGATTCAGCGCATAGAGGTTTCCTTAAAATGGACATAAGTAACAAAAATCAGTGTACACAGATCCTGGGTGTGTACTTGCCCCTATTTGCCCTGTGCATGTTTGGCAATGCAAACGAAATGCAGAAGTCAAATAATTAAGAGACTGCCGCAGCACAGGAAGTGTGTGATCTCGAAAGCGCAGAGTCCTCTGATATGCGTGGAAAGGAGCGGTGAAGTGAGGAAGGGGAAGTTGGGTAGTGTGCAGGCCACAGCCAGTCTATAATTCGACACAAAAGCTTTTTGCAAATAAAGAAGCACACACACACATACACAATGACACACACACACACACACACACTTTATTACAATAGTGCTGACATTCTGACAAGTCTAAGACTTGTGAAGTCATGTGACAAAAATTCACTTTTTTTAGTGTATAGTATGGGGTGGTGTCAGTTACAGTTACCACCACAAAGGAGATTATTTTCCTATAACCGCATGTCCTGAGGTGTTTTATTCCTCTTATACCACAGCATTTCGCCAGAGATGACATTTTTTATTTGTTAAAGAACAACCCATCATGCTTTTTATTCATTTATAGTTATTGAACATCGATGAAACGAGTTAGTTCCTGTTCTCACTTATAGTACAGCGGCTATAAACAGTAGTTCCCTCACCAGCCTCTATTTACTCTCTCTTTAAAAAAAAAAAAAAGATCATTTTACAGAGAAACCTCAATGCATAACTCCTCTGTCCCGACGACCTAAAGTTACAGCTTTACCTCTGACTGTTACAAAGCGCTGACACTGGAGACTCCTTCCATTAATCCCCTCATAACAAACTTCACTGTGTACGATCGCACACATTCTTAAATCCGTTTGTGTAGAGCGTCCGCCCTGTGAATGACTTCAGAAATGAAGTGCGTTAAAATAAACGCGTGACCTGCAACCGACAGAGCTGCTGTTATAGAAAATTAATCAACACCTTCTGACCAATCGGTGTTGTGAATTCAGCAGTAGTATGTATAAAGCGTATATATAATGAATAATATAACACTGCTGAAGTGATGCAAGTGTCTAATCTATAACTGGGTCATTCTTAAGTGTTTTATAGAAAAAAAAAAAAAAAAAAAGTGAAACATCGCACTTTTTCACATATTCCCAATATAGCATATTATTAATGTTATCACTATTTCAGATTCCGTTATCACTGTATATCGTCATAATAGACGCATATTTTTCTTCCCCACCCACTGCACTGGTATTAATAGTGATAACTAGACAGAAAAGTTACTCTGAAAGTTTAGAGTAAGTAAATGGTATACAGTATATACACTACATGCACAAGACGTGTATGGAAATCCCCTTGCTGTGTTTGTGCAGTAATATTTTATATTAGATTGAGGCATCATGAAGCTGTGGTTTATACACACAGACAGGAAGCAAGGTTTGTAAGCATGCGGTTTCATATTAGAACAGTTCTCTCTCTCTCTCTCTCTCTCTCTCTCTCTTTCTCTCTCACTTGTTATTTCAGTCTTTTTTTCTCTCAAGCATTTCTGGAAGTAAGAGTCAACACTTTTGAACCCTACAACTACAACTGCATGTTCTAAGATTACATGGGCGTTTATTCAGAACACGGATGTCACAGTGGTTCCTTCTTTATCACAACTAACAAAAATAGATATATCATATATGTTAAGATATTGATAGTGATAAAAATTAAAGTGATATTGAATTATTATTATTATTAGTATTATTATTCTGTTGATTTCTGTTTATTTTGCAGTTTGGATTTTTGTCTTTTTTCAGGATAGACCCACATTTCATTTTCAGGATTTTTGGAATGATAGATTTATGTAAATAAATAGTAAAATACAGCTACATATAATAAGGCAGCGATAGCGCATAGTGATAGTGGTTCTGAGTTCAAATCCCAGTCCCTGCTTGGCCCTTGAGCGAGGCCCTTAACCCTCAACTGCTCAGTTGTATAAATAACATAAATGTAATATGCTTTCGCTTCTGTAAGTTGCTCTGGATAAGGGCGCCTGCCAAATCCTGTAAATGTAATACATGTTCCTTTTACCCACTCAGAATCCATGGGGGTGCAAACTTTTACACTCGGCCGTGCTTAGAAATAAAAGATAAGATACGGTACCAAAACTGTGGTAAAACTCATTTTACTTTAAACAACCCAATGTTTATGTCATATTTTATATCTTTAAATCAGTTTGTAACTGGTTCTATTAATAACCCGAATCACTTTTCCAGAAAAGAGAAAGCATTTTATAAATCAGCTTTATCTTCAATCGGTTTTTAAATTCAATCTTTTTTTTTTTTCTGCAAGGCCATAAAATTACATTCGTAGAAGTTCCACAGGCACTGCGACTTACAATTTTGCAATGAATAGACCTTTAACGTATAAATGATACATATTTGAACCTGAAGTTATATCTTTGATCAATTTGACGAAGGCTCGGTTTAATTTTAATTTAATTTGAAATGAGAAAAAAGCTAAGTAAACTGATACAAGAAGTGTTTGTGGCTTTTAGTTAAATTCTATCTTAAAAGTCTAGATCTAACAGGAAATGGCTGAGATACTCATCTCTATAATTATGTCTTTGCTGCACAAAACATATATTAGTCTTATTGTCTTATTTGATAAACTGTGTAAAGACACATATATGTCAGAGTCTAATCTATCTAATCTATCTATAGACTTAACAGACTTACGCTCCAAAAATGTAATAAAGAATTAATGTACAGTTTGATTAAGAAATGTAAATATACAGATTTAGGCTTTTGGTTAGGATTGTGTTGACTTTGTGATTAATTGCCATTCAGTACCTGATCGTTTGCTCTGTCAACTGTAATAAAACGTTAATTAAACCGTAATACACTCTGTAATACACTCCTTGGGTGTTATTTATCTGAGAAGTGTTTGAGAAGGTTGTAAGAACGGAACAGTTTCGTTGCAAAAGCGCTGTTTGTTTGTACAGCGTTTGAATCACCGCAGCGCTTTTCAAAGCGCACTGTAGATTTGTGTGTTTGCTGCTTGTGGTTTTACTGAAGACGTGTGTGTTTGTGTGTGTGTGTGTGTGTGTGTGTGAGTAAAATGCATGTGTAAAGTGGAACACAATCACAAAAGCGATCGCACCTCTAAAAACAACAGCAGCAGTGTGTGTTTCTGTCCTCATCACCTTCTATACCTGTGTCTTTATATGACCTGTAACAAAAACAGCACTCTGTTTTCAGTGTCAGAGCCTCGTGGAGAAGCGAGCGGTGAAGAGGAACACATAGATGTGTGTGAGGAGGAGAGAACAGAGGAGAAGAATTCACCAAACCAGGTAGGACCATGACCGAGTCGCCAAAACGTCTTTAAAGCGTTCCGTTCAGCTCAAAATGATCCATTTTACATTTTACCGCTGCTAAAGTTCATTTTCCGGTTTGGCTCAATTTCTCAAACAAACATCACGTTAAACAATGTTTAAAAGTTGTGTTTATATGAGGTTTTTTAGTTATTTTCTGCACGGAGTAGTAAAGGTAATGTCACACTATGTCCCATATTGGATATTTATAATGTACTGTCTGTTTTACGGTGTGGACAAAGTACGGGATAAACTCTCTATGTTGTGCTGTTGCAGGAAAATAATCAATGACGGGTGGTGTAATGAAGCGGAGTTACTCTTACCACCTCGAAGTGGATTATTTTCCCACAACAGCACGTCCTGAAGTCTGTTATTCCTCTCAGCAATCTGACACGATTGCAATTTTGCATTTATTAATAAATGACGCGTTGTAATTTTATAGAACGTTTATAGAACATATGCAAAAACTACTTCCTGTTCTCACTTACGTTATAGCAGCTACATACTGTATAAACACTCGTTCCCTTTTTTTTTCCAGCCTCACTTTTTTTTCCTCTCTTTCTTAAAGTTAAATAAGACGCAGAGAAACGGAGAAAACGTAAGCGTTAGCTCCTCCGTCTTGAAGATGCCGGAGTTGCAGCTTTACCTCTGCCTGTTATATAGTGCTGACACTGCAGACTCCTTCCATAAATGTTACAGAAATGTGTCCTTACAGGAAAAAAAAAAAAAAAAAAAAAAAAAACCCACACGACAGGCTTATCTGGAGCGTCCGCCGTACAAGTCCCTGCGAATGGGCTGTTGCTATAGAAACGATACCATATGAGAACGAGAGCATTAGTGTACAGTAAACCTGTGATTTCACACTTTTGCGTTTTCAACGTATAGAAGATGAATCAGAATGAACGAATCCAACAGCGCTGTTCAGTAATAAACAGAGCATGACAGTTATGATTCTAGGTCACACTGAGTTACAATTTCCAGCATATTCACAAAAACCGGGATGACTGTGAACCTTCATAGATGGAGGAATTCAGAATCAGCAGATGAGCACATGTTCAAAGGGCTGCTATGAGTCAGTCGCAATTTTTCCCCCATTTCTCGTCTTGCAAGACTTTTAAACTGACGTGTGTGTGTGTGTGTGTGTATGTGTATGTGTGTGTGTTCCAGTAGGTCAACACTCATCAGTGTCTTAGTATGATTATGCCTCTGCTGCTGACACTGTGAGTTTCAACATGCCTGGCCTTGCTGTTTTGAAGCCCAGAGCATGAGGTTCCACACGTTCACGACCTTCTTTGTCTTTTATTTGATGATCGGTATTTAAGGAAAGTGGGGTGTTCGTAGTTAGAAGTAGTTCCGGTTTATCTGGAAGGGTGTGAATCCAAATCCCATCACTAGCAGAAACACTGCTGGGCACTTTGGACAAACCACTTAACCCCTTCTACTCCCTGTGTAATATTATTATTATTATTACACAATAACACACTTTAAGATGAATTACCTAAGGGGATGAAGGAATATTTCCGCAAAATAATCGAATTAAGCACATCAGATCTAGTCGAGTAGCCAAATCATGTTTGGCGTCCGATGTTCGCTTCGTTAGTTTTGCACTGAGGCTACGCAGCTAATGTAGCTTACAAGTAATGGAAGTCTATGTCACCTAAAAGCCCTACATGGCGGCCATCTTGGACAACCACAATTACTGTTTTCTCTGTATTGTATTGTTTATCACACCGCCCCCTAGGCTCCGCCTTCCAATTTTTAAGTGTACCACAACGCTGGATGTGATATATCCATGGTCTCTTACTGCTATTTTGTAAAATTACAGAGGTATTAGGAATATGTATACCGTATATGAAGACTTGGGCATTGTATTTTTATTTACAGAAAATATTTTGGGTATTCTGAGATAGACTTTGAGATAGACGAGTTAGCTACATTAGCTTCAATGCAAAAATGAAAGAAGACAAACGAGTCGATTCGAATGACACCGATACGATGGCAGTGGAAATTACATTTTTCATCAAGCCATTCCTTTAACTCTTCGATCTGTGCTTGGACTGTGACTCACTCGGGACTGAAGTAACATTTTATTTTGTATGTGTAATAGTTTGCGTCAGATTTCGGAAGCTGCACATTTCCAGCGGCGAGAGCTGCCCTTCCTGTCAGCGTCCCTTACATTCGCGGACTGACTTTCGTTCTGAGACGTTATTGACGCGTCCCACGCACAGGTTTTTTTTTTTTTGTACAATTTGAAATAAGATGGAAATTTAAGACAGCCCGCTTACGGCAAGTTTGTCACGTCAGGCTGTTTTTAGTCGCGGTTTTGTTAGAGGGGGTGGGAGTGGGGGGAGTGTGGGGGGGGGGGGAGCGCAGTCGGACAACAAGCTGCTTCCTGTTTGAAACCGGAATGTCGCATTCAACAGCTTTGTGGTCTGAAATATCAACGAAATACCTTCTCTTGGGCTTCAAACTTCTGGAGTAATAATGAAGTGCAAATTTCACAGTTAAATTCTGCAACTCTGGTTTCGAGTTATATACAGATTTTCTTCGTATTGCAGAAGTTCCCAGATTCGATTAGTCTTGCAGATTCCAAGAATAAAAAAAAAAAAAAAAACTTCTTTCTTCGAAACTGGGTTTTGTCAATTTCACAGGAAGTGTTTGTGCAGACGGCAGCCTCTGAACGCTGCGGCTGAAATTTCACTGAAGACGAGCCAAATCTGGTCAGAAGCTACGTGTTGACAGTGAAGCTATCATAAAAAAAAAAGTCTGCATGGAGAATGGTGTGATACTTTTGACTCATTTAGGGTTACCCCTTTGTGGCCCACATTTGCAATATTATCCCCTTGACAGAACACAGAACTGGTTTCAGCTTTGTCTTCCAAATGACTCATTCCGCTACCAAGACAAGGGACCCACATCTTCAATATTACTCAGTCGCAGCAGCAGTCACCTCAACGCTGACGATGTTAGTCATTTCAGAGGTCTGCTTCTGGGAAGCTCTGATCTCTCTGAGGAACTTCAATTCACTCTGAAACCCTGAGAGTGAACTTTATTTATGCAAGGCCCCCCTGAACGACCGCTGCAGACGTCAAATGGAAAGTCGAGGGTTTACTGTACAGTTACTTGCGTTCGCTAAGCTGATTGGTGGAGTGGATTTTTATTTTTGCAAGATATTGGATGCGTTGATTGAAATTCCCTTCATGGAAAAAACACAAACATTTCACATGTCACAGTTGATAACATAACACATGATTTCAGAGTGAAATGCTGTGCCCAGAAATTGCGCTCGAATAAATACGTGTGACTTATCCACTCGTGGCCACTTTATTAGGAACACCATTCTGATGTTTGCATACTAGGATTTGCGCTTTCCTTTGAGATTCTGGTCCATGTTGACATGATTGCTTCAGATTTGTCATTCAAGCTACAACATCCCAAAGGTGCTCTGATGGATTCAGGTCTGGTGTCATGATCACGAAGCCAGTTTAAGACGACCTTGTGACATGGCGCATTATCATACTGGAAGTAACCACGTAGTCGGCAAGAGTACTCAGATAGGCTGTGGCATTCAAATGAGGTTTGTTTGGTATTAATGGTTCCAGTGTGTGTCAGGAAAACATTCCCCACACCGTTACACCACCCCCACCAGCCTGAACTGTTCTCACCCTACAATCTGCTGCAGAAATCCAAATTCATCCGATCAGACAACGTTTTTTTCCGATCTTCAACTGTCCGGTTTGGGTGAGCGTCAGATTCCTGTTCTCGGCTGACAGGAGTGGAACCCGAGGTGGAACCTCCTGCGGTTATTAGCTCGTACACCACATCCTGAGATGCTTTTCTGCTCACCACAGCTGTAAAGAGTTATTGGAGTTACCGTAGCCTTGTGAAAACAAACAAATCATGTGCAGTGGACATGGAAGTAGAAGATCCCGGAACATGTAGACACAACAGAACGGTGCTCCAAGCGCTTCACGTAATGCAGTAGTGTTGAATGCTGAAATATAGAGCTAGGGCTAATAGCGTTAGCATGATGATCGCCGGTACGACGAGGGATTGCGCCTGTAACATTGCAGCGATGCTGTGAGAGGACTGGAGGAGTCGTGTGAACATTTCCAGTGTGTTAAGCTTCACAATATGTGCAAACTCACGACAACATTTTAATCAGAAATCTACGTCTTACACACAAAAAAAAAGACTTTCCTAATTATCCAAATTAGTCCACAGTGCAGTCATGTGATTTACAGTCTCTTAGTAATGCCGTGATTTGCTCGTCTCGTCTGTGACACTTCAAAATGCCAAAATTACAGGGTTGGTTTATTTTATGAGCGATGGGCCAACAGGTTACAGAAGCAGACGCGACGCCTCCCTTACTTTTTAGCATCTTGTTCTGCCTCGTCACTGCTGCTTACTTCTTTAAGAAAAGACAGCAGAGTCAGCTGCATCGTTCTGTTCTATATATCCATGAGGCGTGAGTGCACGTGACTGATTACGAGTTAGCTTCATGGAAATGTGCTGATTGTGTTCTTGGAAGGAAGGCGACACATAAAGGAGGATCATTTGTCACATTTATTTGATTTATTACTACTTTATACTATTTCATTTACACTGTAGGCAAAAAGGGAAAAAAAAAATAAAAGGCTTGAAAAAAAAAGTGCTGGATATAAATAAGTTGTACGTCTAAATAAATCTGAGAGCTACTGGATCCTGTTCCGCCACAAAGTGCTGCATCTGACTATCTATCTATCTATCTATCTATCTATCTATCTATCTATCTATCTATCTATCTATAAAAACATACATATTTATTGACAAAATGTCACCATCAGACTGACGGTATACTACCTCCATGTCCTACAATTACAGTATTAACACACACACACACACACACAGACACTGATTCCACCCCAGAGTCAGAAATGACAGATTTACATTTCACTTCTCTACTCAGAAATCCTTCAAACTTCAGACCCATCTTTAGTGAGTCACCTTTTAACGGATTTTTAAAAAATGTTGTTTTTTTTTTTCTTTTTTCACTTTTTCCACTCGGTACTTTTTTTTTTTTTTTTTTTTTTGCTCATATGTCATGTCACGCAACTCCTCATCTGAATAATATCAGGTGAATTCTGGAGCAAACAATCTCTTACTGCCACACCGACCACAATTCTTTCCTCACTTCATAAAAACGCTGCTGAACGGTTGAGCGTGTGATTGATCCTGTGACAGTTGGTGTGTGTTTGTGCTGCCCTGGTGTTTTTCATTTCCTGCTTTGCGGCCTGCCTCTTACTGAGCCTCGTTGTCTTCGCTGTTTATTTATTCTGGTTGCCACTTAAGCACGCTTCCACTTTTGGCTACACCACACTAGACAATCTGGCGTATTTTTGCTGATATTCAGTTACCACCTTTTTTTTCTTTTTTTCTTTTTTTTTTCCACTTACAGTTGTGTATTAGCTCACCTTCTCTAGGAAAGGAACAGGTTGGATTTTTAGTTTTTAATTAGACCTTTTTACACCCATTAAAATATGTTGTTAAAATGGATAGTTAACGATTCATATGAACAATCAAATATAACAATTAAATATATCGTTAAAAAGAATAGTTAATGATTCACGCGAACAATCATCCACTAGGACTTCTGCTGGGGTTTTTTCTTTTTCTCTGTTTTCTGATCACACTGCTATTTTCATATTGTATTATACGTTCATATCATGTATCATTGCCCTTCAATCTGGATACTTATCAAATTGGCACTTCATTTAATTTTCTAACTCACTATTCTTATTCTTACTATCATGCCGCTGTAACACTTTAATTTCCTCAGGAGAATTTAATAACATTTAATATATATATATATATATATATATATATATATATATATATATATTTTTTTTTTTTGAAAAAAAATATGTTTTGTTTTTTTTTT
>CM075010.1:26069610-26125140 GCA_037576675.1 Pangasius sanitwongsei
CCCCCCCCCCCCCCCCCCCCCCCCCCCCCCCCCCCCCCCCCCCCCCCCCCCCCCCCCCCCCCCCCCCCCCCCAACTTTCCTCCTCAGACATCCTGAAGCTTCGCTCTTTGCAAGACCCTCTGCCCACCTCTGCTTTTTTTTTTTTTTTGTAGCGCTCACCTAGAAAGTTTCCACTCGCTCGAGTATGTGTGGTTAGAGCAGGTCTCACCACTCTAGCCACCTTTACTTTTTCGGCCAAGGGTCTAAGGAGATGAATGTGAGAACCTACGTGTTTTCGTTTAAGCATTCTTAGAAAAAAAAAAAAAAGGTTTAAAATCCTAAAATAACACACTTTAGTGAAAGTACACTCAGATCAAAACACACTAATGCATGAGAAAATTTGTTAAACATGCTAAATTGTAGCATTATGACTAACAAGGCTCAGATTAGTTTAGATAATCACGCAGATATTGTGTTACTCATAACAGACCACGGCACAATCGCACAATTAGTCACTGAAGGTTTAAATCATATATGCTTTAAATTGATTGCTTACTAATCGCAATACTGAGACACTTCCAGTAAAAACTGAAAAATTTCATTCATACCACAGCGCTGAGAATTCTGGATTCTGATTGGTCAGAAGGTGTTCATTAGCTTTCTATAACAGCAGCTCTGATAATAGTGCGTTATCTATAACTAATACATTATCGTCTCCATAGTAACAGCTCATTTACAGAGACTTGTACTTCGGACGCTCATCATAACCGATTTTTAAAAAAAAAAAAAAAAAAGACGTGTGTAATCATTGATATGGTGAAACCTTCTGTAAGGAGATATTTATTTAAAAGCGGACTTACTGTTCCAGCAGTGAAGTTGATTATTTTCCTATTACAGCACATCCCTAACTGTTTTATTCCTCTTTGTACCACATAGAAGGAGTCTCCAGTGTCAGTGCTTTGTAACGGTCTGAGATAAAGCTGTAGTTGAAGTTTTTCGGCATCTTCAGGACAGAGGAGATTACGTGTTGAGGTTTCTCTTTGAGACAGAGAGGAAAAAAAAAAGCGAGGCTGGTGAGAGAGCGACTGTTGATAGCCGCAATAACGTAAGCGATAACAGGAACTAACTTGTTTCGTGGATGTTCAACAGCATTAAATGTAACTGTAAAAGGATAAAAAGTGACGCTTGTCAAACAGTAACAGTTGTAATCGTTGGCTGTGGTATAAAGAGGAATAAAAGAGTTAGGGATGTGCTGTTATAGGAAAAGAATCAACTTCGATGTTGAAACAGTAAGTCCGCTTCATCACATCAGTCTGGCGTGGATTATTTTCCTATAACAGCATGACACTGTGTGTTTTATTCCTTACACGTTCCTTACATCTCATCTCTTCTAAGTAACACCTGTGCCCGCAGGTTGTGTTTTGAGGTTCTAACTGTGTGTGTGTGTGTGTGTGTGTGTGTGTTACCAGGTGACGACCCGGCGGTTGTGGAAGAACGTGTACGATGAGCTGGGCGGTAGTCCGGGCAGCACCAGCGCCGCCACCTGCACTCGCAGACATTACGAAAGGTAAAATCCATAATCCAAACACGACTTTAATACCAAAAGGAAATATTAATAATCCATTTCATCAACAGAATAAAGCTTGGCATGGTGCAAATGTTGAATATGCATGGATTTATTTAATATGTCTTGATATGAGCTTATGATAAAACATATACGATTGTTTTCGTTTCTAATATCCATGGTCTTATTATTATATTCTTATTCAATTCGCAAGATAATTATCCGTCTTTCTAGAAACACGTGCTTAGCACCATGTGTACAAAAATATCCGTAAATGGGTTTAATAGTGTTATATTTGTCATCTCCTAATGAGTAATATCAGATATATCCGTGTATATTCAAGATATTTCCACTCATCCTGCACCCACTTGCTGTGATTTGATCAGAACATTCTACGATTCAAGAAGTTATTGTTAAATGAAATGAAATTCGTACTCCTGGTCAGCAGGAATACTATAAGGATATTATAAACTAGTTAGAAATCAATTTTTTTTTAAAAAATATGATAAGTCTGTCTCTTGTGCTGTGGAGAAAAGTCTTGAGACTCGTTGCTCGAAAGTGAGAAGTCTAAGTGAACTGAGGAATGTAACCTAATTAACGTAATGTACGGTATGAGACTTCGTTTATTTTATCGCAAACAATGGAGATCTGTGTAGAAATGATGAGAAATTTATTTGTCTTTATGATACTAGAGTGTTTGATGGAACACCTTTTTTTTTTTTTTACTTACTAATTGCCAAAATGTCCGATTAGTCCATGCGAGCATCACTTTTCAAAAGCTCAAATCTCCAATCAAACTCACGGCAGTAATGTGATCTCGCTCGCTCTGTGGTTCATGAAGAGCTCAGAACTGAAAACTACCCAGAAACCCTCAACTCCATTGTTCACACTGAATTCTGCCCGACTCGTAAGTGAATTAAAGCATCTGCCGAACACGATGCAGGATCGTCATCCCAGTTTCTATCACAGAGCAGCCTGGAAAATGATGAGCGAGTATTTTACATTTACGAGGTTGTGTCTCTCCTTTCTCTCGGCAGGTTAGTTCTACCTTACGAAAGGCATCGGCGGGGAGAGGAAGACAAGCCACTTCCTCCATCTAAACCTCGTAAACAGTACAAGAGGAGTGAGGAGGGCAAGGGCAAAACCGAGAGCAAGAAAAGACGGAGGGCAGACGGAGAAGACCCAGAGGTAAAATAAAAAACATTCAGCTCTCATCTGCATCCAATGCTTCTATCCATAATAACAAAAGAGCAAATTTGGTTTCAGAACCAAATATTTTGTCTTGTCCTTAAAACCAGACTAGAAAATTCCTCCATTTCATAATAATTATCATTATTTTTTATTATTCTTGTCTTTGCTTCTGAAACTAACCCAAACACTAGTTATACTATAGCTCTATTTGCAAATTTTGCTCTATTTTTTTTTTTTTTTGCACAAATTGATATCATGCTCAGAAATACCACAGGAAGGCAGACAAGATAATGAACATTTAGATTAACTTCAGATGAACTTGTTGTATTCCGGCCATGTAAGAGGCTTCTCAGGAAAAATCTGAGAATCTTCATTCAGTAGACGTTCATATGTGACATGCTTCTGATCTCGACACCAGAGCTTGTTTACACTCTTAGAAAAAAAAAAAGGTTCCTCAAGGGTTCTTTGGATGAGTAAGGGTTTTTAGCTTTCTAAAGTCGTCTTACGTAGCGTAAACGTGTGAAAAGGAAACCTCTTTTCCATGGGGATATGTTAAAAAAAAAAACAACAACCATGGGCTATTTTTCTAATAGTGCACTGGAGAAGATGTAAAGTTAAACGCCTAAATCTTACAGCTCATCACAATAACTAATGAAAGGGACATTTAGGCTGCTTTGACTAGCTTCCTGAACTTTTCTCTAAAATGTGTGTGTTGTTTGTCAGGAAATTCTGAGAGCCAGTCACCACTGCGAGAGAGGAGACTGTTCTCACTCTGGACCCTGGCAAGTTTCCTCGGAGCATTCGGACGGTGACCAGGTCTCACCTCAAGACATGTGCCTCGGAGAGAAGCCTCTTCTTCAGCCGCAAATCCTTGCCCTTGGTATTTCCCCTCTGGAGAAGAAGAAGCGTCTGGCGCAGGCGAGCTTGAACGTAGCGCCCCCTGCTGCCCTGGAGGACGGAACAGAGCCTGAGAGACCCTCTGTGATTCACCTGTCACATTCGTCCACACCTTCTGGACGCGTAAGCCGCACTTCTGAGGGCTCACCCCTGCCTCTGTCCTCCCCCTCCTCCTCGCGGAGCCCCTCCCCTTTCTCCGTTTCCTCCGAGGACTGTGTGGCCGTGCCGACCCAGAAGACAACGGCTCCAGAAGCAGAGAAGCAGAAGCCAGCACGTTTTGGAGCTTCGCCTGAATCTGGAGTGCGCGTGTGCCAGCCCTTACCCTTCGTCCATTACCCCTGCCCCAAAGACGTGTCCTCTCTGCCACGCCCACTTCACCAGAACTTCTTCAACGTCACGTCTACACATCCGGACAAAATCCAGAGACACTCAGCGCTCCGGATACCCGTCCCCGCGACTCCAAGCCCAGGCTGCTGGATGCCGTCTGCCTCAAGCTTCACCAAGGTCGTCCCTCGCTCCCATGATCCCTGGAGGTCTGTGTCATTACAGCCGCTTTACAAACCCCACGCTCCGAATTCCAAGAGGCCAAGTAGCGCTGAGGCCTACGTGAAGAAGATCCCATCTCCTCTACGCTTCCCAGAACGAAAGGACAAATCCAAGATGGTGGTTCCCAAGCCAGTGCTGACCCAACAGTACCTCGTGCACCAAGCCGGAATGCCCACCTCGCCGTACCTGCCGTCAAGTTTCGAGCGGCCCAGACCGGAGTCGCTGGAACAGATGAAAGGTTTACACTTTCAACCTGTCCTCTTCCCTCATCTCAGCATTCCTCCGTCCCAGACACATCCCACACATCCCCTGCAAACTCCCTTCCCCGCGCTGTACGAGGCCACGTTGCGTCCGTACCCATACTCAATGCCGGTCTGGCATACACCCGCCGGGTACAGCGTGACAACACTGCAGCCTTATTAACCCCGACTGCTCTTATCTCCTAGGACTGTCACCTGTTTCGAGTGGTTATAGCTTGAAGCGGGTCATGGTCAAAATAATGTAGCTTATGTTTGGCATAAGAAAATCTCACTGATTCATGAAGGTTCCTTCTGATAGTCTCTCAGCCTCAACATGACATTTTACTTCCACTATGATGACTTGAATCTCTTGACAATTTTTTTTTTTTTAACTTTATTCGTTCAGCCCAACTTAAAATACAGATGTAATCACATCAGCTGGTCATAAATTCAGTCTCCGGTACTCAAAAATCTGTCGGTTTTAACACAGGTTGAAACTGAAGGTAGCATTTCAGAAGGAATATTTTTCCTAGTAAGAGTTTTTTCTCTCTCCATCTGATGATGTGATGGAAAAGTCTCATTTTTAAGCACTGAATGAGAAAAACAAATGCAGCCGCTACTAAACTGTAAGAAACTAGAAGTAATAATAGTGATAATTAAAAAAAAAAAAAAAAAAAAAAGAGTAGTATTGGCAATCCATTACTTCGCACTACTGACTGAATCCCTGTGTTTAAACTTTCACAAATGAAGTAATGTGTTTGTTAACATGTATATTTGTACTGAGTATATAATATTTTATTTTCTGTTAAATAAAGTTGCTTTGTATAAAATTCCTCTCAGGTTTGACAAAGGTGTTATGTAGGTGTTATGTACTGAAACAACTGGACTATGATGATACACTCCAGTACTTTTAATGGAAGCAATCTAAGTAAAAATGATTGATCGTGTAGGAACAATGTTCCAAAAGCTATTGCTTTGCTGTTGTTTGACACCTATTGCTTTGTTGATTATGCTGCAAGGGCATCAGACAAATGTATAGCTGTTTTGCTGTTGTTTTAATGTTGTAGCGCCCCTTATTGGCCAAAGGGCTGACTCTGAGTCTCTCTCTTTCTCTCTTTCTCTCTCTCTCTCTCTCTCTCTCTCTCTCTTCATTAATAAAACAAAATATTCCACAACATGATACATTTCTGAATATCCTTAAAGTGTTAACTGTCTACATGTGAAGAACAAATGTTATTATTATTATTATTATTATTATTGTTGTTGTTGTTGTTGTTGTTTTAAAATCATATTCTAAAGAAGCTAACCCTTTTTGTCATAACTGACTGAAAACCTTTCTGAATGAGATGTTTGGTCATTTCACACACATACTGTATCTTCATTGTTTTACAGCCTTTACTTTTAAAGCACAGTGACACATTTAAAAATGATTTATTCGTTGCATGCTTAATCACGGCGTCAATAAATCTAAATGTAATTACAGGATTTGAAAAGATCCAAATTCATCACTAATGTTTTTTTAATATTGTATGAACACAGTAGGCTCAGTAATACAGTTACTAGACTAGATCTTTTTTTCACGGAATAGGCTTATTAGAATAAGTGTTGACTAATTTACTGTTGTAAACTTTAGTAGAAATAAGCTTGAAGTTTCTCACACAGATTTGACATCCAATCATGGAACCGTTAATAATAATAATAATAATAATAATAATAATAATTGTATTCCTATAGCACCTTTCACACATAAAGTGTATAATATGAGTTCTCCGTAGTGTAACTCATGCTTAATCTTATTTTAAATTTCTTTTAATCTATGCACAATATAAGCATAATTTCTAAATGTTGTGACGTATTGCACAATTTTTTGCGTACTGCGCAAAATTGCGCAGAAACAACCCCCTCGAACAACCAATAATAATAATAATAATAATAATAATAATAATAATTTGTATAGCACCCTTTAGACATAAAATGAAAATTTAGATTAAAGTTATGTTGTCTCTACTGTAAATCTTTTTCTTATTATTATTTTAATCTGAAAAAAAAATTATAATCTTTATGTACTGCGCAGAATTGCGCAGATATAACCTCCTCGAATACGTTCACGTCACGCACGTCAAGCTAGGCCACGCCCATACGATATGGCGCGAAATTTTTTTTTTCTTTCTAGGAAGACGGTTTTTAACTTGGTGTGTAAACATGTCGGAGTTCAATAAGAAGTCAACAGAAGATTAAATAGCGCTGTATACATGTATAAGCGGCCATCTTGGATTTTGGGAAGCGCAGTTATTTGCTAAACTGGTCCGCGTAGTGAACATTAGGTACGTTTTTGCCGCTCATCTTGAACTCTGTGTATGTTAGAGCATCATGGCGGACGCGCTGTCGGAGGCCAGCGAGCTGAGTGGAGGAGAGGAGAGCCGGGAGGAGGACGTGCTCACCCCGGCGGAGCTCATCGCCAGGCTGGAGGAGGTGAGGAACCGGGAGCGGGCCGGGGCTGCGTCCCAAACCGCACAGAGTAGTCTGTCAAAATAGAATTCCACTACAGGTTACCATAGTTACTATAGTCACCATAGTTACCATAGTGGACTATTTAGGCTTACTGTTTAGTACCGCAGTGTGCGGTTTGGGACAGAGCCACGAAGTGCTGTCACTATTACACACAGTGTAAATGGTCTTATTTGTGTATTTTTATATTTTAATTCTTAGTATAGAGGAACTTGTGTGTGTGTGTGTGTGTGCAGAAACGGTATAGTTAATATAATTAGTTTATTAATCCCATCTGGACATTAATGTTCATGATTTATCCTCTAATGTGTCATTATATTTTATAAATTAATTGTTATATTTTTAATTTATATATAAATATATATTATATAAATGCTAGAGTTGAAATTATTATTATTATTATTATTATTATTATTATTATTATTATTGATTTCTGACCTTTAAAATAATTTATAATATATAATATTATACTATATAATAATAATATTGTAGCTGCTGTTTATACAGTTTAAAAATATTAGTATAATTATTACTAAAGATAATTTATTTTATATATTAGCATACTGTTTTTATTTCTATTTATCTAATAATATATTCTGTGTATTTTCTATGTTAACACACTGTTATTTTTTATTTTTATTTTCCTGCATCTTAAGCCGGCAAATAAATCTCCTAAATCTATGAAAGGCACTACAGTAATTATTATTATTATTATTATTATTATTATTATTATTATTATTATTATTATTATTATTGTTATTATTATTGTTATTTCAGAGAGACTCTTACACACTTAATAATGTTTTACTGAAATATTTTGTACCACTGGAGGGTAAATATTTAACACTTTAACACTCACTGTGTCTGTGTGCCTGTGTGTGTGTGCCTGTGTGTGTGTGTGTGCCTGTGTGTGTGTGTGTGCCTGTGTGTGTGTGTGTGTTCAGGCCTGGCTTAACGAGAAGTTTTCTCCCGAGCTTCTGGAGAACAAATCCGAGCTGGTGGAGTGTGTGATGGAGCAACTCACACACATGGTATGGATGGATTTTTACACACACACACACACACACAGTCATACAGTATATGAAACGGACAGAACCATGTTTTAACTGTGTGTGTGTGTGTGTGTGTGTGTGTGTGTGTGTGCGCGCGCAGGAGGAGAATCTGCAGCGTGTGAGGAAGGGCGATCTGAAGGCCAGCGTCCACCGCATGGAGATCGACCGCATCCGCTTCGTCCTCAGCAGCTACCTCCGCTCACGACTGCAGAAGGTAGCGGTAACGCCGTAGTCACCATGGTTACCGTCATTAATTGTGATTTTATGTCATGAATCTGCACAAAATATATGTGTGTGTGTGTGTGGGGGGGGGGGGGGATCAATACAGTCAAAATTCTGTCAAATTATTTAGAAATAAGTCGCGATTGCGTAAGTATTCACCCCCGTTGGCGTGAAACCCACGTCGGAGACTCGGCGAAAGCGCTTCTCTGATCAGTTGAGCTTTTTTTTTTTTTTTTTGGCGAAAATCCAACGCTGCTTCATCACCCTGAGAACATGCTTAACCGCGGTGAAGCATGGTGGTGGTAGCATCGCGGTCAGCGTTACTCTTGGCCAAGTTGTTAACGTTTTTGCAAGGCACTGTACTGTTTAATAGATATAAGATAAGTTTAATAAATATATCTAACCGTTATTTAGCTTAATCTTGAAATCCTGATTATTCATGCGTTTTTCCGCTGAATAAAAACAAAAGAGTGCCATTAATACCGATCAAATTATACATTTTTGACATGAACATCAGTGTAGACGTTGTAAAGTCACCTATTACTGAGGATTTGCTTTTTGTATTGTTTTTTTAAACTGAATCTCCCTGATAATTTTCCACCATCATTTATTTTTATTTTGGTAAACGATCTCTTTAAGCACTCACATGTCTATTATTATCTTTTTTTTATGCCCTTCTTCAGCTCGGTATGTTCAGAAATTATTCTTTTTTTTTTTTCCGTGCTGTATAAGATCCATTTTACTGGTTTTGTTCTGACTGCTAGAGACTTTGAGCCTGATTTTAAATCTTAAGACTGTATGTCGAAGTTATGGGACTCTTTACTCAGGGGGGGGGGTGAAAACTTTTGCAGCCGTGTACTTGAGTGCATTTGACCGTCATATCTTTTAAACAATTACGACATATCGCACATATGCAATTTTAAAAATATATCTAACATGCCTCTTTTTTTTTTTTTTCCTTTCTTTCTGCAGATTGAGAAGTTTTTCCCTCACGTGTTGGAGAAGGAGAAATCGCGAGCCGACGGCGATCCCTCGTTCCTCTCTCCCGAGGAGTTTGCCTTTGCCAAAGAGTGAGCGTCCCGTCCGAAGGCGCGAGCCTGAATAATAGCGGCTCCAGCGCGCAGTGACCAGCGCGTTGAGTTTGTTTCTGTCAGTAGGAGTGTGTTCAGTGGTGGTGTCCTGTGTTCACAGGTATCTAGCGAATACGGAAGTGTACCTGAAGGCTGTGGCGCTGAGACACATGCCTCCTAACCTGCAGAGCGTCGACATGCTCAAAGCAGGTGAGCCTCGAAGAGACCTTTACGAGGTACTAGAGTACCAAAGAGCGTTTAAGAGGCAAGCGCTACGTCACAGATCACTGTTTTTAAAGTACAGTGCGTTAGGGCCGCACGATATTGAAGAAAAACGCGATATATGCGATAACTTGTTAAATAACGCGATACGCAGAACTATAATGCTATAAGTGTGAAAATGACTTAACCACCATAAATGTTGCATGTCCTTTTGCGGAAAAGAAAGCAATCTCTGCTGTGTGCGTCGCCCTAAAACTTTACATTTTTCGTAACTTTTCGAAGTATTAAAATCATTCCGTTATCGCAAGCCCTTGCGATATGCATCTTCTTCTTCTTCTTCTTCTTCCGGCTTTTCCCTTCAGGGGTCGCCACAGCGAATCCTCACTCTCCACCTATCCCTATCTTCTGCATCCTCAACACTTGCACTGTGCATATCGCGATATTTACATTTCGATAATTTCGATACATCGTGCAGCCCTACGCCGTGTACCTCCGAGCGATACAACAGTATAATATCAATATACATGCTCGCTACAGGCTATAAGGGAGAGGTACAGGGAGTGTGTCCCTCATTGTTGGTAAGCAGTCAGTACTTTTCAATAAATAAAAGCAGACAGTCAAGTCACAGCAGATCAAGTTTCAGGCCTGTGTGCATGAAGAAGAAGTGAGAGAGAGATGGGAGGGTTAAAAGAATGAATAAATAAATGAATAAATAAATAAATAAATAAATAGAGATGTGGAGATATGTGATAACTTCTCTCACAATACAATTTTCTGAAATATCATATCTGCTTTTATTATCTGGCTACAAACTGACTGGAAGCAGCTGATTTGATGCTGAAATTTTGTACTTAATCTTTAAAATTGTGAAATGTTCATTTCTTATTTATTTGTTTGTTTGTTTTTGTTTATTTATTTATTTACGAATCTTTTCTTTTTTTTTCTCCTTTTCTGGAGAAATGATTTTTTAAAAATCTAAATAAAGTTATATTTTTTAACTGTGAAAA
This sequence comes from Pangasius sanitwongsei, assembly GCA_037576675.1. Taxonomy (NCBI): domain Eukaryota; kingdom Metazoa; phylum Chordata; class Actinopteri; order Siluriformes; family Pangasiidae; genus Pangasius; species Pangasius sanitwongsei. The sequence goes on from CM075010.1 coordinate 26,080,108, forward strand.
AAAATGTAATTATATAAACCATTTAAAAGTTTTATTTATTTATTTATTTTAATATATTAGAGTAAATCTTTTTTTTTTTTTTTTCCATAGAAATGCCGTTAAGAATCATGATCATATTTCTTGTCATATCGCCCAGCCCGACTCCTAAGTGTCTACAGATGGTGTCTGTCTCTGTCTCTCTCTCTCTCTCTGTGTGTGTGTGTGTGTGTGTGTGTGTGTGTGTGTGTAGTTCCAGAGCCGTGTCTGGACTCCTTCGTGTTCCTGCGTGTGAAAGAGCGGCAGGAGAACATCCTCGTGGAGCCTGAGACTGATGACCAGAGGTAGAGTTTGAACACACAGTCATCAATCTCACACTCTCACACACACACACACACACACAGTCACAGTATCCTGACCTAAATTAACGAATGCATTACAAATGCCGTCAACTAGCAGACCGCGTGTCCAGATGCAAACCCAGAAAAGTATTTCAGTGGATAGAACCGAGTTCTTGAAAAAAATTACTGTAGCAGAAACGATAAACGTAAGAATAAAAAAAAAACTGCCTGAATTTCAGCTACTCGACTTTTCTTTAAACATGAACCAGCTCGGCTTTTGTAGCACATCCTCTGGTGGGGTTTGTTTAATCACATGCATTTATGTAAATTATGTAGCTGACGGAAACGAATTGTACCAGAGATTAGCTACATAGCGAAACCGATTCGCTCAGAAAGGGAGCGTTTGGTTCCCAGCTGGCGCGACAGAAAAGCGTTCGCCGTACCGTCAGGAGATCGCGAGTCCGAGTAACACAGCCGTCTGTAGCTGGGAGTCCAGAGAGGAAAATCGGCCATGTTCTCTGGGAGGGTCGATCGCAGTGACGCTAGCCAATCACGGGCATCCGTGAGCTCATGTATGTGGAAGAGGGCGGATAGCGCTTTCCTCCGAGTGACACGATGCAGCAAGAGCAGCAGTTCGAAAAGATGCAGAAGTCGGCTTCAGGTGTCTCGAAGGTGTCACAGCTGTCGCATGATAGCGGAGACCTGACCAGAAAGAGAGTGTTTTTGCAGACTTTCGCAGAGTTTTCATTTAATTTACTCTCTCCGGTCTGACTAGTGAACTCGTGCTTGTTGTAAAAAGAAGTAGAGGATGAAAAAAACGAAATGTTTGAAGATGATTGAACAGAGATGCGTGCGCTTATTCTCCGCTTCAAGCTTAAAATAAACGTATCTCATCTGTTCAGGGTCTCTGGTGCTAGTTATAACTGGTAACACAAAACGTAACCACTTCAGCTTGGTTTATCCGGAGCTTTATAGGTGACGAATTAAATTTGATTTCAGAAATTTTAGCTGAAAAGAAGTGTAGCCTGGTTAATACAAATTGTAGATGTACTTTAAGTCATGGCTGGGTGATACGACGATATAAAATAATAAATTACGTGAAAATTTATGTCTTTTCTGAGACATCGGTGGTATCGTGATATCTTTTTCTAACTTTTTTTTTTTTTTTAAATAGCAACGACCAACTTTGATTGGCTGCATCTGATTTGATTTATTCCTGATTTGTTGTTAAGATTTATTATAATGATTAGAATTCAATGTTTTTTTAAAATCATTGTTTAATGTATATGAAGTTTTTTATCACTTTTAAAAAAAAGCATGTATCGCGATACATATCGTATTTCGTAAAGACGTCTTCGATTATCGGGATACGATCTTTTTTTTGTCGTATCACCCCACCCTTACTGTTCGTGACCTCTGCCTGCTGTTTGTGTGTTTCAGGGAGTATGTGGTGGACCTGGAGGAAGGCTCGCAGCATCTGATGCGTTATCGCACTATAGCGCCTCTAGTGGCCAGTGGCGCAGTGCAGCTGATCTAGCACAATGAAATAAAATGGACACTGAGACTGACGATGATGATGATGCACTGTGTATTATTTTATGTTTCATATGAATTTCCATTGTATTTGTAATTGCGCTTATTACGAAAATGATCTGTTTAAAAAAAAATACAAGCTTCCTGATAGAGATGTTGTGTTTCATGGTTTGTTTTTTTTGCATGTGTCTATCTATTTTCAGAAATCTTATCTGAGTTTAGAAAGAAGTTTCTTTCTGTCGTTTTGTTGTGACATTAATGTGGCAAACAAGTACGAATTTAGAAACGTTTAAAGCCTGCGCTGTAGTGTAACGCCCCAAAGATGCTGTTTGTCAGATTGTTTGTCTGTTTTTCACTTTGTTTTTTTTTGTTTTTTTTCCACCATCGTAATTTACTTTTCACTCCGTCACGGAATCTTCTCCATACAGATAAACCTGATGGGACTCAACCTGTAGAAGAGGAAGAATAATTTTCAGTTCTTGCTTTGTTTATAATTGACCTTTATACAGTAAAAGCTCACAGTCAGTTCACAGTCTTATAATCTTGTATTGTAATGATGTTATCGTTATTATAAAGTGACATCAAGTTTGCCAGTGGTTTGTGGGAGGAAAAAAAAAAAACCTCCTGTTTTACAATTTCTGTACAGGGAAATAAAGAGATTCACAAGACGTTAACTGAGAATAAAGTGTGGGTGTATCCTGAAACAACACAACAATCTGAAACATAAGATGCGAGTAAAACAGTTTGAAATGAAACAGAAAGAAGTTTTTACAAATTTAGTCGGGAATCCTTTGATTCGAGGAAGGCAGTGTATGATATATTACAGAGCTGTCAGGGGGAACAAACAGGGTTATTATAACAACATTCAAAAGCAGTGCAGAGGATATGACGGAGATAATTCAAGCTTTAGAACTGATCATCATGATTTTTAAAACAATTTGCCCATTTCTTTACAATTTTTGGTGATATCTGTGAAATCAAACATGCTGTGAATGTCTTGTTGGACAAAAAAAAAATTAATTTCATTTTGTCCTAAGGGAGTACAAACTTTTGCATTCATCTGTATTTTGGTAACTTTAGTAGGTAGCACCGATCCCGATAGACATCACCGATATAGAGGTCATTGATCGTTACTGATTTGGCAGTATGTGCATTTTATGGCTTTCATATTTTTATTAATACTAAAATCATTTTGGCTTGGTGATGCCTAAATCATATTAAATAAATACAAATGTAATAATCAGGACGTGCTAATTTTTCCAAAACATTTTTAAAATAATCTTCATAACACTGCTTTCTTTTCTACAACACGTTTTTTTTGTGCTCTAGCACAGTTCTAGATGCAGACTGTTGCATTAAAAGTATTGCGCCAGTTCAGTCCGGACTCAGTGTCTCAGCGTCCGACGCTGATGTTACACACTTTGCAGCTCGGGTCCTTCTTGGCGTTGGCCGTGGAGAGGCTCATGAGCTGGTGATGGCCGCTGATCTGCGCCACCGTGCCTTGATCCAAAGGCAGCGCTTCTGTGTACAGAACCTCCAGGATGACATCACTGGCGTGACAGAACGTCGGTTCCTCCCCGGGGACGCACGTCAGGAAAGGATTGGACGCGAGGTCCAGCAGGGGGAGACGCCCCTCGCAGAAGCGATCGCCCTCCGAGCCGACAGGGGCCAGCACCAAGACGACGTAGTGATACGCCGTATACATGCAGTAGAAATCTGCGAAGTAGAGGTGTGTCTCGGGCTTCAGGAGGAGCGCGGCGGAGATCTGGAAACGCAGGGGGCCGTAGGGCGAGTCTTTAGGAGGGAGGCCCGTGTCGAACTCGGTGTTGCAGCTCAGGAAGACGCCGCGGAGCTTCCCGTTGATGGGCGAGCCGTGGCTGCCGCTGTTGTCTTTCAGAGACGGGGGCATTAATCCTCCACATTCCGTTCTTTGGAGGAAACCGAACAGAGAGAAATGGTTTAAGATAAAAACATCTCACATGGGGTTCAATATACCAAGCTAGAGGGCAAGCGAACCAAGGAATTGCTCAGGAGTCTCAGTCAAATGTTGGCTGAGAATATCCACACACACACACACACACACACACACACACACATATATATATATATATATATATATATATATATATATATACAGCATAACTCCAAACAACACTTGTTGCATGTGCTATTAATTTTAATGAAGGGTGCCAATAATTTTTGTGTTGCATCTGTATGCATAATAAATAAAAGTTAAATGACATTTAAAGGACGTCTAGATTTCAGCCAGCGAGATTTAAAAACTCGTACTACCCTAGTTGTATGTAGTTTGCAAACTTAAAGCAGCTGTTTGTAACTTTTAGAGTCCTCTAAAAGAGTCCTGTCTGCAAGGTGAACTGCAGTTACAACGGAAACGCAGACATCTTTCCGCTCAGTCAACCCCAGTCCCTCTGTTGGAACCATGAATACCCAGTGAGTTATGTTTGAACTATAGAGCAGATCAGCTTTGTTCTTTCGTGGGTGGGGGCTAATTTCTGGGCTGTAAAAATGTAAACTGAAGACCGTCTTCTGAGGGAGTTTTGCCTTGCCACTGTCACCTCTGGTTTACTCACTATCCATCTAAATCTTCTATTAGATTTCTGAAAAGCTAATTTGCGACAACATTTAACTTAAAAGTTCTATACAAATAAAATTGAATTAAATTACCCAGTGCAAAGATCAGCACTAAATGGTAGAGAGACCATCACACTGAACACTCTCTCTCCCAGTTAAGGTTTGTGGTTTTAACTCTCAGACCAGACTGGTTACATGGGTATATTAGGAAATAGTGGTGTTTTGAAGGTATCTTTGAAATTGCAAGTAGTTACTGTGATGTACGTTAGCAAAAACGATGATATTAATTATAATACTCTGATTTTTTTTTCACATTGTTTAACCACTCGTCTTTGATTTCCCCAGCCACCAGCTCACCCAGGGAGGGTAAAAGCTAACACGTGCTTCCTCCAAGACTGAAAGACATGAACCCAGCCAACCACATTTGTGCGCTGCATCCTCCATCTTCCGCGTACATGAGCTCGCCGATCCGAAGTTGTGATCTTGGGCAAATGCTTTTTGGATGACTGGGGGGAAAGAAAATGGTACGATGATGAACTGACACCAACCTGACATAGTGGAAGTATTCGGGATGCTGGTTGCGGTAAAACACAGAGAAGCGCAGCAGCCTCCCCGCTACACCCCGAGCTTTATCCAGCAGCTGCTGCAGATGATCTACAGCATAATCTACAGCACAGAAACACCATCACACACCTCCAGAAGCAGTCAGTTATTTAGTCTGTAGCTTATTTAGTCTGTAGTTTATTTAGTCTCACACACCGATGTTGATAACGTGTAAGGGAAGCTAAAGCTTCACATCACTTTCTTTCATTTATCATATCAATAAGAAATCCAGTGTAGAAGGAATGGAGACGTTGGTGCAAATGCTGGACTCAAAGTCCCAGAATGCAGTGCAGCTACACGACGCAGCTGAGACTCGGCTCGGCGATTGAGAGATCTGTGAAATGACTGGTACGATAGTGTTGATGGTGGTGTCAGTGTGAAAGCTGACGCTTTGGAAGCTGATCTGTTTGAGCAGCGAGTACAGATGAGGAGGTGAGAGAGCTGGACAGACTAAAGGACTAAAGCGCCGCTGCATCGCTCTCTTTAGGTAAAGATGAAGAGCGGATTAAATCTCGCACTGCACCGCTATCAGAACAGCATCGTGGGTAATGTAGGAAACTAACAAACAACATGAAAATAGACCGTTATAGAATAAATCTTGGGCACTGTTGAAGATCACATGTAAATGATGATGATTCTTACCCCCAGTGCAGAACTCCACCACCTGACTCCACTCAGACACCTGTAATAACAATAATAATAATAATAATAATAATAAGAAGAAGAATATTAAAAATGATAATGATTATAAGAATTAGACGCAAACAAGGTTGCTGGACAAGTTCAAAGAAGAAGAAAGGAGTGAAAGGAGGTGGAGTGGACCTGGTAATCTCCATCAGGCTGACGGATGGCGGTCTGTACGGCCACGCAGTACTCAGTACGAGGGCTCAGGAACCAGTGACCTCTCACAGCCATCGGCAACGGCACCGCCTTGGCCACCAGCTTAGTGGGAACATCCTGTGAAATCAAAACGCAACATGATCTCTACAGAATAAAAGTTGTTAACTGCTAGTAGACATTTCATAGACAGCTAGTAGATATGTTGTAGACAGCTAGTAGACATTTCGTAGACAGCTAGTAGACAATCTGTAGACAGCTAGTAGACATTTCATAGACAGCTAGTAGATATTTTGTAGACAGCTAGTAGACACTTTGTAGCCAGCTAGTAGACACTTTGTAGCCAGCTAGTAGACATTTCGTAGACAGCTAGTAGACAATCTGTAGACAGCTATTAGATATTTCGTAGACAGCTAGTAGACATTTCGTAGACAGCTAATAGACACTTTGTAGCCAGCTAGTAGACACTTTGTAGCCAGCTAGTAGACATTTCGTAGACAGCTGGTAGACACTTCGTAGACAGCTAGTAGACACTTCATAGACAGCTAGTAAACACTCTGTAGGCAGCTATTAGATATTTCGTAGACAGCTAGTAGACATTTCGTAGACAGCTAATAGACGCTTTGTAGCCAGCTAGTAGACACTTTGTAGCCAGCTAGTAGACATTTCATAGACAGCTGATAGACACTTCGTAGACAGCTAGTATACACTTTGTAGGCAGCTAGTAGACATTTCGTAGACAGCTAGTAGACACTTCGTAGACAGCTAGTAGACATTTCGTAGACAGCTAGTAGACACTTTGTAGACAGCTAGTAGACACTTCATAGACAGCTGATAGACACTTCATAGACAGCTAGTAGACATTTCGTAGACAGCTGATAGACATTTCGTAGACAGCTGGTAGACACTCTGTAGACAGCTAGTAGACATTTCGTAGACAGCTAATAGATACTTTGTAGACAGGTAGTAGACATTTCGTAGACAGCTAATAGATACTCTGTAGACAGGTAGTAGACATTTCGTAGACAGCTAATAGATACTCTGTAGACAGGTAGTAGACATTTCGTAGACAGCTAATAGATACTCTGTAGATAGGTAGTAGACATATTGTAGGCAGCTGGTAGACACTTTGTAGACAGATAGTAGATGACCTCTTCCAATATTTCACAGACTTGATGCTTTACAACAAAACACTGATGTTCCAACTAGCAGAACTGTTACATAGCATAATCATCTTTACCATTATAGGACGCAGTTGATTGCAAAAGTTTACACCCCCTGTGGTTTCATTGTAAAAATGGAAAATGTAGCTCTGTTTAACAGTTTATCTCCAAATACGTAGAATTCCAAGAAGTTAAAAATAAAACGGTGTATAATAATCTGAAAAAAAAACAAAACAGCAACAACAGGAAAACAATCTGGCAACAAGCATGGCAAGGGAACGTGTGATTCTAGCTACTTTAACGTAAGAGATAACATGAAATAACGTATGTTATCGTTTCTATAGTAACGGCTCGTCCACATGGACTTGTACAGCGAATGCGCCACAGAAACTAATTTAAAAATGTGTGTGATCATTAATAAGGTGAAGTTTTCTTAAAGTAAGGAGACATTTATTTAACATTCATGGGAGGAGTTTCCAGTGTCAGCGCTTTGTAACAGTCAGAGGTAAAGCTGTAGCTTCTTCAGGACAGAGGAGTTTACGCTTTGTGGTGCACTCTTCCAGAAACGTACAGAGAAAGTAGGGAGGGTGGTGAGCGTAAGTGAGAACAGCAACTAACTTGTTTCATGGACGTTCCACAACATTAAATGTAACTCGAAATGGATAAAAAGTATGAGATATCATTCTTTAATTAATATGAAATTGTAATCGTTGGCAAATTGCTGTGGAATAAGAGGAATAAAGTTGAGCGGTAACAGGAAGTTCTCTTCATCACACCACCCTGTCGTTAATTATTTTTCTATAACAGCACACCCCAATGTGTTTCATTCCACACATCATTATAATGAATCAGGATGCACAGATTTTTTGAAAGAATGCTCGCATGTAAGCTATTTTGCATAAAAATACTTAAAAAGGAAAGTCAGTCAACATCACATAGTCACTGAAAGTATTAAATATATTTCATAAACGGTCCTAATATTGGTCTGACATCAATACTTGGAATCAGATTGACTCTTATTTATTAAAACTACAATGCAAACTGGTGTAACTCTGCCGTTGCCACATTGAAAGCATCTGATGTCCATGAACTCGCTCGCGCTTTGTTGTAGAAATAAATATTCCTCCTTCATATCAGGGACTCTATCAAAGCTAATTAGTTTTGTTGTGAAGTCTCGGTCCTTTGACAAGCGAAACCAATTACAGAAAGCACAGAAGCCCATAACCATAGCAACCCTGTCCTTCGCTCGCGAGTAAAGCGAAGGCCGCAGTGGAAACGAGGGCGATTAAAAACACATTTAGCAGCGATTTTCTGCAGCTGACCAACGGAGAGCATCATAATCTGGTCACCAAGGAAGAGCGTGAATAACAAACCACTCGGGCTTTTTTCACGAGAACATAAAAGCAGCGAGTGTTGAGAACCAAAACACTCAATGTGTTATTTATTTATTTATTTATTACCCACACATTTTATTGACTAGTTAAATGTTTATTTCAGCCGGCTGCTTCGTGAGCACTCCAGCACGGTGGCCTTTCGCCGCTCGCCGGATTTTTTTGGTTATTGAAGAGGACGTGAGTGTGTGATGAGTCACCGGCTCACGGCAATTTTCATGACGAGGTCTTCGAGTTTCTAGATGAGAAGCGACCGGAAAAGCGACGCACACGTCTAGATAGTCTCATCTCCAAACCTCCAGTGCTTTCATGTTTATTCTCACTTCCTTTATCTCTCTCTCTCTCTCTCTCTCTCTCTCTCTCTGTCTCTGACTTTACACTGCAGGAAAATTTAGCAGAATATCAAAGATGAAATACCGCCAAATCTTATCGACTGGATCGCAATGTTAACGTGACATCTGAGATGGAACAGGAGAAAAAGAAAAAAATGTTGTAGATAGTCGTTCTCTGAGAATTTTATTTTATTTTTTTTTTAAGTCAGTAACATTGATTTCAGTGTCAGTATCCTTTTTCCTTTCCATCCTAACAAAGAAAAAAAGTGTAATTGTTGATATTTTCTGAAGGAGTCTCCAGTGTCAGCGCTTTGTAGCAGTCAGATGTAAAGCTCTTCAGGACAGAGGAGTTTTACGTTTTGTGGTTTCTCAGAAAGACTCGAGAGGAGCCGGAATCAAAAGGGGAACCCATCCTCATCTGGGTGACACTGAATAGTGCAGTTATAAATCATTACTCTTCTATAACTGTGTACTGTAACGTCAAGCAGAGCTACGTGTGCTAACAGGAACTTTTTGAGCGTCATTAGAGTTTTAACTTGAAGTTGGAAACCACTCGGTGCTGCTGAGGATGTCCCCACATGGGCAGGGAGTTTTTCCTCACCACCACCATCGCCTCTGGCTTGCTCATTAGGGATAGATTCATAAATTTAAAATTTTATATCCTGTATTTTATATATTTCCATAAAGCTGCTCTGTGACAATGTCCATTGTTAAAAGTGCTATGCAAATAAAACTGAATTGAATAAAATCATAACAACATTTCTGTCACATTAACTTCAAGAGAGAGAGAAAAAGAGGTTGGTGAGTTTAAAAAAAAACTTGTTTCATGGACATGTCAGTAAATGTAACCATAAACAGATAAAAAGTATGACATATCCTTATTTATTGATAAATGTTTAGTGTTGGCAAGTTGCTATGGTGTAAGAGGAAAAAAAAAAACTTCGCTTGCTGTTTTAAAAAATGAAAATGCTGAGCAGTTAAACGAAAGGTGTAAACAGGACTAGGGAATATAAACTTTATTCTACTTAAAGTTCTTCATAATTTTTCACATTTCTATTCTAGATTTATAAGCTGTATGTTAGTAAGGGAAGAAAGTAGAAGAAAGAAGGAAGTAAGGCCTTTTTTCATTCATGTCCATGAAGATCTTTTTTTTTTTTTTACTCCAAACCTGATTGTATATTACTTGTTTTTTGCAAAAAAAAAAACTTTCCCACAGAGAGTGAATGAGAAACTCTGTGTCAGAGTCGGATATGTTTGTGGGGGAAAAAAAACCCACACTTGATCTTGATGCACTCACTCTGTGTTTGAAGCGGTTCCTCTCTCCTCCAGTTTTGCGGCTCAGGTCGATGAAGTAGTGCGTCACGCGTCCCGCGTCCTCCGGGGTCATCTCCCAGGCAACACGGAACGAGTCACAGGTCACGTCACTGATTTGGACGTTATGTGGTGTGGAGAGGAGATCTACCACCTCGGCCATCGCCTAGAGAAAGAGAGAAAGAGAGAGAGAGAGAGAGAGAGAGAAATGTCAAGAGGTGAAAAATTACAGCAGGCCAATGAAAAACCAATCTGCCTTCTTCAGACAAAATTCAATTAACCTTTGGACGGGCGACTCATCGAACCACATCACCTTCTCTCTCTCTCTCTCTCTCTCTCTCTCTCTCTCTCTCTCTCTCACACCCTCAAGTACAATTTCAGCATGCTTTATTCTCATGATTAATAAGACCACAGTGTATGAATGAAGCTCAAGTAAAAAAAGGAATTTTTTCAGAATGTAAACCTGCAGAAAATGTAAAAAACTGTAAAAATCAAAAGCTGTCTAACTGCAAGAGAGGAAGAAAAAAAAACAAAGACTGATAAGGGAATAACTGATTATAGCTGCTATAACATAACTGATAACTTGTTTCACAGTTCCATGAAAGGTAACTATAAATGGATAAAAGGTACGATGTGTTCTTATTTAGAAAATGATGAATGTTTAGAGTTGGAAAATTGCCGTGGTAATAAAACAAATCAGCTTGCCGTTGTTAATGGAATATGAAAACATGAAAAATGTGAAATGTACTGGATACTGCAAATGTAGCCGATATAATACATATTTGGAATATATTAATTGTACATCATTTTTTTTTTAAATATTTGAGTCTATATTTAGAGGACATTTTATGGATGAAATTTGAGTAAAAAATGTATGTAAACCTGTAAAGAAATTTTAAAATGTAAAAAAAAAAGAAAGAAAATGAAAGGATATAAATAGTACTAACACTGAAAGTAGAAAATAAACAAAATGCAAAATACGTCACATGGCTTTGATGAAAATTATTCTCAGATATGTTCTGAATTGGCCAGTGTGTGAGGTTGTGGACGCTCGGTTTCCCTGTGTGTGAGCGTTTCTGACTCCGTGAGCGTATGCGACAGAAAGAAAAGGAAGGACGATGCTTGCAAGAAACGAATTTATTCTCGTAGTGTATGAATTTTGTCAGTGCAATCAGTTCTTGCAGGCGTAAATCTGATTTTATGTATAATAATCATCACCTTATAAAAATCACTCACACAGTCACAAAATCTGATTATTATGTCACTGCAAAGATGATTTCTTGTAACAGCAAAATGATTTATTCCTCTGTGCTTGAAAAAAAAAAAAAAAAAAGACGTCAGGAGTTACACCGGCTGTTCGGTTGCAAATGGCATCAAATGTTTTGCAGTAAAATGACAAGTGACTAGTTTAAATAAGAAACTTTCTACTGTTTAGTCATTTATTTGGCTATAATTCCTTATATAAATTCATTAACGAGAGAGATTAATGAAAATGCAATGGCGTAGTTTGTAACTTGAAGGAATTATAATAATGTTGGGATGTGAATGTTGCTAGCTAGTTAGTTATTAACTAGTTTAATTCACTATAATTAAAAAAAAAACATCTTCAAACATTCTCTATTTATTGAAATAAAGTTATTTTATATTTTCAGAACTAATAAATTAAGCCTTGTACGGCTTTCGAGCATTTTCATAAACCTTGCTGGTATTTATCTGTCTACATAAATAAGTATATAAATAGATAGATTGCGTATATGAATATACAACCTTTCCCAGGGCACTTAACGGAGGTTAAAAAAAGACTTTTTTTCTAGAGAGCTAGATTTCTTGTGACACCGAAAAATGTATTATTGTGGTTGTATATAAGTAATATAAGTAATCAAGCTTAAAGCAGCGGTTTGTCTTTTTTCGAGCCCTCTGCTGGCTGTGAATTGAACTGCAACCGCAATCAAAAAACAGTGATGAACTTCTGTTAAATCTACACGTTATACAAAACTACACATTTATGGTATAGAGCTGAACAGCTTTCTTTTTGTCAGGGGGTGGAGCTAATTTCAGGGCCAGAAAAATGTAAAACAAAGAGTCAACTAGAGAGGAAACTAGCGAGATCAACTATGACACTGTGAATGACAGGAAGAGGAAGAAGGTGAAAGATTGTGTGTGTTTTTATTGAGATTGTAAGTTACCTCTAAGTCACGAGAAGGTAAGATTGCTAACTGCAGCTTTAAGCTTGGTTACTTATATACGACCATAACAGTTTCTAATTTCTAGCTTCTATGTTGTAAAAAACGTAGTCCAATTAATATTTCCTTTAAGCTCACTCTAGAGTTTACACAGAATGGCGTGGAAAACAAAAAACATCCAGCGAGCAGCAGTTCTGAGGGTGTTTTCTGATGAGAGAGGTCAGAGGAGAATGGCCAGACTGGTTCAAGGTGACAGGAAGGCTTCGGTAGCTCAAATAACCACTTGTTACAGCCGTGGTGAGCAGAAAAGCATCTCAACCTTGAGGAGGTTCAGCTACAACAGCAGAACACCACATCGGGTTCCACTCCTGTCAGGCAAGAACAGGAATCTGAGGCTACAGTGGGCACAGGATCCAAAACTGGACAGTTGAAGATCGGAAAAACGTCACCTGGTCGGACAAATCACGATTTCTGCTGTGACATTCAGACAAAATTTGCGGTCCTACCCAGAGTTTGGATGGTGTTCTGGTGAGTGTATGCAAACTATTATCTATTTATATTTATCTTAGATACGTTGATTCAAACTCACAATTCTTGCATCCTGAATCATATGTAAATGATTCTCTGTAAATTTTTTATCTTTGTAATAAACGTCTAAAAACCTTTTTAAATGACAAACTAGACTTCTAATGTGGATCAGATTTAGATCCAGATCATGGCTGACCAGGACACGGTTTAAAATAGCATCTTTGGGACACTTTAATTGAATTCAATTGAGTCTGTGCCAATAATAGATGCCTGTGGACGTCTCTGGTTTGCCTGCAATTGTTCATAAAATCCTAATTAAGTAAAGAAATGGAAGGATGTTGCTCGGTGTGCAGCAAATAGCTATTATGCATAACGTTTCCGCTCAGCAGGAAGTGATACAGCATGTCTCTCTCTTTCTCTTATTCTGTCTAGGTGAGAATTGAACCTCCAAATCATATCAAATCCTCTCGGTTTCAACACCCGACTCCGAATCCAAAGAACTTCCTGTGATGGGAGTGTGTGTCCTGCCATCCCTCACAGAGGGATGATTAGTGATAGAGGTGTAGCAGAGGTGATAGCATGCGTTATGGGTTCGATTAGCCAGTGTGATGTGTGACCTCAAAAAGAGAGCGCACACACACACACACACACACACATACACGAAACCTATTATCACACACTCCACACAGTGAGAGGGAAAGTGTCAGGACTTTGAATTATGTCCACCTCTCTCTGTCTTTTTCTCCTCTCTGAGGTCGTTCTCTCCATAAACCCAGACATAAATCTCACAATATTTCACACACCGTGACTCCTTCCACGCCTCAGCGCACTTCTGTTATGTAAAACACACAAGCTGCATTTGTAATGACCTGGGGAAAAAAAAAAATCAAGAACCATGAGTCAGAGGCCGGCACGTTGTCGCTGATTAGCTTAAAACTTAAATATGATAATTATATAAAAGCTATAACATGACTAGAAATAAAATGTACACAGTTTTTCAATCAGACAAGACATGTTTGGTGTCTAAAGTTTGCTTTAGTTTTGTAGTGGAGCTACAAGGCTAATGTTGCTAACAAGTAATGGAAGCTTATAGCTACCAGTTTAGCATTGTGCAAATTGCAAATCATCACACACTCACGTCAAAGGATATCATTTTCTCAGAAACTTGATTTATACATAAATATCGTCATAAGATAGCAAAATATGTTAACTGGATCCACATTGTCATCACTAAATCTCTTTTACGCTAAAGATTTTGCTAAGAACTGGTTTCTGTTAGTTGTATTTGATTTTTTACCAGCCTTGGAAACATGAGTAAATAGAAGACAAGCCTTTAGGCTGCAGTTTCTTTATAAAACACTTTCTGTATAAAACAAAATGGAGGACCTGCTAGTTATTAATTAGCTATCACACCAGAGTTTTGCTTAGCCAATTTCCAAAAAATAGCTAGCTATCCTTACATATAAGACAAATAAGGTCCTGAAAAAAAAAAAAAACACTTGATTTTTGAAAAAAGCAAGCTGAAAACCAAGTTCATGCGGGCTACACGATTAACTAAATTTAGCAAGTTGCAAAAGTAGCTTCACAGCATTAAAGCTACATCCATGAGTCATGTCACCTTCTGTGCTAATTAAAAACAAATAAATAAATAAATAATAATAATAATAATAATAAAGATGCTCAACAAAAGCTAGCTATCTGTTAGGTTTCATTAGCATTCAAACTTCTTAGCTTAGCCGCTTAGCTTAGTTTGTCTTGTTTACAACCAACGGACAAGAAAAAAAGCTTCATAATTTGTTGGATTATAGATTCAAGTAACTGAAATCTAAATTTTATCAACATTTAATTAATTACAAGCTAATTTATGTTTTCATCCTGCTATTGGGAAATGTAGCTAGCTCAATCTAGCTCGCTAACAGCTTTGCTGGGTACACTACTAGCTCAGCTAAAGAACAAACCACTGTTAACTTTTCTGTGGTGTAAAACTTTAACATTTTTAGTTTTACCAGTGAGAACTCGACCCTGCGTCAATCTCACATCAACACTAGCATTACATCCGCTCCAAGATGGCGGCTAATGTTATTTGTCTTTAGCTCTGTGTTTATATGTGTTTATATGTAAGCTAGTCGGCTGAGATTTTTGGGTAAGTGTGTGATGGTTTATGCTAATATGCTAGCTATAATCTTGGCTGAGTGATTACATTTGGATTGAGGAGGAATGCTGTGTGTGTGTGTGTGTTTGTGTTTGTGTGTGTGTGTGTGTGGCTTAGTACTGTTAATATGGATGTCAGCAGATGACAAAGAACCCACTTTGAGTCTGTCATGCATGCCTACATCCACCCAGTAATGTGTGTGTGTGTGTGTGTGTAAAAGACACCATTCAATCAAAGCTTTGTAGAGTTTATGAGCAAATAAACATCTGTCCTCTACTTGTCTCTTGGGAATAGTGTAGCACTGCAATGGTAACGCCGTGGTAACGCCGTGGTAACGCCGTGGCAACACTATGGCGACGTTGTTTCAGTGTCATGGAAACAGCATCCTCTCCTGTGCTCTCCCTCTTTCTCCGAGTTAATGTAGGGCACTAAAATTCTCCAAGGACTTATATCAAAACCCTAAATTTTACACACACACACACACACACACACACACACACACACACACACATGCTCTACTTTCATTTCGTTTAATAAAAAATCACTCTTAGAAAGCTTTGTTTCACGTGTTTCTGTAGGCACGTGCTCATCTCAACGTTCATCTAAATGTACTCAGTTGAGACAAAATCTATTTTATGGTGATTAAGAAACACTCATGCATTTATCTCCATAATTATTGGCACCCTCCAACATATAGCCACAGATGCAGCTACAAGATAACGACCCTGAACGTACATCTAAATCAACCCTGAAACGGATGTGGGACAAAAAAAAAACAAAAAAAAAAACCAGTGTTTTGCAAACAAACATGTCAATCTCTGGATTTGGACCCCACTGAAACTCTGTGGTCTGAATTGAGGACACATCCACACACACAAACATAAAAATATAAACAGCTTAAAATGATCAATAATTAAAAGGAGCTTCAAGATTCTCTACGCGTGTCTCCAAGCTTGTTAGACTTTACTCAATTAAAAAAACGAACAAACTAAAAATGTTGCTACTGTTAAAAGTACTCAAGTGTAAAAAAAAAAAAAAAAAAAAAAGTTAAATTAATCAAATTTATATTTATACAATTAATAAAAATTAATTTTATGTCATGTCTTCATGTGAATCTCATGTTTTCTGTACTAATTTTAACAGAATATTTTTAAGGGCTCTGTGTAAAATTGAATGAAATATATTTGTTGATACGCTGCACGGCCAAAAGTATGTGGACACTTGACCATCACACCTATATGTGCTTGTTGAACATCTCATTCCAGATTTATTCCCTTCTGTCTTTGCTGTTATAATGAGCTCCACTCTTCTGCGAAGTCTTTCCACTAGATGTTGGAGCGCGGCTGTGGGGATCTGTGTTCGTTCAGCTACAAGAGCATTAGTGAGCTCAGGCGCTGATGTTGGGTGAGGAAGTGAAATTGTAATACTACAGCGTACAAAGACATTCGATACAAATTGTGTGCTTTAAACTTTCGTGGCAACAGTCTGGAAAAGGGCCGCATATGCGTGTGATGGTCAGGTGTCCACATACTTTTGGCCATAGAGTGTATTTAAATTGTATGGCCCTTTTTATGTTGGAAAAAATATTATAATAAAATAATACAATGCCCCATTATCACTTACTGCATGAGACATTTATTTATTTAGTTGTTTGTTTGTGTATATATATATATATATTTTTTTTTTAAATATATTAATTTTAGCTCTTCTTTTTAAATAAAGTGTACAGTGTACAATGTAAAATTTAATGAAATATATGAATGGTTTTTTAAAAAAAACGTTTTAGAAAGATGTTCGCCAGATAATTTCCCTTCCTGTAGGTTCCAGATGAAAGAGTGTATGCTAATGTACCTCATTTTTGCTGTTTATCTACAAAAAAATAAATAAATAAATAAATGTAATTCCCAGAAGGGCTAGAGCGAGGCTGAATATTACAACGGAGAGGAACCAAAAGCTGCTCAGAGGATGTGAAACAGGGTGGAGGTAATAAGAGGTTACACATGAGGTGGAAGAAGGGCATACAAGTTAATAAAAAAAAAAAAAACATTTATCACTTTTTACTATGTCACTTTTAGAAAGGGGGTGCAAACGTTTAAAATAATACCATTTTAATTCACTTTTTACTAGTGATATCTTGGTCAGAAGGTGTTGATTAAATGTCTATAGCAGCAGCATAGGTTTATATTCATGCACTTGTTCTAATACGTTTAACGTTTCTATAGCAACAGCTCATAGCCTAGGGCCTAATAATACATAGAAAAGCGCATTGTGAGGCTCGCTTTAGGAGACTTTTGTTTAACATTTATGGAAGGAGTCTCCAGTGTCGGTGCTTTGTAACAGTCAGAGGTAAAGCTGTAACTTTACGTTTCTCTGTAACATGACAAGCTGCGTTTTTTTTTTTTTTGTTTTGTTTTGTTTTGTTTTGTCTTATTCACTTCAAGAGAGAGGAAAAAGAGAGGCTGGTGACGGAAGCGACTGTTTATAGCTGCTATAACGTAAGTGAGAACAGGGACTACCACGTTTCAAGGAGCATTAAATGTAACTATAAACAGATAAAAAGTACAACATGTTTGTTAATAAATAAAAAAATTGTAATCATTGGAAAGTTGCTGTGGTGTAAGAGGGATAAAACACTTCTGGACGTGCTGTTATAGGAAAATACTCCACTTTGTGGTGGTAACAGTGACTCCGCTTCATCACACCAGGCTGTCGTTGATTAATTTCCTATGACAGCATGACAGTGTTTTATTCCTTACTTAATACCCACTATTTAACCTTTTTTTTTTTTTTTTTTTTAACCTTGTGATCATGAATCCCAACACATCAACCGCCTGAAATTACATTCCTTCGTTTTTGCTCCAAGGGTGTGCAAACTTTTGCACTCGACGACCCGTGAATTGTTTCCACATTAAGAAAGTATTATTTTAAACAGCATATAGCATGCTTTCAAAACGAGGAAAAAGGGAGTTGTGTTTAGAATTCTGGAATACGAGATCTTCCTAGAATTCCGACTTCAAAGAGTTCACGGTTCTAGAATGTGTCACGGAATTGATTTAGCGCTTTGATCCGATTCGGAGTCTTGAGGATGGATTTCGAGGAGCAGAGTGTGACTGATTCGCTGAGATTAGTCTTAATCTGAATGAAATGACCGACAGAGAGAGAGACACAGAGAGAGAGAGAGAGAGAGAGAGAGAGGTGTGTGTGTGTGTGTATGTTATTAACGTTATTGGTCATGGCTCAGATTTCTCTCTGGTGATTCCGACTCTTATTGTACCTGCAATGCAGTCAGTGTGTACCAGAGTGAAAAATGAGAAACAATTATTTTTTTTTCCTCTCTGTAAATTCTCCCTGTAGCGGCCAAGCAGAAAAAGCCTTCTCGCAGAAAAGCTCTTTAAATGTCACTGATTTGCAGCCTGAGAGAGAGAAGCTGTGTGGCTTCTAAAGAAAAAAAAAAACAGCAGCCTTAGTGTGGAAAGTATACACACACACACACACACACACACACAGAAAAAACCTGAAATATTAGTGCAGACTCAGCAACATCTGAGCAAAACAGGACAAACACACGAGCATGGATGGATGCTTGGAGATCTTCGACTACACCTGCACTTGGTGATAAAACGTGTTACATAATAAAAGAAAAAAAAACTCCTGCAGAGATGAAGTAGTGAACGCAACAACATGCATTGTGCACACACTGACCAATTTACACACACACACACACACACACACAGATAGATGAGGCTTACCTCTGTGCCTGCAGCTCTGCGATCAACACAAATGCTTGACTGCTCGAGAGAGAAAGAGAAAGAAAAAGAGAGAGAGAGAGAGAGACAGAGACAGAGAGAAAGACGGATGCTGCTGTGATGCTGTTTGTGTCTCTGCTCTGGAGTAGAAGAAGGATGGACGGAATACTCTTTCTCTCTCTCTCTCTCTCTCTCTCTCTTTCTTCTCCTCCTCTTTCACTCGTCCCCTCTCTCTCTCTCTACCCTGTCACACTTCCATGCCCTCCTGTCTCTGAGTACCCCTCCTCTCCCAGCCCACCGTGTGTGTGTGTGTGTGTGTGTGTGTGTGTGTGTGTGTCTACATGTTTTTATATCTAGGTGTGAACTAAATGTCCCCATAAAGACAGGAATATCTGACAGGTTTTTTTGGTTTTAACTCAAAAGACAAGTGTGTGTGTGTGTGTGTGTGTGTGTGAAGAACTGCAAAGGGAAATACACAACAAAGAAAAACAGTGCAGGGTCAAGTAAAGGGTGAGTGACATAACAACCACACACACACACACACACACACCTCCTACACATAATCAGCATTGCAGTTTTAATCACTCATAACGACAGACGGTGATAATTGGATTGAAGATTGGACTCATCATCAGCTAATTCATCAATTCGGTCATTAAAACAGAACCGGCTGCTAACTAGCTTGGTGTTAAAGTGTTGTTACGATGCAGTTTTCAACTCTGAAGTAAACACTTTGGCCGAAATAAAAAAAGGCAGATAAAAACAGACGGATAAAATTTTCCTGTGTGTAGAAAACAGTGTTAAAGAAAGTGCTTCATGTCGTTGCATAAGATACAGATAATACAAAATAATATGAAAATAAGAATGAAGTGATTAAGTAAGGAATAAAACACTCGGTGTTGTGCTGTTACAGGAAAATAATCAACAACAGAATGGCTTGATGAAGTGGCGTTATGGTTACCGCCCTGAAGTTGATTATCTTTCCTATAATAGCACGTCCTGAAGTGTTTTATTCCTCTTATACCACAATGATTTGCCCACAATTGCAATATTTCACTTATTAAAACATACTTTTTTATACATTTGTAGTCACATTCAATGTCATGGAATATCCGAGTTCCTGTTCTCACTTACGTTATAGCAGCTATAAACAGTCGTTCCATCACCTGCCTGTTTTTTTTTCTCTCTCTTGAAGCGAATACAAAAAAAAAAAAAAAAAAAAAAAAAAAAAACACAGCATGTTTTTTCAACAAAAAAAAAGTGTAAACTCCTCCTTAAGCTTTACTGCTGCACTGACACTGGAGACTCCTTCCACAACGTGTTAAATAAACGTCTCCTTACAGAAAACTTCACCTTATTAATGATTACATGCAAGTCCCTGTGAATGAGCTGTTACTATAGAAATGATAACGTATTGGAACGAGCGTGTTAATATAAACCTGTGATTTGCAGCTGCACTACAGTCAGAGCTGCTGTGATAGAAAACTAATCAACACCTTCTGACCAAGCGTGCTTGATTCACTTTTACTCGGATGTACGTACTGAATATCGTTGCTTACAGTTTCCTCGTGTTGCGTTACGGTGCTGTAATTTACAGTAACAGCTCTTCGGCTCAGCAGGGTTTTTTGGCACGTGGACAGACAGACGGACGCGGTGGGGGTTGGGGGGGGGGGGGTAACAGAGACGAAGGCGTGGGGGATGACTGGCGTCTTCACCTTAAAGTAAAACTCACCATGCCACTTTTTGTGCGATCTTGACAAACCATCCTAATTAGATTCATGCTTCAAGAAGTTTGTTATTACATACCCGAGCTTCCTTGTACAATGAAACTCTTAATTCACTCGTTCTCGCAGGTTCTGAAGTAGAAAAAATTAAGGATTTATTAGAACACAAAAAATTTTTTCATTTTTAAAAGATGTACAGTGAACGTTCTCTGATCGTATTTACGTGAGGTAATTATATTGCAATATTGTGCAGTTTATGATATCCTAATTACGTCCTCGTCCTTGTCAGTTCCTGGGGAAAAGGGTTTATCCAGAGCTGGAGGTGTGGAAGAGAGAAGAGCCAGATGGTCCCATATGGTCCAGTACCACAGGCAGCGCTGGACTAAAAGGAAATGCGCATCAACTTTTACACCCCACTGATCAGTACACAACATTAGACACACCACCCGAGCCGGGGAGAGCCAGGCTTTAGGTACCAGGATTCGACCTACACCCTGACCAGGAATCGGAAAATAAAAAAAAAATTAGATCTTCTAAGTACTCAAAAGTCTCTTCTTCTCTTCATCCAGCCAGTGACTGTACGCTGAACATCAGTCAAACCTTCTCATGGTACACAGGTAGAACGTATGCCTGGACACATTATCTGTACTTTCACTCTCACAGGACTAAAACAATATAACTATATTTTATATAAAACTATAAAATCAGTCCATAAACACTCAGGATCATCGTTCGATTGAGAAGTGTGTTTTCCTCTTGCATGTTTTCTCCTTAAACAGTGCACCAAACAATATTAAAGGGATAATCCAGCTGTTTTCAAGCCTAATCTCTATCTACCACATCTGTAGTGTGTGTGTGTGTGTGTGTGATTACCGCTGACAAAATGTTTGAGTCCCTGCACTGAGAAAAAAATTAAAAACTATTTTACCTCGAACTCTTTTATAATAGACGTCTAAGGACTGAATTCTGACAATTAACATTTATGAGACATTTTTTTTTAAATTTATTGTCCTCCACTTTTCTCCCCAGTTTTGATTGTGAAGGTTAAAACGCGCTTCCCTGAAACACATGAAGCCAACAAACAGCATCTTTACGAACTGCTGCTCATGCTGCGTCACTCAGAGCGAAGCGCTTTCCGCCCTCTTCTGCATACATGAGCTCTCAGACGCACACGATTGGCTAATGTCTCTGTGATTGACAAGAGAGAGAGACAGTATGCCCCTCCCACCCTGATTTACTCTCTAGGAAAACAAACAAACTATTTGATTTCAGCAAATTATTCAGTCAAATGTATTTCTAAATGAAGTTCAATATCTGAATACTTCACACTTTCAGACCAGGAACTAATTTTTTGTTTAAAAAAAAATAGAAGAAAAACAGAGAAAAAAAAAAATAAAGTCAATTTTAAGGAAGTAAAAACATTATTATATAAATCATTATTATTATTAAAAAATATATATAACTTCTCCCCAAATGTATTTATAATGGATCAACACTAATCAATAATTTATTCAGTGATTATATAATAATAGTAATGTATATATATTTATATATATATATATATATATATATATATATATATATATATATATATATATATATATATATATAGTTAATTATTTAAAAATAAGGACATCATGGCGACAGACTCATCATCTGTTTTTAAGAAGAAGGACTATAATAAAAACTTGTATACATTCTGAATACACTCTTATATTATTAATACAGCAGTGTATTAACTCTGACTTTATCTTTCAGGGAGTATAAAGACTTTTAACGTTTATAATATGAATAAAAGATGCTGTAATCACTCCCTCTGCTGTTCATACTCGGAACCTCAGTTTTTATTCTGTTCAATGAAAAGCAACTTGGCTTCTACAGAAAAAAAAAAAAACCCCTTCTAATCCTCAGGAAACATCACAGATACAAAATCCAGTGAAAAGTTCAACCTTAATTCACACATGAATGTGTGACACTCGTGTATAGGGTTCCACTGTACAGTGTAGATCCATACACCCAGATACTCCGGACTGATTTCAGTGACCATTTGAACAGGTCAGTTTTTAAACAATCATTTTATTGTCTCTGTAGCATTATTCAGGTTGTGTAGTGTCTATACTATACTGTACTGTATTAATTCTACTGAACTGTACTTTACTGTACCAAACTGTCCTGTATTATATTATACTGTGCTAAACTGTACTGTACTGTACTGTGCTTTACTTCACTGTACTGAACTGTGCCATACTATACTCTACTAAACTATGCTTTACTATACCATACTGTACTGTACTGTACTATATTGTACTTACCTGTACTTTACTATACTATACTGTACTGAACTACATGTACTACGTGTACTACATTACATGTTTGGGCAGTCGTGGCCTAATGGTTAGAGTCTCAGACTTGTAACCCGAAGGTGAACCTGAAGGTCGTGGGTTTGAGTCTCAGGTCCGGCAGGAATTATAAGTCCTCCACCCTCAATACCACGACTGAGGTGAGACCCTTGAGTAAGGCACTGAACACACTCACGGGGTGTGTGTGTGTGTGTGTGCACTTGGATGGGTTAAATGCAGAGCATGGGTCACCATACTTGGCCACACATCACTTCACTTCACTGTACACTGTAGCTGTACTATATTACACTGCACTAAACTGCACTTTAATTCACTGTGCTGTACTGTATTATACTGTACTGTGCTAAACTATGTTACACTGTACTACGCTATACTGTATAAACTGTGCTGTACTGTAC
Source organism: Pangasius sanitwongsei (assembly GCA_037576675.1). NCBI lineage: Eukaryota > Metazoa > Chordata > Actinopteri > Siluriformes > Pangasiidae > Pangasius > Pangasius sanitwongsei. The sequence continues at coordinate 26,103,278 of CM075010.1, forward strand.
AATATTGTACTTAACTGTACTTTACTATACTGTCTTGCATGTTTTCTCCTTAAACAGTGCACCAAACAATATTAAAGGGATAATCCAGCTGTTTTAATCTCTATATACCACATCTGTAGTGTGTGTGTGTGTGTGTGTGTGTGTGTGTGTGTGAGATTACCACTGCCTTTACTATACTTTACTATACTGTACTGAACTATATGTACTATACTGTACTGAACTGTACTGTACTGTGCTTTAATTCACTGTATTAATTGTGTGCAATGCTACATTATACTGTACTGTACTGTGCTAAACTACATTATATTGTATACATTATATATTAGAGAGAGAGAGAGAGAGAGAGAGTAGTAGTAGTAGTAGTAGATATTATATGTACTATATGTATAATGCTATGCTCCATTATGTTACATATCATGTACTGTACTATACCCTACTCTACTCTACTATACTACACTATACTGTGCTATAATATGCTATATACTAATATACTAATAAACTCCAGATTTATTATGGATAACGCTGTACGTCAGTAACTAACCCTCTGCACTGAAATGCTGGTTAACAACAATAATTATTATTTTTATTACAGTGAAATAAAGCTGTTTTGTGAAACTTGGGTAATTTTTCAACCTTTTTTTTAATTACATATTTTTTTTAAAAAAAAAAAAGCAACTCAGTAATGAAATAAGATTTTATTAAAAATCTCTCTGTGGTGCAACGACGTCACAGAGGTCAAAGGTTGTAAAACCCCGCCCATTAAACAGTGGCTACAAATTTCATCAGCGAGTGCTGATTGTAATAACTGTATTTCTAATAAGAGACAGTTTGTCTTGGATGCGTTTGAAGACATTTGGTTTCAGGCAGCAGGAGAAGAAAGCGGGTAAATATTTATATATTTTAAAAAATATTTTGTTTAGCAGTTATAAAAATGAGCTGATTATTTAGCAGCTGGTTGTTCAGCCATGTGTCGCTGCCATGTGTTTCTAATCACATGAAAACGTAGATCAGTTTAAATCTCACAGGTTGTTAACAACTTCTGACCTTTACAATGTATAAACTGAGTTGTGTGTGTATTGTGTATAAAAAAAGTTGTTGTAGTGTCAGTGCCATGAGTGCGACTTCCTATAATAAGTGCACTAAGTAGTGCATGAAATAAGTCCTATACAGTTTACATAATGCACCATATGTCCAGTAGTTGTGAAGCATTCGCGCGTGAACATGTTTGTCCAAGTTAAATCAGCGTACAGATAAAAGAAAGCATTAAATGACGCATTAGCCCCGTGTGCTAGCTTAGCCATACGTCAAAGCGTCCGCCATATTGGAAAGGTCCAAAATGAAGCATAAGATAACGCGAGTCTATGGCGAGATAGGCGTCTAACCTGATTAGACGCCTACATAAGTGATAGAAAAGTGTTACATAAGTGATAGAAAAATTAACAACGCAGGTGTTTTAAATATAAATAAATATGTGATGTCGGTATTTTTATTGAGCATAATTATTGGAAATTGCCAGCAAAGAGGCAGCAGGATGTAGGCTCGTGCAGTCCAGTGGAAGTTAATAACAAAACAGAGAGCGAAGGTCTCAAGAAAATGATTATAAACATACATTTCCATCAAGAAACAAATCAATACAATTGTATTAAATCACAATGATAAAAATGTATTACAGTGTATTAACAACCATGTAAAAACCACATTTATATATTAGTAACATAGTGTAAGCTGATGCTAACGTATTTATATATTAGCGTAATGGTAGCTAATGCTAACACATTTATATATTGGTAACATAATGTTAGCTAATGCTAGCATGACAGAAATGGCCTCAAGCTAAACCTAGCCAACATTAAATTTAGCGAACAGAACCAATTAAAAACCGAAGCTAATCACAAATTAGCAAACTAGTATTATGGAACTGTAAATAAACTATAAAATATTAAGGAATTGAGTACATATTTAACTGTAAACAGTAATAAAGTGTAAACTCCAGCAGTTAGCCAGCAGCTATAACCCTGTCTTAACCCCTTCATAAGACCCTGTTATTAAGTCCTTCATATGAAAACAAGTACAAAAAAGGGATTTCTTGTTTCTTCCCCTGGTCCTAAGTTTGTAGAAAATCTCTTATAAATTTCTAAATTCAGTTTAATTCAAGTCTAACTAACTTCTTTATGGTTTTAAGTTGAACCTAGGAAGTTGTAACTTTCGACACCGTGGCCATAGATTTATTTTTGTTTTTGTCATGTAGTTATGATGTCTCTAGTTTATACTGTCAGTGATGGGATTCCTGATATTTTGTGATTATTCTCCTGGTGTTTCAGAGTGAGGATGGCGACTCCAGGCTCCGGTGACGCCTCTTCGAACCCGAGGCCCGTGGCTGGGGGTCGGGGCTCGATGCTGAACCTCCGGGCGCCCGGTCGCCTGCCCACCATGCGCTCCAGAGACCTGACGCTGGGAGGCGTGAAGAAAGTACGCCTGAGATCTAGTCATTAAAAATCATATTTCATTCAAATGTATGCTCCTAAAACTGGATAAAGCGATATATGTCGATGTTCTGTGTCTGTAGCGTACGACAGAAAAGAGTTACAACATTGAAGAGGAAAAACAGAGAACCTGTTTACTCCAAACTCGCTTACAATGGAAGTCTAAGGGCAGCTGTCGAGTTTTCAATATCCGTCTAAAACACGCGCCTACAAAACGTGACCTGTTACACTTCTGAACACTGAGACTTTAAGATGCGACTAATGCGACAGAAAGTCTTACCAAAGTGACTTTAATGGACTTTTATTTATCTTTTCAACTGAGTGCAATAAAGTAGTAAAAAGTAGTTCTGGTAGTTGTTACTTTACACTTTCCTAAAGGTTTTCTGGCATAAACACACATTATCCTTTCTGTCAAAATTAGTTCCATCTCTTTTTAAACAAAACAAAAAAAAAAAAGTCTGTAAATGAAGTGTACAGATTTCGAGCTTCATTTAGAAACAGAAGTCAGCAGCTGCCCTTAGACTTCCATTACTAGATTTTAAAGTAAGGAGATTTTCCAGGTTTTTTTTTTTCCCCCCTCAGTACAGGAAATCTTGTTAAAAGTCTGGTTCGTGATAAACACACGTACGCTACAGATGCTGTGATTAGACGCTGAGTTGAAAGAACGCTGGAGTATTCCTTCAATTTTTTGCCTTCTGATATTGGCTCATTTAGTAAACTCGAGGTCTTTTGAAAAATATAATTTGACATAAAGCTCTGACAAAAAATAAACCAGATCAGATCGGACACATTCCTCATGATTGTGTTATACACATAATCTTTAATAAATTTATGCAAAATTACATCATTATAAACAATTCATATGGAGTGTAACTGTTAACTGTATCTCTCTCTCTCTCTCTCGTCTTTTCCCCTCACAGAAAACCTTCACGCCCAACATCATCAGCCGAAAGAGTAAAGAAGAGTAAGTGGTGTTTAAGACCTGAGGTTGTGACGTACGATTCGATTGTTTTGTGGTACTAAACTTTAGCTTAGAGTTTCTTCTTGAGGAATTGTTTTCTAAGGATTAGTAAGGATTCCTACGCCGATAAGAAGGGGCGGGGGTTGCTATGTGGGTTGCTATGGACGACGTCATGTTTTATGACTGAATTGAGTCCGTGTTTGGCGGTGTGGTAAATGCTTACATAAGCTGATTAGCCAATGTTCAGCCTGTAGTCAACGTGTAGTACTGTTATGGGAAAATAATCACCGATGGAGTGGTGTGATGAAGTGGTGTTGATTATTTTCCAATAACAACATGCTCTGAAGTGTTGTTTTCCCTCTTAAACCACAGCAATTTGCCATCAATTCCAATTTTTCATGTATTAAAGAATGACACGTCATACATTTGATCCATTTATAGTTACATTTAATCCACAAAACGGTTAGATCCTGTTAGGTTCTCGCAGATATAAATAGTTGTTCCTTCACTTTTTCTTGAAGATAATAAGATAAAAAAAAAAATGCAGCTGGTTTGGGAGAAACCACAAAAATGCAAAGTCCGTAGCATAAAACTTAAAGGAACTTAAACATTTATAACAGGAATGTTGATTTAAGTAGCCTTCTTAATGAGCAGATTATTCTTTGCTGCTGTTTTGCCTTCAGACTGAAAGTCAACGAGGGACCCAGGAGAGAGAGGAAGGATGCGGATCGCGGACGACAGCGAGATGGGCGGGGCAGGGGGCGGGGCCGACCAGAGGTCATCCAATCCCACTCCATCTTTGAGCAGGGACCTGCAGAGATGATGGCCAAGAGGAGAGGTGAGGAGGCGCTCTAAGTTCCTGTGCTCGAACACGCAGGAGATGTGGGCGGGGCTAACAGTAGTGCAGCTCATGGATTGGACAAACATCGTGATCTCAGAATCATCTTGATGTCTGACTTTTCTACCAGGAAGAAACTTAATCTTCAAGGTGTAGTCGCTGATATTTAGCATCATTTTGCCATCGTTAAGGGCCCTACCTAGTGCACTATTTAAAGCGCATTTCCACTCTTTCTGTTTTTAATAGGATCAGTGATTTATTTTTGTCTCGCATACTGTCACGTGTTTGCCAGGTGTGTATGAGGACACGCGGGACACGCCCAACAGCGCCCCCTGCCCCATCATCAACATTAAGAAAGAGAAGAGAGAGACCGAAGAGGAGACCAAAGAGATCCTGCGCAAGCTGGAAAGAGACAGTGTGAGTGTGTGTTATTAATGTTGTCATTAGCAAGCACAGCTGCTTTAATGAAGCTAAGAGGAAAAACAGATGTACATGGTGCACTTTTCAGAAAGTAGTCCTGGGTCCTGTTCTTTGCATGTTGCTTTTTACAAATCCAAGATTTGCTAATCGTGATCATTTGATTAAGTCCAGGATTATATCAAATCAACAATCCGATCCAGCTAGTCACAGATATCTTTGCATTTGGTTCGGTGATACCCATGATGCTTTGCATGTGTGCTGCAGTTTGTGGACGACCCGCAGCTGAGGAACGAAGCGCGCTGCTGTCCCGTGCAGCTTCCTCTGGCCGTGTCCGGCTGGGTGTTTAAAGAAGAGTTCGAGGAAGACGCCGAGAACAGAGGAGTCAAAGTGGAGAAGTGTGCAGAGGATGAAAAGATGAACACGGAGTGCTCAGACACTGCTGTTACAGGTGAGAGAGAGAGAGAGAGAGAGAGAGAGAAGGAGAGATAGAGACAGACACTCACAGAGTGAGAGAGAGAAGGAGAGGGAAAGAGAGAGGAGAGATGGAGACACAAAAAGAGTGTGAGTGAATGAGAGAGAGAGAAATAAAGTTACAGATGCAGTGAGGGTAAGGGGGAAGGAGAGAGAGTCACACACCAAGAGTGAGAGAGTCAATGAGAGAGAGACACCAAGAGTGAGAGAGACACCAAGAGTGAGAGAGGAGAAGGAAAGAGAGGAGAGAGAGACACAGAGTGTGAGTGAATGAGAGAGAGAGAAATAGTTATAGATGCAGAGAGAGTGAATGAGAGAGAGAGAGTGAATGAGAGAGAGAGAGTGAATGAGAGAGAGAGAGTGAATGAGAGAGAGAGAGAGAAATAGTTATAGATGCAGAGAGAGAGAGAGAGAGAGAGAGAGAGAGTCAGACAGCAGGCGCCAGTGTGTTTTACGGAGTCGGATTTTAACCCTGTTGCTGTTATATATAATGTTTTAGTTTTGATGTGAAACACAGACCAGCTTTACTGTTTCACTGTTTTGTCTTTTAACAGTCTTGCCAGTTTTTTTTTCTTTTCTGCTCAGTCAAACAGGAGCCTCCTGATGTCCCTGTGATTAAGAAGGCGGAGCCTATGTTTAAGCCGCCGCCCCTCCCTGAACCAGACTTGCTGCCTGACCTGCTGCAGGCGTGGAGTCGCTGCAAAGAGGAGGAGCTTCTGTTCATGCAGCTCCCTGATTCGCTGCCGGGACAACCACCGACAAGCGACGCCCGACCCACTAAAACCACCGTGCAGTCCGAGGACGGACAGAACATGCTGCAGAAGGCTGAAGGGCAGGTGCGTGTGTACTTTTTATCCGTTTATAGTTACGTGTCATGTTTTGGATCGTCTGTGATACAAGCTAGGTTCTGTTCTCACACAGCTATAAACAGCGCTGTGGGATTAAACTACGTAAAAGTTTGATATTAATTAGGGTCATGTGTTTGGAAGGTTTGAGTTTTACATGTGTATGAGCTCACGTGTTTAATTTTGGTGTGTGTGTGTGTGTGTGTGTGTGTGTGTGTGTAGCAGGAGGAGCCTGAGGAGGAGAACACTTGTCATCTGAGGGAGCTGCAGGAGGGTTTGGTGGGCCGCTTGCTGGTGAGGAAGTCGGGACGAGTGCAGCTCGTGTTGGGGAACATCACACTGGATGTGGCTCTGGGGACGTCCTGCTCCTTCCTCCAGGTCTCTCTCTCTCTCTCACACACACACACACACACACACACACACACTCTCTCTCGGTCATAGACACTCCAGTCTTTATATACATAAAACAAATCTGTGCTCATTAAATATGCAGTTAATTTGCTTTATTGTTTTAATGTTATTGGTGTGTGTGTGTGTGTGTGTGTGTGTGTGTAGGAGTTGGTGTCGGTGAGCACAGAGGGCAGGAGAGGAGACATGACTGTACTCGGCCACCTTAAACACAAACTCGTCTGTTCGCCTGACTTCGAGGCTCTCCTTCAGAACAGAGCCTGAGTGCGTGTTGTACAGCTGTACGTGTGTGTGTGTGTGTGTGTGTGCATCAGCTTGTCTCCTCCAGTTTACAAACCTGTACCTTTAATGGCTTGGAGATGCAGCTCTGTTAGGTTTTTGAAACATGCTGTATAATCTATATATATATATATACTGTATATATAAAATAATTTAAATTAAAAAAAAAATGGTTGCGATTCTGCAATGTGATTAAAGGGAAAAAAATCATTGTGAATGTGTTTAATTTTTCACGCATTCACTAAAGAGTCATATAAGTTACTCTTCACAGGATCGTAAAGCTGAGTGTGTGGTTGTGGCGGACGTATTTGTACGTGTCCTCTGTACAGCTTTATATTATTTTATAAAACTAGCCAAACGTTCAGCTCGATATTTGATCGATTGTGCACTTTTTAAAAAATTTTTTTTTTTATTAAAGCCATGGACCACTCACAGAACATGTTTTCATTACAGTTTCACTAGAATTTGTTGATGTTATTTACAGACTGACTTGTTTTCTGACGCATGCAGGTTTCAGATTAAGCTCGTTCGAATCAAGTCCGCGATTTCCACCACCGTAGCGGAAAATAAAAAAAATCCCAGAGCACCTGACTCCATTCTGAGCGCAGGGCATCCCGTCAGTCAAACATCATAGGGTTAATATATTTGGACAGACCATACTGTATCTAAGCAAGGAAGGATAATTTGAAGGCACAGGTGTATGAGAAATACTGAACGTGTCTTTCTTGACTGATATTACACCAAAATTTGCGTACTGAGGAAAAATGGCAGACATATCGCGCTGAACAAAAACAGTTTTATCCTGGTATTAAAAAAAAAAGTGTTTTTAACCCAGGTCTTTTTCTCGATTGAAGAAAGTTTGTACGTGTGTGTTTGCCTAAAAACATTCAGTAGAAAAACAAATGGAAGTTGTGCAGCAGACTTCATCTTAGCGTCTAGTTCATATGGAGACTTTAAAAAAGGATCAATTCCAGCTGAGACACGTGACATGTTCAGGCTCATCGACTACATTAGGGAAGAATTTCACAAAGTGTAGGTGTAGATTTTGGCTTGACTCAAGTCTTTTGCATACATACTACATACCTCACACACACACACACACACACACACACACGTCAGTCATAAACGGCTAATCCGTGACGGATCAGCAAAGTAAAAGTGGCTAGTGGAATGGAGATTAAGCATTCCTCCTCAGGAGCCATTTCTAATTTTGTATGTGCGCAATCACAAAGACAAAAGGAGAGTATAAATCCTAATATTTCATCCATTTTAAATTTCCAGGTCAGTGAGAGGACAAACCCAAAAGAGGCGGTGCATAACAACTTTATTCTTTAAATCAATATGCAGGTTTATAACCACAGATTCCCACTAAGGAATCAAAAAAAAAAAAAAAAAAGAAAAAGAAAAGGAAGAAAACTAAACAAAAAAAAAAAAAAAACATTCTCTCTTTTTTTCTCAAGCGCGTGAGAAACGAAACGTAGGCTGCACCTCGCTGAAGCTTCAAACTCCCGCTCGATTCCAGCGGTTAATCATCCGAGACCAAACTCGGGTTTACTGTGTGTTGGTGAGAACCGGATGAAGCGGCGTGCAAACGTGGGTCAGATCGTGTTTTATGAATAGGATGAATAGGCGGGAAAATACAAAGTGCTTTAATCGAGCTGTGAAGAGAAAGACGAGGAGGAGGGAAGAGGCGGAAGGGAAAGGAGCAGCGGGTGCACTGTGTACTTTAAAGTGGACAAAAATGACCCCCGTCCACGAGCGTCTTCACGCTGAAAGGGTGAAAGGGGGGGGGTCGGGATGGGTTCGGTGATGACGTGAAGGGTGTGTGAATCAGCAGCTGGCTGACTGCTATCGTTTTAAACCCTCAAACGTTATCGCTGAACCCCTGGAATACGTTTGATTTTAATATTACAAGCCATTATTATTTTAATATCGCAAGCTACGTTTGTGAAATTGGAAAATTATCTCGAGGAAGCGCTAACAGAGCTGGCCGATATGACTACAAGATGGAGATCAGCGTATCGACAATTAACTCGAATTCATTTCGTGTGCTGACGAACTACACATACATGCTATAATATTTATTTTCACGTCACCCACCTCTGATTTAAACCGCCGAACAGAATTAAAACAAAACAGCGGCGTGGTTTAGAGCGAGCGGCTCAACGCTCAACGCTTCACGATCCTCGATTCGGTACCAAGTCTACTGGCTACAGCGACGTGTTAGCAATACTGGGGCTAATTTCAGTTCATTAACGGCTCGTGGCTAGTCGCTGAGGCCAAGCTAACACTCTACAGGACAGGACAGAACGAAAACGAAAGAATAAGGGGGGGGGGGGGGAGTCAAAGTCGTGATCTGTAGTCGTGTTTACTTTGTGTGAACCATGGAGGTGCTGAAGAGAAGTTTCTGCTTTTTCTTCTTTTTCTTTCCTCCTTTCTCATCTGGAAAAAAGGAAACGGTAGAGAGAGAGAGTCACGCCGTGTCAGACAAATGCTGCTCCCGTTATTAAATGCAGGGGGGAAAAAAAAAAAAGCCCAGACTTCTAAATAATGAATAAATAAATAAATAACCGTGCACGGACGCAACTCAACTCCTGTCTGAAATATTAACCTCAGATTTACGTACAATGTTCCTCTCACCCCAAATGTATTCAATAAACAGTTCCTTAGACCCGCAGCAGAGTCCGGTGCCTGCGTAACACAAACTAAGTGCCGAGAAAGACGTGACTTGGTTTCGAATTGAAGATACGACTGTGTTTGGGTCTTTTTTTTTTTTTTTTAACAGACAAAGTGTTATACAGTGTGAGGAAAGTGTGTGCAGTCTGCACGAAGCTAAGCTCATAGCTACAAGCTTGTCTTCCTTACATTAGCTTTACATTTGGGGTTAAAAGGAAAAAAAAAACACTAATTAAAGCACTCATTTTGTTTGAAATAACAGTCAAAAAAAAAAAATCATTGTAACAGTAAACAAATATTTGCTGAATATGCATTTGTCATGTGATTAATTTGTGTTTGCATACTTCAACACTAGCAATTATTTATTATATAATATATTCATTCTTTATTAATTTAGTAATAAATATTAACACTTTTTCCCCCCCATTTATTTATACTGTTATTATTATAAATACTAGTATATTGGAACAGGGCAGAGGACTGACCAGTGGTGGGCGGAGCTTCAGCCTTGGCTGGTGGTTTGTGGTCCAGTTGCAGCAGCGCTGCTTCAACCGCCTGACTGAAGGAGTTCTGGAAGCTGGGAACCGGCACACGGTCCGATCCGTCACTCTCCCCATCACTGTCAGCCACCGGAGGAGCCAGGAACACATCTGCAGGCAGAGAGAGGGAGAGAGAGAGAGAGAGATTTATTACAGGAAACGGATCCCTAACCCTCGTTAGCCGATACCAGTGCTCTAAAAAAAATCAGTCGCTCACCTTTCTTTGGAGGAAGTTTGGGCCAGACATCTGCTCGGGCTTTTCCATCTCTCAGCATCTGCACGGATTAAAAGCGGACATTTAAGAAGCGTTCCCAGGAAGAGGAATGTTTCTGGAAAGGTGTCGGGAGGAAGGAGAACGGTACCTGTGCGAAGGACATGCAGGGCGAGTCTTCCTCCACGCTGCCTACGCTGAAGGACGGACTGTTCGCGTTTAGACTAGGGAACATCGTGACGTCTGAAAAGCGAAAAGGAGACGGAGCTGGTTAATCATGTGTTCGGGTATTTAATGGCGTTGCCATTAAACAGCAACAGAGTTATTAACGCCTTCTTGTAGAGAAACATCAGCCTGATAAATGCAAACGACGGCCTTATTACAAAACCACTTCCGCTTCAGAATGCGGAAGATTTAGATCATCTTTAGTCGCTTGGATAATAGACGGCTAAGACAGACGCTTAACGTGGCTTCTTTACATTTGAACTATTAGTTTACGTTTATTTACATACGCATCGAAAGATGTGGAATTACTGCGTTACCCGAGACAGGGCTGCTGCTCAGAGGAGACGGGGGTCCTAGCAGGAACTCGGGGTTCAGTCCTGGAGGGCTGTGCTGAGGAGGAGAACCGAACGCTGGGAACTGCTGCAGGTTCTCCAGCCCGATGTGCACCTCTGGGTCTACAGACAAAAAAAAAAAAAAACAAACAAAAAAAACACCAAGCTTGCAGCGTTCCAACACCTAAAGGCTGATTTATACCTGATGCTTAACTACACGTATGCGTAACGGCGCTCACACGCGGTCATTGGGTGATCAAAAAGATACGCAAGCGAGTACGTGAACAACGCCGCTCATGTAGCAGCTCGTGTGTGCGCACGTATGCGTGGCGAAAGTCTCAATGGAGTCACATCCTGCCCTGTAATTCTTATATTAATGAAAAGTAACGGTAATTAAATATTATTTCAATTTATTCCCAACCTTAGACCTGCACATTTCAGTGTTTTCTCTGCTCTAACACACTCACTTCTACACTGACGGAGCTGTTGATTAGCCGATTCAAATAATCAGGTGTATTTGAAGGTGGCAGGAAAAATACTAAAATGTGCAAGAAAGAGACTCTCCAGGACCAGGACTGGGAATCTGTGGTTTAGACAAATAGCTGTATAGTCAATAGAGAGAGAGAGAGAGAGAGAGAGAGAGAGAGCAGACCTCAAGCTCAGCACTATTTTAAGCTGGTTAGAGTTAATGCTTGCATACAGCCGCAGAGTTTGAATCTTAACACCACATCCAAAAATAGACCCGTTTCTGGGAGCGTATATCCGACTGACTGGAAAACACGAATCCCTCGTATCCCAACTCTCACACCTACTCAGAATAAAGAAGATCGATGTTCTCTCTTATAAGGAGAATAACGGACGTTCTAACAATAAAACCACGTGCCAGACTCGATGTCGCGTCGCATCGCGTTTCGTCCACTCACATTTCCCCTGTTTCCTGTTCTCCTCCATCTCGATCCTTTTCTCCCTCCTCTTCTCATCCCTCGCTTTCTTCTGCCTCGCACGCCTCCTGCGCTCCAGATCATCTGTCAGGAGAGGCAGAGGTCAGGTTAGCACGTTCCTGCGACGATTAATTTATTCATTAAAAAAAAAAACGGATAAAATGTAAATGTGTGCAGGCGTGCACCTGAGAAGCTGTCCAGCGTCTCCTTGGAGAGGACAGGTGGCTGGAGGTTGAGCTCGCAGATGCTGAACTCGCAGGTGAGGGGCAGGTGAGAGAGGTAACGGTGCCGACGACGAACATCCTTCAAAAAAAAAAAAAAGCAGCAGCACACACGTGCGCTGGGTTTAGAAACTGAACTGCTTTGAGCGCATCTTCAGCCAATCGTGAGCGAATCTGAGAAGCCGTACCTCGTTAACCGTGTGACCCTCGATCTCCACTACGGTCGCGCTGATGGACTGAGGGCTGTTCTCCAGGCTGCCGTACTCCCTCAGCAAGCAGCGCACGTTCACCGGGTGCAGGAACATCTGCTGCCCGTCCTCCGCTACACCAAAGAGAAACAGACAGAGAGAGAGGGAGAGAGAGAGCACAGAGGCATCGCATTAAACATGAAGGGCGCGCAAAGCAAAACCGCTATGGAGCAGAGGGTCATTAATTTTAAGAATAAAAATCATAAAAGGAAAGAAAATCAATGCGTTTTTTTTCCCTCCCTCCATACTAAATCCACACACCTTGGTAGAAGTAGTAGTATGGACCGTGCTGAGAGTTCTGCTGTGGCTCAGCCTCGTGAGTAAGGGTTTCCTCTCCGGGTCCGTCCGGCACCTGCTCGGGCACCTCGGTCACTTCCGGCTCGGGCGACACCTCGGGAAGCTCTTCGGCGGTCTCCTGAATCTCGTCGTCGAACGCTGAAGCGTACTGCAGGACGGGCTACAGAGAGGAGCGGGTTGCACGGTCAGAACACAGCAACTGCACGTTCCGGTCCGCTTCCTAGTGAACTCTGGCACCGGCTCGACTCGACTGCAGGAAGTCAATCAAATCACGAGTGTCTGATGTAACCAGATTCCACTCCCCACCCCGCTGTAATAAACTGCCAAGACGCACGAGTTGCTGAGATGCGCTCGCGTCTGCAAAGCCAAATTTCCCATAATTCCTCATCTTTTGTCTTTTTGGTGTCTGATTCGACTGCTTGACGGCACCGGGAGCGTACTGAACCTAACCGGAGCGGCTTGTTTACCTTGGAGCTGGTGAGCTTGTTGACCGCCACCTCAGTGGCAGTCGGCTCAGTCAGAGAGAGCTTCCTCATGTCTGCACCCTCCACACCGCCTTTATCCGGAACGTTCCGCTTCAGCAGGCTGTCTTCTCGCTCCTACACACACACACACACACACACACACACACACACACACGATAAGCTTGGAGACGTGCTCTTCACAGAGAGATGCAACTTAAAGCAAACAGATGGGGCAAGAAATCCTGATCGCTGCTCAATCGGTGACGTCTGACGTAGAAAAACGCTACTAGTTAAACTCCGCGATCTCCTTTCTGCTTAAGGTTCGTGAGCTTGTGCTCCATAAACTCAGAAAACACAGAAGCATGCTCAAAAATAAAACCAGATCTCCTTTAACCTCAGAAAAATAACATGTCTAGCAAGATAGAGCTCTTGGATGATAAAAATCACTTGGTGAAAGAAACAAAAACAAGACTTAGCAACGTGATAAAATGTCAAACATGAATCTTCGCTAGTTTAATCAAAATCATTAAAAAAAATATCTTCGTGCTCGGATTCATTTCATCAATTGATTTGTTATTTTATCTCCTCGTATGAACCTCAAGTTCCCTTTCAAGTCTAAGGAGAACTTTTTAGGAACTACGGTTTTGTTTTAAAAAAAAAAAAAAAAAAAAAAAAAAAAAAAACCACAAGTCTTGCGTGACGGTGCGGCGAGAAAAGGAAACGTAGACAGGTAGGTTAGTTATGTTTGACGTTTGCTTCATAAGCTCGAACCCGTTACATGGCTCCGAAGCGTTTATGATTTCGATACGATTGAGAAAAACGTCGCGAACGTGAGTCGGACTGTAAATAATTTACACTACGTTTCGGTGTTTCTTCTTTTATTCTTCTTAACAAATCTGCTTACTGCTTATATTTCCACTTGTGGTCAAAGTGTTTATTCAACCAACAGGAAAAACACTCAACACCTAAACAGGGTCAGTTTCTCTGAATAAGAAAGTTGGTGCACTGTGTTGTGTGAGACGGATCACTGTGTGTGTGTGTGTGTGTGTGTGTTACCTGCAGCTGCAGTAAGGCGCTCTGTATGAAGCAGGCTTGCGGGTCGTCCTGTTCCTGCTTCAGCTGAGCCTGCAGTGCCGCTCTCTCCTCCGCTAGCAGACCCAGAACCTGATCCTGAGACGCCAGCAGCAGCTTGGAATAAGAGCTCAGACGCACATCTGCCACACACACACACACACACGAAGAGACACACAAGCTATTATCAATAGATATACACAATACACTTCGAAACACACAAACGTTTTGTCTTGTGGAGAACTGAGAGCCAAACGAACAGAGAACAGCCTCTCTCTCACCTCCAAAGCGAATGGGCTCCTCCACTTTAACCCACTGGGAGCTGGGCAGAGCCACCAACACGCCTTTCTCTCTGCGCATCAGACGCATGGTGATGACCTCACCAGGCACGTACTGACGCGTCTCCATAGCAACAACACTGCGAAAGAAGACGGGAGCCTGTGAGGGTTAAATACATTGCGTGTGTCTCCTTGCCTTGAGCCTCTTTCCGCCGAGGTGCGCCACAGGAGGTCTCCTACACCAGTGGCCATCAAGCTGTGTAACTCCTCCCCCTTCTGCAGGGAGTGAAGCTGCAACATCGGACACTGAGAATAACAGTATCACCATCACGTGCAATACCATTACTGTTACTACTTATTACTTTTCAACATCACTGACACTACAGCTGCGAATAATAACGAATAATCTTTTTCCCGCTGTTCTACCTTTTCAATATGCAACATAAACCGCAATATTGTGTGTTTTCACTCTACTTCTCCACTTATTTTTTTTTGTGTACTGACTTCTTTTTTTTTTTTACTAAAGTATCTCTTGCTATTCTATTACGCACTGTGGTTATGTTTACGACTTCATTTATTATTATTATTATATTGTCTTTTATTCCTACGTTATTGTGGTGGATCCATGCGCAACCTCTGGCACAAGAATTCCCCTCGGGATGAATAAAGTTTTCTATCATCTTACCTTATTTGTGTGTGTCTCTCTCTCTCTCTCTCTCTCTCTCTACACTGTGTGTGTTTCTGTCTCTCTCAACCTTGTTTGTGTTTCTTGTGAGTTTCTGTGTATCTTGTATCTCTTGTGCCTTGTATACAACCGTAAAATCTAACGACTAAATTAATAAAAGTTAAACATTGCGAAATTTTCACAAGTTTTACAACAATCAAAAACAAAAAAAAAAAAAAAAAAAAAAAAAAAAAATCCAAGAATGCCCAATCCTACTCAACACAGACACAACACCACCCTTCACTGTTTAAATTCACCTGAAACTAAACCAAAAGCTAGAAATCCAGAGAAACGATTTAAATAAACAGTTTCTTCACGAGCGCCTTCCATCCGTCCGTACCTCTTGAGGTCTGCGCTGTGCACGGCCTCGTAGCAGATCGGACACTTGGACCAGGTTTTCTCGCTCAGAGACAGGTAGTGCAGCATGCAGGGCCAGCAGTAGATGTGGCCGCAGCGAGTGATGTGGGCCGCCACCGGAGGGTACAGGCAGATCGGACACGACGGCACCTCGTGGCTGTAGATGCGCTGTAACGGAGAGAGAAAGAACGATGGACGTAGACGATAATGTTACAGCGCCTTAGGTGCTTGGACCCCTAGAAATCTGAAACAGAACAAGGCGATTCGAAGCGCTTCGTGCTCGGACCCCTAAAAACCGCATGGTGTATTTCGATCTGTTGGCTAACAGCTACTCGGTTTAATCCCTAACGGTGGCTATAAAACGCTTCCAGTCCTGTAAACACACCAGGTTTTTTTTTTTATCACTGAGGCAATTCTTCGGCTTTATCAATGGGATCACTCACCACCTGCTGCACACAGTCCCAGCTGACCAGCGTGTCGGGGTCAGTGAAGTGAGCCTGATAATCCTGGTCATCAATCACCACAAACTGGCAGCTACGGAGACAAAACGAAGAACGTCAGATTAAACAGGATCTATAGTTTGTTAGTAAATAAGAACCTGGTAGAATAGAAGCTGGTAACAGTAACTCCGCTTCATCACACCACCCTGCTGTTGATTGTTTTCCTGTACGTTCGTGTCTGAGCTCGAACACTCACTTGGCCTGCAGAAACAGCTCCTTGTTGAAGGGCTTGTGTTTGTGGCCCCACTTGTTGCGGCGACCCCAGCACGAATGCCCGTCGCCTCCGGAGCCGACATGGCCTCCGCGCGGCTCAAAGGTAAAATTGAGCAAGTGGTTCAGGCTGATCTTTTTGGGTCCAGAAAACTGAGCCGGGCTGAACTCGGCCCGGCGCGTCTCGGCTACCTGAGGGAGGAGGAGAGATGGAAAGGTTAGATCGGCGCGATCGAAAAACGAGAGATGTCACGTAGACGATTCTCGGCGCCGCAAGACTCTCACCTCTTCTCTTCTCCCACCGCCCACGAGCCCACCCTGTCTACCGCCTCCTCCGCCTCTCTGGGGGGGTCTCTTGTCGAAATTCTTGCCTTTCTGTGGGTGGGTGCGACGGGGGCCTGGAAAACTCTCTGCTTTGGGGAAGGCAGGCTCCCGCTTACGGTTGTAGCGCTTGGAGCTGCCATTATTCTTCGCATCTTGGAGGAGGAAAGAAGAAGAAGAAGAAGAAGAAGAAGAAGGAAAAGAAAAAAGTGTCAGGATCCACAGTGCAGTTCACTGAAAGCGTGCGATACGTCCAATCCATACTTTAAGTAGATTTATAACCAGTAAACCGAATCATCAGTCATATCATCCAGGATGCATCAATCGAATCAGATTTACACGTTAAAAAAAAAAAACCCCTCAAGCTCAAGCTTTTCCATGATTCTCTGATCTGTGGATACGTGAACACATCGCGAGTTTCCTAACGCGATAAACACCACGCAGTAATCACACACAGTTCAGTCACTAGCTGTGTGAAATGTCCCGATTATCCGGCTGTGTACCGGAAGGCAACGTGTTGCTTAAACTTTGAGTGCAATTTACTTTAATACCTCGAAATTCACGATAAGAGCGCGCAGGGTGTCGACACGCAGCTTATCAGAGGAGCGCAGAGCAGCTCACGGAACACATTATGACCCAAACACACACACACACACACACACACACACTGTTTACTCCAAACCACTTATTAAAAAAAATGTTGTTTTTTGTGCAGTGTAAACTCGATCCTCTCCAGGAGCTGTGAGGATTTTCTTGAGTCATGTGGCAGAACAGGAATAGCCTCCGAGCGGCAGTTTATATTCGCAAGGACGTCTCCTTCAGGCCAAACCCTGACCGTTTATATAACCGTTAAATAAACTTAAATAACTTAATTATCGTAATGAATGAACGTGATGAACGTCCTTATTCGCCGCATGCTCAAAGTCTAATCTAAAGAAAATCGGTTTGACTTTGGGGACTTTTTTAGATAAATATCAAGTTTTCCATAAGGACATTGTTTATTTGTTTGTTTGTTTGTTTGTTTATCAGTGGTGTTATTGATGGAAGGAGTCTCCAGTGTCAGTGCGCTGTAACCATGTTTTCAGGACAGAGGAGTTTACACTTTGCGTTTTTTCCCCCCCAAGTATTTCTGTCCTAACTTTCAAGAGAAAGAAAGTGACATGACGAATAACCTGTTTGGCGAAGCATTAAACGTAACTATAAATGGATAAAAAGTACGACGTGTTGTTCTTTAATGAATATAAATGTAATGTAAAGATGATTTGTTGCGGTACAAAATGAATAAAAAAAAACAAACTTATTTTTCTATATTAGCACATTTCACTCTGGGGTGTGTGTGTGTGTGTGTGTGTGTGTGGTGTGTGTGTGTGGCAACAGATATATACTAGCTAAACTTTAACAAAACTACAGAAAGTTCAGTTGACATTAAGAGTACAACTATGTTGGCATAGAAACTGAATTTTATAGTATTTAAAGTTTCCAAACTGAATGTAGTCGATATTTGGAACTACTTTTAAAGCTATAAAATGTATTTATTTATTTTTAGCTAAAACTGTACTACAGCACAACAGCGCGTCACAGATTTCACGGAACTGTTTTGTTTTTGGCCGTTAAGGTTGAATCCCAAACGCCTCCCTGCTCCCTACACAGGCGTCCTATGTAGTGTACAGGAAATACAGCTTCTTCGCACTACGTAGTGCACTAGCCCTCCAATAGGGAGCCATTTGGGACACCACGTGACCCGAGGCCTACGAACGTCACGTCAAATCGTGAAAACAAAAACAAAACATCTGAGTTACGACTGGGAAATCTGAAATATGAACATAGAACATACTTTTTGTAATCAAAAAAAAAGAGAAATACCTGTTTTGGTTTTAGAATCTGCTGGCGCCGGGCCTGTGGAGCTGGAACGGGGCGGGACCTTGGTGTTGGCGTTCGAGTTTTTCTCCATGTCTCTGGGCGAAGGACTGAGGCCGAGCTCCGGGGAGAGAGCAGTCGAGCCCTCTAGCATTAAACGGGACAAAAAATGAAAAAAGAGGGTTGTTGTAAGAGGTGCGGGTCAGGCTACGAAGGCCCTTGCTCATGTCTGTCGAACCCGGATACTCCATTACGGCGACATCTTGACCACAAAACAAACCGAGAAAAAAAACAAGAGACACCAAATCCAAAATGTCTCCGAGAGAAGATTTAGTAAGAAGATTGGCGCGCAAAAAGCGGGGGATTAACCCCGGAAAAGGTGTTTTTTCCCCTTTTTGTGGGAACGTTTGCGCCCCGCAGAGCGTTATCCGCTCTCCAGCTGCGGGAAAACGGATAAATTAATGGGTTTTTAGGCCCAAATTTCCGATAACGCTGAACGAAACCTCTCTTCTGGCGACGGGTCGCCAAACAGGAACCGTAAATACCCGGATGACGCTTTTATACGACTGACACGGATCGCCTGTACACACGCGCGAATTCAGCTTTCCTGATTGGTGGAAATGAAGAGCAGTTATTCGGAGAAATCCCGCCTCCTGGGTTACGATTGGCTGATTTGTGCACGTGTATAAACCACTAGCCAATTGTAGCGTAATGTTTGGGATACTTCTAGCCCATTGTAGCGCGTTGTCAGAAAACGGGTGGGATTGCAAATAATGTGAACGGGACCAAAACGGTTATGTTTTTGTCTGCACAAACCGATAACACACAATGTAATAACACTGTTATTATTGTGTTATTTCTTTAATATGTAGCGTCATTTCATATTACATACCTTGTAAACTTTGTAACGTGACAATGTAATATTATTTATAATGTTTTATCACTTTTATTCGTCCTCTCTAATGACCATGCTGTTTTGTGTAAAACACAACAACACACATCAGACATTTTGTTATGAATTTATTTTTTCATTGTGCAGTGGCATTTACAACAAAATGAGAAACTTCTTCAGTCAGTCCAGATGAGGCAGACTTATTATAACATGATAACACTTTTAAGCATAAAAGAATAAGATGTTGTGTCTTTACAGTAACTATCTGCCTCATGTGTGTAAGGTGTGTAAGACAAAAGTAATACAATAAAATCAGGGATGCCATCAACTCCAGGATGATTCCCAGGGTTCTGAGTAAACACTGGGGCTACACAGGGAACTGAAACTCGACCTTTTTGGGGCATTAACCAGCTCGAAGTCCAAAAAGTACTGGCACCCCTGAATACAATACAGATAACAAATAACTTGAATGGTGTGTCTCTGCATATCTGTGGTGTCATGTATAGTTAGAGTTCCTCCTCTTCACCATCATCATCTTCGTCGCCTTCATCATCGACTCTGAATTTATGGAGTGAGCAGCTCAACACCGCTCTCCTCACTTCGTGTTTTTCAGCTACACAGTACGACAGAGAAAGAAATGAGAGTGATGGTGTAGGAAGAACAGCAATACATCTAGCTGTTTCTACGCCAATCAATCAATCAATCAATCAATCAATCAATCAATCAATCAGGGGTTCCTCTTATGCTTAAACAATTCTTACAAGCTTTTTTCAAGTCTAAGCATCACTACATAATTATAAATGTTTTTCTGATGGATTGTACTTGTCTCTATTAGTGCTTCTAGTTCTTTTCTCTACAGCGATGATCACAGAAATCATCATTTTCAATTATTTCCCATGAAATAGTAATTCTAATCATTAAATTTCGATGACATCTTTAGTGCTGTGTATACTATACTCTCTATACACGACTTTAACTTTAAGTAACAAGCTGATTCAGTAACTAAATGATTTCCACACCACATCAGTGGCATCAGATCAAATTTATTCATAGGTCATGTTAAACGGAAAATACAACCAGGCTTTCCATTTCTCCTTCAACTTCGATTTTGCGCCACTTTTTTAAACTGCATGTTTATGCCAATTTGGTACATTACACTCCAGGTTTTCTGTGCAGCTTGCTGCCTAATTACATCTGAAAACAGTCGCAACCAGCTTCAGACATCTGACCCCCCAGCCTTATTGTTTGTTCTGAGAAGCACGGAGCAGGATGTAACGCTGCGAGGAAGACGTGTTGGAGCCGAGGTGAGAGCAGAGCTTACCCTCAGTCTTACAGTGCGGCAGCATTCGGCACAGCTGCTGTCTCCCGTACCGCACAAGGAACTTCTGACACGTTCTGATGGTGCCTGTGGATGAGAGACAGACAGAGAGAGAGAGAGAGAGAGAAGGGTTCAATCTAGCTATTAATGGACCTTGTTTATCAACCTGGATACGAAAGGAATTATTCGTAAATCGTTCGTACGAGCGTTCAGACAAGAAATTTGTGAAAATCCTGTAAATTCGGGAAAACGTTCGCATCCTACTCGTGTGAAAATAAACAGTTCAGAAGACTAACTAATGTAAACCTTGACTTGATCATCATCCAATTACTTTCTTTGCATTAATTACTGCACTTTTATAAGTTTTAACTGGGATTCTCTATATTAAATTCTCCTCACTACGTGCCGTGTACGTGTAGTCTAGTTTAGTTCTTGCCTTATTGTTATTGATTCCTGAGCTGTAATTTTTAAAATTCATCCTACATTCATAACTACCTTTTCGTTTGTCTCATCACTGCCGCTAAAACAATGCTAATTTACACTAATCTGAGACTGCGACATGCTACGAATGTTCACGGATTTCCTGGATTAGCGTGCCTATCATAAAACCCTCGTTAAGAACAGGATAGAAACGGTGTGCAAAGTCCCGCGGATGTCCCGTAGCTGCGTTCTCGCCGACTCCACGCAGCGCTCGCTATCCTCTTACCTCCGACGTGTATACAGTTGAAGAAGCACTGCACTTTCTGACCCTGGCTCCATATGCTGGTGATGAAGGGCAGAGCAGACCAGAGGAGCTGATAGTGAGCTTTCCGGAAGCGCAGGATCACCACGCCGGTGTATGCGTTCAGGTACGTCACTGAAACACACACACACACACACACGTCTTATTATTATTATTAACACTACTTTTGTTTTTGTATTAAATCTGTAAAATGAAGTCCAAACCAGCTGCTCATTTGAAATCATTTGTGTTACCTGTAATGATCCATATGCTGCTTATTTTTCTTCCCTACTGTATTTTCAGATTTAATTAGAAATGAACTTGACTCTGTGTGACGAATTAATAAAGATTTCTTCATGTTTTTATGGGTTTTATATATATATGTTTTCAGTGTGCTCGCGCATTCACCTGTAAGACTTGAAAATAAAATGTAAAGTCATTTAGAGGTTTTTCTGCTGTGAGTAAAGTCAGACCTGTAGAGCCGATGCTGAAGAGAGCAGCTCCGTATTCTCCATGAGCTTTAATCACCGCCGCTTTCACCGCCTGATAAATGGCTTTTTCCTCCAACAGCCGCAAACTGCTGGAGTCTGAAACACACACCTCACACAGCAGATACCTGAAACACACACACACACACACACACACACACCTCTAAAACACCACTGTAAGCATGGAGTTCACACACACACCTCTCTCTCTCACACACACACACACACACACACCTCACACAGCAGATACCTGAAACACACACACAC
>CM075010.1:26126642-26142385 GCA_037576675.1 Pangasius sanitwongsei
CACTCCAACCTTCACACACCATGTCTTCATGGAGCTCGCTTTGTGCACAGGGGCATCGTCACGCTGGAACAGGTTTGCGTTCCAGTGAAAGGAAACTGTAATACTACAGCATACAAAGACATTCGATACAAATTGTGTGCTTTAAACTTTGTGGATACAGTTTGGAAAAGAACCACATATGGGTGTGATGGTCAGGGGTGCACATACTTTTGTCCGCATAGTGTAGGCTGTAAATCACAAAGGGATGTGTAAAAGTCCTTGCTGGACAAACACTAGTGCTAAATTAGGAGTTAGGAAGTAATTTTGAAATCAGTTTATCTGTAGGAAGGAGGCCATTTTGCTGAAAGTGTAATACTAACATACTGAGCACACAAGAGATTTTCCCTTTTAAGCTTGTAATTACGTCCCGAATATTTAACATGAGATTTACAAAAAACTTCAGAAAAGAATACGATAGTACGTTTGTGGCCACAATTACAGCCACCTCTTACTTTTATGTCACTATGTACTACTACTACTACTACTAATAATAATAATAATAACAAATCCAAAGATTTTGCACAAAGTGTATTGTGTAAATATTTTATTATGTATTCAGCCCAGACATGTTTGAGGTCTCAAGACTGTCTATATTTTCCTATCTAGATTATCTATCTATCTATCTATCTATCTATCTATCTATCTATCTATCTATCTATCTATCTATTATTTTGCAGTATAAATGGCATTAATGTACCAAATGATGTATTTGGATGTGAGTGTGTTATGATTTAGACAGATTGCACAATGCTAAACTGGTAGCTATAAGCATCCATGACTTGATAGTAATCCTATAAAATACATTTTTATATATTTAATAAAATTATTTATTTATTTATTTATTTATTTATATTGTTGCTGATCAATCAAATCAAATCAATAATTATTGCAATATTTCAATGTTCATCAAAGAAGAAAGAAAAACAGATTTCCTCAGGGTTTGTAGTCTTTTTGTTGTGACCACGCCCCTCCTGTGATCTGATTGGTCGGAGCAGAAATGATTGACGTCCCTCCTTAAAACACAGCAACTGTGTGTGTGTGTGTGTTTATATGTGTGTGTGCGTGCACATGTGCGCACGCGGAGGGATGACGCGTCACGTGGAGCTGGACGCTGCGTGTCCGCGCGCGCCGCACAACACCGCGAAGCGCGCGCGCTGAGACATGGAGCGGTGAAGTGGCGCGTGACGGAGGTCTGAGCCTGCAGGTGCTCGCGCTCGCGCTGCGTCCCCTAAACAACAACAACAACAACAACAACAACAAATCTGCAGTGGGATCATTATATATATATATATTTTTATTTTTATCATTATTACATTTTTTTATTTTTATTTTTTTTGTGGGAAGAACACAATGCGGATTCTCACGTGCGTCGTCGCGGCGCTCGCGCTCCTGAGCCAGCACGTCAGCGCTCTGAGTAAGGTAAGGTGCATGGACGGTGTTCCAGGTCCATAAATATTGGCACCCTGTAATGTAGTGCATTCGTGCAAAGAGTGATGTTCGGAGGATAAATACCGCATTTGCAAAACTATTGGCACCCCGTGCAATTAAGCCCGTCTCTTCCTGGGCTGTTTAACAAGATCTCTGCTCCATGCACAACATTTCAAGCGCATTTACATTCTTAACCTCTTCTTACAAACCAAAAACAGACGTTCCTACTCAGGTGTGTGTGCTGCTCGGGCTGTAGGAGGTGAAACAGTAAAATAAATAAATAAATTACACGCATAACATTCATTCTGAGTGTGTGTATAAGAGTGCCTTTCTCTTAAGCGTCCTGCTGTTCTGGCTAAAGCAACATGGAAGAGCAGAGAGAAGTTATATTTAGATTCTTATTTATTCACTTAGCAAATGCCGCATTTGTGTCAGTGTGAGGCAGCTGACAGAGAGATAGTAAAGGAGAGAGAGAGAGAGAGAGAGAGAGAGAGAGACTAAAACAAGAAGAGAGACAGAGGTCGAGACAAAGAAGGAAAACAGAGAGGATAGATAGATAGATGTACTTTATTGACCCCAGAGGGGGAATTTGGGAGACGTAAACACAGAGAGAAAGACAGATATAAAAAGAAAACGAGTACCTTAAGATCTTTTGAAGGGTACATTTCTGAGTAAAAGATAATAAAAGTACAAAAGGTGTATGACAAGGAATGCTGCACTTTTTATTTATTTTTTTTAATTTTTGTTTTCGGAGAGTGTACAAGTGCTGCAGGATTGAGTTTCTAAAATCAAATGCTGGATAAATGTAGAACAGAGAGAGAGAGAGAGAACAGAGAGAGAGAGTGAGTGAGTGAGTGAGAGAGAGAGAGAGAGAGAGAGAGAACAGAGAGAGGCACACACGGAGAGAAACAGACAGAGAGACAGAGAGAGAGACAGAGAACAGAGAGAGGAACAGAGAGAGAGAGAGACAGACAGACAGAGAGAGAGAGAGAGAGACAGAGAAAGGGAGACAGAGAGAACAGAGAAAGAGAGACAGGGAGAGAGAGAGCATGTGTGAGAGAGAGACAGAGAGAGATCATAGAAAGAGAGACAGAACAGAAAGAGAGACAGGGAGAGAGGCAGCATGCACGAGAGAGAGAGAGACAGTGTGAGAGAGAGAGAGAGAGACAGAGAGAGAGACCAACCAACAGTGATATCATTAATGTTATTCTCATTGCAGTTCAGTTCTTCCTGCCCTAACACACCTCGTCCTGTTTATCAGGTGATTTAGAGGAGGAAAGTCCTCAAACCTCACGGTTCAGTGGCACACCCTGACCCGAGCCGAGATCCTCGGAGATCCCGCGGGTCATTAACTCACTCCCGCAGTGCCGTTTGAACCGTGATGGCTAATTTCTTTAGTAGGAGTAATTGGAGAGAATGTGCAGTATTTGAATTGGCAGAAGTATTTACACACACTCTGGGATCACGTCGCACTTTCAGCCTGGTTATGAAGCGGTTTTGCGAAGCTCATTATGGGAGGAAAAGAGCGCAGGTTTTGAAATAACGCTCCTAAGAGAATTGTTGACATTTAAACACTCTCTGTAGACGCGTGTAACTCGGAGAGATCAACTTTATCTTGACGACGGAGAATGTGAGCACTGAATTATTCATGCGTTAAAGCATGTTTATTCATTTGGCATGACTTAAAAGGGAGACAGAATCCAATCCAAGCGCAGGGATGGAGGGTCATGAGTTTGAGGATCATGCCGGGATCTGAACCCATAACTTCTCCAACTGGCCATTAGTGCAGAAACGTGAACTTCTGAGTGACACCTGACGAGAGAGAGAGAGATACAGTGACAGAGACAGAGAGACAGACAGAGGCAATGAGAGAAAGACTGATAGATTGAGATCTAGATGGATATAGAGACTCACTAAGCTCATTATGGGAGGAAACGAGCGCAGGTTTTTAAATAAAGAGAGAGACATATTAAGAGACAGAGAAAAGTAGAGAGGGAGAAAGATAAAACACAAGAAAGAGAGAGAAAAAGAGAGACAGACAGAGAAAAAAGACAGAAACATATATATGAGAGAGAGAGAGAAAGAGAGAGGCAGACAGAGAGAAAAATGAAAAGACAAAGGCAAAGCAGAGATATGGACAGACAGAGATGCCAACAGAGAGACAGGAAGTAAGAGACAGAGAGAAAAAGAGACAGGTTGAGACAGTGAGAGATCGAGAAACAGAGACAGTGAGGATGGATGAGAGAGGCTGAGAACAAGACACAGAGATAGAAAGAGAGAGAGACTGATAGAGAGAAAGGCAAAGATTGTAAGGGTGGAAGAAATACACTGATAGAGATAGACAGAAATAGAAACAGGTGGAGAGAGAGAGAGAGAGAGACCGTGAGGGTGGGAGAGAGAGACTGTTAGAGAGAGAGAAAGAGAGAGAGAGAGAAAGACAGGTTGAGAAAAGTATAGCAAGATAGTGAGGGTGAGAGCGAGACAGTGAGAGAGGCAGAGAAGGAAAGACAGGTTGAGAGACAGACAGAACAAGAGACTGGGAGACAGGCTGAGAGAAAGACAGAGTGACAGTGAGTGAGGGAGAGAGAGATAGAGAGAGAGAGGCAGAGAAGGAGAGACAGGTTAAGAGAAAGAAAGAGACGGTGAGGGAGAGAGAGAGAAAGAGAGAGAGACAGAAATAAAGAGAGAAAGAGAGACAGGTTGAGAAAAAGAAACAGACAAAGTGAGAGAGACAGATAAAGAGAGACTGATATAAAGAGAGAGAAAGAGAGACAGGTTGAGAAATAAACAGACAATGAAGGGGAGAGAGAGAGAGAGCCTGATAGAGTGAGTCAGAGAATGAGGGAGAGTCAGTGAGTGAGGGAGGGAGAGAGAGACTGATAGAAAGAGACAGAAAAAGAGAGACAGGTTAAGAGAAGGGGAGAGAGAGAGAGAGAGAGAGAATGAGACAGGTTGAGAGACAGACAGAGACAGACAGACAGACAGAGAGAGAGAGAGAGAAAGAGTGACAGGTTGAGAGACAGGTTGAGAGACAGACAGAGAGAGAGAGAGAGAAAGAGAGAGAGAAAGAGACAGGTTGAGAGACAGACAGAGACAGACAGAGAGAGAGACAGGTTGAGAGACAGACAGAGACAGTGAGGGAGAGAGAGAAAGACAGACAGGTTGAGAGACAGACAGAGAGAGAGAGAGAGAGAGAAAGAGAGACAGGTTGAGAGACAGACAGAGAGAGCAGATGCTCTGATGATGGTTTAATTGAGGACACGGCTGAATGAACCTGCAGTACAGAAATGGCTTTTCTCCCACATTCCTCACAGAGAGTGCGTCTCTGGCAGCCGTCTGTCTGCACGAACTGTCTCACTGCTCACATTACCACACGTCCTGATCACTCCATTTACGGTTCCTCTGTCAGTAATCAGGCAGAGAAAGTTGGAAGGCGTGTTTGGACCTGAGTCTGAGAGCTACATGTGGTCTGGGTTTAACCAATCGAGTCCATTATTAATAATAATCTTTCCGTCCTGTGATCTTGACAAAACAAAAAAACGAGCTGTGAAACACCTGTCAAACAACGCACATCTGTAACCAAAACACCACTGGAGAAAATTACCTGTTTACGTCAAACACGCTAAGCGCTTTAGCAACATTAGCTGCCCATAACATACGACATAGCCTGAAATGTACTTATGTTAATACTTACTTGTATGTAAA
Organism: Pangasius sanitwongsei; assembly: GCA_037576675.1. NCBI lineage: Eukaryota > Metazoa > Chordata > Actinopteri > Siluriformes > Pangasiidae > Pangasius > Pangasius sanitwongsei. Next base: position 26,131,815 of record CM075010.1, read on the forward strand.
ATGAAGGACTGTCCTTTAGATTCTTGATTTAGCGTCAAATTGGTGAATGTATAACCCAAATTTCTTCGGTTACCAAAATAGATACCAAAATGGTTAATCACTATCTAGCGGTCAAGCCTGATTTCTGTTTTGCTAATTTCTTAATGTAGCTTGTGTTTCATTGTGGTTCAAAATTCCCTCCAAAACTACCTCATACTAAGATGGCGTACTGTATAATCATCTCATTTTTGCTACAACATGAAAATTAACCTAGCAAGGCAAAGGTCTGATGTGAAGCTATAGCTATGGAGTTTCAGTTAGCTAGCTAGCATAGTCTCAATTGATGAAACGAAAATATTTCTGACGGACTTTACTGAAAAATAGGCTAATGATCACACCTACAAGGTTTCAGGGAACACATTAAAATGAAGTAAAATTATGATCAGTAAAGCAGAATGACTGTAGAAACGAGATAAATGGATTGAGAACGTCAACGTTTACCTCAGATGTGTTGGTAAATTCGTAAGAAAAGACTTCGTATGACTAAAATTACACCGTAAATGCGCTTTTTTAAAAGTTAGCATTAACTGCTAACTTCCAACCATGTTTGTAACTAGCATCACATTTAATGAGCAACATACTGTATGAAGGAACTTAGACTTCTTCTTTAATGTTTCTTTCTTTCTTCTTTTTTTCTTTCTTTTATCCCCTTATCAGCTGAAAAGCGATCTTTAAAACGTTTTTAGTTGTTAAGCACCGAAGAACGTTTAACAAACAAAGTTTTCTTTAATCCCTTTATCGTGTTTCCAGCTCCTTGTGAAAGAAGGTTTCAGGAAATCTAAATCTAGTTCTGTTCGTTATCTCGACTTGCTTTCTCAGGCTCACGTGGAACGCAAGACCTCGATCTCGGACAGAATAACTGATGGACTCGCGTGAATAAATACAGCCGCGTATTATTTTGCGCCCTTGAAACGTCAGAACAACGTCGATGCAACGTTTCTTTCCGACTGAGCAAAACAAGGTTCAGGTGATATAAATGTGGAACTAATGGTGGTGAGACAGATGTCTCTGAGTGAACACACTTTGTAGAAGTGGAAGCGTGATGAGATGGGTGTGTGAGTGTGTGAGTGTGTGTGTGTGTGTGTGGGCACCAAGCCCAGGACTGTAATAGGAGGAGATGGAGAGACTCCACTGGGGTTAAAAACAATGTAGTTGTGCTTACACAGCTGTGGCTCTTTGGAGTGCCACTGCCTCTCCCACACCACACACCACACCAACACACCCTGCCCTCTCTCTCACACACACACACACACACACACACTCTGACACACACACTGACTCTGTGTAGGAGTCAGGCTGCCCTTTAACCCTCATTCCATCTGATAGTCACGCTTTCTGTGCCCTAACTAATTGCGTGGTCGATGCTTTGTGATTACAGAAAATCCCTCAGTGTAGCTTCGTAAAACCTGATCAGTTAGCTAAGATCTCCCAACAACAATAAAGGCCAAAGAGCTCACAAGTGTGTTTTGGCCAAGATGGGGAAAAAAACATCTCCAGTCTCGTCTCCTGTGCCGTGTTTCCACACAGCTGATTTATTTTTATTCATTAGTTACCACATCTGAGGCCTGCAGCAGAGCGTTCAGACGGTGAAAGCTTTTTTTTTTGAAGGATTAACATAATTCACAAATAATTTTATATTATTATAACATTTTACATTTTTAAAAATGTTAAAATGAATTATTTTTACTTATTAGATTTTATTATTAATTAATTATTTATTTTTAAAAAGTGTTTTATATAAAATATTATATATTTTATTTATTATTATTATTATTATTATTATTGTTGTTGTTGTTGTTATTTAGTTTTTTGGTTTGTTTCGTGCAAAACTTTTTTAAAAATCCTACTTGTGGTGTTATTTTTGTTTATACCACAGCCCTCAAATCTTTCTCTAACATCTATACTATAATTTTTATACCATCAGTTTACTATAATTTTCTATACCATCAATAAGTCAAATCACAGCTTTATATTAATGCGCTCGTTCTGACACGTCATCGTTTCTATAGTAACAGCTCGTTCACAGCGACTTGTACGGCGGACGCTCCGTATAATCTAAGCCTAATAATAAATGGATAAAGAAAACGTTGTTATTTATCAATAGATAGAAAAATCAATGATATGAAGTGGGTTTTTTGGTAAAGAAGATGTTTATTTAACATTTATGGAAGGAGTCTCCAGTGTCAGAGGTAAATTTGTACCTTTTCAGACATCTTCAGGACAGAAGAGTTTAGTGGTTTCTCTGTGCAGTATTTTTTTCTGTCTTGGCCGTGCTTTCTGGGTGGGCGGGACGTTGTTAATTTCTGTCCCCTGTCAATCAGAGATACGCTGACCAATCGTGAGCTCGTGTATGAGGAAGAGGGCAGTTAGCGCTTTCCACTGAGTGTGTCCAGCTGTCCTGTGATGTAGCATGATGAATGAATGGTTGTCTTTTTTCCCTTAGCAACACATCCTGTGTCCAGTAAGCTAATTCAAAGCAGTAGCAGAAATAGAAATGATGAAGGGAAGGGTGGAGTAATGAGGGAACTTTTGTTTTTCCAGACGAACAGTGAAACAAGAAACAGTCATCAAGGAAGCTAAAAAGAAGAGAATGTGGTTCTGGGAGATACAGCGTGCTGGTGCTCTGAAACCGTTTGTGTTTTTCTACCACAAAAGAGTCCTTGATTCTAGTGTGTTTGGAAGTGGACTGCTTCAGGGTGACATCGTTTCATTCATCGCCATAACAACTCAAGTTAATTGTAATGTAATTACTGTTAAATTAAAATGTCTAAGGTGTGGGGGTTGGGGAAAAAAAATCGAAACAAAACATTATTTTCTTGGCAACAAACTGAAAGGGAGCTACGTTGCTGATGCTGATGCTAATGAGAGCGAAACTTTCTTAGAGCGCCTCCACACTCAAAATAAGCAGCTAATAGCAAAAAAAAAACTCCTGTGCATACAAAATGAATGATTTGGTACAATATGCTCTCAACATCTGAGGTAAAAATTGCTTGTAACCATGGTGACAAGGTCAGAGACATTATATAATATGTAACCTGATTGGTTATTCGCATCAGCTTTCTTGTACTCTGTATTTTTAACCATTTTAGCGTAATATACGCCAAGCAGAAAAAACCTTTTTATTAACATGTAGTATAAAACTGTAATCATATGATGTGAAGTTTGTTGAAACTGAAGTTAAAATAAAACCTTACGCCACCAGAATCTCTCTTCCCGAGGGACCGGATCAGAAACTAAACATAAACACGTGTGACCTTTTCTGACCAGCGACTGCAGTGACCGCGGCGTGTGACGTCCAGGCTGCTGAAGGACTCGTATTTTTTTCAGTGAAATAAATAGCCAGCAAACCTCAGAATGCTGCCTGAGGCGAACAAACGCTCACATAGACACTTTTGAGCGTGTGTGGCAACTCTGTAGAGCTAAATGAGCAGGAAACGTGTGGCGAACGCAAGATGGTGGCCCACGATTGGCTTCTGACAAACGTCCAGCGTTATTTTATCCTGCGGGCTGCTGGAGAAGCTGACGGCCGCTGGATGTTTGAGAAATTCGACCGTCTGCAGCTGTTCCTCCAGACTCGTTTTTTATTTTTTATCTCTGATTACGTTTACTACAAGAGCCATAAATCTGTTAGCGCATGTCACATAAATTAGCCGTCTATATAAATAAACATGCTTAGCAGTAGCCGCACAAGGAGGCTAACTTTATTTTTACTTCGCTTTAAAACAAGGGATCAAAGAAGTATGAACAGCATGCTAGCTGATTAGTGGTTAGCGTAGGCTACAGAAAAACACTACACAAACCAACACACTTAGCTGAAGCCGCACCACGATGCTAACTTTATTATTTGTTTTTTGCAATAAGGGCAAAATAGTATAAAAAGTATGATAATATATGACTGAATAACTGTGGATAGCCTGCTAGCTTATTGGCTAAATACTGGTTAGCATAAAGAAAAAGAAAACACAACCTTGAGCCAGGATGCTAAACATTGCTAACTTTATCCTTTATTTTTTATTATACTAAAGGAAAGTAGTAAAGAAATATCTTAGTAAAATAATAATATGACTTTAGTATATTATCAGTAACCTCATTTCAGTATTATTTTAGCTAACTGTAAAAGAAGTGAACGTCTGAATACCTGCTAATCGGCTAAGCAGTGATTAGCGTATGCTAAAAGACTGGGATGCTAAACAAGGCTAACTTCATGCTTTGTTTTTTGTTTTTTGTTTGCTGTTTATCGTTTTAAATATTATATTTTGTTACATACTTTATACTTAAATTTGTTTGTTTATATATACATACAGTATATATATATATTGCTATATTATTTTTGTTATATTTTGTTACATATTTAATGCTTTATTTTTTGTTATATATATTTTCTTAGATTTTGTTTTTAACTTTATGCGTTATTTTCTGCTGTATATTTTTATATGTTTTTCATTCTTTATGCTTTATTTTCTGTTATATATTTTAATTTTTTATACGCATGATGCTTTTTTAAAATATTTTTTGTTTTTGTGCTTTATTTTTCTAAACAGGTGGAATTTTAGCTTTAAAAGTTTGTACATTGTATATTTGTTGTTAGTCTACCTTTCTACGAATTAGCAAGCGAATTAGCAAGCTAGCTAACTCTCCAACAAAACAGTAAACAAAAATAGCTATAGTAGCTATAGTAGTTACACCGTCTAATACACTTCCTTCTTACGGTGTATTTTGTTCATAGATAATTTACAGTTTTGTCAGAAAGTATTATTTAAAAAAAAATAAAAAATCTCATTCCTGCACTCAGCTAATTAGCACTAACTGTCTTTAGGATCTTTTGTGCTGCCGTATGAAGGACTTTTGTGTGATTTTAGGAATCATGAACCTTTTACTGCACTTCATGAGAGAGATGTTTTCAGAGTCTCTTTTGCAAAAACACCTGCTGAATTCGAGATATCAGAGAAACGCTCTTTGGCGAACCAAATACACGTCAGCATCCAAGAAAAAGATTAAATATAAACCAAAACGTGATAGCTATGACTTCTGTTTATCACTGGTGCCTGTACAAATTATAAATAGTCATAACTTGGCCACTATTTCACTCAAAGACTGAAAGGATTGCATGAATAGCTTGCTAGGTGATCGGCTAATTACTGGTTAGCATAGAGACCGAAGCCGCGTGCTTGCTAAATATCGCTAATTTTACACCTTCTTGTGTTACACACTTATTGAATGTGACATTTCTTTTTAAAAAAAAAAGCACTATTTTGGCCTGTGGTCTGCCACAGAAGCTGTTGGTCGCTGGATGTTGGGTGAATTTTGACCGCCAGCAGTTTCTCGGAGTACGACCTGTTCCTCTTTTTATCTCTAATCCTGTTTCGTGTCAGAGTCTCTCAGGGCTTCTGGAAAAGAGAAGAGTTTATATTCGAGCTGCAGGATCCATATCAGGAGCCAAGGGAAAGATTAGTATAAGCAAAAATTTAATAAAGATGATAAGACTACGCTTTGAAATAATAAACAGTAGCGAGGAATTGGCAGGGAACCAATACACACTCGAATGCTCTTTCTCCGTTAAATAGACAAAGAGCCAACCTGTGATCGGACCCCGATTGTATAAATGATATGAAGAATTCCCTGGATTGAGTCAGTTAATTAAATCTGGTGCGTAATTTCACGGATTCCCGTTTAAATGCTGGAAAAAATGACATAACTAGATTACAGTGCGAGCTGGGATAGCGCTAGAGCAGGTTTAACCTTATTATATTCTGGAGTGTTATTTATTACTTTGCTGTACGTTTAACTTTGTCCTCGTTTATCACCAAAAACTCGAAGAATCTCGGCAGCACGCAGACCAAATTAAAATTTATATCCTGAATTTATATATTTCTATAGATCTGCTTTGTGACAGTGTCCATTGTTAATAGCGCTACACAAATAAAATTGAGTTGAGTTGAATTGAAAAACGCACGTGACGTTTTATTTATCGACTCCTGCGCACGTAACGTAACGTGAGGATTTATTACGGAAGTAACGTAAAACTCAACTTAAGTTTTAGGTTGTCATAATGCACGACATCTCCAGAGTTAAATATAAGCCGGATTCTATAACGCACTGTTTGATAGCGCGTGTCAGATTCTCCGTGTCAGATTCGACGATGAAGATCCTCTAACGAAAATGACTGCGTTCTGCTTTACGTCATCGCTCAGCCTGGTCAAGAGCAGAAAACCGTCTCGCGTAAACGCGAACATTCTTCAGAGTCAGCTCGGGCTAAAATAAGGATTTACAGTATATCTGTCTGTCAGTGCGTTACGTTGACGTTCCGCAGTCACCGCTACGTACTTGTAGCTGTCCCGTGAGTTTGGCGTCATCCCATGCTGCGCTCTTATTGGTGGATTTTAGACGAGCGTCGTAGCAGCGCTCAGACTCAGAGATTTTGAGCAGAAATTTCTCACACTACCAGAACTTTTTCGTCGGCCATCTTTGGTCACAATGGCACTAATCTGAACACGTTACACATTTTGAGTCCCGCTCTTTAGACTCACGACTAAAGGATTTTTTCTGACATGCGCTTTTTTTAAACTGGGCTGAAAAGTCGTACGGTGTAAACCACCTTCGGTATTCAGATTTTCAGAAGAAATGTGTATGGATTAGCCCAACAAGCAGCGATATTAAAATATATGCATAATAAAGATACAGTAGCGAACATGATGACCTGTTTTCTGCTTTTTCCCAGTCGTTGAGCTCGTGTTTGATGTTAGGCAAATATTAGCGCAATGATTTTTTTTTTTTTTTGATAAGCTGAATGTGTAAACTCAGATAATCCTGTTATCTACTGTTTCCATCTGGTTTCTTGTTTTTCGGTGATTTATATTTGTATTTTTTTGTTCTAAACACAACTTTTACACAGCAGCAGCACCCACTGGTGTGCTTTGTATGAAAACAGAATACCATAATAGACATTTTATTCTATTTTACTGAATCCTGATACTGTATCTTTTTTTTCTCTTCTCCCCACGCATCCACTTGGTCCAGCTCGTCTAAGAGAGCACAGACAGAGACACACAAACGGTTTGAGCAGGAATGTCGTGGTGTACAACCAAAATCAACGAGTCCTCGCTAAACTGGGCTGGGGATAATTCACACTCCTGGGATAATGATGAGTGTGTGTGTGTGTGTGTGTGTGTGTGTGTGTGAGTCTTAAAACCGTGAACTCTAGCTCTAGTAACAGTTACATTCTTTGACCTGCTTTGGCATTTCTACTGATCCACTAAGACAATGTCTTTGAAACTTTTCTCAGTTCAACAGCAAAGTCGATGTGTCTTTATTAACCACGATCGTAGTCTTTAAGCTGGAAAATAAAATATTCCGCTTCTCTACTCTTTCGAGTATCCTTCACGTATTCTCATCTTTAACTTCTGCTGGTTGCTAACCACTTTGTTAGAAAAAATCCTGGAAACTGTTTCATGGTTCTTAGAGTTTTTACGGGTTTATACTGTAAATATCAAATTATAAATGGCCCTCATTTGACCTGTGAGTGATTCATAAAGGAAAGTTCTCAGAATACTCTGTATGAGTATACGATAATATGAGTGTACGGTTTAATATACGTACGCAACTCAGTTAATTTATAAATCAAATCTTTAAATTGATTTAAATTTGTTTCTCCGCTCCATTTAACTCATTTGCATATAAATAATTATTGCACCACGCTGCCACGGCCACTGGGAAAAGGTCTACGTCAGGTTGGAAACTTGTGTTATTTTACTCTCATTTTCCCGTTTTATAAATCGTTGCTTGATTTAGATGTGATTTATTACATATGATTACCATTTTAAGAAAAAAAAATTCTGCATGCGAACGTTCTATAAACGAGGCTCTGGGGTTCAAAAAAAGGGCAATTAATAATGTTCTTATTATAACGTTATCAATATATTCAGTGGGATGTTAGTACATTATGCTACATTGTTTGAAATGTTTAATTTTAAAAACAATATTAGACATGCATTTATTTTGTTATTGTTCTTGAAATAATCGCCTCGTACACCACGAAACATGCGAAACGTGAACGATCGCGGTCGCTAACGTTTGAGATTGCTGAAAAGTTTTGATGATATTAAAACGCCATGGTAACACACAACCCTAACTTCTTACAGCACCAAACCGACAGAGCAGCACCAGAATCACGTCGGAAAAACACGGCAGAAATAAAAATATTTCCAGGTGGAGTCTGGATCAGTGATTGAATTCAGAAGGAGTGAAACCTTTAGATCTTTATTAGATCTTGATGGGAAAGGGTTGAAGGGAAAATGATTCATGAAAAAAAAAATATTTTCCCAGAGGTGAATCGAAGGGTCTTCAGGGTCTTGCTCAAGAACTCAGCAGTGAGATTTGAACTCACAGACTTTCCACCAATGAGCTACTATAATTATTACCATTTGGGTCGGTACGCGCATTCTGACGTCCTGTCGGGAAACGGCGCGAGTGCTCGGCGTCTTCTCACGTTCCCTGTGTGGTCTCCTCTGAAGCCATTTTGGCGATGAAGTGAGTGACAGGTGACAGAACAGATTCAGGAAACAAACGTGTTTCTTTCTTTTTTTTTTTTTTTTTTGAGACGTGAGCCATCACTGGTTCTTATTTCAATTTCCATTGTCTCTTCAAAGCCCTTGGTGAAACTTGAAAGAAAAAAAAAAAAAAAAAAGCTTATTTAAATTCAGAAATTCAGATATATTTCCTGAAAACACTTTGTGAAAAGCACAGGGGAAAAAAAAAAACCACTCCGTGTCATGCTGTTATAGAAAAATAATCAATGGTGTGCAGTTACTGTTACCAGCCTGAAGTGGATTATTTTCCTACAACAGCACATCCTGAAGCGTCTTATTCCTCTTAGATCTCTCACAACAATTTCTACAAACTGCTAATTATTTTTAAAGAACGAAATGTCACACTATTTATCCTTTTATAGTTACATTTCATGTCACTGAAACAAGTTCGTTCCTGTTCTCACTTATGTTATAGCAGCTATAAACAGTAGTTCCTTCACCAGTCTCTCTTTTTTTCCTTTCTTGTACTTAATAAGACAAAAAAAAAAAAAAACGTTACGGAGAAACTGCACAGCGTAAACTCTTCTGTCCAGGAGATGTCTGAGAACTTAGTTATAAAGCGCTGACACTGGAGACTCCTTCCGTAAAAAGTTAAATCAGAAAACTTCACATATAAACAATTACACACGTTTTTTTTATTCACGTTTATGTGGAGCATCTGATGTACGAATTCCTGCGAACGTGCTGTTACTATAGAAACATATTATATAACATATTAGAACGAGCGCATTAATATAAACCCGTGATTAGCTTCTTTTATAGAAAAACAACTCCTGACCAATCAGATTACAGGACTCTACAGCGCTGATCAAAGCGCGTGCACGAAGACGTGCCTTAAAGATGAAGCGGTTTATTTAGAAAGAAAAAAACACAAGAACTTCTTCTTTGCATTGTTTTTTATTTATAGTGTCGTGCAGTTCTATCAGAAATGGCATCAGGAATTCATGCACATGACAGAAATGACTCAGTTCATCCGAGTTAACAATCAGACTCATTGTGGAAAGTCAGTGGGCTCTGATGTGTGAATGTTAGAGCTCTTTCACCTAATTATCCTGTAAAAAAAAAAAGCAATAATGGTCCTTTTGTGCCGCTTGAAAAGAGAATATCGTGGGTTTGCTGGCGCTGCAGAATTACTGACACACTGAAACTCGTTCATGTGTCTACCCTTCTCACATACCGGCTTCACGCAGCAGCACTAACGCCGTGTTAATCTCTTCCTGTTCCGCCGGCTTTTCCAACACCATCACGGCTAGAGGTTGTCATTTGAGCGTGTGATTAACATCGAGTCCGCCGTGAGGGGGGTACGTGTGTGTATGTGTGTGTGTGTGTGTGTGTGTGTTTGGTTTTTAATCCTGCCTAATGAGAGGTTTCCTGTCTACGCCTCAGTTTGTATCAGTAGGTTCTGGCTGCACGATGGACGCAGTGTCTCTGACTCTTTTCAGGGCAGAGTAGCCAGTGCACGCTCCGAAAGTCTCTAGATGATGTCACAATTTGTGATTTGCATATCGGTTGAGTCATCATGATCATTTGCATATCAAAACCTGTTAGGAAACACTTAGTATAGAATAGAGTTGATCAGAATAGAAAATGATAGATTATAAATCATTTTTATAGAAAGAGGTTTTGGGTCACGGCACCACAAACTAGCTATTTATGTATTTAGGAAATTCTGTAATTTCTATGAAGATGTCAGGAGCTGGGAAATACATATGAAGGAAAACTTTACAGACTGAACGACTCGTATTTATTTCTGTAAATATCGCCAAGAAGCGAGTTTAAAATGAAGAATTAAGAAGTTAAGAAGATAAAGAGTGGCGATCAGCGATTGGATGTTGGGAACAACGGAAAACCTTGGGACTTTGGGAGAACCTTGGCTTGGGACTGCGATTGCTGTAGTGGCTTTGGGGCTGCGGTTGCCACGAGCAGCTTCGTACTCAGGACTCCATC
>CM075010.1:26142485-26157015 GCA_037576675.1 Pangasius sanitwongsei
AATCCATTTATTTCTGTAAAGCTGCTTTGTGACAATGTCCATTGTTAAAAGCGCCATACAAATAAAATTGAATTGAATTGAAAACCCTGGTTGTGCAAGATGGTTGTGCAAGATCAGCTACACAGTGATGTCGGTAGATGACAGCGAGTCCCACTGAGTCCTAAACCTCATCAGCACATCTGTGTGACATCACTGAAGAGCTGGATGCAGATCCTTAGCATCTTATTAGCTATAGAAACGATCTGCACACCCCAAACATCAAACAAACAATCGCTGCTCTGCATTATAATTATTATTACACACACACACACACACACACACACACATGGACAACAACGTGGCACTTGAGAGACGAGATCTGACGAACGGATGTCTTGAAGCACGTCGGCTCAGACGGTAGGAGCTTACAGTGAAGAATCTCGGGCTGTAATCAGTTGCACATGTGGCCCAGTTTGGGTCTCTGCAGAGATCTCTAAATCTCAGGGGGAAAGATGACAGCCGTAAGCCCTCTGAACCGACGAACCACAGATCACGCCAGAGAAACCAAACACAGCCACAAACATCTGATCAGCTGATAGCCACACAGATGGACAATTAGCTTAGGATTCACCATGTCTCCAAGTTTAAATAAAAGCAGTGTGGCCTTTGTGTCTATCAGTCTCAGTAAAGGAGGCGTGGCCTCTGTGTTTGTCTATTTCAGATAAGGAGGCGTGGCCTCTGTGCAGGTCAGTGTCAGAGAAGGAGGCGTGGTGTCTCTGTCTGTCTATCTCAAATAAGGAGGCTTGGCCTCTGTATCCACCAGTCTCAGTGAAGGAGGCGTGGCTTCTGTGCCTGTCAGACTCATTATGGGAGGCGAGGCTTATTTCCCTGTCAAGCTCAATGAAGGAGATGTGGCCTCTTGGATTTTCAGATTCACTAATGGAGGCGTGGCCCCTGTGTCTCTCAGTCCTAATAAAGGAGGCGTGACCTCTGTGACTATCAGTCCTAATAAAGGAGGTGTGGCATGTATATCTGTCAGTCCTAATAAAGGATGCGTGCCATCTGTATTGTCAGTCTCAACAAAGGAAGTGTGGCCTCTATACCCATCAGTCTCAGGAGGTGTGGCCTCTGTGCCCATCAGTCCAAGTGAAGGAGGCGTGACTTCTGTACTTGTCAGTCTCAGTAAAGGAGCTGTGGCCTCTGTATCTTTTGCAAAGTCACATTCCTACTGTTGATGAGACAAATGATTAGGCGACATCATCTCGTGTCCATCCGCCCTCAAAACAGCTAAACTTCAAAACAAAGTGCTCCTGTGGAACTTCACACCTCGTAAACTTTTATGGCTGCATATTTTAAACCGCTGCAGTTGTCAGTAGGTACGTGGTAACGGTAAAGCTTGCGGCTTTGAAGTGCATGTGGATCTCATCATACAGACCTCAACATACCACATATATCTATACGCTCCGAGCTCGTTGTTCATCCGCGATTTTATTAACCTTCATACCTGTCCAATTAAGGCTTTACGGCATAGTTAAAGTACATGGTTGCGTGGGAGATGTACTGAGATGTACATGATGATTAGATCTGTGCTGGTGAAAGTGCAAATTCCATCAAGTCTCATCATGATGGTGGATTTATGGACATCTCCAGTTGCTGCGAGGATAAGTTCAAAGCCAGCACTACGGTAAAACTCAAGTTAGCGGTCATGGAGATTATCTAACGTCTAGCAGATGGACAGAAAGCGAAGGGGAGCAAATATTTACAGGATCTCCATTGTCTGCTACTGATGTCCCTCTCACTCTTCAAATGGATGCACGATTCATTGAGAATGGATTTGCAGGCAGGATTCTTGGCACGGCCGAAGCCTGTGTGTGAGGCTTTGCTGTGGTGAAAAGCTAAATGGAAGCGTTTCTTGAGAAGAGGCGAAAATGAGGTTCATGTTTTCAGCAAAATGTTGCAAGGCCCTGCTCCAAGATTCTGATCTCTTCTGATGGCTTCCAGAAAACTTTATGGTTCACTGCTCGAGGTCGTGCTGTGGAAGAATGACACGATGCATAATCAGACCTCTCGTTTGTTTGCTGAAAGAGTGTGAGAGTGGAGTTTCGACTTGATTTGTGGTTTGGAAGGAAAGAATTTCCAATAAATGTAAGAACATAGGAGTGGGAGTACATGGGCCAGCTAACTGAGAACAAGATCCAAGAAGGTCAGGGTGTAACGTTCTAAAAATAACGTTCCTGCAATGTTTTAAAAACATCTGCTGTCATGACTGTGTGCTTCACAATGTTATTTGAACGTTGCTCACACTACGTTTTTGCAGCTCACTAATGTTTCCATAGTGTTCATTTTTTGTTTAAATAGATACGTTGTGTGAGCAACGTTCTAATGACATACAAACAATTAGTAATTACAGACGTTGCCGGAAAGTTATTTTTAGAACTTTCACTAAGAAGATCTTAGACGGTTATGCTGTAACCTTCTTAGACGTCCTAATAACGTTCTAATAACATTGTGAAGCAGTCTGCTGGTTTTTTTAAATGCCGGAAAGTTATTTTTTTGGAACTTTTGTCAAGTATTTGACAATCTCTGAGAAGTTTCGTCTGAAATGTTCACGAAATAACATCTGCAGTAATAACAGTTTGCTTAGACAAAAACGAACCTTATGGAAACATTCATGCGCAAAAATGTCGTGTCACAGATTCCCCTTCACACCATGTGCTAGTGTTTGTTTTGGTCTCTGTTTTGGATTCGGCTCCACCTCTTATTCTGTCATTGGTTAGTTCCTCTAATGTGTGCACCTGTTCTGTGTTTACTCGCTGATTAGTTTGTCTGTGTATGCCCTGCTTTTTTTGTTTTGTTTTGGTGCGAAGTCTTGTAGGATTTGTGTCTTTTTTTGTGTCCGAGACTTAGTTTTCCATATTCCTTGTTCCTGGTTTTCATCTTTGTATATGGATTGTTCTAATAAATCCTACTCGTGCCCTGCCTCATTGTAGCAACATTGTAGGAACCTTTACAAATGTTATAGAACAACGTTATCAGTTTCTAGTCCCTAGAAAACACAACATGTTGTTTGAACCAAAAGCACAGAATTCTTCAGAAAGTTAATCTAATCTAAAATAGTTGGCTGGGTGTTTCCTCTTAATTATATATATATAAAATATTAAAAATGTTTAAAGTGAGACTATTAACATGCCATGTATTTGTACGTCAAAATTCCTGGACTTGTGGGTAAATATTTAGGAATGGAGATATGACTTTCAGATTATAGGCAATCAATGATCTTCGAAGATTCCCTAAAGACCAAACAGCAAGAATGAAAATACTTTACAGCTCCCCATCTCCTAACCCTCTGTCTGTGTTCAGGTCTTCGGGGACGTGGAGCCAGTGAGGATGACATCGGAGGGCTCGGACTGCCGTTGCAAGTGTGTGATGCGGCCGCTGAGCATTGAGGCGTGCTCGAGGCTTCGGGACGGGACCCTGAAAGTGGACGATTTTTACGCGGTGGAGACGGTGAGCTCAGGATCGGACTGTAAATGCTCGTGCACGGCTCCGCCCTCATCCCTGAACCCCTGCGAAAAGGAGTGGAGGACAGAGAAACTGAGGAAGCAAGCACCTGAGCTGCTCAAGGTACACACACACACACACACACACACACACACACACACACAGAAACATCACTGTGGTATAACATGATTTACTGGACTGCCATTTGTGGAGCTGAATTGTTTTGTAGCTCACATTGAATACTTTTTGAAGCCTGATGCAAAAATTCAGAGCTCATTTTAAAATTGTGTTACGACGTACACACATTTACACCCAAATGCGCTAAGAAAAAAAACAAAAAAACAAACTAATTAAAATTAACAAAATAAAAGGTAAATCAAAATCTGCATAAATACGACACATGGTATTATACTGCATAAACAATGACCATAGGTTTAATTTTCTTTAAAAGACACATTCTTTGCCCCCTTGCAGGTTATTTTATCTTTATATGATTTTCTGTGTTATTTTTATGTTACATTTCATGCATCAGCCTGGTGGTGTGTGTTTTTACGGTAGACCTGCTACTCCAAGAGTTACGGTAGTTTACAGAGATTTGTCACTGATGCTATTTACTTAAGTTGCTTTTGCTTTTCATTTTTAATGGGAAATACTATTTTGAAAAAGATGGAAATGTACTTTTACGTGCATCCCCAACGCCCTTCCCATTCTTCTGCATTTGAATTGAATGGACATTCTGCTTCTTTTGCTCGCACGAGAAGATGCTTCGCTTTATTTTCCCTTTCCTTTCACAGTCTCTCAGCTCTCTAAGTTCATGATGAGGTCACGCCTTACACGTTTCATTAATCAAACTGCCGGTCACGTTAAGGTCGGCGGCGGTTGTGTTAGGCTCCGCAAGCTCTGTATCGATGCTTGTGTTGCTTTCGTGTAATGACAGCATCGATGGCGACTTTAGGGATTGCGTCAATAACTGCGGTCCAGTGTGTCCACGATCGGTATCGGACCGATAGCAGCAAAAAAAAGTGGATGGTATGTTGAGAGAAGAAAAGAAATTAATTCAGTCTGATCCTATAACAAATGGAAAAGATTGGAATTGGATTTTGATTTGTTTTAATTGTAAATGTTTATATATAAAGAGACTTGATTTATTATACTTGATTATATTTGCAATGTAAGTGATTTTTCTCTTTTGTGTTTTAGCTGTGTATTTTTTTTCCCGTAAGTGCTTCAGCCAAAAAAAATCATTTTAAAGCTTAATAGTTTCTAAAGAAAAAAATATATCAGATAGGTATTGGTAGCGACCGATGCTCAAGGTTTCAGTATCGCCGTCGGTATCGAAAAATAAAAAGTGACATCGTGCCACCTCTAATTATAACTATATCACCAAACCATGTTTAACTTGAGAAAAGTTCAAACTGTAGCAATGGCTTCAGCTCAGGATGCAGCAGAGCGCTGAAGCATGGCAACATTAACGAGATAAAAAGTAAACTACACAAACAGGAGTCTGAAACGCTTTAGGCAGTACTCGTGCACTCATTCACAGTACCACTTCTTGTCCCTTCTTGTATGCGACCAGAAGTCAATGCATGCCACTAATAAAGAGGAAACATGTGTCCGAGTTTTGGACAAAAGTCCAGTTCATAGAGAGACGCATCAGGTTCGAGTTACAGACATTTCGCCTCACATTTCCCTCGCAGCGTCCTGCTGAGCTCCCCGATAAAATCAGGATGTTTTTAGGAAGGATTTCAAAACAGCGGCTGGATTTGTAAAAGGAAGCTTGATCATTGATAACAGCCTCTCCATCCAGACACATCTTATACGTGTGTGTGTGTGTGTGTGTGTGTGTGTGTGCGTGTGTGTAGCTGCATTCCATGGTGGATTTGCTGGAGGGGACGTTGTACAGTATGGATCTGATGAAGGTTCACGCGTACATGAATAAAGTCGTGGCTCAGATGAACACACTGGAGGAGGTGAGAAAGTCAGTAACGATGTAATGTTAATAAACACTGGATAAGCAGGTGGGTGAACGAATGAATAAATGAAAAACGACTGAATGGATGCATGGCTTGATTACTGAATGAAAGAAAATATATACTGATGATTAACGAAGGAGTGATTAAACTGCCGGATGGATAAATAAGTGGGTGAATGAGTGAATGATTGAATGAAAAAGGCTGAATGAACAGGTGGATTAATGAACGAGTAAAGGAACAAGTGGGTTAATGAACAAATGGCTTAATGAATGACCAAATGACGGAATGAGAGGATGAATTGAGTGCAGAGGATGAATGAGTGAACAAACAATTTGATTAAGAGATAAGTAAATACATTTCTATAACAACTAAAAGTGAATGGAGTTTTAGATTAATGACTAAGTGAGTAAATGGATGGATGGATGAAGTAATTAATTAGTTAAATAATTATCTAGTCTAATTATCAAAATAGTATCTATCTATCTATCTATCTATCTATCTATACAAATGCATTGTTTAATAAATTTGCATGAATGGATTATGAATGAAGCAATTAATGAGTGAATTAACATGCATTGACAGACAACTGAATGAGTGCAAGAATAAATGAACAGGTATATTAATGAAAGAGTGAACAGACAGATGGAATAATGAATCAGTGGATTTAATGTGAATTAATTATAAAGTGAATGAATGAATGAATTAAGGAGTAAATGAACCCAACAATTAAATGATACATGAATGAACAGAATATGAATGAGTAAATTAATGACTTGATGAATATATGTCCAAATGAATGAATAGATATAATAATGAATGGATAAATTAGAGGATGAACGGAAATTAAGAAAAGGAGTAGATGAATGAATTAATGATTGAGAGAATGAATGAAGAGATATAGTGATGAACGAGTGAATGAACCCTTGGATCAACGAATGAGGGCACGATACCGTGGATTAGTAAATGAATGAGTGAACAGACAGGTGGATGGACGTGTGGACAGATCGAGTGCTTGGTGGATGAATTTAGATGAAGCATCGGGCAAAGCAGAAATCAGAAATCTGACAGAATTTCCATCCTTTTCCCCGCAGACGATAAAAACAAACCTGAGCCGAGAGAACGACTTCGTTCGTGACAGCGTAATGAATCTGTCCAATCAGCTGCAGAAGTACGAGAACTACTCGGACATCATGGTGAGCATTAAGAAAGAAATCTCCAGCTTGGGAGTGCAGCTGCTGAAGAAAGACACGACAGACAACAAGGCACAGGTAACGCTAACAAACACACCACGCACAAAATACACACAAAATACACATACGAGGATGCTTTAGAATTTAGTAAGAGTGTGTATCTGGTCATGTGACCTTTATGCGTGAACACAAACCAATATTTAAAAGATACGCATGAACGTGTTACAGAGATATAACAGTCATGAATTGTTATTAATTAGTAGTTAATTAGTTATTAATTAGTTATTGATATTAATACAGGCAGTCGTTCATTTTCTACGTATGCGCGCAACATGGAGCCAACATTTCAGAGCATAGCTAATACAGTTCGTTTGTTTTGCTAATCTGCTACCAAAGCCGAGCACGTAGCATGTAAATCAAACGACCAGTTTGATTTATTTGGCTTTAAAAGCTAAATATATCTACTACCTTTTCTCAGTTAATGAAATTTTACGTGTACCTGTAAATGTTCTCTTTTCACAGCATTTAACAAACCTCAGTCTCATCATTACTCACATTCGCTTGCTAGCGTTTCATCCTAGCTTTTCTAATCTCTCAGTTACGTTTCATCGATATTGAAAGTACTGCGACTGATTACTGGCTCATGTATGATTGCAGGCCACCGACAGCAAGAAGGGCAAAGAGGCAGTAAAACCCTCTAACAAAAAGTCCCCGGTGGTTAAATCTCCTCCAAAGCCACCCAAAGAGAAACCCGTCAAACCCAAAAAGGAGCCTCCACCGCCCAAAACGCCCAAACCTGCGAAACCAGAGCCGACCCCCAAGAGCAAACCGTCGGGTCACCAGCCGGGGGTCATCAGGGGCATCACCTACTACAAAGCCACCAGGACGGATGAGTCAGGGACAGATAGCGCAGCCAAAGGTGTGTTTGTGTGTGTGTGTGTGTGTTATCTGTGCGATGGAGGTTTATAGAGTACACACACATGAATCAGTCACTCTGCGATGAGTTCATGACTTCTCATGCTGTTTAAAGAACCAGTGCCAAGTCTTTCATTGTTACAGAGCATTACCTAAATGAATCCCATCACTCAGCTTGATTTTGTTAAAAGGATGTCAGCTTTGGGGCTGTTTTACTGTTTTGGCTGAACAGCATCAAAACACCTCCTGGTGCCTTTTGCTAAACACTTGTTATTCAGAACTGCCAGGAAGTCACAACCCCCCCTGCTGGGCCACACCCTCCGTGAGGTTTTACAATGCACTGAAATCTGCTATAGGCAACCTGGATCTCTAAACGACGCTCTATAAAGAGTCATAATCCCTCTGCTCTTGTATTTTCTCCTTATAAGAGCTGTTAAAGGTAATTGTGAACAGCAGAACGGCTCCGAGGCAGAAGAAAGGATTTAATGCAGAGCAGGCAAACTTTCATGGCTAGCGAAAGTAAAGCGATAATGCTAATATGTTTCATTTATTTGTATGCAGACTTCATCGGCCAGAATCCAGGGCCTTTAGCTAATACGATTTGGCTCTATGACAATCCCAAGTCTAAGCACCGCCTCTGAGCTCCGCCTCTGAACTTCCTTTACAGGAAGTTCCTCAGAAGTGAATTGAGGATGGAATTTCAGATTTGTCCAATCAGATTGTTTTATCTTTACGTAGCAGGTATACCAGCATGTTTACGTCCTGTTGAGCCAGTTCTGCAGAGACACACACTTCATTTTAATCTGTAGATAGAAAGACAAACTACACAATGCTATTTATTGCTTTGGAAAATCACAGTGAATGTTTGATAAGCACGTACGGAATTAAACCCCGCCGCTATAATCCTCGTTGCATTTAACCGTTAGAGCTTCCACCATTGTTTCAGTCGTGTTTGTTTATAACACGACGTTCGTGTAGCCAACTAGTCAGATATGGATGCATCACTACTATAGCAGTAAAGAAGCTCATTTCCACCACATGAGAAAAAATTATTCTGCAATTGTGACATTTTATCTCACAATTTTTTGATATTAACTCACAATTGTGAGATAAAAAGTCATAGTTGTGAGATAAATCGGCATAACGTTTTCTTTTTATCGTGTAATTGTGAGTTATTTTCACGCAATTGTGACTTTTTATCTCATAATTGTGAGTTAATGTCATACAGTTGTGACTTTGTATCTCAAAATTGCAAGATATTATCACACAGTTGAGACATTTTACCTCGTAAATGCAAATTATTTTTGAGCAATTGTCACTTTTTATCTCATAATTGTGAGTTAATATCACACAGTTAAGACATTTTACGTCGTAATTGCGAGTTATTTTTGAGCAATTGTCACTTTTTATCTCATAATTGTGAGTTAATATCACAGTTTTGACTTTTTTTATCTCACAATCACAAGTTACTATCTCACAATTTCAATTTTTTATCTCGTAATTGCAAGATAATTTGCAATTGTGACTTTTTAATCTCGTGATTGCAAGTTAATATTACACAATTGCGACTTAGTGATTCCACTTTCAATAATCAAAGCACAACAATACAAGCGTAGTGTGTAAAAAAAGCAGTATGACCCCTCTGATGTATGCTCTTCAGCAGGATCTGGCCACTCCAGGAGAATGTCATGGGCTGAACAGGATAGTGTGCATGCCCCGTTGGTGTGGCTTGTTGGTTAAGCTAATAAGCGGAAGGTCTAAGAAGTCGCGCTGAATCACAATTGTAAGATATAAAGTCGCAACTGTGAGATACGAACTTGCATTTGGAGGATAAAAAGTCACAGTTGCCTGTTTTAACCTCGCAATTGTAAGATTAAAAAGTTGCAAATATTGACTATAAATAATTAGGATGTTGCGTTAAAATTTAGGTAAGAGTGTGCATCTGGTCATGTGACATTAATTCATGAACACAGAACAATATTCAAAACAAATACCGGAACATGTTACAGATATATGACCGTTTTTTGAAACTGAATTGTTATTAATTAGTAATGAATTAGTTATTAATTAATTATTAATATTAATAGGTTCACACTAGCAACTGAAAAAAAGACAGGTAATCGTCAGGTCGGAGTTGCCTGTTTTAAACTCACAACTGCAAGATAAAAAGTTGTGATTGCATAATATTAACTGTGAGAACAATCTGTTTAATATTTTCTCATATGTGACAGAAACAAGCTTCCACATGTTTTACTTACATGTAAAATTACCAGGTCATAAAATGTAGCTTGCCAGACTAAAGATGGCCGACTTTGGTCCAGGAATTTGGAAGAGATTTTTTTCTACTCATTTGCCAAATTCCGATTCATGATCTGAATTTCTTATATTCAACACACCAAAAGCCCCGCCCACTTTATACTGCAAGCAGAGGAATGTTGACATTTAGTAAAGTCACCAGTTATTCTGGCTTTGGGGTGCAGGTTGGGGCCACAAGAACGAAATTAAAGCTCACTCGAAAGCAAATTGTTATTATTGTTATATACTAAAAACAATGATATTGAGTTCTCATACCGCGAATACTCTCAATTTCCTGAGGAGCTTCAAACATCTTGTGATGTTTCATGAAGCTTTAAGGCATGTTGTAGTCTTCAGTATGAGATGTTTTAGATCTGCTCTTCCTCTTCCCTGAAGGGCTTTCTTCATTTGTCCTGCGCTGTTGGAGTTATGTTGTAATTGGATTCTTTGACTGAATGCGCAATAACGTTTGCTGTATTTATGTCTGGCTCCCCCCGAGCTCGTGGTTAATGTTCCAGACGAAGCCCCCCCTCGGTGCAGGAAGAGTAGGCTCAGATTAGGCCCTCTCCCCCGACATTGTCTTCGTGGAGATGTGTTTTGCATGGCGCGACATGAGACAGGCTCAGTTTGAAAACGCAAACACTGCAGGGATAGACTCGGTTACAGCGCAGGAAGTTACTACGAGCGCAACATCTCATAAATAATAAATATCTCGTTTGAAGTGGAATCTCCGATACTTTGGAGTGAAACACTGAACTCTCGGTCGTAATCCTTTTCTCCCTCCTTCCTTTGTCTCTGTAAGAAAACACAGCCAAAACCCACACCGTCCACCAAATAGAGGACAAGGGAGGTTCCGAACTCGTCTTGGAGGCCATCGAGGGCACCACTCCTGTGTCGCCAAAAACAACAAGGACAACAACAACAACAACAACAACAACAACGACTGTTGCTCCAACAACAACTGCCTCACAAATACAAACAACCACCAGCAGTGAGGAGCTTTTCACCACGAGTTCCACCGAGTCGGACCTAGAGACGGAGAAACTCACCATCACCGTCACACCGTCACTGAAGAGCACAAAAACTGGCTCTAGCAAGACAGGTACCAGTGGGTTTCCTCTGGGTTCTCTGGTTTCCTCCCACCTCCCAAAAACATGCCAGTAGGTGGATTGGCTTCTCTAAAATTGCCCCTAGGTCTGAACAAAAATGTGTGAATGTGTGTGTGATGGCCTCCATTCCATCCAGTGTGTATCATTGCCTCATGTCCAGTATCCCTAGGATAGAATTCCCAACCCTGACCAGGATAAAACACTTACTGAAAATGAATTAATGACGAACCAACTGGCAGAATTACCGTATTTCCAGTTCTCAAGCTGCTCCATATGAAAATTCAGTCTGTTACTGTATGTCATTTTAATTCTTAATTTTCAGAACCTACCACAGTGCAAAAAAATGTGTTTTATAGTCCGGAAGATACAGATCCATAACGATTTGGTTCAGACTGATTGGTTTGTTCTTCCCATGACAATTGTGTTTTGATAATTATTTTAATAATGCATAATTTCACTTAAGGAAACCTGAAAATCAGCGTTTAATTCAGAATCTTGTGTAATTTTATGCAAGCAATTATGCAGAAAAATCCTGGGATCAAATGCTATACTCTAACTTCAGTACCTATGCATTTAGTTACTTCTTAACAGTATTTGGCGCAAAAAAAAAAAACAACAGATTTATATTCATTAATCTTAAGTTTTACTACAATGTCTTTTTCAGATTTCCTCTACCGGGTGGTTATAGAGACACTAACCAATTATGAGCCTCTGTTAGTTCATGTATAGAAAATTTCATAGCTAGCGCTTTCCTTCAAGCAGATTCCTCTTTTTCTGTGAAAAAAACTACAGTGATTCCATGTTTTTAAATTCCTCCAGTAAATGTGTGTGTCCTGCTCTGTGCAGTGTACGTTAAACCTCTGGAGTGTGAGGGCACCATCGCCTCGGTGGAGATGCCCGAGAAGCACCACAGCTACGGGCGTAACGAAGGCGCCTGGATGAAGGACCCTGTCGCCAAGGACAACAAGATCTACGTCACCAACTACTACTATGGCAACAATCTGGTGGAGTTTCGCAACCTGGACAATTTTAAGCAAGGTGAGAACCACTCCAAAACCCCAAAACGTCCAGGACAAAGTTCTGGGTTTATTTAATAAATCTCAAACTTTGAACATCCCACAGAGCGACACTAAATCCATTATTAAAAACTGGAAAGAATACGACACAATGCAACTCTTAACATGATGCTACCATAACCATGCTTCACAGTGGTGATAGTGTTCTCCGGGTTGTTTTTTGCCAAATGTACCCCTCATTTCTATTCATTTTATATGTTTTTTAATTTGTAAAAAATTTAAATATTACATTGACATCCCCACCAACCCCCCACCCCGATATTATGGGCTATTTTGTGTTAACCCATGGCATCTAATCCGAATTACATCCATTTCAGTTCCAGGCTGTAACAAAATGGGAAAGGGTTTGGAGGGGTAGGGTGCGAATACTTATGTATGGCACTGTAAATAAACAAATTTTTAACAAAATGGTATATAGGACCTTAGCGTTCCAAGGTTCCAAGTTATACGCCATGTCCATATTCTCACTCCATTCACTTTAGAGGTGAAATCATTGTGCAGAAGTTTTTATTAACTTCCTGTATCTGATCGTAGGTCGCTGGAGTAACCTCTACAAGCTCCCTTATAACTGGATAGGAACAGGTCATGTGGTCTACAACGGCGCCTTCTATTACAACCGAGCCTTCACCAAGAACATCATCAAGTACGACCTGCGTATGCGCTACGTGGCAGCGTGGACGCTCCTCCACGACGTCGTCTACGAGGACACGACGCCGTGGAAGTGGCGCGGCCATTCGGACATCGACTTCGCCGTGGACGAGAGCGGACTCTGGGTGATCTACCCGGCACTGGACTACGACTACTCGCAGCAGGAGGTGATCATCATCAGCAAGCTGGACCCGAGTGACCTGTCCACCAAGAAGGAGACGACGTGGAGGACAGGCCTGAAGCGCAACACGTACGGCAACTGCTTCATCGTGTGCGGCGTGCTGTACGCCATCGACGCGTACAACCAGAGAGAGGGCGAGGTGGCGTACGCCTACGACACACACACCAACACCGAGGCGGCGCCGCGGCTCCCGTTCACCAACGAGTACGCCTTCGTCACCCAAGTGGACTACAATCCTAAAGAGAAGGTGCTTTATGCCTGGGACAATGGACACCAGCTCACTTATAAAGTTCACTTCGTGGGTCAGTGAGAGGCTCGGAGAAAAAAAAACGTTCAACTTTTAATTCAGGAAATCTGACTTTTCTAAGTGGGGAATGAATATAACGAACTCTTTTTGACTTTCAGCAAACGGCGACTAAAGCAATGTTGTTTAGTTCATGTAGCAAAAATGGTTTTAGAGTATAACTTTTCTGGAAAATTAAAAAAATTCAGGGTTGACACATTCAGAATGAATTCTACCTGACCTTTACATTTAAAGAAATGTTTTCCGACAGAAAAAAATACATTTACACTCAAATGTAGTCGATCACTTCTTATTGGAAATTTGACTTATATAATTTGAAAAATTATTTTAAATTATTATTTGAATTAACTTTGAAAAAACCTGATTCCTTGTTGGAATTTTGATACAGCTCATACTGGGATTTTTTTTTTTTTTTTTTTTAAATTACACGTTTTTCCCAAATTAGGTTTACACTTTGACACACTTTATTATCAGGAATCATACATTTTTAGCAAAACTACCTGAGTATGAAAGATGACAGTCTTACAGAGTAGTGTTTTCTTTTTAAATAAAAATGATGATAATACACAACATTAAGAAGGTTAACATTTAAAAAAAATATTTTGTGAATAAATAATATTTTAATAAACCTATAAAACACCATATAAGATGTTATGGTACTTGTATTAAATAGGGTGTATCAGTGTATGTAAATGACTCATTTACACTCAACTATTAATTTTGTAAAATATAAACTACTTTTGCACTGTAAATATTTCCTGAATCCGTTAGCAACAGAGCTGTTTGTTAGATCAATAAGGGTGTGTTTTATTTTTATTATTTTTTTTTTTTTATGCCTCTCAGTAAACATTAGTTAAACTCCTGGATGAGTTTCTGTTAGATTTTCTGTTTTGTATGACTCACGCATGGAGGGTGAAATGTTCCATGTTTTCTGCACTATAACTAAAATAAACTTCAACTCCATTACCACGGTGCCTCTAGAATCTGGATGTGAATTTTTTTTTTATAGTAGTGAAGAATAAAGACAGTTTGAGATCATGCAGGTTAGGTTCTGAATTTTATTACTGTGCATATTTTTAAGTGAAAATGGACCGATTAAATGAAATTGAAAATGCTTGAAATGCACCAATTAAATGTTAAGAATTGAGCAAAAATGTATTTTTTTACCTGATCGATTTTTTTTTTTTTTTTTTTTTTTTTTTTAAATCCTAATTGAGTCATATCCAATTCCCAGCCCATTATCCAGCTACCAGTTGGGGGCAGTCGTGGCCTAATGGTCCGCGAGTCGGACTTGTAACCCGAAGGTGAACCCGAAGGTCGTGGGTTCGAGTCTCGGGTCTGGCAGGGATTGTAGGTGGG
>CM075010.1:26157115-26180064 GCA_037576675.1 Pangasius sanitwongsei
TACTGTGTGTGTGCACTTGGATGGGTTAAATGCAGAGCACAAATTCTGAGTATGGGTCACCACACTTGGCCACAAGTTACTTCACTTCACTTCATGAAGGGTTATCCCAGCATTTTGTTAATATTCTCACATAACTTGGCCATGTATAGTGATGAAAAAGCTCGAATGCAACAGCTAGAATTCTGGCTTGTGGTTTGCTATTAAAACACTGATTGGCTGTGAGTGATGTAACTTGCCAGATTTTTAAACAAATTTTTAAAATTAGTTTAATGATGGAATGGAATGATCACATTGACAAAATGACTCCTAATATTTAGTCTCATGTCTCTAGAAACAAAATGACCGCGTTGACAAAACAGCTTTTAATATTCAGTCTTGTTTCTCTAGAAACAAAATGACCACACTGACAAAACAGCTTTTAATATTTAGTCTCATGTCTCTAGAAACAAAATGACCGTGTTGACAAAACGGCTCTTAATATTTAGTCTCATGTCTCTGGCTCTGGAAACAAAATGACCATGTTGACAAAACAGCTCTTAATATTCAGTCTTGTTCCTCTAGAAACAAAATGACCACACTGACAAAATGGCTTTTAATATTTAGTCTCATTTCTCTAGAAAAAAAAAAAAACAATGTTGACAAAACAGCTTTTAATATTTAGCCTCGTATCTCATATCATATAGAGACTTGAAGAGAAACAATGCTCTAAAGCAAAGCTCAGTTTCACCCTGCTGGTGGGAAACTTTTTTTTTTCCATCTCCTCCTTGCCATCCACCCCCTTTCTTGAAACTTTAATAGCATAATATACTAAAAGTTTTTCCCCATGTCCATTCCCATGTCCAGGAAAATGCAGATCTAATTATCGTCTGCTCTTCATGGTCAGAGGTCCTTTCTATTAGATTCTTTCCAAACGGGGTGGAAGACGCACCCTCTTGAAGCGTTTCCAGCATTTTCATGTGGGAGATGTGGGTGTGCCCAGGGTTTGATTGACAGCTGGGATGTGCCGTGTGGATTGGGAGATGATGCAGGGTTGTGGTTTGGCTTTGACGTGTGTCTAATAATCCCTGAAGGCTCTGCACCAACCCTGTAACAGGCTGCAATTTCTTCCTGTCCAGAGCCAACGTCAATAAGGGATACTAATAATCCCATCACGGCTCACGCAGGATCGAAAGTCACACTCGGGTATTTGGAGTATTTTTTTTTTTTCCTCACACAAAACAGGATGACCTCAGAACAGGAACGATACTGAGGCTCATGTGTCCAAACCCACACATCAGCAATATCATGGAACAATCAAAGTGGATGATTTTTTATTTATTTATTTTTTCCAAGACCTCCCAATGTCCCGCTTCGCAATTCCACCTCCTTCCTGCGGATCATTAAATATATTTGGAAATCACCGGCATCTTGCAAGAAGTGCTCAGGAGACAAGAAGACAGGATGATGGAGAAGCTCCTGCGCTGGAACATCTCACTCGACCCACTTTATTTGCTCCGATGATGTAATGCGGATTTGGGGATTTCCAAACATCCCAGCAGCGACTTTGACCTTCGCCACAGTCTTTAGCTGGATCCCTTCATCTTCCCGTTAGACGTCATTGTCACTGTCTCCTGCAGCAATCTGGCATTTGCAGCTCACAAAACAAAAACCTAAGCATCCACGCACAGCCACGATCTCATTACCAACATAATTACTGAGAACAGAATACGCAGATTCATGCTGTAATGCAAGACAGAGCAAATGAGAGATGATTTCTCAACCTGGGTGTGTAGTGCTGTGTGAAATAACACCAAGATCATTAAAAGAAAAGGGCAAAATAACACACGACGGGGTGCTGTTATAGGAAAAGAATCAACGATGGTGATTATTTTTCCAATCACTGATTGCTGAACACCCCAAAGTCTTCCTCTTATAACTATTTTTTTTATTTATTAAAGAACAACACTTTTTAATCCGCTTATTGTTACATTTAATGTTGCTGAACGTCCATGAAACAAGTTCCTGTTCTTACTTACCCAAAAGCGTAAGCCACTTTGTCTTAAAGACATGTCGGAAAACTTCTGTTCCAAAGCACCGACACTGGAGACTCCTTCCACAGATGTTGAATAAACATCTCCTTACTTTAAGAAAGCTCCACCATGTCAAGGATTACACACGTTTTTTAGCTAGCAAGCTAAATCCCAAGTTCTTGTTGTAGGAGAAAAGGCTCTGATGCTGATAGTGGAAAGCTAGCCGACTAAATACTTTCCACTGTGTGTTCTTTGTAATCCAGACCAGTTGTGTTCCTTCCTTTCTTTTAGCTAACTAACACGAGTGAAGCTGGATTTTTCTCATTTTGAAACGTGTTGGTGTACGATGTGTGAGTAGAAAAAAAAAAAATCCAGGATACTTGAATAAATGAGCAGCGTTTTCCTGGTGAAAAAACTGGATTCTTGTCTTCCGAATGGGGAAAAAAACTGTGACGTAGACCTCTGTAGAGTCAGGAATTACGGATTGGAAATATGGGACCAAAAATACTACCAAACAGGCTGCGTGTCCAAAGACTAGAATTTCAGTTTATCAGTTTATATTTCAGCTTATAATCAACTACTGCTGATAAATTTCCCCAACCGTTTCATTTCTGATAACGATTAGGAAGACGTTGTGCTAATGTTTAGCACGAACACGGTAGCTAATGTTAGATAAAAGCTACAACCAATGATTTTATGTAGTAAGCGAAATGCCGTTAGGTGAAACACTTTTTGCTGGAATAACTATATTTTTTTCCGTGTGAGGATTTAGACATGCAGTTTTGCTAAACTGGATGCTAAGCATCTCTCTTGCTAGCAATGTTAGTGTTAGCGCTCCAGTGCAAACATAATAAAGGAAATCTCAGACGCTCAACATGTCTTGGCCGGTTGAGTACATTCGGGACAGTGAGGTATTGTGTAACTTTGATTTTAGGCCAAAACGTTGTTTTGATACCGATGCTATCTGCTCACGTGACAGATTTTATAACAGATACGTGAAGAAACAAAGACACAGAAAAATAATGCCTGAATGGAGGATTTGAGGATTAAGGAGTTTTCACAGTCTGTTTTTGTTTGAAGTTAATCAGGCAGCACTTATTAGCTTCTCGTGTTTAGCTATGTGGATGTGAACGCAACTGGAAGACCGAACGCTGCTAATCGGAACAACGGCGGCCTTTGTGACCCACACACACACACACACACACACACACACACACACACACACAGACAGCCGCAGTGTAGGACGCTATTGAAGGAAACACAATGGCGTCTTTGGGAGTGATGGATTGAGTCAGATGTCACTGGTTGTGTGCGGAAGAATTGGAGGAATTCTCACTGAAGTCCCACTGAAGGAATGATTCATTCCTCAGGGTTTTCCCTGTCGGATGGATAACAAACGACTCCCCCAGTGGCGTGTCAAGCATGTGCTCTTCTCACAGTGAAGATCTACTCGAAGATCACGCGTGGGCAAATACAAAGCTTCTGCTTTCGATCAAATGAAATATTACAATGCCAGAGAATGAAAAACATGCAGAAAAGGACAAAAATGAAACTTTAATTAAAGCCTTGCGTGTATAAGTCGCACTAACGAGGCAGCCGTTTTTATTTTAACATTTGCGCTGTCTCTAAATCAGCACTTCGGAGACGAAGCTAGACCCCGAGCTGAAGACCATAAGTTCATCTTTAGTAAAAAAATTATTACTCAGCAATGTTTAATACCGAAAACCCTGCTGCGATATATTTCCACTAGCGAGGCTGCGGGATTTTCAGTTTCACGTTAGCTCCGCTAACATGCCTACAAACACGAAAGCAGCCGTCAGGCCAAATGTGAAGAACAGTTTAATGGGGAAAATACCAATTCAGTATTTTCTTCTTGCGAAAGTAGAATTAGCTTCCTTTATTGGTTAATTTAGCATTTTTCCAGGCAGCGTTCACATTCAAAATCTGCACCAGTAGAAAACAAGATGGTGGACAAAGATGTGGTGTGTTTATTCTATAAAAAAATCACTTTTTTAAAAGATGAATTAGCTTCCTTTATTGGCTAATTCCACATTTTTTTAGTGGAACGTTCACACTAGAAAATAAGATGGTGGACAAGGTGTGGTTTCATTATTCCATATTAAAGTCACTTTTTTCTTTGTTTAAAAGAAGAATTAGCTTCATTTAGTGGATAATTTAGCATTTGCCTTGGTGAATGCTAACATTAAAGATGTGCGCTAATAGAAAACAAGATGGTGGACAAGATGTCGTGTCTTTATTCTATAAAAATGTTTTTAAAAATAAACTTGTCAGTCAGAGATTAAAAAAACAAGCTAGCTAGCTAACTGTACCACTGCAGTCTGTCCAAAGCTGCTCTTTCACAGCACTCACGATGCTCACAAGCCAAACACAAACTCAATTATACGATATTATCATCATCAGCGTTTCTTTACATCTCTTTGACACATTGCACAGCGTTTTAATTCCGTAAGATGATCATAATATTATCTTTATAGCCAACACAACACTGTGCTAACATTAGCCAACTAACTAGTCACCTCTGCTAACATCTCCAGCAGTAGCTATTTGACATTAAGTAGCTAGCTAAAAAAATATCATAAATACTTAAAAGTTGTACATGAGCACTTTCATGTCGTAAGTGTTTAAGCTGTAAATATTTTTGGATTCTTGAGTTTCCAACTTGTTTCTACCACTTAAACTTTCATCGTGGTCGAAGAAGCTGTTAGCGAATGTTAGCCTAACTACTAAATTGTCTAATTAAAACTAGCAAGCTAGTTAAAGTTAGGTAAACTACTGTGGTTATGTCATATGATCAAGTCTATCTGGTGATCAAATTTAATTTAAAGACAAAACAGAGATAAAGAAATGTAAAAAAAACCAAAAAAAAACAACCTCTCAGCTTCTTCAGTACGTTCATTCCCAATCCAGTCTGAGCCGGTTTTGATCTTTAATGTTTTATCACTGCTCCAAACATGGCCTCATTTTGTGTATTTAGCTCTCGGAGTGTATTTTGGCAGTAAAACACTTCTTTCCTCCGATGGCCTTCCTGAGAACGAGGCCGTAACAGAAAACAACACTAGATCCCAGCGACGCTATATTTAGAGTGACCTCGATGAGCAGAGAGAGCCTTACAGGGAAAACAATCGGCAACATCATGACAAAATGACATTAAAAAAAAAAGCGCTGTGGACTCAGAACCTCGATTTCTGACCCAGAGGAGGGATTGGGTTTCTGTTTGAAGTTAAAATGAATGTATTATTATTATTATTATTATTATTAAATCTGTTTGTCAGAAAAGACATTTAATGACAGCGATGATATGTTTCGAGGCAAGACGACCGACTGTGGTGTGTTTATATACTGACATGTAGAAACATGAGGAAAGAGAAAATCCGAGATGACTCACAGATTCTCTCAGGGGAAAGGAAATGGCCTTCTGATGCAGATTAATGTTGCACATTTGGTATGTTTTTTTTTTTTTTTTGTAAGCTTGTCAACACTCTTCTTCAGAGAACAATGAGTTATGTTCTTGGACTTTTAAAGCCATATATATATATATATATATTTTTAATAGCTTTAATAGCACAATAATTTACAATTTCTCTGCTATTAAAGTCACAATAATTTAGATATTTTTTTTGGGGGGGGATAAAGATTAAAGCCAGAAAAGTTGATTTATTCTTCTGGACGATTAAAGCTACAATATGTATTTTTTATTTATTTATTTATTTTGACTATTAAAGGCACAATAAGTTATATTGTTTTGGACTATTAAAGCCATAATTATTTAATTTTTTTTTTTTTTTTTAACTATTAAAGCCAGAATGAGCCACAATAATTTACATTTTTTGGGACTATTAAAACTGCAATAAGTACAAAAAAGCCAACAAATTATTAAAGGCGCAATACGTTACACACACACACACATATAAAAACAAAAAACAAGACAGTGAAAGATAATGAGCAGTAAATATGGATGTAATGGATGTGTTGGTCTTAAAATACGAGGCTTTTTTGTCGCATGTTAACTGTTTTCAATACAGCTAACATGTTCACAGTGCCATGAAGGCAAACCTCCCGGGAAGAGAAGTGCGCTAGTGCCAGGACGAACGACGTCCTCCATTTTAAAGCTAAAGGAAAAATTCCGCTTTGTGGCGAGCGGGAAACATGGCGACAAACCCGGGAACGTAAACAGCACAAATCGCTTACAGAGATGCTCGAGACACGGCCACAGGAGGAGCCAATAACATGAAAACAAACCAGAGTTAATGGGGCAAAAATTGTTTTCAAGTGAGTGTGTGTGTGTGTGTGTGTGTTTGCATGTGTGTATGGTGATGTTAATACTTCAGGAAGAGGTACAGAGAGAGATATCCGAGAAATGTGGGTATGCAGAAAGGGTGTGGACCCAAAGCCAAGAGAAATACACACAGCATGCCTGCACACACACACACACACACACACACACACACACACACACACACATGTACAAGTTCAAAAATAAAATGCATATGATGCTCCGCTTTAACCAAATGTACTTTGGAGATGTTCCTATGACATTTATAATTATTATTATTTTACACAGTGCTGTTGAATTCTCGATTCTGATTGGCCGGAAGGTGTTAATTGATTTTCTGTAACGGAAGTTGTGAAAGTAGTTCTGACTTCGCTCGTTGCGGACGCTCCACATAAACAGATTTTAAAAATCCTTGATATGGTGATGTTTTCTGAAAGTAAAGAGTTGTTTATTTAAGGTTTATGGAAGGAGTCTCCAGTGTCAGCTTTTTTTTTACGTTTCTCAGTAACATGACAAGCTGCATTTTTTCCGACTATCACTGGGGGGGTGGAGCTTTGTGTACAAGTGTATAGATGGGGGAAAGTGTGTGATTTGGGTGTGGAGACACACTGCTGTGTTTTTCTATTGATGAAAAATATGCACACACACACACACACACATACACACACATGCACATGCACTTGCACACACACACACACATGCACATGCACAACATCCGCACATTTGCACGCACATGTCCATGCGCTTTCATGTCTGCACACACACCCGCGAACAATGTATGACATCAGCTGCAGTGTGTGTGTGTGTGTGTGTGTGTGTGTGTGTGTGAGGGTGTTTCCCCAGAGTGACCACATCCAGCAACAATGTTCATTTTCTCCCTGAATTTCTCTCTGCAAAGGACAAGCAAATGACGCACACACATAAAACTGTACTACAAATGACATCGGGTCCAGCTACAGCAGGCCGCAGTCCAAGGACACACACACGCACACGCATACACACACACACACACACACACACACACACAATATCTGTTCCGAGCACGAAGACTCCAAAAACAACTCTTTCACTCGATGCTGTAGCTGTCTCAGATATAAATGATGTGCAAGAAACACACTTGGACACTTACATTTGTAATGAAACAATAATTCAGCTGCAATGTGTGTGTGGTGTGTGTGCCTGTGTGTGAGTGTGTGTGTGTGTGTGGTTCACTCAGCAAGGCAAGTGCTGATAATCGATACAATATGATGTATCCTCATTTATCATTAAGTTGTGTTTTAATCCTTTCATGGCTGAAGGCAATTTTGAAATTTCTGTCCAGATTTTGTGGATTTTCTTCGTACTCACGTGTACTGATAAACGCCAACCAGCCATAAATTGCCAAGTGTGTATTTACATTTAGCCACGCCCACTCCACAACTCCACAAAAGCTCCGGTGAAAAAGCGTATCCTGAGCACGACATGCGCTAAATCTTCCGCTAATGCAGCTCAGTCATTAATTCCTGCGTTCTCAGGCAATCTGCTCTTTATTTTTATTCATTTATTTTACAAATTAATATTACAGTCACGGCTCTAACTATGAAGACAGATTTGAGTGCTACCATTTTGAAACGTTACTCGGAGTCTCGTTAAATGAAGAGTGTACGTGTTGTTTTCCTCTTTTCTGTTATCCTGCTGATACTAGCGTAGGAGACACATTCTACCTCCGCTAGTTCCTCGACAACACTGAAGCTCGGTGGAACAAAACAAGTCAAGAAAATGAACGCCAGAAATAATTTACTGAGTACGAATTTCCTAGACTGTTTTCATGGCGTGTTTTGTGTTCACGTCATGTGGTTTTGTTTGCATTTTGAGTCTCGTCTCCCCCCGGGCCTGTGATTGGTCTGTTCCTCACTGTTCTCACCTAGTTCTCAGTTCATCCTTCATTAGTTTTCTATTTATACCCTCTTTATTTTGCGTCTCTGTTTCTTCGCGAAGTCTTCCGTAACGTACGTTAAAGAGAGACAGGACGCAAAGGGGGTAATTCAGTAATCGTCATCATAGTCCGTATGAGAACATGGAGCTAAAGACGAACAGGAATAATCCATATTCGTAAACAAGAACAATGAGAGAGGGTCATAACCAGGAACGCTCTCTAATCAGAGATCAACGTGGAACATACCAATCACAGGACGGGGGTGGAGACGAGACTCAAGATGAAAACAAAAACGCACATGTTCAGGCACAATCTCATGACGTAAAAAAAAAACAAACAAAAAAAAAACACACGTGGCATGAACATAGAACGCAACCAAAGTGCTTTCGTGGGCGTCACGCTTGGGAACGTGCCATGTGCTGAGAGGCGGAGTTTCACAGAAAATTCATAATGCTCAATTGGGGTCATTTGACCAAAATGTTTGGGAACCCTTTCACTGACTCCCTCGCCATTTATAGGGCGCCATTACTTTTGTTCTAATCCAATGCCTGGCTGAATCTTAATGTATAGGTTTACTCCCGAATCTTACAGTTAAAAAGTCGGCTGCTTTGCTACTTCATCTCTCATCGCTCCTCTTCTCGAGGTCTCGAGGTTTCTTCGTCATGTGGTCTCAGGGGGTGTTTCCTCTCCGCCGTGGCTCCTAAGCATCTAAATCTACATCCAGATTTCTGTAAAGCTGCGTTGTGACGATATCTTTACAAATAAAGTTTTACTGTCCGAGTGCTTCCAGGCTGCACTGTAACATGCTGAAGGTGTGTGTGTTGGGTGTGCAGGATGTAAACACGGGTGTAAAACTCTGTCCGTGCCTGGCTCCTCAGGGTTCCTGCCCTGCTTCCTTTCAGTTTATTTCCACATGGTGACTAATAAAAGGAAAGTGCACAGATGTTGGCCAAATCTCTCCCTCTCTCTCTCTCTCTCTCTCTGCGGTTGGTAGATGTGGAGAAAACCAAAGTAATCGCTGCTGTGCCATGATCATCCCACGCTCCAAACCATGGGAACGATATTTAACTAAATGCCGTCGTCCCTGACGACCGTGTCTCAAATACAAAAATCCATTTATTTGTGATAATCGCTTTCTGACACACACACACACACACACACACACACAGACACAAACACACACTCTTTCCAGAACAGAGCACATGTTCTGTACAGTATAATAATAAAACAGTGACTCATCTGTTGGCTTTTTCGGAAGGTAGGACAGCCGCACTTCACTTACTGTCTCGTAAAAAAATAAATAAATAAATTAAAAAAAAAAGAAGGCTCTTCGTGTGAGAGCTCCAGCTTTGAGCTTCACAGCTGTGCTGGCTAACCTCCTGTCACATTCTCCGCACTCAAACACCAGTCTGGTTGCTTCCTGTAGACCTGTTCCCAAATAAAGGAGTATACACATAGCAACACGGGACATTTATATGCTCTTGGGCTTTACACATACCGCAGTAATTACACCGATAAAAACCTTCCTAATACTCCTAACCCTTCACTGTAATGCAGTTAAAGCAGTGATGCCGTGTAGCATCGCGATTTACTCCGGAGAAAGGAGTACAAACGACGCCGCGGTCTTGCGATCCAGTGATGTACCTTAGGCGTGAGGTTCAAATTTACGCGACATCTTCTACATCTTTTATCTAAAGGTACAGGAGATGAAGTCTTGAGAGTACTAGCGTGACTAGCATCTGTCAGCGCTGCACTGTCTCTTACCGTGCCTGCTGTCGTGGTTTAGTAGCTACTGTACTGTCTTGTGCTGTTTGCACACATTGTATGTGTATTTTATGTAGAAATGTGTAGTCTGTTGTAGTTCAGTGTTGTTTGATGTAGCACCATGGTCCTGGAGGAACGTTGTTTCGTTTCACTGTGTGCTAACTAGCTGTATATGGTTGAAATGACAATAAAGACACATTTGACTTGACTTGACTTGACTTGACCAGGCGGATCAGTGGAGTCTCAGCTGATTATGAATCTGTTGTACAGTTAAAAAAACAAAACACTTAAAACACTTCCATCCTAGAATAAAATACTCCTAAAACCCACAAATCTCTCCATTCATATACACAATCCCTTCAAACTTTCCATCATTTCATGTTATACTCATAAAACCCATAAAACTCTTCTTTAAAATTAAATTCAAAACAGTTAAATAAAAGTTAAAGATAAAATTATCCAAAAAATGTTCACCAGAAATGTTAAATTTCTCCACTTTCTTACTTAAAACTCTTAAACATTATATCCACTTTTTTTATTACTTTAACTTTACTTTATACCGCTCAAACTTTTCATCATCCGACTTATACCTCTCAATCTGTTTATTTCAAACTGTTATAATTTATAAAATGATCATTCCTACCCCACAAAACCCTCTCATACATAAAACCGTTAAAATTATCCGCGCTCTTTCCTCGCACTTGGGAATTACTTGAGGATGTTATTTATAAAGAGCAATCTCGATGTTTAAAAGTATGCTTTATTATCTGTTTTAGAGGAGAAAGTACATTAATACCAAAAGGCATTTGAAGAATCTGCAGTGAGCTCCAGGATGAGCTCCAGGATGAGCTCCAGGGTGAATCCATTTTGGTGGTTAGAAATGGATTTCCCCCATTTTTACACCACAAAAAAAAAAAAAAAAAAAAAAACCCATTGAAATCTGACTCTGTATCTTGAGTCATAACCAAACATCACGTCACATCTGTTCAGTGTGCTCAAACTGCTGTTACAATCCATTTTAACACTGATACACCAGTGTAAGCCAAGCTCACACACACACACACACACACACACACCCATGGGGGGTGAAGATCAGCTTTCTCTCTGCGCTGAGATCGGAGATGAGCACAGAGAATGATATAAAAAAAAAAAAGAAAAGCCCTAAATGTAATGCCCATGTGCTCAAGTGTGGATTCAGCCAAGCGTGTGAAACCTTTCTGCCTTTAACACGAGCATGATGGATAGCACACAGATGTTGGAGAGAGAGAGAGAGAGAGAGAGAGAGAGAGAGAATAGTTTTGAGTGAACTAGCAAACTTACATTCAAAACAATAAAATCAAAAATATTATAAATATTATAAAATTATTCTAAATATTATAACATTTCATTTTATTATTTAAAATAATTTTTCAACATTCACAAAATGTCTTTTCTCATCTCAGGCAACAATTTTTCATTTATTTTCAAGGTTTTTTTTTTTTTTTTAGCATAAAAGTAGCAAACACACAAAATGTGGTTAACTAGCGTCCATGCTAATGTCATGAAGACGTTAAGGACAATCTAATGATTTACATTTAAAATATTTTTCCAATCTATAATTTAGGCAACAATAAATATTAAAAACAAATAAATAAACAATAAATATGCACTTAAAAATCCCAATTTTTTTGAGAAAAAAATGTCAATAGTAAATGCAAATGTAATAATATGTTTAAAAAAATTTTTAAGTAGTTTTATTCAAACATATTTTATATTTATATTTTGTTTTTTCATATGTTTTCAAATATGATATGTTTTAAACTTATTGTCACATTTGTCTGCTTTGAGACATGCTAGCCGCATTTATTATTACTTTATGGTTATTGTTAGCTTGTCAGCCATTAGCTTGCTAATATGAAAAGAAATGGTTAAAGAAGAAAATGGCTGAAATCACTGTATCGGATGACTTCCTCTTCTGCAGTCCAGGATTTTTTAAATTTATTTATTTTTTTGCACGCTGGAATATTTGCTGGTCGTGCAATCATGCAAGTCGGACTGAGTCATACTTGTTTCTGGAGCACAAATGGTTTGGCGCATCCGAACACATCTTGCGTACGAGATTCTACACGCTAGCTAAGAGAGCCTAAGTAGGCAGATTGGAGTGTGTTTGTGTTAAATCTGGTCCCAGTTTTGGAATTAGTGCAAGAGGAGAGTCAGTGGTGAGAAAAGCTCTGAGGACACAACAATGGCTGCTTTAATCCTTCTGATGCCAGAACACAAACTGGGTCAGGCTTCAGGACTTTTTTCAGATTCTCAGTGCAATTAGCCAAAGAAAGACCGGGGTGAAATTGCCCTGGGGTGGGAGTTTATTCCAGGAAACCCATCCCATTTCTTTCTGTGTGAATCCCAGAATGGCTTCGTTTAACAGGAAGTCCTGCCAGTTCTGAATATTACTGCAGCATGTCTGACACGGTTGATGTGTGTATGCCCTCCTAATTATCCTGAATTTGACTGAAAGATTGCATAAGTGTACCAAAGTACCCCAGCTATCAAAATCCTGTTGGACTTCCTAGGAGTTAGCGGTTTTCCACATGGTGTTTGATCCTGACTTTGGGTTACTGTCCGTCTCTCCGTGTCCATGAGGGTTTCTCCAGGTTCTCCGGTTTCCTCCCGACCCTCGGGAGGCAGATTTGTTGCTCTAAATTGGCCCTAGGAGTGAATGAGTGTGTGAGGGTGTGTGTGTGTGCATAGTGCATTGCATCCCATATCCTGTCATCCCTCCATCTAGAGGGTATTCCCGCACACCCAGCGTTCCCGGGATAAACTCCGGATTTAAGGGAAAAATCACACTCATTAATAATACTTTAAAAAATGAGTACTGTCTCTCAAATGTATTGACGCCCCTACGAGAATATCTAAAATAATTCAGTCATTTTTACCTTGTTTTTTTTGTCCACAGGTTGTTGCCTTTAATCATGTCATGTTTCCCTGGGATATAAATATGACGTTGCACACATGCAAAATCACTTTAGTGTTCATTACCATGAGGAAAGAACAAAAACAAAGAAGTAATCACTGCTTATGCTCTTCATTTTATATATCAATTTTGCACATTTTCATGAAGGGTGTTAATAATTCTGGAGGACACTTTACATGACCTTCCATAATTTATTGCATTCTAGCAGTTAGGTTACATAAGTACATCAGTTCTTGCCATGTCACACTGTCTTGGAAAGATGTAGGATCCACTGACATTTGATGAAAATATGTTGGGCAGAAATGTAAGTTATGCACAGCAGGCCTGCCCGGTCGCTTGGAGTCTGTCGGTATTTCTCCAGCAGCGCACAAACACATTTCTCTCACCCGCTCTGTGCTGCAGGCCAGGCCCGAGCCTGAACGCCGCACACATGTGGTATAGGAGGATTTAGAACCGATATGAAATCTGGATTGAGTGGCGTCCTGGCTTAGCAGATGCTCTTCACTCGGAAATGCGAGCTGCAAGACGTGGAGTCACACCAGATTCCAGAGACGTTCTGTTCCACTTTTCTTTTTTTTTTTTTTTATAAAGGAAATGGCAGGAAGTCTGGAAATAGTCACGAGACCGAGACATAGCGCTGGGCAATTTTTATCTTCTGATCAAAGCAGATCACAAATAGAAGATTTGAATATAAAGCTAATCGTGCCTAATCTTAAGGAACTGGGAAAGTGGGTTTTGATCTGGTGTGATCGGGATCCGAACACCTCGGATTCCTCTCTGTCATAAAGTGTCCATAAAGTGGTCAAAAGTAAGGAATAAAACACTCAAGTGTTGGGCTGTTTAAGGAAAATAATCAACGGCAGCCATTGTAAGCCATTTTAAAAGCCGGGTTTAATAAACAATAACACACATGGTTATCTTTCAAGCTAATGTTAATAAAATCCCAACATAAAGTTGAATGTTTTCAGAGACCAAACCGTACTAAAAATCCCTGCCTGATTATATGAAAGTTTTTGATCTATTTTTCACTCATGTACATATGTTGATTAAGGCCATAAATCAGCCTTAAATTATCAAACACGTTCACAGCATTACAATTAGCCACGCCCATTAAACATAAACAGAGCTGAAAATAAGAAAATGGTGACTAAACAGTGAAAGAGTGCGTCCTAAGCACGGCATGCGCTAAATCTTCCAGTAATGCAGCTCAGCCACCGCAGCGGCTACCATAGACACGCACTAACCCCTCCTCCTTTTATAGGGTGCCATTACTTTTGTCCTGATTGAACAGCTAGTCTTATTTATGGATTTGTTTTGGCCTTTCAAGTCACTAATATGAAATAAAAATACGAGTTTCACAAAATGTTTATTAAACTGGTGTGTAGTTGCAATAAGTAAGTGATTTGAACTTGACAGCGTAATCCGTATATAAAATCGCAGGAGCTCATCAACGATTGTACGATTTGATGCCATTTACTTGAGGTTCACGTTATACAAAAACTTACACAACTCAGGAGTATGAGTAGGTCACGAAAGTTTTTCCAAACTCACAGGATATACACGAATACCAAATTTCTTGTGTAAATTCTCCTACGAATGATTTTTACGAATAAATCCATTCATGTCCAATTTGATAAACGAGGCTCATTATATGTGAAGTTACACAAATTCATAGGATACGAACGTTTTTGCCGAATTCACTGGATTTTCAAGAACACCGGATTCCTTCTGCAAATGCTCCTATGAACAATTTACGAATAAATTCATTTGTAATAATAATAATAATAATATTTTGATAAATGTTACTTTCGCCATGCAAATTTATGTTTATTTGTTTACTCTTTATAGAACGAACAACAACAAAACGAAACAAAGAAGACTGCAGTGAGCTTCTCCTCTATATTGACTAGAGACCATGGCTAAGTGCGATACGTCAGGTTTCCATCATAGTGAACATGTACTTTTATAAATTTAATAAACATTAATGTTAAAAAAATAATAAACATGCCTCCTAGGATTGCAAGGCTATATTTCATATTCTTACTATTGAGAAATGGCTCTTATCTTACTAAAACATTAACTGTACATCTGCAGACCTCCAGCAGATCAATGGGAATTATGTAAACACACACATGAGCGATCCGGCCCTCGGGCCCCTCGGCTGCGTTTCCTCTCCATAAACCATGACTCTGTAAAATGAAATGTTGACCCGATACCCGAAACCGCGGCAGATAAACTGATTCGGTCCGGGTGTCCGCTCGTCCAAAATCAACAATAAAGCATCTTTACTGAGCTCTGATCTCGCCTTGAGGTGGAGCGAGGCAGCCTGTAAATGATTAAAAGATCAGAAGAGAAGGAGCTGGAGAGGGATCTCCAGAGGGATCTCCAGAGGGATCTCCAGAGGGATCCGCTCTTACTTCATAATCTCAACTCCTACACATGATAGAGGGATGAACGGAGGGATCGCTTGCATTCCTTTCAGTGAAGCTGGCACCCTGAGTTGTCATTTTTATTTGACATTCCCTTTTGGTTTGTCCTTTGTACATCTAGAGCACCTTTTGCATAAGTATTCACCCCCCCCCCCCTGCAACTTTTCCATATTGTGTAGTGTTACAACCAGGAACTGAAATGGATCTAATTGGGATTATACGGTCATGAATCTACACAAAATATCTCATGGTATTAAAGTGGGGGATCAGTATAGTTTGCAAAATTATTTACGAACAAAAATGTGATCGCATAAATATTCACCGGCATAAACTACTTCCTCCATCAGAAGTGACATCATTCGTCGAATGGATTGCACCCGTGTGTAATTAAAGTGTCATGTGATCTCAGGGGGAATACTCCTGTTCCTGGAAGAACCCAGAGTTTGTCACCTAAATGAACGGCATCATGAAGACCAGAGAGCTATCAAAAAAAGGGCTGGGACAAAGTTCTGGAAGAAATATCAATCAGGGTTGATATTCAACTTTGAATTAGCTGCATTTAATCCATTATTTAAAAAAATGGAACTAATATGGAACAATCGTGACTAAAGGAAGCTGTAAACTCAAAGACAGAGACCAGCTAAATAGGGGAAGTAGCCGGAAAACGGACCAAGAGGCCAGGGGTACGTCTAGCAATGATGCTACCACCACCAGGCTTCACAAAAAAAAAGTCAGTAATTAGTCAGAAAACCAAAAACCCATCTCTACAACCTATTTCTTACATTCACGTAATTAACAGGGCAACAGTTGGAATCACAGAAAAAAACAGACAACAGATTTTTTTTCATAACAGATCTTTAAAAGATAATAATATTTAAGCAAAGCACAC
This sequence comes from Pangasius sanitwongsei, assembly GCA_037576675.1. Taxonomy (NCBI): domain Eukaryota; kingdom Metazoa; phylum Chordata; class Actinopteri; order Siluriformes; family Pangasiidae; genus Pangasius; species Pangasius sanitwongsei. The sequence continues at coordinate 26,173,372 of CM075010.1, forward strand.
ACTAGACTATAGTCATTGTACATCTGACCTCTGACCTTTAATTAACTGGAAGACAGAAAAGATCACGCTCCAGGCAGCTTCACTACATTTATGATAGCTCGTAAAATAATGAAAAAACCCTTCATAATGTCACGCAAGGAATTATGTTTACTGTCCATACTGAAGTAGGTTGAAGGGGTGATGAGCGTAAATTATAGCAGCCACTTCATCCATCACTTCTCTCCAGGATTTCTGAATCCTCAGGCAGTGTGATCTGTTGAGTATTTTAAATCGGGTTTCCCTGTCCGCATTACATCTCAAAATACTTAGGGTGTTTCCCCTAACTGTTCTCTCAGCTAATTTGATTGAATGCAAGGAAATGAGAAAGTGATTTAAAACTCTTGAGGTTGTGAGGCGTCGTCCTGGATGCGCTTAAAGCTCTTAAATCAGAAGATATTCAATATCACAAGAACCTGATGACTGAATATAAAAAAAACGATTTCATTTTCCAGCCGAGGTTCTCTTCCTGGGAAAGTGGTGCTTCTCCTCACCTTCCCATGGCCTCTTTAACCTAAACTTACCGGGGCGCCAAGAAATGTGTGTTAACGTACTGACCATTTTTAATTCTCCTAGACTCGTTTTGTCCCTCTGTCTACTCAGGAATTATTTGCTTTTTCATTAATTTTACGCTTTTTACACACTCCTACATCATCTGTCTGCTGTTCTGTGGCCCGAGCCTATGCTAGCTAGCTAGATATGTAGCTAAAGGCTAGCTAAAGGTTTGTACTACATTCTGAACTAAGTTACATTCCCTTTGGAAATTCAATTATGAAAATGAATAATATAATATTGTGATCAACGAGAATTGGCGAGAGCTTCGACTCTGTTGCAGTGACGAAAAGAAAGTGTTCGATTAGCTTGACCTTGTAGCATCACTTCAGACAGCATAGCTTTCAATTCAAGGCGTTCCTTCTGATGCCATCATGTTACCAAGGTAACGTTACGTCAATCAAGTAGCTAAACTAATATAAGTAGTTAATTAAGGAATAAAACAGCATGTGTGGTGCTGTTATTGGAAAATAACAAAAACGTCCCGATTTGTTTTATTCGTCTTGGAACTTACCGACAATTAGGTGTTTTTTTAATTAAAGAAAAATACGTTGTACTTTTTATTCACTTATCGTTACATTTAATCTTGCGATAATAAGTTCCTGTTCTCACTTACATTATAGCAGCTACAAACAGTCATTCCCTCAATAGTTTGTCTTTTTTTCTCTCTCCTGATGGTAATAAGACAAAAAAAATAAATAACAAATACGCAGCTTGTCATGTTAATGCGTAAACCCCTCTGTCCTGATGATGTCATCGAACTAATAACTTTACCTCTGACTGTTACAAAGTACTGACGCTGGAGACTCCTTCCATAAATGTTTAAAAAAACATGCATTTCTCCGTACAGAAAACTTCACCGTATCAACGATTTGTTTATGTAGAGCGTGAACAACTTGTTGCTATAGAAACAATAACGTTTTAGAACACGCGCATTAATATAAACCTGTGATTCGTAGAAAATTAATCAACACCTCGGATCTGACCAATCAGAGCTGAGAATTCGAAAGCACTCTCATGTTTTTTTTTCTCTCTGTGTCGGTTTAATGCGCGCTCCATACAGATGAAGAGAAAAAAAAAAAATCTTTAGAAATTTATTAGGTCTATAACAATCTTTTTTTTGATAAATACGGTATCATTTTATCCATATAGAAACAGCTGGCACTGTTTGGGAAAAATTCCTCATAAAACACTTTAATAAAAAACACCTTTTTACGTAACTGTACATTAAATAACTTCTTTAAGGTTTAACGCAGAAAAGATGTCGGAATGCGTTTAATCGTTCTCGTTAATGCGCATTCCAGAGTTTAAAGCGTTATAATTCCTCGTCTTAAGCTACATTCTGAGAAGTTTCACAAGCGCACGCTCTGAAGACGTTTCATCACTCGTAATTAACGCCGATTTATCGACTCCTGAGTGACACTGGGTCATGCCCCAGAGGATTATGGGAGTTTGCGCTGGAAATGTGTATATAAAGAATGGAGATGTTCTGGGATTGTCGTGGGATTTAGAGATCTGGGATTTACGTTTAAGACGACGGAGACTGTGAGGAGAACTCAGGGTCGTGTCCCGGGTCGTGTCCCGAACATCACCAGAGCTGGACACAACATCATAATAAACACTTTTGTTATTATTAATGCTATTACTGGAAACTGAAGGGAAGGATCTTTGGGAAAGAGTGGTTGCCGTGACCTATGGTGTAACGACAGGTGGCACACACACACACACACACACACACACACACAATTCTAACATTTTATTTATATTTTTAACAATTTTATAGTCGGTTTTATGGTGAAATCATGAGGCCCAGGGATGAGGAATGTGCACAGAATAAAAGCAAAAATAAATGACAAACACATGCACACACACACACACACTGACTCAAGTGTCATATAAACACAAAAATACATCTCTGAACGCACACATATGCAAACGTACTTCTATGCAAGCATACACACAAACACACACATGAATTAACACACCCAAACACGAAGAATACACACATTCCCAAAGCAAACACACACTTCGCAACACTTCACTTCAGGACAGATTAATGAATTATTTATTTGACAGTATATGCACACATGAACACACACATACACACACACACACCAAATCTTTGAAGAGATGCACACAGTGTGGAATATGACGTTATGCAACCACACACACACAAAACAACACACAGACGTATCTGCAAGAATGCACATATACTTGCGTGCCATCCATTCACACACACACACACACACACACACACACAGGTATCAGACTCGCTGTGTTTGTGTATCCATGGACTACAGCAGGACTCAGTCACCTTTGCTATCCAACTCTAAACAAACGCTGGGCTTTAAACTTGCTGTTACCACGGCAACAAAGAAGACGGACTAAACCATTAACACGGTGCACACACTCCTGAACCCGGTGCAGGTAAAACATATTCATATCATCTGGGACTGACAGGTATGTGCTGATAATCAGTTATGAGACATATTGTGATATTTTCTTGTGAATGACGTAATGAAACTCAGATATGTCGAGATGAAATACAAATTTTTATTAAAAATAATAAAATGAAAAAGAAATAATGAAAATAATGATTAATGTAAATTAGGCATGGCAATAAGTTCTGCCATTTTGGAATTGCAGAGATCACATGATCAGCGTTTAGAAAAGCTCTCTTATCTCACCTTAACTATAGTATAACGCAAAAAAAATGAGGTTTTCCACATTTCAGTTATTTATTTTTTTTAAAAAGACACATTTTCAGATTTAGCCGTGTTAAAGTGGACCAAAAACCTCGAATAATCTTACTATATATTCACGTATTGGATCTACTTCTACTGAATCGTCTCTTTCTTGCGCGTGTGCAATGAACGAGCTCACGTGTCGTTTAGATTTTAAGGATCGTCGCTAAGCCTCTGCTGAAGCCCCGTTCTGAGACGACGTAGAGAAAGATGCGCCGAGTTTCGGCAGTAAAGCTGCAGAGGACAACAAGCCAAACCACAATCACGTCCAGATTCCAGCGATAAATTAAACTCCCACTGAACGCGCTCGCTTTTTGAAGATAACGGGCGTGACGTTCGTGCGAAGACACCCCTCCAAACGCATACGTTCTCTCAGAGTTGATGCATTTCCTGTGTTGCTGGTGCGTCGTGGGTGGATTCTCGAGAACCCGGGGAACACACGAGTAACAGAGCTGCTTCCTTCCCAGCTGAAGATTTTCGCTCATTATGTGTCATATTACAGTTCTGAGAATCCTCGGGTCCTAAAACAGTAGTCAATGTTCGAGTGTTTTTTTTTTTTTTTTTACGTTCTGAAAACGTTTTTACGTAAATACACTTATAAATCTTCTAATAACCTTCTTACTGTAATACTTCATAGTCATGGGAACGTTACCACAAACAGTTACATAATAATTATAACGGTTATAAAACCTCAGATGTTTTTTGAACATTGAAGGAACATTATTTTTATAATGCAAACTTAGAACTCGTCAGATACATTAGAAACGTCAGATACATGACTGAAGGTTCTGCTAGCTAGGGTTCTAGTTCGAAATGTGTTCTGGGTTCTAGAGACTTGGTTTCCAGAAGTGTATTGTTTAAAAAAATCCTGAGTTCAAGAAACTTTAGAATTTCTTTCCTTTTTTTTTTTTTTTTTTTTTGAGGAACTATTCATTTCTAGAAGCATAATGTTCACAAAAATATTTTTGATTCTAGAGACTACATTTTTGGTCAATTTTTTCCTGAAATTGTTGGGTCCTAGAATTTTTTTTTTTACTTTGAGAGGAAATGTTGCTTTCTAGAAGTGTAACGTTGATCAACACATTCTGGGTTCTAGAGACTACTGGTTTCTACGATGTTTGGTTTCAGGTTTATAGAGGAACTCTAGGTTTCTGGATGTGTATTGTTTATTAAAATGTTTTTGGTCCTAGCTACTTGTTTTTTTCTTTGTTCATTTGTTTGTTTGTTTGTTTGTTTTTTTGGAGAAGAACTATTGGTTTCTAAAACATTTGTTTATAAAAGTTTTCTGGATTCTAGGAACTACAGGACTCCTAGAATTATTTTCCCTGTTTGAGGGGAATTGATGGTTTCTAGCAGCAATTTTTTATTAAAAAAAAAAAAATCTGGGTTCCAGAAACTATTGGTTTGTAGAATGTGTATGTGGGTTTTTTTCTTCTTCAGGTTTTATGAGGAACTGGTTTCCAGAAGTGCATTTTTTAGAAAAATTCTGGGTTCTAGAAACTATTGATTTCTAAGCATATTGTATATAAAATGTTTTGCTTCTAGAGACTCAACTAGAGCCAAAGATTGGTTCTACTATTTTCATGTTGCAGAGGAAATGTTTGTTCTAAAAACTTTTATAAATATGTTTTCTGGGTTCTAGAGACTACTGGTTTCTACACTGTTTTTTCATGGTTTTATAATTGGTTTATTATAAGGAAATATCAAGCCTCCTCAGTATGTGGGTAAAATCAAGAACGGGATCGGTGCTGGGACTGAACTTCGGCCTTAGAAGATGACGTCAAGCGATTGCATGAAAATGGAAGAAAGAGAACAAAGATGAGAAAGAGATCGAGAAAATGTCAGGGTCTGAAATTGTCCTTTATGCGCAAACGGTTTGTTTCACACTCTTGTCATATATCATCATTTCAGCTAATTTGCTAGCAGGAACCACATTCAAGTTCTGGACCTTCAAAGGAAAATAAATCTTGCTAGCAAAGCGTGAAGCGCTAATGAATATCTGATGGCGTAGGATTCCATCCAGTCTTTTCATCACTCTGTGCCTGCACAGCACTCATTGTACTGTGCTCACATGTCAGGGGTGGACAACAGTGATGAAGTACTTTCGATCAGTAATATGAAACAGCATGTAGAGTTATGCAAAGTGCACTTCAATCCTTCCTCTGGAGTGACAGATACGTCTCTCTCTCTCTCTCTCTTTAGTTTTAGATCTTCTATGACTTATGAGAAGCGTATGCCCTTGAGCCATGCAACATCCGAGTGACGGCATTCCCTGCAATCGGAGCTGTACCTCCATGTTATGGTCCTTCTCTGTAAGTCAAGGACTTCACCTTCATGTTTCAGACCAGGCGAGAGGCTCGAATCCCAAAGCACTGAGGAAATATGACTTCAGATTGCTGACTCCTTCCACCTTAGGCACTTTTCACAGAAGAGGCCTTGCAGGGTCAGGAATGCCATCATCGGTTACTCAGAAGAATGGGTCGCTCATGGGTAAGAACATGCTGATGCTGTCATTTAGTATAAAAATCTTATAGTGCTTTTCCACTGGACAGTATGGTACAGTAAAGTAACAAATCCCTGATCCCATGTTTTGAAAAACACTAGCTGGCTAGATTCATATTCTATCTTGCAGTACAGCACAGCAATCTTCAGTAGTGTCTGAAAATATTCCCATTAAGTACAGTATCGGAGAAAATTCTGGCTAGCTCTCCTACGTTGTTGCTACCAAAACTGCCATTATCATGTCCAAGACAAGTCCAAGTGCAGGACTAGCCGAGACCGAGTTAAAACCAAAACTGTCAAAAAAGTCAAGATCGAGTCCAAGTGAAATTGAGATCAACAACCATTAAATAAGCTTCGAGCTTCGACTTCAACTAGTCATCTTCATTGGGCTGTGATCTAGAAGAAGGAATTACTTCTCATCAGACTTCACGCACATAAAAAGAAAAGGCAAGAACAAATACTATTTTTTTTTTTTTTTTTTAAACTAACTCTCAGTCGAGACGAAGACCGTATTTAGTGAGACCAATGGCGAAGACTGAGACAAGTCTGAGTAAGCCAAAAGGTTTGGCAATATTAGTCCAAGTCAGAAACATCTCAAGACTCGAGTATCAAGTATCACCCAAAAGCCCTATTCGAACTGAATTAGTTTTTCATGAGTAATGCACTTAATACCGATGTATCTCTGGGATTTTATTCCTGTCTGAATCTGCCACATAATATTTACGGATATTTACCTAATATAAAACAAGCAGTAGAAATAACAGCAGGTAATATATACATTTAGGTCCGGAAGTATTTGGACATTGACAGAGTTTTTGTGATTTTGCCTTTATACACCACCACAATGGATTTGAAATAA
>CM075010.1:26180164-26213305 GCA_037576675.1 Pangasius sanitwongsei
TAATTCCTAAATGGTAAATGCCATATTTTTGTGGAACCTCTTAAAATAAAGCTGAAAGTCTACACCTCGATCACATCTTGATTCTTTTATTTCAAATCCATTGTGGTAGAGTATAAAGGCAAAATCACAAAATCTCTGTCATTGTCCAAATACTTCTGGACCTGACTGTATCTCGTCTGAATTGACATTTTGGTAAAGGTTGCATTACATCATGTAGGAAATGATGTTTTGCACTTTTTCTTCAAGATACTCCAGGAGGTAATCGCTCTGTTCTGTTATCTCTCGCTGAAACCAAAATGATGAGTTTAAAACACAGAACAATAACATATACTCTATGACATTTTAAAGGTGTCCGAGACGCATGGAAGTAAGTTATTATGTTCTAAGCTCAGGTAAAGACTTGCCATGATCATGTAACCCACTAATGAGCGAGCATGGCAACACCTCCTACAACAAGCACTTATAATAAACAATCAGTTTGTATTCAGATTTGTAAGTAGGACACATAAAATATTTGGTGTGATGACCATGGGTATATTATAAAGTCATGAACATCTCCAGCCACTCCCTTATGTTCCGCACCAGCATGTGGAAAGCGGTGTGTTCTGTCCCTGAGACCTGAGCGCTGTGGCAATAAAGCTGAAAATGAGAAATCCAAAGAAGCTGAAGAGGGCGAGAGAGGAGCGAGCACCGCTGACAGAATCATGGATGAACACAGGAAAGCAGGAGAGGAGAAAAAGAGAGCACAGAGCGGTGTAGTGAGGACGAGAGTGATGGTGACGTCGGACACTCGACCCTCCACTGCTCCGGCACACACTCTGGCAGGACGGAGTGACGTTAATCCGCTCTCACCAGGTACTCCTGGCAGTTCATGTTCACTAATTACCAATGATGTGTCTTATTGCCCCAGGCCAGCAATAAATTAGGGGGGTTATACTGCTTCAGGAGATCAGCAAGCGATAAAATTTGCCAGTGTATGCAGGAAGAAATAAGAGACTAATAAGAGACACCAATACCGCGTTTTTGCAGATTAACAAACACTAGTCATTTTTAGACACTTAAACATTTCACCTTAGTACTCTCAAAGGGCAAACGGACCAAAACATGACCTCTTAGATAAAAAGAAAATGTTTAATCATTTTGAAAAAATGCTTCTCGCATCCTTTAATGAAACTGAACCAAGCACACAGGGGTTAAGTACCCTTCTCTCGGGCAATCCTAATGTTTGTTTCTGAAGGCGACTCTAAGTGAGTAAACAAGTCCGCCATTTGAGACGGGACTGACTCTTCCCATCTAACAGCCACCCCAATAAACAGCCACTTAAAATGAACAGTCACATGACATCAATCATCAGGTATTTACCCCTGAATGCCTCTGTCTGCTGGGCAGCTCTGGAATCTGGAAGTAACATGTCAGCGCGGTTAATGAGCCATTAGCTCAGGGGTCTTACGGGCTGCCCACGATCCCCTTCCCCCGGTTACTCCACAGCCATTTGTCAACTGTGACACTTAGCGCGATGATAAAGTGAACATCTGAAGTGGTCATATCACAAACATCATGCTTTACTGCTAAAGAAAATGTGGTGAGTTGCCTCAAATATGCTACAAGACTTTAAAACGTTTAAAGTGTGGTTTTAAAGAGACGAAAATCAGAGAAAAAAGTTTTTTTTTTTGCAAGCTAAATAATTAAACCTTAAAAGCAGTGCTGCTTTAATCGACACAAAGAGTCCATGATGCAGTATACTGACAACCATGATATTGACTATACAAACTTCGGAGCAGATTCAATAGTTACGGAAATATATATATTTTTTTTTACACATTTACAAGTAATATTTTCAACCCGAATTAAGTTCCACTCACAGCAAAATTTAATCTATCAGCCACAACAAGCTTGGTGTATGAAGTTTACTTTAGATTTGCACTGGAGCGACAAGAGTAATGTAGCTACCAAGTTTAAGAGAAGCTTATAGCTACCAGTTTAGCATTGTGCACACTGCATGTCAATCCTCACACTTGCCTTGGTACAAAAAAAATTACTGAAATATTAAAATATGCAAATTAAATTGGATCTACTGTTTATTATACTGGCTGGTGTGGAGAAATACCAAACTAATAAAGTGATTTAGCTTTAAGATTGGGCTAGGAATTTTGTCCATTTTTATAGATAACAATTCCACAAAGCCATGAAGATTACATGCTAAATTTGTAGCTCTCTCTTTCTTTACATGTTGGCTACGTTAGCCTCGTAGCGCCAGTGCAGACACCGAAAATGTCTTGACAAATCGACTACATATTAGCAGGACATTGTGCCTTCATTTATTAATTGTCTAAGTCGTGTTTAAATGTTTTTGAACTAAAAATCGCACCAGATTTGCAAGTTTGCAGATTGTTCGATGTACTCAAACGTACGATAGATAAATACCAATCAGCCGTAAATGAGCAAGCGCCTTCACGGAACAGCTGATTTACATTTAGCTGAAAATGACAAAATGGCGTCTAAATGGTGAAAGAGCGCCTCCTAAGCACAACATGCGCTAAATCTTCCAGTAATGCAGCTCAGCCACTGCAGCGAGTCGACTAGGTGACATTTCTTCCTAACTGTTTTTTATTTGTCGTAATTTATGGATTTCTTTCTTTCAGGTCATTAATATGAATGAACATATGTGAGTTTCACAAAATGTCAGCAAAATCGCAGCAAAAACCCATCAACAATTATATAATCTGAAGCCAATCATGGATGTAATTTTACACAAGTTCAGGAGTGAACGTAGGATACGCATTTCCATGAACACCACGTTTCTTGCATAGATGCTCTTGTGATCGATTTACGAGTAAATTTCATTTGTGTCCAGTTTGATAAATGAGGCCCGTCATGCACATTGCGTTTTTAGCTCAACTAATCCTTTAAGCGTGGGACTAAAGGTTTTTAAAGGTTTGAGGATGAGTATTGCGTTTACAGCTCAGTGCTTTTTTTTTGGGTCAGTTCTCACTATGGGAAGTTGCGCTTGTTAATTATCATCACAGGTGTGAACTTTATAGCTGCTCAGATCCACCCTCTGTAAGATTAACGGGCTTCAGGATCGTTATCACCAACCTGAGGAACCTTTGAAAGTGCTGATGTTACATCAAAGACGTATCGGATCACAGCTCTGCAGCAGGGAGCTAACCCTGAGGCTCAAATTAAATAATCGTGAACTACTGTCGATGGAGAAGTCTGTAAATATCATTATTCAGAATCAGAAGCTCCTAAATGACAATGAGGTTACTGCATATTTATACTTTTTTTTAAAGCTTTTTACTTTTACAACTTACACTATGTAAGAAACCATGACATAATTTTGTGTGTGTGTGTGTGTGTGTGTGGAACTCCAGGTTACAGGATGGTGTGGAGAACCAGTGAAAATGGACACCCTGACACTCTGTATTGCACTTCGACTGGAAATCCTGTTCTTCACCTCTATCTGCCCAACTACCACGCTGACACGAGGTCATTATTTATGTTTACACCACAGCGTTCTTGAATTCTGGATTCTGATTGGTCAGAAAGTGTTGATTCGTTTTCCATGACAGCAGATCTTACAGGAGCGCAGCTGCAAATTGCTATTAATGCGCTCGCTCTAACACGTTATCGTTTTTTTTTCTCGGTAAAATGACAAGCTGCGTTTTTCTTCTTATTAACTTTTTATAGCTGCAGACATTACACAATATTAAACATAACTATCAACTTATAAAAAGTATGACATGTTCTTTAATAATGAAATCTTAAAAATTGTTAGTGTTCGCAAACTGCTGTGGTATAAGAGGAATAAAATTTTGTCTTACAGTTGATATCAGACAGTGTTAGTATTAACTGTAAGACAATATATTACAGTGATGCAGATTTCCCAATAGAATAAACTCGTAACCGTTTCTGAGTTCACTTTAACTATTTTGTTCTTCGAATTTAATTCTACACTACAGCAACCAAAATATTAATACACTGGGTTCAAATACAAAAAACAAGAAGTAAAATAATACTGGTAGCGAAAGGTTTCACTACTAGGATGCTTTTCCACGTTTTATTTTGAAAAACAAAAATTAGCCAACTTAAGTTTTAAGTTCAATTCACTTCAGAATGAAATTGACCAGCAGTTCGGTTAACCACCTTGTATCTGTTGGCTACATGACAACATGATTAACATTTAAACATAGCAAGATGCGTTCTCAGTAAACAAATCAACACTAGCTAGCTTGTAAAGCTCCACTGGCTAGTTGTACAAAATGGCGCCTTTTTTTTTTCCTGCCGTCGAGTCCTGCGGGAAATGTCATAATTACGAGGTTAAACACCAACAACTCGGAGACATTTCTACAAACCACAAGTTGGGGGCGTGTCAACACCAAACAGTCATGGTGGCCGAAAATATGAACGTGACAATTAAACAGCAGACGGTAATATTTACGTGGTAACTGTGCATGTTAACTGTTCAGTACTAGTTCAGTTTTAGTTTTTGATGATTTTTTTTTTCTGACCAAAACCATTCAAACACACACCATGTCGTAATCACGACTTCCGAAATCATACGTACGAACTTCAGAGCAGCATTACTTCAAGAGTGCGAGCGTGTGCATTGCTACTTCCTGTCCCCTGCCTCCTTCCGAGGAGAAGTTTGTTGTGAGATGTTTATTGCTATAATGAGCGTTTAAACTATTAAACAGTGACAGGAAAGCAGGATTTGGAAATAAGCATTCTATATGGCTATTGTTGTGATTTGATTGTACATCAGGGTGTTTTTTCTTCACTTTACTGAAGTTTGAGAAGTTTGAGTTTTACATCCAGTTCACTTTCCGCCAACCTGAGTATCAATTATAAATAACTCGAGATGGAAAAATGCACTCAGAATAAAACTGGCTGGCAGTCTGGCTAACACGCTCATATCTCCTGGCTACGTGACAACATTAGCTAAGAATGAAAACAGGTTTAAACTTAGCGACATGGTGCTAGTTTAAGCGTGCCGATGAAAACTTTGTGGGCTCCAAATTTTTCAAGAATGAATTGTTTATAAGTCGTCCGTCACTATCTCGCTCTGCGCATTAAATCCGTCCTGATTTCAGACACCACTGCGGGATTTCTCAGTGCCTGCGGTTCATACCTAATGACTGTTACGAGGCAGCTGGTGTATTTATCTTTGGGGTGGGGGGAACACATGGCATTGTGGGAACTCCCTCCGTGCTGCAGTGGGGATATCCAGTGACATCTCATCTCATCATCCACCCAAAATCCCTCCAGCTCAGAGCAAGACATCCAGCTGGCCTGGAAATCATGTTAGCGCCGACACGACTACATCACCCCGGAGGCCATAACGTCAACATGGCCGTGTCGGTGCTACGGTTTCAGATTTTATTACTGATAAAATAGTCAGGAATTTGGATAGAAGCAGGTGTTTCGGGTTGCGCAGTGGCACCGCAGAACCTGATACACCGATAATGTACGAGCTACAGTGTACAGTTAGTGTCATTTGTCTTAATCAAATAATTTGTAGTAACAGTTTAGCAAAAAAAATAAAAAATAAAAAATTCACACAGTGTTCCACTTAGCTCAAATGTAGTCAGTCAGTTGTGACATGTTTCATGTCTCATGTTAGTTTCCATGGTTGCAAAATATACAGAAAAATTATACTTAAGCGAAAGTGTCGGGTGCTGCGTTAAAGTCGAACTCGATTAAATGTGACGCATTAAAGTTACATTCGAGTGAAAGTTATAGCTAAAAGTATTATTATTATTGAATGGAACAAGTAAATGAATTGAGCTAAAAATGAACAATTCACACAACTCAATATTCATGAAAAGTTACGTACGTTAAGATTATTGTTAGGAGGCGGGGTTAATTTTCTAACACATTTTACAAATTTATTTATGCGAAATCAAACCGAGCTTAGGGATCGGACTGGGGGGCGGGGTTTGTGTTTCATACCTTCCTACGAAATCAGACCGAAGTTAATGTTAGGATTATGGAGTGGGGTTCATGTTTATAGCTTATCTAACAACTTTATTCATACAAAATCAAACCAAGGTTAAAGTTAGGGGCGGAGTTAATGTTCGTACCTGATCTTACGACGTAATTCATGCTGAATCAAACCAAGGTTAATGTTAAGGTTAAGGGGGTGGGGTTTGCGTTCAAAACTTATTTTACAACTTAATTTGTGCAGAATCAAACAAAACCCATCCACATCATCCTTTATCTTTGAATTAGGACGTAGTTGTTTTCTTAAAAATAGCATCTTTTTTGTAAAGGTATCAAGAGGGAGGGAGACTAATACGCAAACTGTCCTTATGCACATAAATAAATAAATACATAAATAAATAAATAATGACGATGCAGAAATATGACTGAATTGGTAGCAGTTGGGCAAAAGAAGCACAAACTTCTGAGCCAAAGTTGGAAAGTGTGTCAAAAAATGATACTTATGTTAAATCTATTTACAAAGTCCAATCACTTAAATACGTTTCACCTCTGTATCTAACAAGTAATTGAAGTTTTTTTTAGTGTAGATCTGATACTGACTGGCCAAGATGGGCGCCCTTATAACTTTAAAATTGGGTAGAGATACTGTATGTGTAATGTGTGAGACTAACTGATAACCGTAAATACTGTACAACTAAAGAAATGAAAAGAATTGTATGCAACGATGGTAAAAAAAAAAACCAAAAGATTTTATGAAATGATATGAGAGTGGATGGCCAAGATGGCCGCCCTTATAACTTTCCAGCATTCCGTGATGTTTTGTTCCTGACACTAAACGGGTCTTGGCTGATATATTTGGGGTAAATGAGAAAGCGTGTAAATGTGATACTTTTATATTTAGACTTTCAGCAACTGTAAAAAAAAAAAAATTGGAGAGCTCCAACAACGGCTCAGTTTGCGTTCTTAATGCCTCAGAAATTTCAGTGCGTCAGCAGCTGGGATGCGGCGTTTGGTCACGGAGTCGATATTCTGCAGTCATGTTCTCAGTAGGGTTCTGCAGTTTTTGCAAATAATTCCAGGCTCCACACTCGAGTCTCTGAGGACGGGGAAGAGAAGTGCGCTCTCTTTAACATGGATTAACGTTAACGTTGTGATACGTTTATACAATCCATTTATGCATTTATAGGAGTACATTTCTAGAATTAACACACTGGCGAACTATTTGGAAAGAGGGATGTTGCGAATAAAGGTGTAAAGGCTTAAAATGATTGAAATGCAACAATCGGTTATAGAGGTTGTTTCCCAACAGGAAAGAAATGGACGAGGTGTTGGACGTCGAGGCAGACAGGCAGGATGCTGACACGGATCGAAAAAACGGGGAGGTTCAAATTCAAGAACAGCTTGATGTGTGGAGTGATGGAAATAGAAACTGTGACGATACTGGAGGAAACAGACCACCTGATGTCGTGGAAGACGTCGTTACAGTGGAGACAGGAAGTGAGCAAAATCATAAGATGGAAGAAGATGACAAAGATGGCGAAAGACAACGAGGCAGCCGGAATGAGCATATCGACAAAGAAGAGGACGAAGAACATGGTGTAAGAGAGAATAGTTGTGACATCAGTCAGGAACCGAGCGAGGAACGTAGCACCGTAGAAGTAGAGGGACGTTCTGGAAAGTCAGATGATACATCTCAGCCCACGGCAGCAGCACATCAGCATGGTTTAGAGGAAAGACAGAAAACAGCAGCTATGAAGATAAAATCTGGAGCTACTCATGTCAGAAACTCAGAAACCAAGATCACAAGGAGGCTGACTCTCCCGGCGCCGGCTTTAGTGTTCCCCGGCCCACTCGTACGCACACACTCTTCACCCTCGTCACGTGTGCTGCCGTCGTTTTACGGCTCCTCGTTTGGCCATCGCATCAGAACGCCTCGTACGCCCGAACGCCACCGGGCCAAAACACAGCCCACTGAAATCGACAAAAGAGCCATAAAACCTTTGACTGAAAGACCCCCGAGCTTGGAGTGGAGAGGAAGTGGGAACATCTTGAAACTGGAATCCAGTGGAATAACCGGTCCCCGCCCTAAAATAACGAGCTCTGAGTGGTGGGGGTCTCTGTCTCGTAAAACCAAAACCACCAAGACGTTCGTGTGGGGGCCTCGGGGGCCTCAGGAGACCAAGAGTGTGTGTGAGCTACACACTCGAACCAACAGGTGGAGGGGTTTGGACTGATGCCGAGGTTTGACTGAACAGGGACCCACAAAAATGTTTGCGTTATCCATATTGCCATGTTCTTGTTTATTAGTGTGTTTGTGGTAGCTGTGTTAATTCAACATTTATGGTAGTTAATTAAAAGTACATTTGTCATGCATTAACATTGATAATGAATAGGTGTAGGGTTGCCAAGTTTGCCTTTTTTTACGCTTACAAAGCTGCAGGTGGAAAAGCCATTTTTTTGGGCTAGTTTAAAAATGACAAAGATCTTTTTTTAAAGCCAATAATTACAAATAAATCAAATCAATCTCCACAAACATAGGCTATGACAAACAAAGGGAAAGTGTAAGAGCAATGTGACAGTGTGTCGATGATGTACAGGAGCATTTCTGTGGCAAAGATTCGGACAGGGAAAGGGAGGTTACGGAGTGGGTACTGTTTCGTACTAGTTAATGATAAAACTTCATATTGCTGATACTGCAGATGAGAAATGCGTGCGCACCACAGTGACCCCGTTTCACATGCAAAAGGCTGAGAAAAAGAAGAAAAACATGTTTCCCTTTAACAACGGGTGAACTTTTTGGGTTACTTTCAGGTCTTTTGTGTGGTTTTTGAAATTTTACTGAGACCTGGCAACCCTGAACAGGGTGTAAATTGGTGTAAATTAATTCGTAATGATGTATGTCTGTGAAACATAAGCAGCTATAAGACAACAATCGTGCTGATGGAGAGAGCTAATGTTTTATCTTATATGTTATATGCTAAATGTAAATATTAACAGTGAAAATCCCGAAAGAGTGCTAGCTGAAATTAACGTTGCAGAAAGCTGCAGTGAGCAAACGATTAAAAAAGGTCATTTAAAAGAATTACACTGCTATAATGAGGAAGTTAAACAGGAAGTACAAAAGGGATGTAGGAATTTTGCAGAAGTCTTTTTTCCTTAAATGAATATCAGCAATAACATTACTAACAGTGTATACTGTATGCTATTATAAGAAGTATGATGATTGATATCAAATAAGTCGATATTTTTGTTTGTTTTCTACACAGTGAACAAATTGTCTATGAAACTGAATTAAAAATCTATTACTGTGAAACAGATGTAGTGTATATGGTGGTTACCCTTTTATCATGCTAGACAAAGAAGGCTAAGTATGCGACACAATGCTTTCTAATGACTTCACATAGGAAAGGTAGGGTCAGTGATCTTTAGGGGATCCATCAAATTAACGAACCGGAGCTCTGCTCTGCTTATCCCATCAAAGATTCCCAATTCGATCCGTCTATCGAGATGGACTTCAGGACCGATTCAAATCGTTTCCATTCAGTTTTATTTGTACAGTGCTTACACTGTCACACAGCCGCGTTACAGAAATCCGGATGTACATTTACATTTAAAGGTCGTAACTCGGAGTCGGGAAAAACAAAGAAAACGCCCCTTCAACTCGGAATTCCGACTCAGGGTCTCAGATCGTCCTTGAGTTCAGCAAGTGACGCCAAATCAACATGGCCGCCCACAGCATCAACAGTAAACAAAGTAGCACTTCTTACATTTAAATACGAGTTATTCTGTATATACAAGCGTTAGCTTTGGATCAGTCAGCATACAGACAATGTACAGCTCGGAGAGGTAAATATACATTATACACAAATATACATTTACATCACAGTTCAGAGATTATTGCTTACGGTTATTGTGAACGTGGAGGTGTGCGTGGCTTTTCCTCTTCTGGTCACATGTCGATCGGAGGTTGCTGAATCGTATCACGGCAGATTCAAATATCAAATCGTTGGTTTCAGAATCATCTCCTGTGGAAGCCTGATGCTTACCCACCCATGTGACCACACACTACTCTATTACACATGTGAAATGTGTGTGATTTTTCCATAAGGCTTATTAAGATGTATAAATATTATATAATAACTTTCAAGTAAATCGAAGCTTCACGTTTCTCACACACGTTTGGCATCCTGAAATCATGGAAATGTTTTGGATAGAGTTTTTTTTTTTCCCCCAGAAAACTTTTCATACATAAAATTCAGCTCAAAGTGTGTCACAAGATAAAGACAATAAAATAAATCATAATAATAATAAGAAGAAGAATATAAAATTGCATAGAGATAAGCGTAATGTGTGAGACTTGTAGTACTATTATACCCATAAATACTTCACAGCCGCTCCGTTGTGTATAACGCACCACAACTGCAGCTGAAAAATCAAAAGATTTCAATGCAAAGAACGGAGTAAAAAGAAAAGATTTTATTCCTACAGAGTGCTCGTGAACAGAGCGCACATCTCCAGAGATGTGAAAGGAGGACGAAAGCCAAACTCGTATTCGTATTAACAACCTAAATTGCGTTGTAAGTAGACGCATAAATCAACAAGTGGAGAAAACGTGCATGGATGCTGTAATAAACAGATTCCGAGTTAAGAGATGGAATGATTCCATAACTCCATATGTAGGCACACACAGAGAGAGAGAGAGAGAGAGAGAGAGAGAGAAACAATGTGGCATAGAGACAGAATGTCAGAGAAAGAAAGAGACGGAGGGAGGGAGACACAGGAGGAGAGGGACAGAGAGAGAGAGAGAAAGAGAGACAGAGATCAACAGAGTGAGAGAAGGCGAGAGAGTTGATCATAACAATAAAACTGAATTGAATTGAGAGAGAGAGAGAGAGAGAGAGAGAGAGATCAGCAGAATGAGAGAAGGAGAGAGAGAGAGGGAGAGAGAGAGAGACAGAGCGACAGAGAGACAGATCAGCAGTGACAGAAGGAGAGAGAGAGAGAGGGAGAGAGAGAGAGACAGAGCGACAGAGAGACAGATCAGCAGTGACAGAAGGAGAGAGAGGGAGAGAGAGAGATCAGCAGAGTGAGAGAAGGAGAGAGAGAGAGGGAGAGAGAGACAGAGAGACAGATCAGCAGCGACAGAAGGAGAGAGGGAGAGAGAGACAGGGACAGAGAGACATATCAGCAGAGTGAGAGAAGGAGAGAGAGAGATTGACTTAAAATTTAATTGAATTGAGAGAGAGAGAGAGAGAGAGAGAGAGACAGACAGACAGAAAGAGAGAGAGAGAGAGATAAGCAGAGTGAAAGAAGGAGAGAGAGAGAGGGAGAGAGAGACAGGGACAGAGAGACAGATCAGCAGAGTGAGAGAAGGAGAGAGAGAGATTGACTTAAAATTTAATTGAATTGAGAGAGAGAGAGAGAGACAGACAGACAGACAGAAAGAGAGAGAGAGATAAGCAGAGTGAAAGAAGGAGAGAGAGAGAGAGATTGAATTGAGAGAGACAGAGAGAGAGACAGAGGGACAGAGAGACCGAGATCAACAGAGTGAGAGAGATGATCATAACAATAAAATTGAATTGAATTGAGAGAGAGATAGAGAGAGAGAGAGAGAGAGAGAGAGAGAGAGAGAAGAATAAATCTCATACACTCAGTGCCAAGACACAACCTATTAAAGACCCTGCGGTTTGGTGTAAATGTCCTGAAGTCTCTTCTCACACTCGGGGTAAATATTTGCCCTGCTCCTGAAAGATGAGGAAGAGGATGTTGCAGATGGTCAGTGATAAAATCACCATGAGTGGTATCAGGCAGAAAGCTACACACACACACACACACACACTGCTCTGGTTTACATTATCAGCCCAGATGTGATCTAAGCTCACGAGCACATCTGTATAAGGGGGCGTACATAAGTAGTGGGCAATTATGGCACACAGATGTTCTGTGAATTGTCCAGATGCAGTGAAACGGAGAGCGAGACGGCATGGAAACAAAAGTAAAAAGACTTGGCGTGACATGGAGAAGAGAGAAAGACAGATACGAGCTCACTGATGTGGTGAGAGTCACAAACCACGCAAAAAGAATCAAATGAGTCACTGATTCACTAAACTAAATGATTCACTGATTCACTGGGGATCTACAGAGGGGAGAAATTACAGCTAAACTGCTTTGTGTTGTTCCTGTGTTCATTACTTTACGAACAAATATTACAACACTTCATGAGGAAACAGTAGAAATGATGAACTGCAGCTAGAATGAAAGATTAAAGGTCTCTGCTGGCACCTACAGGCTGAAGATTCCTGCATTCTGCCTTCACATTGCATCTTCACTGGGACATACGAGCTATTATTGTTATTATTATTATTATTATTATTATTAATTTATAGGTTATTTATAAACCTGTTCAGCACACCTTTAACACAAATGCTCCATCAATTCAACTGAAAATTCACCCAAACCAAACAACGAATTGTCTCATTTTGAGGGTCCTTTTACATTTTTTACATAATATTTACATTAATGTGTAGTTTTGATTTTATTTCATTTTAAAATTCAGTTTTAATGCATTCTTTTAGTTATTTTTTTGTTTTTTTATTTAATGCTTTTTTCTTAAACTCTTGTTTTTACTTGCAACTCTTGCGTATGAATGATTTATTTTTGCTTATTATTAACTGCATTATTTATTTGTTTGTTTGTTTTTGTTTTCAGTGGGTGTACATTTTTTACATGTATTTTTGTTTTGCCTTTGTTCATCAATTTTATTATGAATGTTTAAATTAAGGCTAGTTATTACTTATTGTGTTATTTGTTTTTGTTTTTTTTAAAAAAAAAAAGATTTTTCATGTTTGAACAATTATTTATTTCAGTTTTGTCTTTTTTTTTTAGCAATTCTATTAATGTTTAAATTAAGATTATGTATTTATTTATTTGTACTTTTTATATTTTATCAGCAATTCTATTATTAATGTTTAAATTAATACTGTTTGTTTGTTTTTCTATATTTGTACTTTTTTTAATTTATTTTTGTTTTACTTTTGTACAGCAATTCTATTATAAATGTTTAAATTGAGACTATTTATTTATTTATTTATTTATTTTACTATTTAATATAATTAAAAAAAAAACAAAAAAAACAACAATATATTAATTGTGATATTATTGTTATTATTTTAATGACGAGCCTCTAAAGCGTCACCTCACAGGAAACGGAAGCGGCGGCGTCTCAGCGTCAGCAGTCACACGCACTTCCGGTTCCGCTCTGGCAGCGGTGCTGTGTGGAGATGCTCGTGCTGGGAGAGAGGTAACGTTAACGGAGACGGCGCGCACCTGACCGACACTCACCGTGCGACACTCGGCACAGCGCGCGCGCGAGTCCCGACACCCGAGAGAGAGAGAGAGAGAGAGAGAGCGCGCGCGCGCTCTCGAGCCGCTCGCTGGTCGTCATGGCGAAGAACACGCTGTGGTCGCGGTTCCGGGGCGTGGACATCGACCAGTACGATGAGAACCGGTTCGTGGACGAGAACGAGGAGGCCGCGGAGCAGCAGGGACCGGACGGAGCCGAGGTGGACGCGCTCATCAGGCAATATCCTCCACGCGCACACCGGTTTTTAATCATGCACGCGCACATACGCACGAGCCCTATGCAGTGCATATCAGAGAGAGAGAGAGAGCGCGTGCGTGCGTTAATTAATTAATTAATTAATTGATTGATTAATTGTGCATTTGAACATTTTTGCTAATGCTGTTAATAAGTAACGGAAGTTTAGCACCGTCCTCTGACTCGTTACTGTCATCACAGCAAAGTTGATTATTTTCCAATAACAGCACGTCCTGAAGTGTGTTGTTCCTCTTATCCCACAGCAGCCTGCCAACATTTACATGTTTTTTAAAAAAAAAATTTTATTTATCAATTAACGAAAGATGCGTCTCGCTTTTATCCGTTTCTGGTTACTTTTAATGTTGTGGGACGTCCATGAAAAACGTGATAGTTCCTGTTCTCGCTTACGTTCCAGCAGCTATAAGCAGTCGTTCCCTCACCAGCCTTTTCTCTCTTCTTTCTCTTGGACTTAATTAGATTAAAATAACGGAGGGGGTGTGTGTGTGTGTGTGTGTGTGTGTTACAAAGCGCTGACACTGGAGACTCCTTCCATAAATGTTATATAACATCACCTTACAGAAAAAAAAACGATAGCTGTGCATTTCCTTTTCAGTCGCTTCTTCTTCTTCTTCTCCGCTTTTCACCGGTCGTGAGCGATTACTTGGCCCAGTGCGGGCCGCCTCACTCCGGGGTTTGTAGTTGTTGAGGCGCGTTTATCATGGAAGAAGTTTATAAATGACGTTTTTGAAATGTCTTAGAGATGAGAAGGGAGGGGGGGGGGGGGGAATCAAGATGCAGGTTACCATGGCAACCCTGCTGTTAAATATGGGCGCGGGGTGAATGGGGATGTAATCAGATAATCGGTTATGGTGATAGTTATTTTTAGACATCACTCAGCCCTGGTGCTGCTTTGTGTTTGTGTGACACCACGTCCTCCAACATTCCAGTGTTGAGTATAAATACCTGCTGCAGGTGTGTTAGCAGCAGAAATGTGGTCCGTCTGGGTGCCGGAGGACCGGTTTGTCTTACTAACCTAAAAAAACAAACCCTGTGCGCGTGCACGTATGTATGGTGTGTGTATTGGGTGTGTGTGTGTGTGTGTGTGTGTGTGTGCACGTGTGTATGGTGTGTGTGCGCGTATGTATGGTGTGTGTATTGGGTGCGCGTATGTATGGTGTGTGTATAGGGTGCGTGTAGTGTGGTGTGTGCGTGCACACGTGTGTATGGTGTGTGTGTGTATGGTGAGTGTATAGGGTGCGTGTGTGTGTGCACGTGTGTGTATAGGGTGCGTGTGGCTTGCGTGTGCATGTGTGTATGGTGTGTGTGCACGTGTGTGTGTATAGGGTGCATCTGGTGTGTGTGTGCACGTGTGTGTGTGTGTGTGTATAGGGTGCATCTGGTGTGTGTGTGTGCGCGCGTGTAGTGTTTGTGTGCTGTGTGTGTATAGGGTGTGCTGTGTGTGTGTGTGTGTGTGTGTGTGCGCACGTGTGTATGGTGTGTGTGCATGTGTGTGTATAGGGTGCGTCTGGTGTGTGTGTGCACGTGTGTCTGGTGTGTGTGTGTGAATGGTGTGTGCGCGCGCGTGTGTGTGTATAGGGTGTGCTGTGTGGGTGTGTGTGTATAGGGTGTGTGTGTGTGTGTGTGTGTGTGCGCGGTGACTCGCAGGAGGTCTGTGTGTAACTTCAGAGAGTCGACGTGGCTTTGATGCTCTCGTGTTTCCTCTGCAGCTCTTTCCTTAAAAATAAAACGCCACCTGCAGAAGGTCTTCCGTGCGGAGAGCAGCGTGATGGAATCGCGGCGGTCCAGCGGGTGACCTTTGTGCCGTCTTGTATAACGTCGTGTCTTTACGAGGAACATTTTATCATCGTCAGGTGCGAGCGAAACCACGCGTCACGTGACC
Source organism: Pangasius sanitwongsei (assembly GCA_037576675.1). NCBI lineage: Eukaryota > Metazoa > Chordata > Actinopteri > Siluriformes > Pangasiidae > Pangasius > Pangasius sanitwongsei. The sequence goes on from CM075010.1 coordinate 26,195,605, forward strand.
AGTGTGATCCGCAGCACTGACACTCGTGGTTATGAGGTCACAGTCGTTCCTTTTCAGTCTGAAGGTCTGAAGAACTTTTTATTATTATTATTTATTTATTTATTTATTTATTTATTTATTTATTTAAACACAGCTGTAGAATGTGATGAAAAAAAGCAAACACGAGTCAGGAGCTGTTCGGGTAGAACGAGTTCCTGTGATCAGCATTTCTCCGTCATTCCTCCAACAGCATTCCTGCCATCACGCTCCTCTGATGTCATCGTGTAGCTCTGTGCTCCAGACGTCCTCCAAAAGGGGCGGAGTTTCTTTAATGTTCGCTCGCTGAAACGCGAAGCTACGAAAAACACTTCCATGTTGAAAAAAATGTGTTTTAGAGAGAATTTTAATTTTAATTCCTCTCCAGCCTCCTGTTTTCCTCTCGCCCGAAGTTGTTAAGACAAAAAAAAAAAAGGAAAAAAAAAATGCAGCTTGTCATGTTACAGAGTAAACACAAAGCGTAAACTCCTCCGAAGTGACTGTCACAAAGCGCCGGAACTGGAGACTCCTTCCGTAAATGGTACGCAAATGTCTCGTAAGTATAAATATATCTAAAAAAAAAAAAGTTTACAGCATCACAGTATTAATCGACCGTTTAAAGAGACACACACAAAGCTGTGAGGAAAATTATGGCAAAAATATATTTACAGTCTTCGCCGTAAAACCTCTTACGCTGTCGGTATTTATCACGTTGTCGTTATACGCCGAGAGGAAACGTGGCACTCTGAGGCAAAAACAAAACAGTCTAGCTAGCACGGCAGTGTGCTTAGCTAAAACTAGCACGCTGTCTGGTTCGGTTGTGGTCAGGAACCGCGTGTTCGAGAGCCGCCGCGCACGATGAAGGTAGGAACGTGCTCGGAGTGACGGCGGAGGTAGCGCCGTAACGTAACAGCCACGTGGTGTTCCTGTGTTGAGACACGGAGGTGTGATGTAGGACGAGTCCAGAGGGACAGCGTCCACTTTCCACCCGCTTTCCTTAACCGACAGGAATGCACAGGAGACATGATGACGGCGTTCCACGTGGCTCTGAAGAACCCGCCCATCAACTCCAAAAACCCAGCCGTGAAGGTGAGATTCTCACGCTCTACTTCCTCCTTTTCTTCATGCACTTCTTTTTTTTTTTTTTTCCTTCCTAACCTTCTATTAGCAGGTTAGATAATTAATTAGCACGAAAAAAAAAAAAAAAAAATCAAAAAGTTTTCCCATCATATCCCATCAGAGCGTCTTCTGAAACTTGAAGCCAGTTTAGTTTCTTTTTTTTTTTTTTTTAAAAAAACCACAGTTCCAGGAAGTCGAATGTTGCGTTCGACGTACCTCGGAAGTGCGAACTCGGAATTACGTCATTTTCAACCTCGCGGTTGAGGAGACCAGCCCAAGTTTCCAGGTCGGAATTCCGAGGAACTCAGGCTCAGGGGGCGTTTTGTCTGGTTCTTCCGAGTCGGAGATTGGAAATTACGACTTTCAGTCGAAAGCAGTATATGAATCATTGTGGGCGGAGCTTGCCTTGTTAAACATCACCGATTGGCCCATCTCAAGCTGTTCTCTAAAACTCGTCGTTTTTAAAAACATTTAGTCAAGAAATGGTCGGATAATCTAACTTTATAGTATACAACACTAAATATATATTTAAAAATGGATGCAAATATTATTAAAAAATTCCGTAAAACAGTCGGAGTCGGATGCAGACTCGGAAGTTTTTTAACGCGTCTGAATTTCATTCTCCAAGCGAGCAGTAAAAATAGCACGGGGTAAATTTCCTGGCTGATTATAAAAGCAGTAATTTTTATTTTTGTAACGCTGCGGTTTTAAAAACATGTCAGCGGTTTAAAATAAAGCAGTTTGTTCTTCGACATGTGCAAGCGATCAGTTATATAGGACGTGTTGTGATATCTGACGTGTGTGTTAATTTGGGCCACGTTTTTTGCGCTCTAATATAAAATCTGTCTCTTTCAGAAAGCAGAAGGAGGACAGCTGTTTTACTTATTGGGGACAGATTTCAAGCAGAGACGCATTTGTCCTTTTATTAATCCTCATAATTCAGTCCATTAATTCTGTTCCTGCACGTGCTAAAGCATGATAATGTAGATATTAGAGATAATGTAGCGAAAACATGATAATATCGTAAAAAAAAAAAAAAAATCTGGTTATTATTTAAGACTAGGGCTGCACAGTGTGGACAAAAAATATATTATGGGATAGTTTTGAAATGAATAAATATATAGATTTTTTCCTGACATTACTGAAAACTATACTTCTCTATAACCTACGACTCGGGACAGTTCGGCCAGATCTCACATTCCTTCTTATTCACTATTTATGCGCTCTGCTGAGGGTAGAATATAACTGTCTCGCACACCCTACATAGTGCACTACATGTAGTGCAAGCTGTGTGAGCCTTAGGAAATGAAAGTGGTGGGAAATTAGAGATGAAAGTAAAAATGCTAGTCCATGTTTATTAGCGTGAGATTAAAAAGCAATCGCCTTTAAAACTAAACTCTCACGAAAAAGCTCAACCTCACTGGTTTGGTTTGAAACGAAAGTGCAGACAGAAACGTGCCTCAGCTTTCCAGAGACGTCTATAACAGCTATTAATAGTTCAGCATTCTCTCTCTCTCTCTCTCTCTCTCTCAGGAACGTGCCCAGGCCGTGGTGCTGCGTGTTCTCACCTCCTTTAAGAGCAGCGACATCGAGCCGGCCGTGAAGTCTCTGGATAAGAATGGCGTGGATCTGCTGATGAAGTACATCTACAGAGGGTTCGAGAAGCCGTCAGATAACAGCAGCGCCATCCTGCTGCAGTGGCATGAAAAGGTGAGAGAGAGAGAGAGACAGTACAGATAGACGCGTGCATCGGCCCGGCCGTCCCGCGGGAACGTCTCATCATCTTCTTACGTTTAGATTTAGTACCAGCTTTAACTTAACCACCTTTGACTAATAGGTACAGAGGCCACGCCTCCTTTTCCTGAGACTGACAGACACAGAGGCCACGCCTCCTTTATTGTTATTTAACAGACACAGAGGCCACGCCTCCTTTTGTTACTAACAGACACACAGGCCACGCCTCCTTTATTGTTACTAACACACAGGCCACACCTCCTTTATTGTTACTGAGACTGACACAGAGGCCACACCTCCTTTTCCTGAGACTGACACAGAGGCCACGCCTCCTTCACTGAGACTTAAAAACTGTCAATTAATGAGGAACAGTTTTGTGAATTATACATTTTTCCTGTGAGCAAATCCCTTTAATATCACTTGCTAGTGCTTTTAATAATTTTGCCATGAATTAATTATATATACTCTCTCTCTCTCTCTCTCTCGCAGGCGTTTGCTGTTGGAGGTTTGGGTTCCATCGTACGAGTCCTGACGGCACGGAAATCTGTGTGAAAAAAATTAATTTAAAGAAATAAGAAAATCCAGAGCAACGGGATCGATCAGTTTTTTTTTTTTTTTTTCCCTCTTAAATATGGACAGCTCACATTAATTCTCATCACAATCAGGAGTGCTCACACACACTCACACACACCACACTGAACAGTGTATTTTATTTAATAACAATCGGAGGAGTGCGTTGTATTTATTGTACGTTATTGAATCATGTTAATATTTAGCGCCTGGAGTCTTCTGTGAATAAAAGAGGAAAGACGATAACGACTCTAGGCGATCTAAACTCTGATCGATTTTGGCCAGCGCTCTCGGATACACACTTCTCTTCAGATTTTTCTTTTTGTACAGAAAGATGATTAATATATAGCGTGGGGATTAATGTACAGCGTGGAGGTCGCGTGGGGATTAATATACAGCGTGGAGGTCGCGTGGGGATTAATGTATAGCGTGGAGGTCGCGTGGGGATTAATATACAGCGTGGAGGTCGCGTGGGGATTAATATACAGCGTGGAGGTCGCGTGGGGATTAATGTACAGCGTGGAGGTCGCGTGGGGATCAATGTACAGCGTGGAGGTCGCGTGGGGATCAATGTATAGCGTGGAGGTCGCGTGGGGATTAATATATAGCGTGGAGGTCGCGTGGGGATTAATATACAGCGTGGCGGTTGCATGGGGTCATGGACGTCCCGATTGTGTCACGAGTCACAAGCGTCGGTGGGTCAAAAGGGCGGGGCTTAAATGTAAATTTAATTCACTAATTATGTTATGACACATACGCATAGCTGCTTCATACAACATGGCTGACGTTAACATTAAACTTTTCTGCGATAGCTAACCTAACTAGTTAGCTGGCTAACTATTATAATTCTATTTTAAGCACTACATCAGGCAAGGAAACAAACAAACAAACAAACAAACAATCCAGCCCATTGTTATATAACAATATTATATAAAGTTTGCGACTGGTTGATTGACGACGCCTGACGCTCGGGACATCCGAGGACGTGTGTGCGTGTGTGTTTGTTTGGGGTCGTGGGGGGTTGGGGGTCATATGTGAAGTGCCTGGTGCAATAAAGATTACAAATCTGTTTTCCGTCTCTCTCTCTCTCTGTTTGCTCATTAAAGCCGATACACGTCTGGAGTTCAGACCTCGCTCTGGATCGCTTTATTTGTTCCTCAGATGTTTCCTGTTTTGTCGCTTTTTTTCATTCAGTCACACACACGGGAGGCTGGCCGAACACGTGGCTAGCGTCAGCACACTCGTACACCGAGTTTAGAATACTGACGTCAATGGTAAGATCAATGGTGGAGGAAAACCACTTACACAGAGTTTGTGTAGAATACGTTAAGTATCGCGATTTTTTGCTTTGATTAGGATTAAGCTGTAGGTTTGCATTGTTGGTTTATAACGTATCAAAATCTAAAATATAACGCATGATAATATCATGATAGTTAGGAAGTGATAACTGTATCTTTAACTAATAAATAAATAAAATCTGGACAGGTTTGGCTAAGCTTGGGCTTTTGGGTGATCTGATAATGATCTCATGATAAATTAGGTCACGATGTGCTAGTCTGAGATTTAATTATCTTTACAAACCGCATCATAGCTGAGGTGATGCCAACGGTTAAAATTGTAAAATGCTCAAATCAGTGTTAAATGTTTATTTTTTCATAAATAAAAAATGATTTAATATAAAAAATATTTAAAAAGTTATTCTAAATTTGCTTATTAAGAATAACCAAATTAATTATCGTTTATAAGTTTTTTAATATTAAAAAATAAAATTGTGCATCGTAGAAATGTCTTTAAGAATCATGATGTGATATGAAAAATATCACCCACCTCTAGTTGTCCTAGGATCCCTAGGCGTCTCCGGTAATCAATATTAAACTCTTTGATTAAGAAAAAAAAAATTCCTGGATACATTTTTCAGGTTGAAATGATAAATAACTGAATCGCATTTCACTTTCATCACTATGTTGCAGCCGAGCTCCACTGAAATGCAATCACTGTAATTAGAGAAGGGCATGAAAGTGTCATTTTGCTATTCATATACACAAAAAGTACATTCTTTACGGAGTGATGGTTGAACCTTTAAATCATGAAACGCTTCATTAATTATTATGGCAATAAAAGTGTTAATAAGGCTCCAAATAATCACTCTACACCCGAGCTACAATAACGAACACGCACGCAAAAAAATATGATCAAAATCAAAAAGATAATTTATTCAAGTTTTTTTTTTTTTGACAGACCATTGAAAAACAGACGCGTAGTGGTACTTTATTAAAGCAGAGCACGCGGCGGGATTACGACTCATCGTTATGATCGATACAGTAGGACAAACAAGAACGAAAAACAAACAAACAAACAAACAAACAAAAAAAGTGTGTAAGTTGATGAATTTAGTTACCCTGTAAACAGGAACACTGCTCACACCTGATCAGGTAGCACACACACACACACACACACACAGCTGCGAAGGCTGATTGTAAAATAAAACTTTTCCAGTTGCTAAGTCAGAAAAGATGAAAGTTCAGAACGGAAACGAATTTATGGATAATGATCATTACGGAATATTGAAAATTCCGACTGAATTGAAATTTGTCATTGCACTGGATTCTAAATATAACACCAGGACCCGAAAATCAACCAACCAACCAACCAACCTGTCTGGAACAAGCGAGAGATTTCTTTAGGGATGCACCGATCTGATACTGAGTATCGCTACCGGATCGACATTAGCATAAAACACTGGATCGTATTTGATGTGCGAATTGAAATACTAAATATACTGTATATAACTGATGCGAATTTACAAGAAAATCTTGGAACAAGAACAACGGACACGAAAAACACCTGCGCTAATTTCCTAAATCACTGTACGTGAATAAACTGCAAACTTTTGTAACTTTTGTCACAAATTATTTACCTTCTGGGCTTCACATCACACTCGAGTTTTTGACACAATCTGTAGCGGCAACTTGCAGAGCTTCATTTTAGGCCCCGCCCCCTTCTGCTCTCAGGCATTTGGCCCCGCCTCTCAGGTCCAATAGTAAAAATACTGTTTCAGTCAAAATCCTCAAGATGTAACTAGTGATTCATAAACGTAGCTTAAACGTTCATACCTACATGAACTGTGATTTGTAATTCCAAAAAAAAAAAAAAATTTAAGGTTCAATCTGAAAATTTCGTGATTTTACGATGTCTTTTCAACGTTTTATTATATTTAAACTTTTGTTTTTTTGTTTTTTTTTTGGGGGGGGAGAACTTCTTAAATATGTTCAGTGGCGTGCAAATAATTTAACCTATTATTATTATTATTATTATTATTATTTATATTATTATTTTAAAAAAAGAGTAAGAACCAGAGAATTTCCAAAGTTTCGATCTTGAGTATTTAAAATTCCACAAATTTAATCAAACATCTGCTAAAGAATCACAGCTAATAATTTTAGGAAGAAGAATTGAATTAAAAAAAAAAAAAAAAAAACAGCAAAAAAGTAAAACTTGTAAATCGTTACGTTTTTTTAATTTTTGAAAGAAAAAAACAAAACAAAAAAAAAGAACAGATTGAACCTCAGAATTTCAGAGCTTGTTTCGGGGGACAAAATTTAATTTAAGAAGAAAAAAAAAAATGTCTAAAATTATGAATCTGAAAAATCCAGAAACAATATTGGATACGAGTGTTGTATTGAAAATGGGACGGAGGGAAAAAAACAACAACAAAAAAACGAAAAAAAAAAAAAATAATAATAATAATAGATTGGTGCATCCCTAGATTTTATTCCCAGCTGTAGCTTTGTTCTTGCGCTGCTGACGTGCTAGATAATATAGCACCGATTTCAAATATTATAAATATCATCATCTGGCTTCTTCTTAAACACGATCTTAAAACAAAATCCTGACGATTCGCTTTAGATAAATATCAGATAAACAGACGCTCCGCTCTCCTCCGCTCCCGCGTCCGTGAATGATACATGATACGCATGAGTGCGAAAAAAAAAAAGATCTGCAAACAGCTGAATAAATTTTACACCCGATGATTTATAAACATTCGCTATGTACAGGTTCGTATATAAATAGACATACGGAATGTGCTTCGTCGTAATTTACACGTACACAGGGCAGGTAAAGGGAAGATGCTTCTTCAGCGTCGGAGTCCATGCACGCTTCTCTTCGTTAGAAAGCGGAGTTACGTTCTGCTTTTTTTTTTTCCCCCCTCCTCGAAGCCTTCGTGGAGCAAATGAATCAGAAGGAGAAAAAAAAAAAAATTCTTATTTAGGAAGTTAATCTGTTTACGCAGCGTGCAAAGGTTTCGCTCTTCGGAAAAACTGACCGATTTCTTTAGTTGTTTATTTTATTTATTTATTTATTTATTTTTACGATCCCCAGGTAGCTAGACGTAGCTGCTTTATCCCACCTCTTTGGAGGAAAGACTCCAAAGACTTAAAAAAAAAAAAAAAACGTGAAGCTGATTGATTCGTTGATTCAAAGCCTCAAAGAACCCCAGAAGAGAAGGAACAATCCCCAAGGTTTCCCAGAGGAGACTAACATATGGAACTTCCCTCCACTCCATGAACGCCTGGAACGATTTTTTTAATTAATTTATTTATTTTTTTGCGAGCCCATGTCACATGACTCGCTCTCTCTCTCCTCCTCTCACATCCAGCTGCTTGGGGTTCCTGAGATGGAGGGCCGGACGATGCCTTTGGGTGTGGGCTTGGAGCCGAACCACGACATCTGCAAAACAAACACACAATGCGTTCCCTTTAACCTCGGAGACGTGGCAGACGTGTCCCAGAATGCACCGCTGATCGCTAATTACCGTCTTTAACTGCATGAAATATAACTTCAGTTTAAAATTTTAGGGATTAAGTACAAAAGTTTGACATCAAATCAGCTGCTTCCAGTCAGTTTGTAAATAAATTTCTAAAAAATGTTATAAAAAGATATCACAATCCGTCAGAAAAGTGTGTTGCGATATAATCTATCATGATATCGATGTTATATCATCATATCGCACAGCCCTACAACACCGCGTACCATAACACGGCAGATTTAAAAAGGAAGAAATTAATAGCAATAATAATAATAATAATAATGGCGTTCAAAAATGATGTAATAAACCTAACACAGAGATTCTGTTGCAAAACTTTAACCGATTATTCTGTGCTGATAAACTTTTCTATAACATCAGCTCTGACCAATCACAGGTTTACATTAATGCGCTCGTTTGAATAGGTTCTCGTTTCTATAGTAACGGCTCAATCACAGGGACTTGTAAGGCGTACGCTTACGTAATTTAATCATATTATTCTGTTATAAAATGGCGAACAGAGCCAAGGCTGTAAACCGTGATAAAACGCTGGTTAATTGACATTAACGTGAATCTAAATGTTGATTAGTTCCACTCGGGTTAATAAAATCCAGCACAGAGGCTTTTCCTGCTTTCTGGAACCGTCGCTGAGGAGTATAAATACCCGAGTGCTGCTATTTCCGAGCTTTAATCTAGAACGTCCTCCGACCCACATAAAGGTTCTCCACGGGACCCGTGGCCCAGTTAGTGCACGGCTACAGAGTTCTGGGGTTCCACACACGTCCACGCCGTGTGTTTGGATATTTATGCACTTATTTATGAACATCAACACACACACACACACACACACCTTGTACTCGAGCGTCTGCTTGAGCATGTCTTCCTCTTCACGTGTGAAATGCAGCAGCACCGAGACGGCTCTGATCAGCTGGTACGCCTGCAGGGAAACAACATTTCCGCCATGTTTGGTGGAAAAAAAATACCCCTAACTACCAGTATAATTTTAGTTTGCCTCTGCCAGGAGGTTAAAACGTGATCTTGTAAGATAATTAACCCAAATACACCCCAAAAAATCAAGGTGATGGGACACACAAACATTATAAAATGGATCGAAAAAAAAACGGTTCTCAAATCTGATTGGCTGAGCCACGTTTTGAAGGCAGAGCGTTTCAGTAATAGGTTACAGTTCCTTCCAGCAACTTTTTCTTTTCTTGGGTGCCAATATTTCTGGAGTTGACCGCATATACTGTAAATACTGTCATTATCGTGTTTACGTTGATGACGCGTACAGGATGATGAGACCGTCTCACCTCAGCCTCTCTAGAAGACATGAATTTGAGCACGACGTGTTTGAGGTACTCGAAGTTGATCTCCCGCGTGTCCGTCAAGTCCGAGCTGTTCGTCACCTTCGTCTGGGACGAGTGTGATGCGAGGCCCGGGCCTTGACTGGAGCCGGGGGCTGGAGTAGGAGCAGCGGCCAGGACCGGGGCCTCTGAGCTGGGCTTCCCTTCCTGGAGCTTCTCCTTACTCTCAGAGTCAGCGTCCGGCTTCAGTTTCTGCGCCGCAAACACACACAAAACAATGACAAATGTGTGTTTTACAGGGACTTAACGTTTGTTTCACACACACACACACACACACACACACACACACACACACACTCTCACACACACACACAGCGTATACCCACCAGCTCTTTCTGTAGTGTCCTCTTCAGCTCGGTCAGTCTCTGCTGCAGCTGTTTTATCGTCTGTAACACACAAGCCACACAAAGTTCACAAATCGCCGCTTATGTTTTTCATATGTATCATAAATATAAAAACGGCCAAGGTACGGTTTAATATTTGATCTTTAAGACTAAGGTTGTTACAGCGTCACAGTGTGTAAACGGAGCGTCACCGACTTTTCCAAATACGGATTAAAATGCATTTCCGTCTGTTACCGTCTGCCTGTTTTTAACTCTCCGGTTATAAAAATTCCAAACCCTAATCTCCGCTATATACAAACGTCACACCAGAGTACAACACGAAACCCACAAATTCCCGTCTGCTTAGAAGAAAAGCCGCTTCGTGACTCACGTTCTTCACGGATAGCAGTGTAACGTCGCTTGTGTAATGTTTCTAAGACCTTGTTTCTTAGATGTTTCTTTTGGGTCGCTGTTATACGGAGAAAATCCTAATATTCGACGTTTCCAAGTCCAGTGTTTAATCGAGTACGATGTTAGAAAGAGACACATCACATCACATCACATCACACTACCTTTCTATTTTTAGGGATCTTATCTTTATCTAGATTATAAGTATAAAGATTTAAAAAGATCCACTTTTCACCGCTACAAATTTTGTAGTGATATGATTCCAATATTTCCATTTCTCTGTATTAAATAAATGAAACACTGCCGTATCTCAGCGGTGGTTAATTCACGTTCAGATGAGCCGTGATCTTGTGTAGAAAATGAAAAATCCGTGTGTGAGTGATTACTGCCCTCTGGTGTCTCGCAGTGGGTTTAACAGCTGTTCTTTATAATGTTACATGCATGAATGTGTTTTTTTTCTCCCCCCTTACAGAAAGAAATCTTTTTATATCTATATGTTTATTCAGAGTGACAGTTGAAGGCACAGAAATACCAAAAATATTCAGAGAGTGTTCAGAAAAGTTTCAGAAACTGAAATACTAGATGGTAAAAAGTTAAAGTTTCAAACCTCACTGTGTAAACAAGCAACACAAATAAATTCAGAAATCTGAGAAAAAAAAAAACAAACAAGGTGAACTTCTAAAGTCAGTGCAGCTTGTCCCAGGATGTGTGTGTGTGTGTGTGTGTGTGTGTGTGTGTGTGTGTTACCTTGTTTTTCTCACTGAGTTGCTGCTCTAACTCTTTGTTAGCTTTCTGTAGCTCGTCCACATCACCCACGGTGACGTTCCCGTTCTGTTCACTCACACACACCTCCACATCCTGCAGCTGTGCCGTGACGCTTTCTACCTCGCCCTGCACCTCACACTCCTACACACACACACACACACACACACACACACACACACACACACACACACACACAGAGGACTGGGGGGTGAGCACAATATTTTTATTGCAAAGAACAATAAAGCAAGTGAACATATGCTCTTGGTGTCTTTCTGTATCTCTTTCTCTCTCTCACACGCACACACACACACACACAGACAGACACAGACACAAATAGACACTTGCAGCACATACAGACAGAGAGAGAGAGAGAGAGAGAGAGATAGACAGACACACAGAGAGAGAGAGGGACATATAGAAAGAGAGAGACAGAGACACACACAAGGAGAGAGTGATGACAGACAGAGAGACAGACAGAGACCACCACAGACAGACAGACAGACAGACAGACAGAGACAACCAGACAGACAGACAGACACAACCACAGACAGAGAGACAGACAGACAGACTGAGACAACCACAGACAGAGAGTGATGACAGACAGAGAGACAGAAATACACACAGAGAAACACAGACAGAGAGAGAGATACACAAAAAGACAGAGAGACACTGATGGAGAGACACAGAATAGACTCGGTCATATAGACAGACAGACACACACGCGAGCACGCACGCACATGCAAGCACGCGCACACACGCGCACACACGCGCACACACACACCTTAGACTGATTCGTGTCAGCTTGCTGAGTGTATGTGAGGATCTCTTGGCGCAGGGATTCGATCTGAGCGTCTTTTTCCTCGGCCTCCGTACGCAGCGCCTCACACTCCACCTGCAGCGAGGACAGACTGGAGCGGGCCGCCTGCAGCTCTGAAACACACACACACACACACACACACACACTTTAGCCACTGACATGACCATATATAAGCATTCTGTCTATACAAACATGTCAAATCACTGCTCTCAGGTCTCACCTTCCCTTAGACTGCTTAACTCCGCCTCCTTCTCGCCCACCTGCTCAGAAAGCCGACACACTTCCTGCTCCGCCCTCTGCGCAGCCTCGGACATCTTGCTGACCTATCAGAGGCGAAGCGATCGGGGTTATACGCCCTGTTCTACGGTCCGCATGAATTTTGGCCCTAATGGCACACCGTACTGTGACAGACGCTGTGAGCTGTGTTTTATGAACCTGCTGCTGGAGCTCCTCTCTCTGCTTCCGGGTTTCTTCCAGAGCTTTAGCGATCTCCACACTCACTGTCTGTCTGCTGTTCAGCTCCGCCTGACACACACACACACACACACACATTCATTATCATTTAACACTGATTTACTGCATAAATCATTTGTGTGAAGACTTTTTGTATAAATGCTCACTTTGGAGTTCTCAAGTTCTAAGCTGAGCTTCTCCACCGTGTTCTCCATCTCAGCTCTGTCCTTCATCAGGGTGACCTTCTGCTCCTCTAGTAACCTCTACACACACACACACACACACACACACAGAAAGAGAACAAATCAGCTTTCACATATTTAATTACGCTTCCTTTGTGGCTCGATTCTCTCTCTCTCTCTCTCTCTCACACACACACACACACACACACACACACACACACACCACGTTGTCCTGATGCGAGCTGATCTCCGCCTCCCTCTCTCTCTGCAGTGCGAGGATCTCCTCCTCCAGCTTGGCGGTTTTCTCCAGTCCTCTCTGCCTCTGCATGGAGACCTGCTGCTGTAACCTCTCCCTTTCCTCCGCCCACTCCGCCTGCTACAGGGTCAAAGGTCAAAGGTTACTCCCAGCATGGCCTCGCAACCTCTTGTTCTCCTACATAAACCTTATGAGCAGGAGACTTAGGCGAGACAGCGCTTAGCACCTAGGGCTGGACAATACGATATAATATTGAGCTAAATCTTGCTGCAATGCACTTTTCTAAGATATCGTCAGTATCTTGGTATCAAATTCAGTTTTAAAAAAATATTCGGAAATGTTTTTTAAATAACAATTACACACTTTAATTGGAAGCAGCAGATGCGATGATAAAATTACATACAAGTTTCATTTTATAGATTGTTAAATGGGTTATTTTTAAACAGATTTTTTAAATAAAACAATATATATTTATACATAAATTATTATTTTATTATGCTATTGTTATAAATGAATGAATTCTTTCTCTATTATTTTTCAGTGTGTACCAGTTTTTCTCTGTGTGTCTCTTTCTCCTCCAGCTGCTCCTCTAAACTCCTCAGCCTCTCAGCGGAGTCGCTCAGCCTGAGCTCCAGATCAGCTATCTGAGCCCCACACACACACACACACACACACACACACAGGGTCACGACACGAACGCTGAGAAAACTCTCAGGACGACGTGCAGTGGAGATCTCTCACCTGTGCGTCCGTTCTCTCCCTGTAGGACCTGGACGAGTCGTCTTTGTGTCTCAGCAGCGTCTGGAGCTCGGAGATGTTAGTGTTCAGCCTGGAAACCTGACCCACACCCAGGAATATGACGTTACACACACACACACACACACACACACACACTTCGTAGAGGTGTTGGAGATGTTGGAGGCGTACCTGTGCCTCCAGAGAGCTCACTGCTGTTGTGTGATTGGTTCGTTCCTCCAGGAGCTCTCCTCTGGCCTCCTCTAACCTCTGCTCCAATAACGATTTCTACACACAATACACACAAACTGATTAGATTGAGCGTGTACACTGAGCGTGTGTGTGTGTTTAGTCCTCCTCACCTCCTTGAGCAGCTCCTGCAGATGTTCGTCCTGAGACAGGTCGGCCTCCAGCCTGCGCTCCAGAGACAGAGCTTTCTCCTGCAGGTCGGCCAACAGCCGCTCTCGCTCCTCCTCCGTCACGGCAGCCTGACCAATCACACGCCGGGGTCACATTCAGAACAGTCATGAAAAAAAAAAACCCAACACTAATTATTTTAAATATAAATCTTCCTCCTAATGTGGAAAGCAGATGATGAGAACGAAGGCTGAACAATACAATCTCCATATCGTGATCGATTATCTCACAATGCACTTTTCCGAGATATCATGGATAAGGTGATATGTTTTTATTAAATTTTTATATATTTTTTCAAATTAGTTTTTGTACTTAATTTTTTTTTTTTTTTTTAAGCTTTTGATAGATTTTTAAATACATTTTCTTCGTTTAATTGTTAAATAAATGTTCATTTTATTTGTATTAATTTAATTTTTTAAATATTTTTGGAAACATTGAACATTTTTTTAACGCAACGCTCCTGTTTCGCTGGCTGTTTGTTAGAAAACCACGTTTTCTTTTCCGATATCGAGCGTCGGCCGACACCGAAACCATTCCGATATCGTTTTGTTTAAAAATGACTAAACTACAAAATTACACACATTGTAACTACAAATGCAACTCCAGTCTTTGCCGTTTGTTACGAGATCCGATTTGTCCAATAGGTTTTCTCCGATATCTGATCCACCACCTTCTTGGTATTTTTTGCCCGATATCGATACTGGGTATCGGAGGTACGATATTTTCGTCATATCGCTCAGCCCTTGCGGGAACACACCTTGCCCTTGTGCTGTTCGTGCCGCAGTTTCAGCTCGTCGTGTTCAGACTGTAGAGACTCCATGGACTTCTGTAAAGATCTCGTCTCACTCTGAGCCTGGAAAATAATCACGCTGCGATGAGAGCAAGTTCAAACGAGCCGAATGGAAAAAAATCGGATTATTTTATTAATCCAAAATGTCTTTCAAACACATAAACTCTTTATTTTCACAGACCGTCCATGTTTTTTATTATTATTATTATTATTATTATTATTATTATTAAATTTGATAGGTATATGGGTCTTCTTACGGCAAATAATGCCTTTCACAATGACATCCGTTAACTCCGCCCAACAGGAAGTCGGCCATTTTTTATTTGGTTCCAAACATTTAAATACTCCTCTTAGGGGATTCATCGGATTCAAGCCAAACGTAGTCAGCATGATGTCAAGATGTCCACGATGCTAAACTGTGAAGGAATTTTTGATATCTTTATCGGGGTTGCCATGGCGAGGCGATCAGTTAGCATATTACGCCGCACAAACAGGAAGTGTGGCGTAATTCCACTGTACATCATGCAACGTGGCTTAAAGTGCTTGGGCCCCGTTGATCGCTGCTTGAAGCTATATTTTTTATTATTATTATTATTATTCAACTTATCCAATTCAATTTTATTTGTACAGCGCTTTTAAACACGAGACGTCGCCACAAAGCAGCGTTACAGAACTCCGGATGTAGATTTGGATCCCTAATGAAGCATCCAGAGGCGACTCACTGAGGCTCATCTTCCTGCTGAAATCTTTTGCTATTTGTTAATACTATTCAAGACTACTGGCCCGTTTTCCACCCACGTGCGCACAGGCGTGCGTTTACCTTCTGGAAATCCTCGGAGACTTGCCGGATGAGCTGCTGCAGCTCTTCTTCTCTGGCCTCCAGTTCGGAGATCCTCCTCTCAGCCTCCTCCTTCTCGGTCAGCAGCTTGTCTCTGGAAACACACGTTACAGTCGCACTCTCAGGCTTCACGCGCTAGCGAGTCGTAACCGTTACAGTCTACAGTCTCGATACGATGCACAGAGTCGCGTTCGTGTCTCTCAGTTCTGAGGTTTTTGCTCAGGTGTGATCTTTCGGCCGTAATTATCTCACATGCTTTATAACAAAAAAAAAATTACACTTTTATGAGACAAGTCAGCTGGTCATGATCAGGACAGGACAGACACCTAAAATAAATAAACACATTTTTTTTTAAAAAAAATCATCTTTAAATGTCTTTTAATTACTAGAAATTGCATGTCATTTGAATTTTGGCTTTTTTTTCTTTCTTCCCCTAAATAGCACATCGTCCATGTTTAGGAATATTACACGTAAAAAAAGGGATAAAACATCTTCCTATGTGTTTATAAAGATAAATCACTGACGTTTAGGTCCGAAGTTTTAAATGCTGATGACTAAAATCAGAGAAGATTATTTCTGAACAAAATTTAGCAATATTCTTGACAAAATACAAGCAGATAAGAATTCTTGCATGTTCATTTTAAAGTTAAAAGTAACTAACTAGCTAAAGCTAAAGTGTTCATTTGAGTCCAGAACAAAGGTTTTGTAAGCTTAGCATTTGCTGTAGAATGTTTGTAAAGATATAGCAGAGACATTGAGAACGGCACGTAGTCTAGACTGCAACAGAAATCAGGATGATTATTTTAAAAATCACAGCAAAAGTGATTTGGAGGTGATTCAGATTTTATATGTTCCTAAAAAAAAAAAAAAAAAAAAAAAAAAGTCTGGGTTAAACTGCAGGTTAAAGATGACACGAGTTCAAGGAACCGTTTTTTTCCAAGGAATACCAGAAAAAAGGGAAAGGAAGGCTAAGATTGGATTTAGTCCTTCTGAGCAATCAGATAAAAAATAAAAGCTAGTTTCCATGACGCTAAGAAGTTACAGGTAATTGAAGTCACACCGTTGCGGCGCCGCAGGTACCTGTGAGCTCGTAGCTGCGCGTTGATGCTGCGGGTTTCCTCGTGCTCCTCCCCGAGCTCGTACAGTTTATCCTGAGTGTGAGCCAGCGTGATACGGGCCGCGTTTAACTCCTCTCCTCTCAGCTTCAGCTCTCGCTCCCTCTGATTCAGCTGCTCCTCCTTACGCAACAGCTACGGCAGAAACACACACACACACTCAGTGTCACATTACACACGGGTGTGTGTGTCAGGTCACGTGACGAGGACAAGGATCGCAGAACGACGTCTGACCATGTGCTTGACTTTGGCCAGTTCCTGCATTTGGAAGCCCTCGAGCTCGTCCAGCTCGTCTCTCTTCTGGAACAGACTCAGACTCTGATCCAGACGAGCTGCTAATGCGGACTTCTCCTGAAACACACACACACACACACACACACACACACACAGAGACACTATCAAGACAATGCCTTAACATACTGACTACTCTGTGGATTAACATGAATGAATAAGTGAGTACATAAACAAGTAAATAAGCAAGCAAGAGCTTAAGTAAGTAAATATGAAAGTAAGCAAATCAGTAATTAAGTAAAAAAGTAAGTGTGTTAGTATGTAAGCAAGTAAGTAAGAGACTGAGTACGCAAGTAGGTAAGTAAGTAAGTATTTAAGTAAGTATGCAAGCAAATAAGTGAGTACGTAAGTATGTAAGAAAGTAAGCAAGCGGGAAACTAAATAAATAACTAACGAAGCAAGCACTGAAGTAAGCAAGTAAATAAGTAAGTAAGAAAGCAAATAAACAAGTAAGTAAATAAATAATAAAGGAAATAAATAATTAAATAAGTAAACAAGCAAGTAAGCATATGAGCATATAAGTTTGCAAGTAAGCAAGTAAATAAGCAGGAAAGCAAATCAGTAAGTAAGAAAGTATGTTAGTAAATACATAAGCAAGAGCTTAAGCACACACGTAAGTAAATAAGCAAGTAAATAAGTATGTAAGCAAACATGTAAGTGAGTAAATAAGTATGTAAGCAAACATGTAAGTAAGTAAATGAGTAA
>CM075010.1:26225883-26239947 GCA_037576675.1 Pangasius sanitwongsei
TGACGGCTGAGGTTTGCTTTTTTATGTTATTAATGCTAAAAGTAGTAGAAGTCTCTGTCACATAAAATGTTGTCTGTGAATTTTTGCCTCCGATTCTTCACAGTTTGTTTAGGATTGTCTTCTGTAAACGCGAACAACACGTAGCTAAACGCTGTAACGTAATGGAAGGCGGCCATTTTGGGCAACCAGAATCAGTCATTTTTTAAATGCATCACTTGATGGTATCACCTGAAAGAGGAACTGCCGCTGAAAACTGGAAGTGATACGGATAATAATAAAGTTCCTCGTTTTTTTTCCATTGTTTGCAGCGATGGAGAATTTTTTGGCGAGACAAACGTTCATTACTTGTTAGCTCCTCTAGCTTTGTAGCCTGTAGAGTTTGTGAGAGAATTCCAGTTTCGTTTAGAAAACAAAGACAGTGTGGTCATGCAGCGGGAGTAGAGGTTTTATTGTGACATGTTCTGGTCTTGGGGGAAAAAAAATAATAAATCAGGAGCCATAATCTCTGTGGGAAAAGAAAAGAAAAGACAAAACCTCACGTCACATCACGTCACGTCACTGCAGATGATCCATATTAGCAAAATTAGCAAAACGATCACGCGTTCATTACAAGCTCGAGCGCAAAACTACTAAAGCGAACATCTATCTATCCATTTTGTGCACCTCTTATCCTACTCAGGGTCACGGGGGAGTCCCAGGCAACTCGGGGCAAAAGGCAGGGGGACACCTACCCTGAACAGGGTACCAACCCATTACAGGGCACAATCAACTAAAGCATGTCTTGGAAAACTTTACATTTGCTGAACCACTCCGTTAATGTTTGATCATCGTAAAAAAAATGATTGTCCTTATCAGGAGCAGGTGGCATGGTTCACAGTAAGCTGATCCTGTCTTCTTCGGTCCAGGTAAACCCTGGTCATGAAGCTCCTTCTCCAAAAAAAACACAGGGGGTCATATCAAGCACGAACCCTCGCGAAACGCCACGACCGTGACCGCAGCTGTTGTCCCTATAGCACGAGGTCATAGTGCGGAGATTAAAGGCTGGGCTTGTATAAGCCGTCTTTTGTTAACGCCTTCTGGAAACGCTCCAAACGTCACATCCTAACTTTCCCTGGACACTTGAGAAGGTTTCATGTGGAAGCGGGGAAAAAATAGAAGATCTAACGTCCAGGGATTCCTTATATGACTTATATGAGAGGTTACAGAAAGACGTATACCTGGCAGGTTTCGGGTATCAGGTGTCAACATGTCGTGTTGACAAAAGAAACAATCCCCCCCCCCTTTTACACAAAATAATGGCACCTCTATCATGTTTCAACTGTATACAGATACAGAATCACGACGTGGCTCGGATAAAACCTGTTTACTCACCACACTTGTGTTGAAATTTTAAAATGAGATCATTTATCCATCAGAGACATGTTTGATGTCTGGAGTTGCCTAGTTTTTTTTGTTGAGCCCTGGAGCTATGAGGCTATTTTTGCTTGGAACTATTGCCTTTATTTGAACACTTTTTTTTTTTTTTCACTTTTCTGGACCATCAGTGGAATCAGCGCACTTGTGTCACACGCTTGATTTTACGCCACAGTGAGTCTGACCCAGATATGAGCTTCCCGACTGCCAGGACTAATAAAAGCCAATAGAGCTGCTCACCTTCCTGCGTAAAGAAATCTCACAAGTTCAGAATATATCTCTAAAATGGACGGCACATACGTCTCGGGTTGTTGTCATTCCAGTGTCTCGTGCACAACATTCATATTCTTCTTAGTGACCAGAAGGTCATGACTTGAAATCTCAGGACTACCAGAGAGCCACGGTTGAACCCTGACCCTGTTTTATGCTTTTTTCCCCCCCTGAACACGTTTAAAAGCTTGAAATGACAGGGTGATGTAGTTAGAAAAAACGTCTGAAATGTGGGGGTGAGACGATTGCGTCTGAGATGAGGTTTTCCGAGACATCACCGTTTATCACCTACCAGCGGCAGGTCATCCTCTTCTTGTCTTCTGGTTCTGTTGTATTCCTCAGAACCATCTTCATCTGCATCATCATCTCCATACAGCAACAACATATCACCAAGAACACCTCCTATTATTCTGAATAAAAAGAAAAAAAATTAACCTTTAACCCTTTCAGAAGTATCATATCGCAATATTTGCTGAATCTTTGTATGAATCTTGATACACATATCATGATGTTTATGTTTTCAAAAAACTGCAAAAAAAAAACACTAGGAATGATCATTTTATTGTACATCTATAAAAATACACAGAAAAAGAAGGGGAATGAAACATACAAATACTGTATATATTTTAACTTCCACTCAGTTACTAGTTACTTGTTCATTTCAGCTGCTTGTCACGTTATTTGTTAAAAATTGTCAGCTAATTATTACATTACTTCTTATTTTGCTTATTACATTACTTGCTGCTTCATAATTTCATTTATTTCATACTTTACTTCTTTCTTTACTTTGTTACTTGATCATTTCAGGCACTTGTTACATTACTTCCTGCGTTACTTCTTACTTTCAGCTACTTCTTACTTTACTTGTTCCTTGGTAATTTCAGCTACTTCTTGCTTCATATCTTACTTTACTTGTTACTTTACAGCTTATATCTTACATCTTATTGTTACTTTATGTGTTACTTTACTTATTACTTTACAGCTTATTGTTACTTTATGTGTTACTTTACTTATTACTTTACAGCTTATTGTTACTTTGTGTTACTTTACTTATTACTTTACAGCTTATTGTTACTTTATGCGTTACTTTACTTATTACTTTACAGCTTATTGTTACTTTATGTGTTACTATACTTATTACTTTACAGCTTATTGTTACTCTATGTGTTACTTTACTTATTACTTTACAGCTTATTGTTACTTTATGTGTTACTTTACTTATTACTTTACATTACCTTACGTTTCTTATTTTTAGTCACTTGTTCATTTCAGCTGTTTGCTACGTTACTGGTTACTTTCAGCTACTTGTTCCATAATGAAATTGATGATATTGTCAAAAACGTGATTGCTATTTCTGGGTAAATTGTAATTTTTTTGACTTTATACAATGTTTATAATACAGGCATAACAGTGGTGTGATAATGCACATACACAATAACGTATCAACACTAAAATTTAGTGTAAATGTAAAAAAAAAAAGCAAAAGGAAGACATGGCACAAATATTAAGTTAAATAAATAAATAAATAAATAAATAAACAACAGCTAGGCTACTAAAGGAAAGTGATGTCCTGTAGCAGAAACCTAATGTACTAAATGAAATGAAAGTGTCTGCGTTACAGCTCACAACACAACGTTTCAGGACGAAACAGTTCACAGATCAAAGCCTCTGACTGAAGAATAATGAATAAAGCACAAAGGCTCAGGGAAGCTAATTGAGAATGAACGTCGTGTTAACGTGACTAAATTTGTTTCTATGGAAACGTGATTGTGGGATCTAACCTCACATAATCACGATCGTCTCAGATATTTGGAGCGTTATGTAAGAATTGTGAACTGTTTTCTCGCTACACAATTGCAAAATGTATTATAAATTATTATATTTACAACAAAATTGCATTGGCTGCTAATACGCCTCCTAGAGCTCTCACACCGTCGTGTTGTCAGGTTTTCTTTCTTTATTTTTTTTTTCTCGTTACTATGACACAATCCTTCCACTCCTGCTCATTTACACAGACGTGTGTGTAAGCCGTCAGACGGAGAGCTGTAAGAGGCTTAACCGTGCTCTCCATGACCCCCCTTAGAACCCGGAGGTGTTTATACAGACGATCTCCGCCTCTGTGTGTGTGTGTGTGTGTGTGTGTGTGTATGCAGCGGCGCATACAAATGATGTTTTGTTCAGCAGGTGCCCTTTCATGCCACATCCTATCACAGGGTGAAGTGCATTGTGGGAAATGTGCAGCTGATTGAGAAATAGGAAACTGTAATTTAGCTGCATTGTTTTGTTTTTTTTTTTGGTTTTTATGCTCGCTTTTGATTTTTGTTTTGTTTGCAATTTGAAATGTGCTGATTATTGCTTATATTATATAAAATTGCGTATAACATTTTGTACACAATATTAGGTAATTAACCCAATTAACAAAATTATCAAGAGCTATCAAATAAAAAAGACGTTTTAGCAAATAAAAATATATTCGATTTAAGCTAATACTAATACTCATTAAGACATCAGTGAAATGAATACATGACCATTAAACCTGTTTCCAAACATTTTTAATAAATTTATGTTTAAAATCTGTTTATTTGTTTATTTATTATTTATTGGCAGATAATTTTGTTCATTTTGAGAATTTATTTCTAGAAAGAAGCAGACTTATCTTATTTATATGTAAATAATGTAAATAAAACAAGATACTTGTTAGGTTAAAATGAGTAAAAATTTAAAAAAATTCAAATCACAATATCAATAATTTAATCATCATATTGTCCAGATTTTATATTTTATTTTATATGTAAAATATTGTATGTATTTTATCATATATATATATATATATACAATTTTGGCATTTTTGATTCAAGTATGTGAAATCCTTTTCAAGTAAAAACCTTTTTTTTTTTTTTTTAAATATAATGCAGTAAAAAGAGACTGGAGCAAAAATCTGAGTAGTAAAATAAACAATATCAAACAAAATACTGAAATCTCGTTTTAAATTAATTGTCTGATTCACGCATTTATAAAAATGAAATGCAGATTTAAATAGTGTTTTATTTTAATAAATGAATTTAAATTAAATAAATGAATACATGACGTGTCTTTTCCTCATTTATTATTATTATTATTATTATTATTATTATTATTATTATTGTAAAAAGTATTTATTTAAAAATGTCATATTTCTGTCTAAATATTTTCTCTCTCTCTGTATCACACACACACACACACACACACACAGAGCTGGTGTGTAACTGCAGCATGGAGGGTGTGTTGGACCCGGACGAGTGTGACCGTGACACGGGACAGTGTGTGTGTATGGCGGGATACACAGGGCTCCAGTGCGAGGAATGTGAGGAAGACCACTTCAGCAACGGAACCATCGGCTGCCTGCCCTGCGGCTGCGACTCATTCGGCGCCGTCGGTCCTGGATGTGACAGGTGAGAGGCATTCTGGGTAATAAGCAGTGGTTTGTACAGTATCAGCTACTTTAGCGGGATTATATGAGTTTTGTCCTTAATCTTAGATTGTGGCCCATATACAGTCTTAAATCAAGTGTCATGGTTATAGATGTGTGTGTGTGTGTGTGTGTATGCCGGGTGTAGGTGTGTGTAGGAGTTTGCTTTAAATTCTGTATTGGATTGGTTTCAGTGGAACAAATCTATCCTGACGTGTGGGAGGTAAATTTGTCAGTTCTCATATTTATACACACCACAATTCAAAACGAAAAGTAGAGAAGGAAGCAAGGAGAAAAACTCCAGACTTGTGCTGTTCGTTCACTCATCCGTTCACTCATTTGTTCATTCATTCGTTCATTCGTTTGTTTTGTTCATTTACTTGTACCACTCCTAGTCGTAAACAAGCGGCCCACTTTTCTTTCTCAATATGGCGGCGTGAAGACATGCTGTACTGAAAATCACCCATGAAGTTAGCTAAATTAGCTAAATTACTTACACAAATTACGCAAATTTTACCGTTTTTCGTCCTTGTGATAATGAAGAAACATCGGTGAAGCCAAACTCGCATTAAATGTCTTGTTGGTGTCATTGTTTCTTGGTACGAAGGGTGCACAAACTTTTGCACTCAGCTGTATGTGACTGATTGAAGTGAATTACTTTTTTTTTTTTTTTACTAATCATTAAATATTGGCTAGCTTTTCAAAAGTTACCTAATTAGAATTAGCTTGATTTGTAATAGCCTTGCTAGCACAGAATTGTAAGCTAAACATAAATGGCAAGCTAGCTAATAAATAAAGTACCAAATACTTCTATATTTCTATATCTTACTGAAGTAGCTAAATATATATATATATATATATATATATATATATATATATATATATATATATTAACAATGTAACGCTTCAGTTAGCGATTAGTGATTGCTTGAGATAGTTACTACAAGATAGCTAGCTAGCTAGGATATGTAGGTAGCGTTTAGCTAGTGAAAGAATATAGCTACCTTATTTAATACCTTTTTTATTTGATGCTTAATTTTATCTAGCTAGATATTTGTTATTTATGTTTAGCTACTTCTATAAAACTAGCTAAACTGGCTAGTAATGTAGATGAGGTTCTACAGTTAACGATCTATGATAGTTGTTACTACCGTGTTACTACAAGATAGCTAGCTAGCTAGGTTAATTAGGTGGTATTTAGCTAGTGAAATAATATATCTAACATATTTTAAATAGAAGTTATGTTTAGATACTTCAGTAACATAGCTAATTAGCTATCTTAATACTGTGACGTAGATGAGGTACTTCAGTTAGCAATCAGTCATAATTGTTACTACAAGACAGCTAGCTAGCTAGTTTATATAGGTTTTAAATAGATGTGTTATATTTAGCTATTTCAATAATGTAGCTAACTAGCCATCGTTACACCATAACACTTCATTTAGCCATCAATGCTAATTCTTACAGCAGTGTGATTGTAGTTATTTTTCTCACAAATTTAGCAACATTTCTGAGGAAAATGTTGACATTCGCTATAATTTTGTCACATTTCCACTGTCACTGTGCCTGTATAAAAGACTTACATGCTAGGTAGCTAAATTGTTAGCCTGACGTATTAGCTAACTACATTGTTTGGTTGTCTAGCAACAGTGCTCTCGTGACTTAACCCACATGAACAGAGTGTGTGTTTTGTGTTTTCTTTCCCAAGCACAAATTCACAAGCTCTGTTTGAGCGCACCGCTAGCTAACAGCACATCAGCTAATCAATAAATATTAACAAAATTATGGTAACGCTATGGTAACGTACTGTACCAAAAGAATTAGCTTATTAGCGCTACGCTATACGAAGATGAAATGTCTTGAAGGATGAAGGAGAACATTTGGCCTATGAGTTATTTAATTAGCTATATGCTACAGGATGCTATGAATAATATGCTAACGTTGTTAAACTATTAGTGACATGCTAGCAGAAGATGAATATGGATTAGCCTATTAGCATTACGCTAGATGAAGATTTCCTCTAAAGATTAGCCTCTTAGTGCCTGAATATGTGGTTTTAAATGAATAAGTAGCCAGAGGGAGGTAAAAAAAAAAAAAAAGCCGCTTCCTGTTTCCGAACTAGTCATCGCAGAGAGGAGGATTATGGCATTGCAACAGTGGGAGAGAGCCAGACACACACACACACACACACACACAGAGCTCCAGTCATTGTGTAACACTGACCTAGTTAATATGCAGCTGACCGCGTTTGGCTCTTGAAAATGTTAGTAAAGCCAGACACACACACACACACACACACACACACACACAGGGAGGCCTAGTGAAAACGGCGTCATGGGCTCTGGGTAAAAAATATTTATTTTTGGTCTGGACTGTGATGTATGACCACGAGCAAAATAAATAAAAGTCAGAGTTTACACCAAGGCGCTGTCGAATTCTGGATTCTGATTGGTCAGAAGGTGTTGATTAGTTTTCTATAATGGCAGCTCTGACAGTAGTGCAGCTACAAATCACCGGTTTATATTAATATTAATGCACTCGTTCGGATTTTCCTTTTTCTCTGGAAAGTATCAGGAGTGAGTCCACGTCTCACTCTCTCTCTCTCTCTCTCTCTCTCTCTCTCTCTCTCTCTCTGAGTGTGTGTGTGTGTGTGTGTGTGCGATCGATACGCCCGTCTCTGCAGTGTGTGAGATGGAAAAGAGCGGCTGAATAATGCACACACTCGCTGCTTTAACTCGCGGATCACACTGCGCTGTTGATTAGCGTTAATGAATTATTGATCTGTTCTCCCGATTCAGTCGGACTCTCCACTACAGCGTTTTTATTTCATCGCTTACTAACACGATCCTGTCAGATTATATTCCTCAAACCACACTCCACATCAGCCTTCAGGGATAAAAGTCCAAACCGAGTGTTCTGATTGGCTGAAAGCAGAACGGACAATGACACGTAGAAGATAGACAATTTGGAAGGTGAAGTGTGCGTGAGGTTTCAGTTTCGTGTGAAGATTTCTCGAACATTTACAGAAATTATCTCGGTTTTAAATAAAGCGCTATCGAATTGTATTTCCCGGAGCGTAAGACACATTTTTGCTCGTTCCACACGTTCCAAATATTCGTCACGTGATTCACATGTGGCGTTCAGACACTTTACGTGAGGAATTGTGTCTCACATTTTTCACATGTAGTACATTTTCGTTTTGTTTTATTTTTTACAATTTGTTTATTTTCGCATTTAATTTTTCACAATTTGGGTATATTATTTTATTTTCAGATGAAGGGTATGCGGTTTTATTCACATATTATCCACACAGTTTCTTGGCGAAATGCATCTTCACGTGGTTTTCATGTAATCATGTGAAATGTATGTGATTTTTCTGTCAAGGAAATACGATTTTCTGGTGGTTTAAAACTTCAGGAAAGAGAAAGAAGAGTGAGGGAGCGCCCGTTTATAGCTGCTATAACTGATAAAATGACATGTCATTCGTTATAATAATAAAAAAACATTCTAATCAACAGTAAATTGCTGTGCTATAAGAGGAATAACACACTTCAGGGTAGATGTTATAGGAAAATAATCAACTTCAGGGTGGTAATGGTAACTCAGTTTCTAGTGATACTAGTGATGTGTCGTTTGCAAGCGAGTCGACTCTTTGAATCAGGTGAAATTCTTTCTTTTAGGTGAAAATTGAGAGCCGACTCACATATAGAAGATAGAAAAATATGAGTTTAGCATCCGTTAGGCAAAGAAGAAGAATCACTGGATAAAATATTGCAAAATTAAAAAGAAAAAGGGTAAAGAATCGTTTAAGAGCCAAATGAGTCGACTCTTACTGGTGAGCCGAGTCAAATGATTTGACTCACTGAAAAGAGTCGGAATTCCCATCACTACAAAATATAAATAAAATCGATTTTTCCCCGTTCCGTCCTCTACAGGAAGTAGGACACGGTTCACGAGTCCTCCAGAATGGACCACAGACATGCTAATCTGGTAGCCATAAGCTTTCATTACTTGTTAGCGACATTAGCTTTGTAGCTTTAAATGGTAGAGAGGATTTGTTATATTCAGAAAAAGACTCAGTGCCTTTTTTGTCCATCAGTGAGTTCTTTCTGAAAGGGACAGAGGATCACACACATGAATGAGACACGTGTGTGTGTGTGTGTGTGTGTGTGTGTGTGTGTGGTGTCTTGTTCCTCTGCTACAAAGCAACACGGCTGTCTCTGTTTACACACCAAACGCTAGAGATATACAGCTGTGAAGGACGTGTTTCATCTGGAGAGAGAGAGGCACACACACACACACACACACACACACAGAAAGAGAGACAGAGACAAATATCCTGTGTGGAGTGTAATGTCTAGTCGGGGTGTTAGTGGGGGACAAATCGATCATTATCTCAACCTGATGGTCCAATCTGTGTGTGTGTGTGTGTGTGTGTGTGTGTGTGTGTGGGTGAATGGAGAAGAGCCTCCCACACCATTCATAAGCCAAGACTGATGACTAGTCTGGGTTTTATAAAGGAGTGTGTGTGTGTGTGTGTGTGTGTCCCACAGAGCTATTCACTGTCTGCCTATAGCTGTCTGTCTCTCTGTGTGTATCCCTCCCTGTCTATCTCTCTCTCTCTCTCTTTCCCACTTTCTGTCTGTCTCTCTGTCTCTCATGCTTTCTGTCTGTCTCTCTGTGTATCACTCCCTGTCTATCTCTCTCTCTCTCTCACTTTCCGTCTGTCTCTCTGTGTGCATCACTCCCTGTCTCTCTCTCCTGCTTTCTGTCTGTCTCTCTGTGTGTATCACTCTGTCTATCCTTCTGTATTTCTGTGTGTGTCTCCGTCTCTCTCCCTCCCTGTCTGTTTCTCTATCCCTCTATCTCTCTCTGTTGCTCTCTCTCTCTTTTCTGTCTGCCTGCCTGTCTCTCTCTCTCTCTCTCAGGAGGATGATGGGAGTGACAGGTCGTATGTCACACCTCTCTCTCATTCCGCAGCATGCTTCATGCTCCTGAGCCGTCACCATGGCAACCTGGCTATCGTTCGGCCCACATCCACATATACATACATGCGCCCACACACACTCACACACACACACACACACACACACACACACACACAGACAGGCTGCAAATGTATCCACTAATCCTCAGGAGGTGTTTCCGCTTTATGTCTCTCTCTCACTAGCAGGTCGTCACAGCTGGATTTATCTGTGTGTGTGTGTGAGTGTGTGAGTGAGTGTGTGAGCGAGTGTGTGAGTGAGTGTGTGTGTGAGTGTGTGTGTGTGTGTTATACATATTTTATGAGCCAAGCAATCATTTAAAGAGAAAGCAATTTAGAAAAAAACAGCCTTCGTTTGATGGAAAGCCCTCCTCCATCCATACCGTTTTTCTTTCTCATCCCTCCATTTTTTATCCCTCCTTTCATACCTTCCCTTCTTTTTTCCGCATACCACATCTTCCTCATCCATCCACCCACACCTTCCCTTCTCTCTTACTTATCTATCTACCCTCTTCACCCATTTATCTTCTTATCCTCCTCTTTTCACTTGTCATCCCTCCCACATTTCATCTATCCATATCCTTCCATGCATCCTTTCCCTCCATATCCCTCCATCCTTTTCTCCATCCATCTCATAGTTCTTTCTTCTTTATCCCTCTCCTCTGTCCTCATCCCTCCATCCTCTTTATCCATTCATTATCATCCTTTACAGCCATCCATCCATCTTTATCGCTCCATCCTCCTCATCTTTTTATCATTATCTTTATTCCATCCTCTTCATCCTCCCATCCTCTTCTCTTTTCCAGGTTATTTCTCTCTTCAGTGTTGGCTGAAATCCTCTTAAGTGGTCATTGATCATTAAAATGAATATATTTGAATAAAAGCATTGGAATGTCTCATGAACATGACGTTATTAATTAATATTGTATGAGTGTGTGCGTGCGTGTGTGTGTGCGCGCGTGTGTGTGTGTGTGTGGCTCCAGATGTGAGTCATGCTCTTCCTGTTCACCCGTCTGCCGCTAGCTGAATTAAAAATGAGAGACGTAGACAGCTTTGATGTTTGGTGTGTGTGTGTGCTTGTCAGTGTGGGTTAGCTGTCTGGAGCATGGCTGCTTTAAACACACACACACACACACACACACACACACAATGGAATGCCATTTGAGGCCAATAAAATCTCACAAACTCAGAGGCTAAAGGGGATAAAGTGGACGAAGGGAGTAGAAGATGAAAGAATCAGGATGAGAATGGAGTGATGAGAAGATGGAAGGATCAGGAGTATATAAAGAGGATGGAGGGATGAGAAGATGATAGGATCAGGAAGATGTAGAGATAAAGAGGATGGAGGGATGAGAAGATGATAGGATCAGGAAGATTTAGAGATAAAGAGGATGGAGGGGTGAGAAGATGGATGGATCAGGAGTATATAAAGAGGATGGATGGATGAGAAGATGGAAGGATCAGGAAGATGTAGAGACAAAGAGGATGAAGGGGTGAGAAGATGGATTGATCAGGAAGATGTAGAGATAAAGAGGATGGAGGGTTGAGAAGATGGATGGATCAGGAGGATATGGAGATAAAGAGGATGGAGGGGTGAGAAGATGATAGGATCAAGAAGATGTAGAGACAAAGAGGATGGAGGGGTGAGAACATGGAAGGATCAGGAAGATGTAGGGATAAAGAGGATGGAGGAGTGAGAAGATGGAAGGATCAGGAGGATATGGACATAAAGAGGATGGAGGGATGAGAAGATGGAAGGATCAGGAAGATGTAGAGATAAAGAGGATGGAGGGATGAGAAGATGGAAGGATCAGGAAGATGTAGAGACAAAGAGGATGGAGGGATGAGAAGATGGAAGGATCAGGCAGAGGTAGAGATAAAGTGCATAAAGAGGATAGAGAGATGAGATGATGGAAGAAGATGGAGAAAAGGATGGCGGGATTAAGAAATGGAAGGATGAAATGACTACACACAGGTCATTTGCATAACATAGCATGTGCGTAACCCGAGTCTGAATACGCGTAACTTTTCCCTGCGTAAATATTAACACCACAATATTGTGAGATATTGATTTTTCCATGATTGTGATTTTTCGTTTAAATTTATCGCAATAAACAGTTTAATTTTCACATTAACGATATTCAAAACGTTCTCCGTTTTAACGCGACGGAACGCAAAGGCGCCGAGAGCACGTGAGATTTCGAAAAGGGGGCGGGGCTTCCAGGAAGTATCGGTTAATATGCGCGGATCATTCCAGATTCACGTCAGCTGGCTCGTCTTTCTTTTTTTTTTTTGAATAAACAAAAAGTGATAATTGAGCGATAAATCGTACTTGTGTACGATATTATTTCCGAAGTTCCTACACAAAATGCGTAACTCAACGATTAAACGTCACTGGATATCGTGGTAACTTAATATCGTTTGGGACGATAATATTGTTATATCGTCCAAGCCTAGCGTAAATCTGATATTTCATGGACGCACCGTAATATCGAAATAATATTGCTGTGAGTGGATAATTGTAAAAAAAAAAAAAGGTGTGTTCTCTGGAATGTTTGATTTAGTGATACGCTGTGTTTTGTAGTGCATTGTGTGTGTGTGTGTGTGTGTATATGTGTGTGTGTGTTATGTAAATCAGTGACTTTGGTTATGTAATGTCCTTGGCTTCAGCAGCTAGTTAAAATCGACATCTTACATCAGTAACATAATGAAGAAAAAAATATATATATATATATTCTGAATAAAATGTCTATTTAAAATATTTTTCATTAAAGTGTGTGAAAGTAGTCGATAAATATCAATACCATGATAAATTATGTCACAGTCTGGTTTTCTGGGATATTGTGAATATTGTGATCTGTTCATAACTTTTTTTATGTGGTTTTTTTTATTATTATTATTATTTTTTTTAGAAATTTAATTACAAACTGACTGGCAGCTGATTTAATGTTCAGTTAATTTTTAAATTTTTTAATTTCACAGATTTTTTTTTAAAAAAATAATTGTTTTCTCCTTTTTCAACGTTACATATCATTTATTTGTTTTTGAATAAATGAAAAAATATTTTTAGAATTTATTAAATAAAGCGCCATCGAGTTTTTTTTTGAAATGCAGCAAAACTGTATTACTGGTGGTTTATCATGATACATGTTGTGTATCGTAGAAATGTCTTCAATCGTCAAAGTAGTCATTATCCTAGTAATAGTAGTATTAGTATTAGTAATTGTACTAGTAATAGTAGTAGTTGTAATAATAGTAGTTCTAGTAGTCATACTACCACTAGTAGTTGTTGAAGTAGTGGTAGTAATAGTAGCTGTAGTAATAATACTAGTAGTAGTTCTAGTTGCATTAGTGACAGTAGTAGTAATAATAGTAATTGTAATAGTAGCAGTAGTAGTAGTAATAGTAGTAATAGTAGGAGTTGTAGTAGAAGTACTACTAATAGTAGTTGTAGATGTAGTAGTAACAGTAGTAGTAGTACTACTACTAGTAGTAGTTGTTGTAGTAGTAACACTACTAGTAGTAGATGTAGTACTAATAGTAGCTGTAATAATAGTAGTTCTAGTAGTCATACTACTACTAGTAGTTGTTGTAGTAGTGGTAGTAATAGTAATAGCTGTAGATGTAATTCTACTAGTAGTAGTTGTAGAAGTAATAGTAGGAGTTGTAGTAGAAGTACTACTAATAGTAGTTGTTGTAGATGTAGTAGTAATAGTAGTAGTAGTAGTACTAGTAGTAGTTGTTGTAGTAGTAACACTGCTAGTAGTAGTTGTTGTAGCAGTAACTGTAGTAGTTGTAATAATAGTAGTTCTAGTAGTCATACTACTACTAGTAGTTGTTGTAGTAGTGGTAGTAATATTAATAGCTGCAGATGTAATTCTACTAGTAGTAGTTGTAGAAGTAATAGTAGGAGTTGTAGTAGAAGTACTACTAATAGTAGTTGTTGTAG